>CM060692.1:140454914-141062414 GCA_030686995.1 Artemisia argyi
AATACACGAACACTTGGTAACGCATAATTTTTTTTTCAAATAAGTCAAAGCACTTAAAGCACGAACGATGTACTAAGACTTACCATACTTACTTAGGTCGTGTGTCGGAGCGGTTGCACTGTTTACTTGTTGACTAGCAGATTGTTATCTTTTAAGGTGAGTTTATTGCCCCATTTTCTTATAAGTACTGTTTTATAAACTTGGGGTGAGAAACATGCAAAACTATTTTCATGGACCTAAACTGAACTTGTTTTTACACACTGGTATGCTGAAACCTAAGTTTGCCTGAATCCCATTTTGCCCACTATCAACAACCGTGAATTCCCGCTGGGAAATGCGTATGATATAAATAGATCTATTGAGGGTGACGCCTCCGTTCGGTTTGACCGGGTAGGCAAACGCGGACGTATACCATGACGACCTTTTGCCGAGTGACTATGGATTATCACTCGCGGGCACCTTTATTTGTACTTATGCCTTTGGCATGCTGTTGTCTAGTTCGGTTTGTTAAGCTTAGTGTTGCATACGGAATTAGTGTGTGCTTGATGATTATTGCCATGGTCCATACGTGCTTATTTACTTTAAACCTATAGACTCACCAGCGTTAGCTGACTTTTAGCATGTTTTTCAGGTGCTTAAGTATGTTCACTTTGAAGGCATGGCATGGCGTGAGTCATAAGAATAATAAGTGTTTTTACATAAGCATGACACTGAAATTTTTTGGGACCAATATGTGATTGGGCCGTACTTTATTAAACATGAAACTTATGTATGACATTAGACTTAATCTATGTAATGGAATTCAAACGGATTTTCAATCCGTTTTCTCTGTATCTTGTGTTGTGATTCCAATTTTTGTAGCACCCCGAAATACTTGTATGCTTCCGCGAATCTCTATTTTGGGGGTGTTACATGATATCACATGTCTTATCAAAGGTTCCTCCATCACCACCAATAGATGAAAGCCGACACACTTATGATATTGCCAAAACGTAAGAAAACGGACAAAAAAAAATGAAAGCGTAAAAAACACGTCTGAAAATGGACGAAAATGTATTAATAATAGACGGAAACGTATGAAAACAAACTAAAACGTAAGAAAATGGACGAAAATGGGCGAAAAACGGACGAAAGCGTAGAAACACATCTGAAAACAGACGAAAACGTATGAAAAATGGACGAAAAGGTATGAAAGCGTAAAAACACGTCTGAAAATAGACGAAAACGTATGAAAAATGAACGAAAACGAAAGAAAAAAGATGAAAACGGACTAAAATGTATGAAAACGGACGAAAACATATGAAAACGAACTAAAACGTAAGAAAACATACAAAAACGTATGAAAACGGACATACACGGGCGAAAACGTATGAAAACAGACGAATGCATATGAAAACAGATGAAAACGTTTTAAAACAGACAGAAATGTTTAAAATGGACAAAAACGTAAAAAACGGACAAAAACGTCTGAAAACAGACAAAAACGTATTTAAACGTATGAAAATGGACGAAAACGTTTGAAAACGTATAAATATGGACAAAAACAGCCAAAAATGTATGAAAAGAGACGAAAACGTGTGAAGGCGAAAAAAACGTGAATTAGGAAAAAAAAAAGTGAATTAGAAAAAAAAAGACAAAAAAAAAAAAGAAAGAAAAAACAGAGTTGTAAAAAAAGCAAAAGAAAGAAAAAAAAAGAAAAAAAAAGAACATGAATTGCAAAAAAAGTAAAAAGAAAAAAAAAACTTGAATTGGTAAAAAAAATACAAAAAGAATAATAAGAAATACAAAAAAAAAAAAAAAAAAAAAAAAAAAAAAAAATGTACTTAAGTTTTTAGGGTTTAATTTTAGGTTAATTTCCAATATTATATCAAATTAAATAGATAACGGATGTGTCTTGATATATTTGAATTTTTCCCAGTCAATCAATTGTGTATATGAAAAATGTCTCGAGTGCATTTATCCTTGGCCCCATTTGTTGGGTAAGAAGGACAAAAACAATGACATCCAAGAATGAAGAAAAGTAAGTGACGGGCTGAGCCTGCAGCTTCAAGTCAAAAAGACGCCAAACCTAAAGACCGCATGCAAATCAATCAACATAAATTTGACCGTTTGAGAGTAGAGACAATACTCGTGTCGTTGTGACTTTAAAAAAAAAAAAAAAAAAAAAAAAAAAAAAAAAGTTGCAATGTCCAAATGCCAAAATATTGAAAAAAATAAATACTTTGCGTTTTGTTTAACTCATTATGATTAACAAAGATTTCAACATATGCAAGGGCAATACCATGACGTGAGAAGCTTTAGCATATACCTAGATATATAATTAAAGGGATTTTTTTTTTTTTTTTGAGTTTTTGACACTTTTCAAATAAAAAAAATATTTTTTGTACACAGGCTCACTTATTATCATGTGCCTAAGTGCATATCTTAAAAAAAAACCCCATAATTAAATGGCTTAAAATGTTAACAAAAAAATAAAGCTTAATTACAATGGCATGCATTTGTTCACATTTAATCATTTGAATAGAAATTTAAACTTCAAATAATTGCAACATTATCAAAAGACCCTATTGGTTCATAAAATGTTTTTAAAATTTTTGGGGAAGTATCATTGGAGAGGTCTCAGGTTCGAGTCTCACCATGGACCTTCAGGGCCCGAAAAAATAGAAGCAGGAATGGGGTTTATCCTCTAAGGAGAAATGTTCAATGCTTGCATACTGCCTAATTGAATGTCACTGTGAGTTCGAATCACTAACTACTAACTCGTCGTTAAAAAAAAAAAAAAAAAAAAAACATAATTTCTCATATCAGTTGTAATATGAATGACTTAAAATCTAATGAAATTATAATCTGAAAAAACCACATGTATTTGGATGCTGAAATGATTTGATTCAAAAAAGTAATAAATGTAGAATAAATAATAAGAACAGTAAAAATAACTAATTAATAAATAAAATATTAATTAAGTAAATAGTACTACCTCCGTCCCATATTAAGTGTCCACTTTGACTTTTTAGAGTCTTTCATGTTTAACTTTGACCTTAAATTCTATTATTTGTTTTATATAATAATTGATGCAAAACCTATGAATGAATTGGGTTTAAAAATATTTTCATATGGTATAATTTTAATCAAATATTATATTGCACAAATAAAAATATTTACGGTCAAAGTTGAAGAAAAAAGACTCAGAAAAGTCAAAGTAGACACTTAATATGGGACGGAGGGAGTAATAATTTATAAATACTAATGAGTTAAATTGTCGAAACTCTGAATTACAATTTAATTCAAAATATTCCATGCGGCTTGTTATGTACGTATCTGAATTCTCTTATCATCGTCTGATGTGATTGTATTCAATTGAATAGTTATAATGCCCGTGCACGCGCGAGTTTTTTAAATTTTTTTTAATCATATATTTTTATTTATTAAAAAACAAATAACTTAATTTTTGTTTTGTTTGACTTATGATGTTTAAAAAAACAAATAACTTAATATTTGTTTTGTTTGATTTATGATGTTTAATTATAATTTTTTATTATTAAAGATAATTATTTAAAAATTTTAATCATATTATTAATTGCATCTTATCTATATTTTTTGTACTAAATAAGATATAAATGCAGTTTTTTTAAAATGAAAAATTCCCAATAAAAGTTTTATTTTATTATATAAAAGATTATAACTACAATGCAAACCAAATAGTCAATGTATAGGAATCAAATTACAATTAAATCAGATTATGTTAGATTACAATAAACCAAACGAAGCTTAAATTTAACAACATGTATGCATCTTATAGAGATAGCTCATAGCTGTTTATTACTTGTATTTAATGTAATACTACCTCCGTCCCATTATAAGTGTCCAGTTTGACTTTTTACGGTCTAACTTATTCAACTTTGACCTTGAATACTTTATGTGTGTTATATAATACTTGATGCAAAATATATGAATGGATTGGATTTTAAACGTATTTTCATTGATATAATTTTCATCAAGTATTATATAACACAAATAAAATTATTTAAAGTCAAAGTTAAATAAGAAAGACCAAGAAAAGTCAAACTGGACACTTATAATGGGACGGAGGGAGTATCATTTTATGAAATTTTTTCAAATTTGACGGGCCACCAAAATAGATAGTTATTAAAAATATGAACCGTATTCTCTAGAGTTTAATATTTTATTAAATTCACCAATCTTTCTCCTCTATATATATTCAGCTTGCCAATGGTATAGTTGTAACTATTCTCTTTTATATATTCCGCGCCACCGAACACAAGTTTTAGCTTCAAAACTAGTACAACTATACCATGGCAAAGCTATATGCCTCCACCGGTATCCAGGTTGAATCCGTATTCATTCCGTCGTCCATCAAGCCTCCTAGTGCAACGAAAACTTTGTTCCTCGTAGGCGCAGGTATATCCGTATTAAATCCTCTATTACACGTATATTTACTACAACAAATATATCGTATGTCACATACTTTTTAGCACACTTTTAAAGAGTCTGGAATTATATTTATGTGTTTGCACTTATAAACATGAACAAGTTTATCAAGTTGATAAGTAAAAAAACATATAAGCAACTATTAAGTCTTTCAGTATAAAAAAAAGGAATAAAATTCATACTTATAGATGATGATCCTTAATGCATGACATGACATGCATGCAAATGATCCTATTTATATGTTTCATGCATTGTAAAATTGACAAGTCATGCGTTGGTGTAGTTATCTTCGGTCTCCGCACATACGACTCTAAGCTTGCAGAATGAACATTTATATTAGTAACATGACCTTTTTACCTCCGCTGCACTATAAGATGTGAGGTTTTACGTTAAAAAAAATTACGTTAATTTAAATCAATTTTAGTTTTTTACTTATAAAGATTTTTAAACATATAACATTCTAAGTTATAAACTAATAATAGTAAACTATTGTGCAAATACTTTATAAGTTACGTATAATAAAGATAGAAAAAACTTGCTAATCTTACTTTGATTTACAAATTATACAAAGTTAATTTTGTATGTGAAACTTAAAAACATGAGGAATGATACCATTAATATTTGAACTTAGGGATTGTTTTTGTCAATTAAGGTAACTGAGAGATTATTTACGTAACTTTTCACTTAGAGACGTTTTTAGCAAAATAAGGTAGCTCACAAGGTTTATATATGTAATCTGTTGTAAAACAAATAGTCTTTAGTTTTAACATAGAAACTGCATTTGTAATCACATTTAAATCTCAGGGATGACTTCTACATTTCTCTTACGACTTTTTTTTCTTTTTTTTTTTTTTTTTTTTTTTTATTTATTTATTTATTTTTATTGTAATAACATGTAACCGCAAGGATTCTTTCTGCACTTTTACTATTTATTGAACAGTAAATTCTTGTAAAATTAGATATTTCTTGACTCATGCCCCATTTTAAGGGATAATTCATATTTAGCTAACTTAACAATCAAAATACTATATTTCTACAAAACATAAGTTGTTATTGCATAAATACAATGCATTTAGAACATGTAATATATTTTAAAATCTCATATTCATTCGTAACCAAATTTCACAGAAAAACTTTAATTTTAAAAACTTGGTATTACAAAACATGTAGTTTGTAACAGGAGAAAGTTGAAATCGTATTTCAGTTTCTTGTTCTTATAATACTATAGTTTTATATTAGGTTTTAATTTCTTATTTTCGTATTATGGTATTTCTAAGTATTCAAGGTTTTAAATGAATATACCCTATATTCTAATTTCAAATAAATTTAAATATTAAAAAAATTATAAAGTAAAATTTACTTAGGGGGCGTTTGGTTCGAGATATTTAAATGATGCTATTTAAAATTTCAAGGAAATAAAAATGCCTTCAATGTGGAAGGAATTATTAATGCCCCACTTTTACTTCAATTAATACAAGAAAAAGAAATGAAAATTCCATAGGCCCACATATTTCTTGTGAACCAAACATGAAAGTTGAAGCAATTTCAATTATAAATCCTACCAATTTCCTTGAAATTGTCCCAACCAAACACCCCCTTAGTTTTTTATTACAAGTGATATGATGATGTGTCAATTTTAAAAACTAGGTAAAGTTTAGTGGGTCAGAAGAGTTTTATACAAAGCATCCTGAAAGCTATAAGTTTGATGAATTTAAGCATTTTATTTTATTTTTATTTTGTTCACAGTTTGTAGACATTAAATTGTGACACCAATATCTTTATATTTCCTCTTGTGTGGAGAAAGCATGTGTGGCAGATTGATCACTATATTTTTAAGTATGAACAAATTATAATCCAATCTCTTCATCAATATAAGTGTGAATATTTTACATACAACGAATAGTTATGTGATTTTAAAAGTTACCAACACTTATAACTACAACAAACTTGTAAACAATAAAAACTGTTAAAAAAATTTGATTTTTCTTACACTCTCTAAGAGCATGTATAAAAAGTGATTTTGAATAAGCATTTTTGTTGTGATGTAACCATACATCTTATCTCTTTCATTTATATTTGTATATATATCCTATTGTTGATGTTAATATTGATTAATGATTCGAGTTCGCATCACGTACATATAACGTTTATATTATGCACAAGGTGTGAGACATGTGGAAATGCATGGAAACATCATAAAAGCTGTCGCAACTGGATTTTACTTAGAGGAAAAAGCTATTGAGTCGCTTGCTATTAAGTGGAAGGGCAAAACTGACGTTGAGTTGATGGATTCCGATGAGTTTTACAACGATATCTATAATGGTAATCTTTTATTATCTTTTTTCCTTGTCATCTTTCTATCATACATACTCCAATTTAAGGATAGATATATCCATTCTTCCCTATATCTATCTCTATACTACTTATAAAGAGCAAAAAATTTTCCCTGAAAACTTAAAAATCAGTAAAGTTGTATGTCCAAAATACCCTTTTTAAGTTTTAAAATATTGGACTTATATTTCTACCAATCACAATTAATCAAATACTATATATAATTAATACCTTTTTTTAATGCACAAAAAACAAATCTTAATGTGCAAAAAAAATTTTGATGCATAAAATTTTCAACTTGTTTTAGTTTGATGCACCATGTTATTTTGATATAAAAAGTCAAAAGAAGTTGGGTCAGAAAACGAATTTTTGATGCACAAAAAAAAAAAAAAAAATGATTTAATGCACAAACTTTTTTTTCATAATTTTTTTTTGAGAAAACCTATCCACTTTAAGAGAAACTTCCTTCACAATTTTTTCATGCACCAACATACCTTATCTTGTAGAATTTTTTTGAAGTTTTTTGAGAACTTAAAAAAAAAAAAAAATCTTTTTATCCTTTTTTACAAATATTTGTCTTTTTATTTGATCTTTACTCTATATATGTATATCTTGTTTACTTTTAATTTTATCCAAGTTAAATGATGTTAATATCACCAAGCATTTCCCCATTTCATAGCGACATAACTTAAGTTCACGCCCTATGTACAGGCCCCTTCGAGAAACTTATTCATGCTTTTATGTTGGTACCACTAACGGGGAAGCATTTCTCTGAAACGTCGTCTGGAAAGATGGTTCAAATGTGGAAAGATGACGGAACCTACACAGATTTGGATGCTACAACCGTTGATAAGTATCTTGAGTTATTTAGGGATGAAACGTTAATGCCAGGCGGTGGCTCTGTTCTCTTCATACTTTTGTCAGACGGATCAGTGACGGTTAGCACAGTTACATAATTTGAGCTATACGTAGTCTAAAGGAATATTAGAGGGAAAGTGACTATAGTATTGTCACACATCTAAGCTTATGTAACAAACACGTCAAAACGACATAGTTGTACTTAAATTAACTTGTTTAAAATCACAATCAAAATAATTACGTAATTGATTAAAATGAGTGGTCTTAGTGCCGATTTTTAGCTAACAAGGTGTGTCATTTTGAGGTTCTTGTCACCTAAGCTTATGTGTATACTATCAACTTATTAACGTTACCCTATCCTAAATATAATCAACTCATTCGTATTTGTTTAAATGTAGTTGAACATCGCTAAAGATGGTATCATACCTAAAGCTCCAATCGCAGTATTAGATCATAAGAAGTGGGGACCAACGATGTTCGAGGGATCGCTAGGGAGGAATGGTGCTTATCCAGGAGCCAGACAAAGTGTTGCCTCAAGACTTTCAAATTTGTTCAACTAAGAGAAATGGTTTGCAAAAGGTTAAAATAAGGATTTCAAGAGGCAGCTTAATCTATCTATCATTTATCTATCTATTTATACTAAAAGTTTGCATTTGTATCAAAAATATATGTTGGGATTAAACTAACAGTTGGAACTGTTAAGTATAAACATTGGAACTGCTGAAGATTACACTAGCAAGACTAACTCAGTTAGTACTGCTAGCATAGATACTTAGTACTGCTTATGTTTTTGACAACTGTTATGAAAGCGTGTAATGTGATAGGTATAGAAATGATTTAGTGAATATCCTATACAGTTAGTATTATACGGATATTATGTAGGTTATACTTATCTTGTAAAGGACTCATTGTGCTATAAAAGGAGGTCCTAGGTTTATAATTATGTACGTATCATTATTGAAAGCTTCAAGGTTGTATACCCTAGTGATAACAAGATCACTCGTATTATTCATAATAATATTGAAGCTGTTTGTTTGGTTATACATTGTGTTCATTACATTTATTGTTCTTACATACAATCTTACATCACTTATAATATCTTCTAAGTGTTAACTAGTAAATT
This sequence comes from Artemisia argyi, assembly GCA_030686995.1. Taxonomy (NCBI): domain Eukaryota; kingdom Viridiplantae; phylum Streptophyta; class Magnoliopsida; order Asterales; family Asteraceae; genus Artemisia; species Artemisia argyi. The sequence goes on from CM060692.1 coordinate 140,463,676, forward strand.
CCGCGTGCTAGTTAGCATATACTCAAAGTATCAATCTAACATAAGGCGTGTGTTTTAGATCCTCTCAAGTGGTATCAGAGACAAGTTCTGATACTTTGAATTAGAAGATCCAAAGAAGAAACTCACTAAGAAAATGGAGATGGAGAACAATCAGTCCAAAGTTGCTGCAAGACTTCCAAAACTCAAACTCAATGAGTATGAGATGTGGAGGATAATGATAGAGCAATACTTTCTTGTTCAAGATTATCCTCTTTGGGAGATCATACTGTATGGTGATTTTTCAAGCTAGGAACTACAACAGAAATAGTTTATGGCAAGCCTGTTGTAAAGCAAAATACTGCTTCTGTTACTAATGATGAATGACTTCAAAAGAAGAATGTTTTGAAGGCCAGAAGTTTTCTTCTGATGACTCTTCCTAAGGATCAAATGCATGCTGTTAGCAAGTATACTACTGCAAAGACTTTGTTTAAAGAAATTTGTGAAGTGTTTGATGGCAATGATGCTACCAAAAAGACTTAGAAAACATTACTGAAGCAAAGTTTTGAAAACTTTTCTTCAACCAGCAATGAGTCTTGATGAGTGTGTAAATACTCATCATTTTTACCTTTTCTGAGCTGCCAAAACATCTAAAAACACTCAATATTGAATCAAAATAGTGAAAATATCCCAGGAAAGTGTTTTACATATTTCAAATGCAAAATAATCAAAAACCGATGAAAAACGCACAAAGTTTGCAAAATTGGCAGTTTCAGTCCCTCAACTTTCAAAAGTTGTCAAATCTAGTCCCTGGTTATTCTAAAAACATGAAAAAGTCACCAAAGGTCCTTTTAAATCAAAAAGGTACACAATTAGTCATTTGGTGTAAAGTTTCACAAAATGTCAAGTTTAGTCCCTGAACTTTGAAAATTGTCAAAAATGGTCCCTGGGATATTAAAAACTTTGAGAAAAACAAATTTTGTCCTTGCACTAACCTTTTATTGCAGGATTGGTCCTTGGTGGAAAAGTTTGGTGAAATTACACAAATGGTCTCTGAAGTTTGGAAGTTTGGCAGTTTTAGTCCCTGGTGAAATAAAAATGGAAAAATCATGCCAGGACCTTATACTATTCATAGTTTGGCAAAATACACCCTTGGGAACACTTTGGAAAATTGCCAAAACTCACCCCTCACTTTCGTTAAATTACAAAAATGGTCCTTGTGTAAATTAAACCAAACCGGACCAAAGTACTATTACCTAAAATAAAAACTAAACCCAATCCAATCCTAAGCCCACCCATTCCTTTATCTTGGGCCCAATACAAACTCAGCCCACACCACACCCAAAATAATATAAGCTCCGGTCAAACGTTTGACCTCGGTCAAATCGAGTCAAACCCTTCCCTTCCCTCTCAGCTTCCCCCACACCCCCACTTGGCCATCCCATCACCACCAGTCCACCACCCCATCACATCCACCGCCCAAACCACTACAAAACACCCTCACCTCAAGCATTTAATGCACCACCCCTTGTTTGTATCAGAAATAAATTGCAAAAAAGGTTTTCCCGCCAAAACAAGTGGCGATTGATTGGAGTGATTCAGACATCCAATGGCTGAGATTAAAGATGGGAAATGCTCAGAGGAGTGAGGAAAACCTAATGGACATCTATAAAAGGCAGAAGAAAGCAAGGATTAAAGGGTGTAGTTTAATTAGTTAAATTTAGTGTCGAATTTAATTAAGTCTTCAAATTCAGTTGTAATTTTCTTCATTCAAGCATTGTAGCAGTCTCTTGTTATAATTTAAACCTTTTCAGGTTATAAAAATCAAGTTTCAGTTCTGTTTTGAGTTATTGCCATTTATTCCAAATTCTGAAATTATCAACAAGCTTAGTGGTGATTTGTATCTGTAAACATGGACTGAATTAAGCTCATTTAGGATCCATTAAGCTTATTGAAGCTTTTAGAGACCCCTAAAATCCAATATTAGTAGAAAATAATCAAAAAGCTAAAAAAAGTCAACCATAGTCAACTGTCTTGTTTCTAGTTTGATTTCAGGTGTTGAGGATCATTGAAGAGCAATATTGGAAGTGAAGTTGGCCTATCTAAAGATAGGTATCAGTGGAAAATCCCTTGTTCATGCTAGGGATAATTTGTAAGAGTTGCTCAATTTGAATTTTCCTCTAAAATCTCATTTCCTAATAATATTTGTAGTTTGCTTATTATTCTGTGTTATCTGTGTGTATTAAGTATAATTAGTTGAGATTGTGTCCTAAAATTAGTAGCTTAAACTCAGATTTCTTAGTTGCTATTTATCTTTGTTCAAACTGCCTTTTTAGCTTCAAAATTGTTTTCTTGTGTAATAGTGGTTATACTTTATGTTTCTGAGCATCAATCACTTATTTAGATCATAATAGAGCATTTGGAACTAGATTGGTGGTATTAAACAGTTAAACTCAATAGAAATCATTCATAACAGTGTTAAAATGGGTGTTTGGATTTGAAAGTTCCACTGTGTTGTTGTTGTTGTTTTGATGTTCTCTTGGTTTGAAGATACTACATAAGGTGACATTTGGTTGAATTAAGCTTTAAAACAACACCCTTGAACTCAGAAGTCAATAATCACCCTCATCACCCCATTAGTTGTTCACTGTTTGGTTTTTAGGAAACATAACCATTCATATCAATCCATAGTTGATTAACTTAGCTTAATTAGGTCTCATTACACCTTACTATAACATAATTAATCACTAGGGTCCATTAGAAGTTCATAAAAGTCAAAGTTACAAGTTTAATCAAAAAGTCAAAAGTTTGCATCTCAGATTTTTCTAAATATTCAAGAAATTTTTGTGATTTATGTGTTTGGATTGAGGATTTGAAACTTGTTGTAGTTAAACTCTACCACCTCAACTTTTGATTCCCATTGTTGCTTAAATTTTGTGAATTTTTGTGTGGGCTCCACAAGCCCTGGAACACACCTGCAGGGAAGAAGGCTTCCCCTGCACCAGACAGACCATCTCACCACCACCACTTTGGTGGTGGCTGCAGCCCACCTCAGTGAACCCCTTTGGTTCATTTTTGGTTCTGACAACCCCCCTCCTACCAGGGATCAAGTATTGACCTTTTGGTTGACCTAGGAACAAGTGGACCCCACCTGGAATCCATCCCAAAGATTGTCCCATTTCTGAGTTGAGTTTCAGTGTGCAAAGTGCTTATTTCATCCCATACAGCTTATTTGTGCTCATTGATTGTTGCTTCTGGCTTATTTTAGTAACTTTAGCTTAGTTATACCTAGTTTCATCATTGTGGACCCCACCTATAGTCATTTGTGCTTAATTGCTTGCTCAGTCAACAAAAGTCAAATGTTTAAGTAAAAGGGGTGCATACTGCTTATTTATAAGCTATTTCAAAAGTGTTTTCATAAAAGTTTTCTATTTTCAGTAGTTAAGTAAATTAGAAAAAGAAAAACCAACAAAAACAAACTTTAAATTTAGTGATAGCTTCTATTTAATAGAAACTATCTTTTTCATTTTAGCTTATTTATAAGCACTTTTACATTTTTATAATTTTCTTGTACCTTTAAGTAGTTAAAATAATTTTCTTAGATTTTTCTTAATCTGTTTACTATTTATTAGATTTAAAACTAGTTTAATTAATTAAATAGGTAATATTAGTTATTAATTAGTTTTCTTAAATTTTTAGTAACAACAGTAGGTTTTTATAATTTTTCTAAGTTTCATAAATCAGTTAAGACTTTTAGAAAATATAATTTTAGTTTCTACTGTTCATTTTCCATTTTTCTTATTTTAATTATTTAAAATAGATTTAAGTTAATTAAAAGGTAATTAATTAGTGGATTAGCCTTAAACATAATTTTTAGAGGTTTTTATAATTTTGTAGGATTCCTGTGATGGTTAAATAATTTTATAAATTTTTTCATAATTTTCTAAGTTAATTTAGCATTAATTGTAATTTAAAATAGTTTAATTGGTTTAATTAAGATAAATAGTTTTTAATTAATAAAAAATCCATAAAAAGACAAAAATATTTATTTTTATTTTTTATACTTTCTTCAAGTTCTATTTTAAGTTTAGAAATTGTTTTTGCAAATTTTTAGTTTAATTTGCAATATTTATAATTATTAGTTTATTTAAATTAGATTTAAAATTAGATTTTAATTAGTTTAATTAATTAAATAATATTTAAATAGTAAAATAATCATTTTTATAATTTCATTTTCATTTTCAATTTTCTTTTAATTTTAAGTTTCAAAAGTTTCAAAAGTACCCCCTGTAGTTTGTAATTTATCAAATCCCACTTTTCTGTCCGATTGCGTGAATCTTAATTGTGAATTTGTGCATATACTTGTATATCTGATTTTTATGAATATCATCTCATTGTACAAATACCAAAATAACAGTAGCAAAATCAATTCTATATCATCTGGGCTACTGTCCTCAGTGCCACTCATTCCTAAACGATTTCAAATAACACCATTTCAATCTCGCTGGGACTTTAACGACCCAGGGACACACTATACTATCACCGGAGTATTGGTCTAGAGAGTTTGACTTTGTTGACCATTTACCTGGTCAATTTAAATTGACTGTTTAGCATCAATCAAAATTTGGCGCCGCTGCTGGGGAGGTTGTTGCGTGTTTTAAAAAATCGTTTTAAGTTTAGTGGTTTTCAAAACCCTCCCTGTACAAATTTCACACAAATTTGTAAAAAGTTTTTGTAAAAAAATATAATCATATCAAAAAGTTCATTAACACTTTTCCTAAAGTGTTAAAAACACAAAAAAAAAAAAAAAAAAAAAAAAAAAAAAAAAAAAAAAAAAACAACAAAACAACTTGTGATGTTAAATTACTTCGTTTTCTTTAAGATTACAACCTGAAACAGTTGGTTTAAGGTAAGTTCTGACATTAAATTGCGAACTGAAGAGGAAACCTATTTATTTCCTCCCGCCAGCCTGCGAGTAATCTTAAAAGAACGATTTCGGTTAACGAATCAGTTCCAAAAATATTTCCCAAGTTTTCTGCACACACACCCATAAGCCTAAAGCAGTTTTTCAAATTAATAAATACATAAAATCTTATCACCGCAAACCAAGGCTGAACACCTACCAACTGGGGGTGTGGACATAATAAGTTCCCAAACTTAAGATTAAAACTTGCCTTTATATCCCTGTGAGTGGTGTACCTTTTTTAAAGAAGCATTCACTTGTGATAATTGGTTTTAAGTTCACTGTGGTTTTGCCTCGATCTTGTTTTGAAAAATTGTTTTTAGTGCATGTGCACTTGGTCACAAACAAAACGTAAACATCAGAAAAACGTACCCAAGCTACGTTCTGACACACAAGAACCAAAGACCGAAATGGCCGCTGGGCCACCACCACCATTACCACCCCCTGACCCTCCCAGGGATGTGCCAGCTCCCGATCTCTGAACGTTGGAGGAGCTGTGCCAGCCTACCATGCAAGGGCGGGGTGGGCCTATTGCACCATTCACTATTGAGACTACGGACTTTGGCCTCAAGTACCACATGATCCAGCAAGTCCAGAATTCGTGTCAATTTCACGGATTACCGGGTGACGATGCTAACAAGCATCTTGACAAATATCTTACGGTCACCCAAAGCATGAAACAGCATGGTGTCATCGATGATGCCCTCCGGCTGTACCTCTTTCCCTATTCTCTCACTCATCATGCCACTGCATGGTTTGACCGACTTCCAAAGAATTCTATTCGAACCTTTGATGAAATGGTAACCAAATTTTTAGCAAAATATTTTCCACCTTCCATGGTTACCAAGTTACGAAATGATATCAGCAACTTCCGGCAACGTCCCGATGAGTCTCTTTTTGAGGCTTGGGAACGTTATAAGCTAGCTATTGATCGGTGCCCTAACCACAATATGTTACAAGTTACCATCATAGATACCTTCTATAATGGTCTGACATTGAGGCACCAGGATATTCTCAATGCTGCTGCTGGTGGGGCCTTTATGAAAAGGCATCCCGAAGAGTGCTATGACTTGATTGAGAACATGACTGCCCACCATAACTTTTGGGATTCCTCTGCGGAGAGGGATGCGTCATGTAATTCAGTTACTCCTTCATCATCATCTCCGGAAATAATTGCTCTTACCAAAAAGATGGATGATATCTCTACGGCTGTGTTGAGAATGAACCAAACGATGCAAAATCAGGTTCAAAATCAACAAGTGAAAGCCGTGGCCCGAAGTTGTGAAACTTGTGGGGGCCCACATCTTTATTCTGAGTGTCCAGCTACTGCTGGCTTTCCTCAAGAGAACGTTTATGCTGCTCACGGTTCCTATAACAGGGGGGGGGGGGGGTAATTCTTACCAACCGCAAGGGGACCGAAATCTCTTAAGCTATCGTTCCAACAATTTTCTCGGACCTCCCGGTTTTATCCAAAATCAAAACCGTAACTCGAATCAGAATTTTAACCAAGGTCAAAACTCAAATTTGCAAAATCAGAACCAAAATCAAGGCCAGTTTAATCAAAACAATTTTCAAAATGGCAATCAAAACCAAGGCTTTCAAGGAAATTTTCAAAGAAACCAAAATAAAGGGAATTACAATCAGGGTAATTTCAATCAGAGAAACAATTTTCAGGGTAACAACAATCAAAATCAAGGGAATTTTCAAAACAACCGTGTTCAAAATCCTCCTCAAAACGTTATTCCACCCTCGTCTTCCTCCGATGAAGTGCTAAAACAATTCATGAAAGCGCAAGAGGAAACGAATCGGTTATTGATCAGCAAGATCTCTGAGCTTCAGAAGTCTTTAAATGATCGACCCTCGGGCCCGGGTACACTATCGAGCAACACGATCGCTAACCCGAGGGGCGATGTCAAAGCGATCATTACCCGAAGTGGGGTATCATACAATGGACCCGCGATTCCCTCTACCTTTTCTTCTCCTCCTACTAAGGTAGCAGAACGTGAACCTGAGGTTACCACGAACACGGTACTTCCTACTAATAACGGAGGTATCAACAACGTCCACCCTCAAGTTGTCCCGGTCCCGGCTCGTAAGCCGAAAGTTGTATTTGATCCTCCTGTGAGTTCTGATGAAATCCCAAAGAATGATCCTAAGCCTTCAATTCCATATCCTTCATGTATGAATGATCAAAAGAACCGCGAAAAAGCTAACCATCAGATGGAAAAATTTTATCAAATTTTCCAAGAGTTACACTTTGATATTAGCTTCGCGGACGCTCTTCTTCTCATGCCTAAGTTTGCTTCGACAATCAAAAATCTGATAAGCAACAAAGAAAAACTCTGTGAGATGGCAAAAACTCCTCTTAATGAGCATTGCTCAGTAGTGCTCTTGAAAAAGCTTCCCGAAAAGCTTGGAGATCCTGGGAAATTTCTCATTCCTTGTATTTTCCCGGGGATGGTTGAATGCTTTGCCTTGGCCGATCTTGGCGCAAGCATTAACCTGATGCCTTACACAGTCTGGAAAAGACTCTCTCTTCCTGCTCTCACTCCGACTTTCATGACACTAGAGCTTGCAGACCGTACTATATCCCGTCCTCTCGGCATTGCCGAAGATATCTTCATGAAAGTAGGAAAGTTCCATTTTCCGGCAGATTTCGTGATTGTTGATTTCGATGCTGACCCAAGAGTTCCTCTCATTCTCGGGAGGGGATTCTTAAGAATGGGTCGTGCTTTAATCGATGTATTCGAAGAAGAAATCACTCTACGTGTTGGTGGTGAAGCCATCACATTCAATCTTGATCAGACTTCAAGATACTCCTCCAACTATGACGCTGAAACGGTTAACCGAATTGACATCATCAATGTTGCGTCTGAGGAGTATTCTCAAGAAGTCCTTGGTTTCTCATCCAGTGGCAGTCTTTCTACTGATCCTATCATTTCCGATCCTTCCCCTTCCCTCACTCCGTTTGAGGGAAGTGACTTCCTTCTGGAAGAGGTCGAGGCTTTTCTTGCTCAAGATACCTCAATCCCAAGTGGGGTTAATGAAAACTATCTTGACCCGGAAGGGGACATTCTTCTCCTTGAAAGATTGTTAAATGACGATCCTTCACCCTCTCCGTCTCCAAGAATACTTCATAAAGCGGAAGTCAAAAATGTTGAAATAACTGAAGACTTTCCCGAGGTTGAGCTCAAGGACTTGCCTCTTCATCTAGAATATGCATTTCTGGAGGGTGATAATAAATTACCCGTCATTATTGCTAAAGACTTAAAAGATGAGGAAAAGGCTACACTCCTAAAGGTTCTTAAAGCAAACAAGCAAGCAATTGCTTGGAAACTCTCCGACATTAAGGGCATAAGCCCGGACTTTTGTACACACAAAATCTTAATGGAGGATGACTTTAAGCCAGCAGTGCAACAACAGAGAAGGGTAAATCCCAAAATCCACGAAGTTATCAAACAAGAAGTTGTTAAACTTCTTGATGCGGGGTTGATTTACCCTATATCTGATAGTCCTTGGGTTAGCCCAATTCATTGTGTTCCTAAAAAGGGTGGCATTACCGTTGTCACCAACGAGGATAACGAGTTGATTCCAACTCGTTTGGTCACGGGTTGGCGAGTATGTACTGACTATCGAAAGTTAAATGAAGCCACCCGTAAAGACCATTTTCCTCTCCCTTTTATGGACCAGATGCTTGAAAGACTTGCGGGGAATGAATACTACTGCTTCCTCGATGGTTTTTCGGGTTACTTCCAAATCCCCATTGATCCCCAGGATCAAGAGAAGACTACCTTCACATGCCCCTACGGAACTTTTGCTTACAGACGTATGCCTTTCGGCTTATGTAATGCACCAGGCACGTTCCAGAGGTGCATGATGTCTATCTTTTCCGAAATGACCGGGAAAACCATGGAGGTATTCATGGATGACTTTTCAGTCATCGGGGATTCATTCCAGTCTTGTCTCTCCCACTTGGAACAGATGCTTAAACGTTGCAAAGAAACGAATCTAAGTCTCAACTGGGAGAAGAGCCACTTTATGGTCAAGGAGGGCATTGTCCTCGGCCATAAAATTTCAAAAAACGGGATTGAGGTTGACAAAGCCAAAATCGATGTCATTGCTAAATTACCTCATCCCACCACCGTAAAAGGTGTTAGGAGCTTTTTGGGTCATGCCGGCTTCTACCGTAGGTTTATCCAAGATTTCTCTAAGATTTCCCGGCCTATGACCCATCTCCTTGAGAAGGATGCTCCTTTCATCTTCTCTCCTGAGTGCATCGAAGCTTTTGAAACATTAAAGAAAAAGCTTACCGAGGCACCGATTCTTGTTGCCCCCGATTGGGACCTACCTTTTGAGCTTATGTGCGATGCTAGTGATTTTGCCATAGGTGCGGTCTTGGGACAACGTAAAGCAAAATACTTTCAGCCTATACACTACGCAAGCAAAACTATGACCGAGGCTCAAGGTCATTACACCACCACTGAAAAAGAACTCCTAGCTGTGGTGTATGCCTTTGAAAATTTCCGTCCATACTTGATCCTGACTAAATGCGTAGTGTACACGGATCACTCGGCTTTGAAGTACCTATTTGCAAAGCAAGATGCAAAGCAGAGACTTCTCCGTTGGGTTCTCCTCCTCCAAGAATTTGATATCATTATCCGTGATAAAAAAGGAGCTGAGAACCTTGCTGCTGATCATCTCTCACGATTAGAAAACCCTCATCAGGATGTGTTCGAGAAAAAGGAAATAAATGAAACGTTTCCTCTCGAAACACTCAATGCGGTTGCTTTTCGTGGTGACTCTACTACCCCATGGTTTTCCGACTTTGCAAATTACCATGCGGGTAACTTCATCGTTAAGGGGTTGACGTCCCAACAGAAGAACAAATTTTTCAAAGACGTTAAAAATTACTTCTGGGACGATCCCTTTCTCTTCAAAATCTGTGCCGATCAAGTCATCAGGCGATGTGTATACGGACAGGAAGCCGCTGATATTCTCAAGGCTTGCCATGCTGGACCCACCGGGGGCCACCATAGTCCTAACTACACCGCCAAAAAGGTGTTTGACTTCGGTTTCTATTAGCCCACGATCAATAAGGATGCCCACGAGTTAGTCAAAGCTTGTGATGCTTGTCAGCGTCACGGGAATATTTCACAAAAGAACGAAATGCCACAAAATGCCATTCAAGTTTGTGAAATCTTTGACGTCTGGGGCATTGATTTTATGGGGCCATTTCCATCTTCTCGTGGAAACAAGTACATTCTCGTGGCTGTTGACTACTTGTCAAAATGGGTTGAGGCTAAGGCCTTACCCACTAACGATGCCCGAGTTGTTGTGAAATTCTTGAAATCCCTCTTTGCTCGTTTTGGAACTCCACGTGCCATTATAAGTGATCGCGGTACATAGTTTTGCAATGATCAATTTGCAAAAGTCATGCTTAAGTACGGTGTTACTCATTGTCTTTCCACCGCGTATCACCCACAAACAAGTGGGCAGGTGGAGGTTTCCAACCGTGGTATAAAACGGATTCTTGAGAGGACAGTAGGTGAAAACCGTGCTTCCTGGTCGGATAAATTAGATGATGCACTCTGGGCCTTCCGTACAGGTTACAAAACACCCATCGGGTGTACTCGATACAAGCTTGTATACGGGAAGGCGTGTCATTTGCCGATCAAGCTCGAGCACAAAGCCTACTGGGCCTTGAAACATGCTAACTACGACCTTCATAAAGGGGGTGATCACCGTAAGGTTCAAGTCAATGAATTAAACGAACTTCGTGATCAAGCCTACGAGAACTCTTTGATCTACAAAGAAAAGACAAAGAAGATTCACGACTCTAAGATTAAGAACCGCGTTTTCAACGTCGGTGACAGAGTCCTTCTTTTCAACTCAAGGTTAAAGATCTTCTCGGGGAAATTAAAAACCCGATGGACTGGACCATTCACTATTGCTAAAGTATATCCATACGGGACTGTTGAGTTATCTCAACCCGAAGGTCCCAACTTCAAAGTGAATGGTCATCGATTGATACATTATTTTGGAGAGGACATACCACCCATGGTTGTCCCAGATCTCCAAACTTTCCCCATAGACCAATGAATTCGGGGATCGAGTCAAGCTAGTGACTCGGTGAACAAAAATTAGCAACATATATGGGCTTTCACCCATATTTCTGACTTCTTTCTACTTTCTACCACCCTAGTGTGGGGGAGTGGCCGTCTCCCACCTTTTGAAAAGTAAATATGTATATAAGTTTCAAAAAAAAAAAAAAAAGTTTGTATGTACAGATAAATAAAGTGAAAAATAAAATCCATATTTCCACACTTAGATTCGAATATTAGCTTTTTCCGTTCAGAGATTTGGCATAATAGCCGGGACTTTGAATATTGAGGACAATATTCAATTCTAGTGTGGGGGGGGGGGGGGGAATTCTTACGAATTTTATCACAAAACTTTCTAAGTACCCCCATTTTTAGGCCTAAAATTTTTCAAAATTTTTTTCATTTTATTTCAAAATTTTTGTGGTAATCAGTCCGCCAAAGTCTAAATGACAAATGGATTGGCTAGTCCAGGAGCAAACGGCTCTTGGTAAAGACATCTCAAACCCGTTGATGGCTTGCAATTTGCCCAAAATTGTATGGTTCCTCAATTCCCCATATCCCATAAAGCAAATGAGTTGGCTAGCCCACAAGATTATGGCTTGTGTTAAAGGCCGTGGAAAATCCATAATTGGTAATCAGCTCACCAAGATGTTGACTTAGTCCATCAAGATGCTGGCTAGTCCAGAAGCAAACGGCTTTTGGTAAAGACTAATCAAATCCGTTGATCGCTGGTGGTTTTCTCAAAATCACACGGTTATCAGGTGTGCCACAGTTCTTACACCTGGCTACTCCAAAAGTGATGGCTTTTGGTAAATAGATTTTCAAATCCATCAAGTTTTTCTCAAAAGATTGCTAGGGACTAGCAATGTTTTAGTGTGGGGGATTGATGAGTGTGTAAATACTCATCATTTTTACCTTTTCTGAGCTGCCAAAACATCTAAAAACACTCAATATTGAATCAAAATAGTGAAAATATCCCAGGAAAGTGTTTTACATGTTTCAAATGCAAAATAATCAAAAACAGATGAAAAACGCACAAAGTTTGCAAAATTGGCAGTTTCAGTCCCTCAACTTTCAAAAGTTGTCAAATCTAGTCCCTGGTTATTCTAAAAACTTGAAAAAGTCACCAAAGGTCCTTTTAAATCAAAAAGTTACACAATTAGTCCTTTGGTGCAAAGTTTCACAAAATGTCAAGTTTAGTCCCTGAACTTTGAAAATTGTCAAAAATGGTCCCTGGGATATTAAAAACTTTGAGAAAAACAAATTTTGTCCTTGCACTAACCTTTTATGGCAGGATTGGTCCTTGGTGGAAAAGTTTGGTGAAATTACACATATGGTCCCTGAAGTTTGGAAGTTTGGCAGTTTTAGTCCCTGGTGAAATAAAAATGGAAAAATCATGCCAGGACCTTATACTATTCATAGTTTGGCAAAATACACCCTTGGGAACACTTTGGAAACTTGCCAAAACTCACCCCTCAGTTTCGTTAAATTACAAAAATGGTCCTTGTGTAAATTAAACCAAACCGGACCAAAGTACTTTTACCTAAAATAAAAACTAAACCCAATCCAATCCTAAGCCCACCCATTCCTTTATCTTGCGGCCAATACAAACTCAGCCCACACCACACCCAAAATAATATAAGCTCCGGTCAAACGTTTGACCTCGGTCAAACCGAGTCAAACCCCTCCCTTCCCTCTCAGCTTCCCCCACACCCCCACTTGGCCATCCCATCACCACCAGTCCACCACCCCATCACATCTACCGCCCAAACCACTACAAAACACCCTCACCTCAAGCATTTAATGCACCACCCCTTGTTTGTATCAGAAACAAATTGCAAAAAAGGTTTTCCCGCCAAAACACGTGGCGATTGATTGGAGTGATTCAGACATCCAATGGCTGAGATTAAAGATGGGAAATGCTCAGAGGAGTGAGGAAAACCTAATGGACATCTATAAAAGACAGAAGAAAGCAAGGATTAAAGGGTGTAGTTTAATTAGTTAAATTTAGTGTCGAATTTAATTAAGTCTTCAAATTCAGATGTAATTTTCTTCATTCAAGCATTGTAGCAGTCTCTTGTTGTAATTTAAACCTTTTCAAGTTATAAAAATCAAATTTCAGTTCTGTTTTGAGTTATTGCCATTTATTCCAAATTCTGAAATTATCAACAAGCTTAGTGGTGATTTGTATCAGTAAACATGGACTGAATTATGCTCATTTAGGATCCATTAATCTTATTGAAGCTTTTAGAGATGCTAAAATCCAGTATTAGTAGAAAATAATCAAAAAGCTAAAAAAGTCAACCATAGTCAACTGTCTTGTTTCTAGTTTGATTTCAGGTGTTGAGGATCATTGAAGAGCAATATTGGAAGTGAAGCTGGCCTATCTAAAGATAGGCATCACTGGAAAATCCCTTGTTCATGCTAGGGATAATTTGTAAGAGTTGCTCATTTTGAATATTCCTCTAAAATCTCATTTCCAAATAATCTTTGTAGTTTGCTTATTATTCTGTGCTATCTATGTGTATTAAGTATAATTAGTTGAGATTGTGTCCTAAAATTAGTAGCTTAAACTCAGATTTCTTAGTTGCTATTCATCTTTGTTCAAACTGCCTTTTAAGCTTCAAAATTGTTTTCTTGTGTAATAGTGGTTATACTTTGTGTTTCTGAGCATCAATCACTTATTTAGATCATAATAGAGCATTTGGAACTAGATTGGTGGTATTAAACAGTTAAACTCAATAGAAATCATTCATAACAGTGTTAAAAGGGGTGTTTGGATTTGAAAGTTCCACTGTGTTGTTGTTGTTGTTTTTTTGATGTTCTCTTGGTTTGAAGATACTACATAAGGTGACATTTCGTTGAATTAAGCTTTAAAACAACACCCTTGAACTCAGAAGTCAATAATCACCCTCATCACCCCATTAGTTGTTCACTGTTTGGTTTTTAGGAAGCATAACCATTCATATCAATCCATAGTTGATTAACTTAGCTTAATTAGGTCTCATTACACCTTACTATAACATAATTAATCATTGGTGGGCTCCACAAGCCCTGGAACACACCTGCAGGGAAGAAGGCTTCCCCTGCACCAGACAGACCATCTCACCACCACCACTTTGGTGGTGGCTGCAGCCCACCTCAGTGGACCCCTTTTGTTCATTTTTGGTTCTGACAACCCCCTCCTACCAGGGATCAAGTATTGACCCTTTGGTTGACCTAGGAACAAGTGGACCCCAGTTGGAATCCATCCCAAAGATTGTCCCATTTCTGAGTTGAGTTTATGTGTGCAAAGTGCTTATTTCATCCCATACAGCTTATTTGTGCTCATTGATTGTTTTTTCTGGCTTATTTTAGTAACTTTAGCTTAGTTATACCTAGTTTCATCATTGTGGACCCCGCCTATAGTCATTTGTGCTTAATTGCTTGCTCAGTCAACAAAAGTCAACTGTTTAAGTAAAAGGGGGTGCATACTGCTTATTTATAAGCTATTTCAAAAGTGTTTTCACAAAATTTTTCTATTTTCAGTAGTTAAGTAAATTAGAAAAAGAAAAACCAACAAAAAAAAAAACTTTAAATTTAGTGATAGCTTCTATTTAATAGAAACTATCTTTTTCATTTTTCATTTTAGCTTATTTTAAGCACTTTTCCATTTTTATAATTTTCTATATTTTCTTGTACCTTTAAGTAGTTAAAATAATTTTCTTAGATTTTTCTTAATCTGTTTACTATTTATTAGATTTAAAACTAATTTAATTAATTAAATAGGTAATATTAGTTATTAATTAGTTTTCTTAAATTTTTAGTAACAACAGTAGGTTTTTATAATTCTTCTAAGTTTTATAAATTAGTTAAGACTTTTAGAAAATATATTTTTAGTTTCTACTGTTCATTTTCCATTTTTCTTATTTTAGTTATTTAAAATAGATTTAAGTTAATTAAAAGGTAATTAATTAGTGGATTAGCCTTAAACATAATTTTTAGAAGTTTTTATAATTTTTTAGGATTCCTGTGATGGTTAAATAATTTTATAAATTTTCTCATAATTTTCTAAGTTAAGGTAGTATTAATTGTAATTTAAAATAGTTTAATTAAGATAAATAGTTTTTAATTAATAAAAAATCCATACAAAGACAAAAATATTTATTTTTATTTTTTATACTTTCTTCAAGTTCTATTTTAAGTTTAGAAATTGTTTTTGCAAATTTTTAGTTTAATTTGCAATATTTATAATTATTAGTTAATTTAAATTAGATTTAAAATTAGATTTTAATTAGTTTAATTAATTAAATAATATTTAAATAGTAAAATAATCATTTTTATAATTTGATTTTCATTTTCAGTTTTCTTTTAATTTTAAGTTTCAAGAGTTTCAAAAGCACCCCCTGTAGTTTGTAATTTATCAAATCCCACTTTTCTGTCCGATTGCGTGAATCTTAATTGTGAATTTGTGCATATACTTGTATATCTGATTTTTGTGAATATCATCTCATTGTACAAATACCAAAATAACAGTAGCAAAATCAATTCTATATCATCTGGGCTACTGTCCTCAGTGCCACTCATTCCTAAACGATTTCAAATAACACCATTTCAATCTCGCTGGGACTTTAACGACCCGGGGACACACTATACTATCACCGGAGTATTGGTCTAGAGAGTTTGACTTTGTTGACCATTTACCTGGTCAATTTAAGTTGACTGTTTAGCATCAATCAAGTCTCTTGATAGCATGTTCACAAGGCTGCAGAAGATTGTTACACAGCTGATTGTTTTGGGTATTGAGGTTGACAGGGAAGATCTCAATCTGAAGTTCTTACGAAGTCTACCTTCAGAGTTTGACACTCATGTTGTTGTCTGGCAGAACAAGCCAGAAATTGAAACTATGGAGCTAAATGATCTTTACAACAATTTCAAAATTGTTGAACAAAGATTGAAGAAGTCTAGAAGTTTAAGTAAAAGTTTTGGGAACATGGCACTTCTGTCATCTTCCATTACTAACAAGTCAGAGGAAGATGATTGGTGAATGCTCAAACACTCATCATTTTTGGTCACATTTGAGCTGCAAAATATTTAAAAACACTCAATAATGCATCAAAATACAAAAAATATCCCAAGATTGTGTTTCATATGTTTCAGATGCAAAATGAGTAAAAACAGATGAAAAACAAACATAGTTTGCATATTTGGCAGTTTCAGTCCCCCAACTTTCAAAACTTGTCAAAATTAGTCCCTAGGCATTTATTCTGAAAGAAAAGTCAACCCAAGTCCTTTAAAAGTCAAATATTATCAAAAATAGTCTTTGGATAAAAAGTTTTGAGAATTTACAAGTTTGGTCCTTGAAGTTTTACAATTGGCAGAAATAGTCCTTGAACTTCAGAAATTGGCAGATTTGGTCTCTGGTGGAATGTTTTGGAATAAAAAATCAACAAAGGTCCTTGGGAATTCACAAGTTGTCAAGATTGGTCCTTGGGTGAAAAGTATGAAGAATTTACAAGTTTGGTCCCTACAGTTCAGTTTTGGCATAATTAGTCCCTGGGATATTCTAATTTGGAAATCATCACCTATGGTCCTTATCCTATGCAAGTTTGGCAAATTACATCCTTATGACAACTATGGAAAAGTTACATGATCAGCCCTTGGAAAAATCAGAAATTACAAAATAGGTCCTTGTTATAATTACTACTACCAAACGGACCTAAATATCAATCCAAATCAAAAACACAAAACAAACCATAAGCCTGGCCCAAACCAACCATTCCCCAAGCCCATTCACCAGCCCACCTCACTTCCTGTTTTAATAATAAAAACGGGTCAAACCGTTTGGCCACCTCCCTCCTTCCTCCCAACTTGGCCTGCTACTCCCCTGCGCACTCCACCTCCCCCATCCTTCCACTTCACCTTTCCCACTACTTGTCCCCTCCTCCAAACACAAGAAACAAAGTGCATTAATTGCACAAAAACCTCTCCAAGTTACCCCCTAACTGCCAAAACAAGTTTCCCACCAAAAATATGTTTCAATGGTTGAGATCAATTTTTGAGATCCAATGGCTGGAAAAGAGTGGGAAAACCTCTGAGGACCCCAAGGAACTCTATAAGTCAAGAAAAGTGGAAAGAAGCCAGTAGTAGTTTTTTTTAGAGTAGTCTTAGTGTAGCTTGTAGTTTAATTGTTATGTAAAATTAGTGTAACTCATCTTTCCAAATTGTAATTTCAGTTTTATTAGTGTTTTCCAACCTCTATTATTGAATTTCAAGACTCAGTTAATCCAATTTTAACATTCCTAGTCAAATTCAGTTTTTGCTTTAAACTGCTTGAATTTCCATTTTAGATTGATCATTGTTAAAAAGTGTTGTTTGCTGTTCCATTGAGCTAAATCTAGCTCACTCATAAGATGTCACAAGCTCATAAAACATTTAGACTTGTTCCACTTGAAAAATCTCAAAAATCATAAAAATAAAAAATAATCATAAAAATTAGAATACAAGAAGCAGAGGATAAGAAGATGAATGGAATGGTTTACAACTCCATGGGGAGTGTAGGTGGTGATTTATGATTTCTGTTTTCATTGGTCTGCCCATTGGAATCACTTGTAAGCCATTGTTCAATTTTCTTTGCTTTTATTGTAGCTTAGATCATTAACTGCTTATTTGCCCAGTTTGTGCTCATTTCATGTTTGTTATGCTTGTTTTAGATAGATTTTAGTGTTAGTTAACCTGTTTCAACTGTTTGTGCAAATTTCCCTAGTTAACTGTCAAATTAGTTCAATATAGCTTTTGCTTGTAGCTTGTTGCATACTGTTCATCATTGAACCTTTCTTGCTTAATTTGTCATAATATTAACTGATGGGTGCTTAACCTTCAATCAGGGCACTTAAATCATGCATTCTCTTTAAAAATCACATGACAGTCTTGTTTAAAGGAGTGTTTGGGTTTGATGATAATTGTGGCTTGCAGGTTATTTAGGATGTTGTTATTGGTTGTTATAGGATACATTAGGTCTATTTAGGTTAGTGAAGCAATAAAATTCAGTGGTTATTCAGTTTAAAGTCAAAGGGAGTCTTAAACCTTAGTTATAATTTAACTGTCATAAGTTTTGGGTTCCAAATCATGATTTTAGCTTCAAATCTTGTTAAGCCTTCTAGGAGTAGTCTTACTTTAACTTAAAACAGATTACTTAGTCATTTAGGAGTGATCAAACCTCACTTTGGTCAACCTTTCATCATAACTCACAAAAGTCAAAATTTGCCTTTGGTAGAAAAACAATTTTTTGCAAGAATTATTGTGAATTTTGTGCTTTGATTCAAGGGTTCAAACTTTTATCTAATTGTAGCCCCCCAGCTAAACTCTTGAGTTCCATTGTCATTTCATTTTTGTGATTCTTTTGTGGGCCCTACATTTGCTCAAAGTGGGCTGCAGGGCAAGCATATGCCCTGTACAATAAACACAGTCCAACAGGCCTTTTTCACTTGTCCATAGTTTGCATCCTAGTGGGCCCCACACCATGAATTTTGACTTATTGAAGAGCCAATAAGCCCTCTTCATGGACCAAGGTTCATTCTTTGGTTTATAGCTTATTTTCTAGGGCTGCACCCCCTTTGTAGTTTGTCCAAACCCATGACTCATACTGAGTCATCAGTACCTAACACCCAACTTCATACCTCCCCTAGAGCTTATTAGTGGGACCCCTGGCCTACTTATTGGCTTTTTGGAGAGCTTTTCTAGCTATCTTTCAGATTCCACTCTCACTTTCGGCTTCCAAGTTCCCTAGTGGGCCCCACAGGCCTGCAAAGGTCACCCATTTGGCCTGTGTGAATCTGTGTTGGTTTGGATTTGCTTAGTGGTTATTATTAGCTTATTTTCTTGTGCTTTTCTATTTCATTTGGCTCATTTCAAGTCCCCATATATCTGTTTTAGCTTACTTGTTCAGTTGGTAGCTTTTAAGTAGCTTTTTCCTTTATTCAAAATCCTAATAAGCTAAAATCCTATTCTGCGAAGCTAATAAGCTATCACATTGCTTATTTTTGAGTTCTAGCCAATGTCCCTTTGTTAAAGTTTTATATTTTAAGTATTTAAAAAGTTTTGTAAAAAGAAAATCCAGAAAAGTCCAATTTTAAATCAAGTGATAGCTTCTATTTAAGAAGCTTGAGCTTATTAGCTTATTTGTCAGCTTTTTCCTTAAGCACTTTTCCATTTTATATTTTTCTTATATTTCTGTACTTACAATAGATTTTTAGAAAAAGTTTCAGATTTTTCTTTGTTTATTTAGTATTTATTATAATTTAAATTAGTTTTAAGTAATTAATAAATAGTAATTAATTAATAATAATTATTTAAAAAGTCCTAAAAATATATTTTCTGTTTCAAAATTAGTTTTATATTATTTTACATTTTTCCAAATTTAAATTTTATTTTTCTAGGTTAATTTCCTAATTATTTGTATTTTAGGGTATTTTAAATAATTAAAAGTAAATAGGAAAATAGTAATTAATTAATAATAATTAATTAAATAGTGTAAAAATTATTTTTCTTTTTCGAAAAATTTCCTTTTATCATTAGGATTGTAAAAATGTAATTTTCATATTAGTAGGTATTTTATTTCTACAAAACTCGCGTTTTATTTCGTACGTCTACGTAAATTTAAATCAGACGTACGCGTTTTTTTGTTTTAAACGTTTCTAGGTTTTCTAAGTTTACAATCTTGTTAATATACCTTATTTAAGCTATTTCCTTGTATAAATCAGTAGTGTAATCAATCACAACCCTTTCCTGTCCAAATTCACCCGATCACAAACCCGTTTTCATACCATCACACCTCGTCGGGACATAACGACCCGGGGAAACCCCTATACTTCCACAGAGATTGACTCTAAGCTGTTTGACCTTGTTGAGTATTGACTTGGTCAATTAAGGTTGACTGCTTTTGCCCCAATCAATGATAGTGATGAAGATGTTTCTACAGCTAGTTTTACAGTTTCTACTGCTAGTCATGGTGTTCTCACTTCTAGTTCATAGAAGCATGTTGTTGGACTTGAAGACCCTACATTCTATGCTTTCATATCAAGTAAAACTAGTGGATCTCCTTTAACTAATGAAGATTTTGAGCAAGTGGATAATGATGACTTGGAGGAAATGGACATCAAATGGTAGGTTGCTCTTCTTAGCATGAGGGCTAAAAAATTTTGGCAGAGAACTGGCAAAAAGATTACCATCAATGGTAATGAAAGTGATGGGTTTGACAAAAACAAAGTGGTGTGTTTCAACTGCCATAAGTTGGGACATTTTTCCAGAGAACGCAGAAAGCCAAGGAAGAGGGATAACAAGCATGACAAAAATAAGGAGACATCAGTGGAAGAGCCAAAGGCTATTTTGATTATTGATGATGTTAGCTATGATTGGAGTTTCATGGCTGATGAAGAGGAAGCACCTACATAAACAGCAATGTTGGCAACAAAATTTTCTTTAATGGCTTTCTCAGACTCAGAGGTACAATCTATTACAAGTTGTTCAAAATCTTGCAAAGCTTTAAAATAGTGTGAAAGACTTAAGGAACTATATGATAATGAAAGGATAGAGTTAAATAATACAAACTATAGTCTATCTAATCATAAAAGAGGCAAATCTGTTTTAGAGGCACAACTAGAACACTATAGGGAAAATGAGTCTAAATACAATGATGATATAGCTGTTCTAAAAAGAGATTTAGACTACAAAATTGCTGTTAATAAGGCCCTTAGAGAAGAGCTAGAGAAACTTAAAAAGTTTAATGAAAATGTTCAAATAATTGTTGATACATTAGCTTATCAGTCTGAGGGAATCAATAAAATTTGGCAAGCACAGGTAGTCAATAAGGCTAAGTCTGGTGTAGGATATAACTCAGTTCCTCCACCACTAAGAGGTGTTCCTTCACCTCCAGGCATAGACCTAGCACACACAAGGTTATAAGAATTTGAAGAACCAACTTTTGAATATGGCCCTAAAATTGTTAAATGTGCTAGTGAAGAAAAGGTTAAACTAGAGAGTGAAGTATTTGAAAGTGCTAGTGATTCATCTCTAGTTGATGAGGTTGTTAAAGTTAAAGAAGAAACAACTGTCCCTAAGGTAGTTAAAAGTGAAACTGTGTCACCTAGAAAACAAGTTAATCCATCAAGGCCAATAGTTAAGTATGCTGAGATATATAGAAATAGGTCACCAGTTCCTAGGGGTAACCAGAGAAACTAGAACAAATTAAAATCTCAACAATTTGGTAGTGATTTTGTAATGAAAAATAAAGCATGTCATATATGTGGAAGTTTTGATCATTTACGTGTTAAATGTGGCTACCATCAAGGAAGAAAGGAAGTATTTGGGAAAACAAGGGTGAATGAAAATAATTTTCAAAAAAATACTCACCCTAATGTAAACAACAACATGATTCCCGGAACAGTACATATAAAGTCTGGCATCAAAACACTTTCTACTGCTAGACCAATTAAGTATGCTTACTGAAAACAACCTGTTTCAAGTGCAAAACCAATAACAACTTTTGTTAAAACAACACAAACACGAAAAAAGGTCATTTTATGCGAAAAGGGTGGTTTACAACCAAAAATGGATACCTAAAGTTAAAACAACTAAGCCAGCAGTTTCTACTGCTAGGCCAAAAGTTTCTGCTGCAAGAGTTGTAAACAAAAACAAGGTAAATATGGGAAAGGCTTTGAAGGCCTCAACATGTTGGGAATGGAGACCAAAAGGAACTAATTCCTCTATCAATCCCAATGGTGTATCAATGAATTTTGATAGATACGATTATATTGATACATGGGGCAGATCCAAGTCAATAATGGTTTAGGTCTCTAAAAGGAACTAGTTCATTTATTTTATGTGTAGGGACATCCAAAGGCTAAAGAAGAAGATCAAGGTTATTCAGATAGTGGATGTTCAAGGCACATGACTGGCAATATGTCTTATCTTTCAGATTTCATACCATTTAATGGACAATATGTCAGTTTTTGAGGTGGTATTGATGGTAAAATTTCTGGTAAAAGGTACAATAAAGACTGGAAATTTAGAATTTGAAGATCTTTACTTTGTAAGAGAGCTTAAGTACAATCTCTTTAGTGTCTCACAGATATGTGACAAGAAGAAGAAAGTTCTTTTCACTGATACTGAATGCTTTGTCCTTTCTAAGGATTTTAAGTTGTCTGATGAAAATCAAGTACTACTTAAAATTCCTAGAAAAGGCAACTTATACAGTATTGATATGAAGAACATTGTTCCAAAAGAGAATTTTACTTGTTTGCTTGCAAAGGCCACATTGGATGAGTCTATGTTATGGCATAGAAGACTTGGTCACATTATTTTCAAAACCATTAATAAAATTTTAAAAGATTGTTTGGTAAGAGGACTTCCTTAGAAAAGATTTGAAAATGACCAAACATGTGTTGCCTGTCTTATGGGTAAGCAACACAAAGCTTATTGTAAGCCCAAAACCCTTAACTCTATTACTCACCCACTATATATGCTTCATATGGATTTTTTGGTCCTACCTCAGTGAGTAGTATTTTGCATAAGAAATATTGTCTTGTTGTAACTGATGACTATAGCAGGTTCACATGGGTTTTCTTTCTTAGAACCAAGGATGAGACAACTGGTATCCTTAAAACTTTTATAGCAGCAGTAGAAAACCTAGTTGATAAGAAAATTAAAATCATCAAGTGTGACAATGGGACAGAATTCAAGAATAGAGTTATGGATGAATTTTGCAGGAAAAAATGTATTAAAAGAGAATTTAGTGTTGCTAGAACTCCTCAGTAGAATGATGTTACTGAAAGGAGAAATATGACATTAATAGAGGCTGCTAGGACCATGTTAGCTGATTCAAAGTTGCCCATAACATTTTGGGCTGAAGCAGTTAATACTGCTTGTTATGTGCAAAACAGGGTTTTAGTAGTGCAATCCTAGAACAAGACACCTTATGAGCTTTTTAGGGGTAGACCACCTACCTTAGATTTCATGAGACTATTTGGCGGTCATGTCACTATTCTCAATACCTTAGATCATCTGGGAAAATTTAATGGAAAATCAGATGAGGGTTACTTTGTTAGGTACTCTATGGTTAGTAAAGCTTTTAGGGTATACAATTTAAGAACCAAAAAGATTGAAGAAAACCTGCATGTAGAGTTTTTGGAGAATAAATCTAATGTTGTAGGTGTTGTGTTAGTGTGAACGTTACAACGTTTAATCTATACACTGTCTTCATGTTTTAATGATGATAAACACGTAACTTGTAATACATAACGTAAAGTGCACAAGTTACTCGTTCACACATCAATGTCTCTCTACATCACTTCAGGTATGAACAAACACTTTACCAACTTTGTTAAGTGATCAAAGAAAATCCGTTTTGTCCTTAATCCTTACATTTTATAAATGTCATAAAACATTTTTACAAAAATAAACTAGACAAATTATTTTTGTGTTTAAAAAAATGTTTTAAAGAAAAATAAATTTGAATTTGAAATTTGAATTTCAAACTCCCAACAGCTACTTTTCCCACCTAAATCAGATAAACTTTCACCAGATAAATTTTCACCACTAAAGGACAAAAAGAGGAGCGTCTGTCAGGACGGTCCGTTAAATATAAGGGACCGTCCAATGTTTAAGGGACCGTCCCCACTCCTCAAGCTGGCTATAAATACTAAACTGTTTCACACAGAAAAACTGATCCTCTTTGCACAAAACTTTATGTTTCTTTCTTTCTTCTTCTTTGATCACTATAAATCTTTGGTATGTGTTTATAAGTAATCCCGTCATGTGCAAGACAAGAACACTCGAAGTCATCAAGAATTAAAGTGTTATTGAGTCCACATACAAACGTAACTAGTGTTACAATTCCTCTACCTCATGTGTTAGAGAAGAACTCTCGACGTAGATGAAGAATCGAGATGTTATAAGAGTCCACACACAAACGTAACAAGTGTTGTGGTTCTATTATTCCCTTTATTTTCTTCTTGTAAATATTGTAAATATTTTTGACTTGTGTGTAAGTCGAGGATGGAGTTATTTGTGTGAACTTGGAAGAAGATGAAGATCCAAAAAGTCTTGTAACTAGAATAGGTCTTGTATTCGTTGTGAGGAGAGTGTTATCCTAGTGTGTAATTTAGGACTTAGTGAAATCGGTGTGTGAAGGCTTGGATCGGGTAAAGATCCAAGTGTGTCTTTGTTTGAAGGCTTGGATCGGGTAAAGATCCAAGTGTGACTTTGTGTGAAGGCTTGGATTGGGTGAAGATCCAAGTGTGTCTTTGTGTGAAGGCTTGGATTGGGTGAAGATCCAAGTAGGACAAGTGTGCTTGTTCGTGTGGCCATGTGGGCCTTGGAGTAGATTGGTTCTAGCTACGATTAGAACTCGACATTCTGCTTAGTGTTGGTAAACTTGGTGTAAGCTTGTGTACGGTTTGTTCCGCCATGTTGGAGCGTTTTGATTAATGAAGTAACTCCCAAGTGTCGTACTCTGGGAGTGGAGTAGGACGAAGAGGTGCTTCGTGCCGAACCACTATAAATCATCGTGTCCGGTTTGCGTTTTCTTTTCTCATCTCTTTCTCTTCTATTCTTGCATTACATTTAGGTTTGTTTGGTTTGTTGTGTGTATGCTTGTGATATCAACTAACTAACTTAGAAATGCAAAACATAAGAAAACTCAATCACACGTAATAAACTCTTCACTGACGGCAGTCCCTTAATTAGGGCGGCGGTCCCAAATGTATATGGGACTGTCCGTACATATTGAGGACAGTCCACAGTGGAATCAGAAATTGCTAAATACTTATAAACCTTGTGTTATGCTTATGTTTATGTGATTGCTTGTATACTTGTTATTAAGTGACATATATGTTTGTTGTGAGTGACATAACCACTATTTATATTTAGTCACGCTTGATCGGAAATTTGATACAAAATATTTTAAGTTTTAAATGGAAACGTATTCACCCCTCCCCTCTACCTTTCTACAATTGGTATCAGAGCGAGGTCGCTCTAGTTTTAAAAAAAAAATGGTTTTTAAAATAGAGTACAGTCCACGTATCAAATTCCTCATAAAGAGGGATTAAATATGAAAAAGTGTTTAGTTGCTAAACTTGCGCTTTGTTGTTTAATTCGTACTAGTTTTGTTGTTTAAATTCACTTCATATACTAGCTTGAAAGAAATGCATTTTTACACAAAAAATGTGTTTTTGCTTACTAGGGGCAGTCCCTTATCTCTGAACGGTCATTTATCACTAAGGGACCGTCTGGTATTTAAGGGACCTCCATCAGAATGGTGTCAACTTTGAAAATTCACATAAAATCAACCATAAGTCCGTAGGAGTCGTGCCACCCGGAGTTTTAAAGCTTATTGAGTCTACTTTAATTTAAAAATACTTGCAAGGATTGATACCAAACTTAAATAAGTCGTACAATCAAAGTACTATATAGTGGTCAAAACCATGTGTTACGTTTTAACGTAAAACTTGCATTTTACTCTTGCTTTCGAGTCGGGCACTTCTAGTAAATAAATCTTTGAAAAATGGAGTCTTCATCTTTTCAAAATATCAATCTTAATTAATTTTTTAAATGGGGAGGAAAATATTTTGGTTTAAAACAAAATCAAGCTATGTATACATTGTTGTATCTGACATACAAAATGATTACGAATATCCTTGTGTGTGCTATGCTAAATGACTATGTGTTTTTGATTACTTGCTTATGTTATAATGTTTTAGTAAATCATTTAGATGTGTAGACTAAGTTGATTAATCATGTTTGTCGAAAACAATTGTCTTATACAATATCTCTCCAAATGTTCAAGCGTTAAAATATGACACCTTGAAGTATTTAACACTTAATCAAATCTTTAACATGATTTCTAAAACATTACATGCACTTATCTTGAATGACCTTGGGTTGTCTAAACAAGATAAATATTTATAATAATACATTAGTATTTAAGTAAAAGAAAATGTATCTTTTGAAATTTGCATATTTGAACACATACTAATTGTTTCAAACATGTAGTTATAAAATTATTTTAAATAAGTTGTGTATTGTATAAAAATGGTTAGAATGATTATTTTTATACTTATGAAAAGCTATGCATATTGTACGTAATAATAAATAGTTTTCACACAAAAAAATAAATGACAATCTTGAATTAGTAAGTTAACATGTCATTATTATTAACCTCACACATATAACTAGTATTAAAGTTGATGGAGCACATTCCATAAATTTTACTTATTTTCTTTATTAAAAAGAGTGGTTGTGAGGGTCAAGAAAGATTTCGAGCTTATATCGATTCATTATTCAAATTATGATTGATATAATTATCGAATCTAATTGACAAGATTTTGAGTGTGGACATGAAATTGGAGTCATTATTTGTCTAGCTTCAAGGTATAACAAAACATATCATCTTGAACCTACATACTCAATCACACTCGATTGGTATGAAAATAATGACATTCTTCTCAAGACGAAAAGAATATGCATCGGATCATAACTCACACTTGTGTTGATGATGATGTCATATTGAGTCTTCTTGTCCAATGGTTGTGTTCCAAACATTAAAGTAATATGTTTAAAAGATGCTTAAAATACACAACAAAGTAGGATTGACGACTTGGATGTTTTATCGGAAATATTCAAGTAATTTACATTGCAACACAATTTGTAAATGTGTCATTTCCAAAAACCCGAACATGAGCAAAAAAACAACATATGCAGACTTTGCTCATGAACGAGTCAAGACTCAAAATCACATGTTAAGTAAAAATGTCACACATAATACATCATTAATCTAAAACAATATAACATGTTTTTCAAAAAGATAATTTATATCCTATGCATTCCACTTCCTTTGTAACATGAATGGTTATGTTACAAGATAACTTGTTTGAAAAATGTAGGATATTAGATTTTGGAAGAAACCTAATACAACGTGTGTCATTGCATAAAGAAATAAAATTCGTTAATCACATAATAACTAAAATCCTTGTTTTCATAAGCAACTCATAAGAGTGAAAAATTTGTCCTTTTAAATAAGCATATTTGTCAAAAGATACAATATGTTTTCTCTCAATGATACAAAGTATAAGATCTATTAAGGCAAGTAACCTTAATTAGACTCTCTTTCTCAAGATTTATGATGGAGTATTCTTGAAACCAAAACATGTTAAAACAACAACTCAACAAACAAAGATGCCATCAATAAGGTCATGTAATACACCATCGAAACCAAACAACCTCCAAATCTTAAACACATATTTAACCGGCCTTTAAAATTTGGTTAGGACATGTATTAGCGGAATTGGCTAATATCATCTTTGAAAAAATTCGATGGGAAAATATAGGAATTCCGATTTTCCTAATTTGAGAATGGCTAGTGGAGAACCTATTGCACTAGAAATTCAATTTGACCTAACAGTTGAATTGCTACTAGGAGAGAAGTTGGGTTTGTGGTAAACCCGTAAAAATGGTCGTGTTTAGCCTTAATTGAGCATCACTAGTAATAGTCTCATATCCATTCTCTAACTTGAAAATTTTCCATTCCTACATTTTACTGAAGATGTTTTATATGGATGATCTTTGTCTCCCATTAGGATTGTACTTTAAACAAGTAATTATCAGGATTCTTCTTGGAAAACCTAGATTACTTGCATCTCACATACATGTTTTTGATGTTTCAAAATGACTATTTGCTCTTGTATGATATAACTATATATCTTCATGTTTTCTTAAATGCTAGATGATTACTTGCTTAATTATTGAATGCATGTTCATTAGAAATGTCTTGCTTTTGATTAGCTTTTCTAATGCTATATTTCTTGATACATATTCATGCTACATGCTCTTATGTGCTAAATGTTAACATGTTTTACCTAATGTTTACATGCTTTGTATGCATCTCTTTAAATGACTTACGTGTTATTTGTGCACCTAAACTATGTTGGACTAGGTATGCCTATCATGATAACCTCTTAGATGTCATATAGCCTTACATGTTAATATTCCTGATTATTATGTGATGCATGCTTAAATGACTTACATGCTTAAATCTTATATTATTGTGCAACTAGGCTTATTCCTCCTCACACTAGATCATAATCTTCCTTTAGGGTGTCTAGTATCACAATCTCGCCTTATTCCAAATAATCCACTCCTTTGTCTAGGAAAGATTACTTCTACACTACTCTACATGCTCCACTTATCACCTAAACCATTCCTTAATTATTATTGCCCAATTCTTTTCTTTCTTAATGGCAATATGATTTTCTCATAATCAATCCTTTGATTATTCCTGTCATCATCATCATTGTTGCCCAATTCTTTTCTATTTTAATGGCAAAATGATTCTCACATGATTAATCATTTGATTCCTCCTATCTTTTAATCTGGGAAAAACAAAAAATTGGAGAGACTCTGCACCTCACTGACGGCGGTCCCTTAATGCATTGGCAGTCCCTTATCTTTAAAGGACCGTCCAATGATTTAAAGGATCGTCCCCAGTAGAGGTGTCACGAATTGGTTCACTGGTTTTCCTCTTCTGCGATAGTTTGAACCATCCTACATAATCCATTGTCAAAAAATCACAAAGAAGCATCTTCCTCATCCTTTTCCTTATTTGCTTCCCCAAAATGAGTATCCATCCATTCACAAAGAGTCTCCTAAACACAATCCTCAAGATCATTCATTGTCACCAACATATCTACCTCCAATGACAAATCCAAATCTCTTACATCTTCATCATATCCTTCATTCTCTTCTTTCTTGGTCCTATTCATACAATTGGTACCACCGATGAGAATTCCTTTTAAGACTCCTAGTTGTTCTTGACTCTTTAGACCATAGTCAATCATACCATTCTTCTACTTTTATCACATTCACCTCTTCTTAATAAAGTACCCAACAAAACTAGGATATTATATACCTTCTTTGAAGTCTCCCATCTTCCTCACCTCTTTTCATCCTCACTCATTGTAAGTGCAAACGGTCCTTTCATTATCTCCCTATACACATATATTCTCGTTCTACTCAACATAAGCCTAAATTGAACCACCAACCTCAAATATGAAGTTTCATATCTTCCTCATTTCTTCTCATCTTCACACCATCATTGCCAAACGTTTGCTCAAAACATCCTCTCTTTATTTTGGTCCATCCTTTCCCACTTCTCCATTTTAGAGAGTCATCTTCATTCTCATCTAAAAGCATATCATCCTTATCCTATATCACATAGATACTTATCTTGGAAGAAGTTTGAGAATGGTGTGTTAATCAACAATTATATATGTTTAGTTTTAATCCCTCTCATGCCATGCTTTAGAATAATCATATTTGAGTCATGCATGTATTAGTCTCCGATAATGTCTTCCTATATATATCATCATTATTATATATGTGCACTTGTCTACTAACTTTGTTTTGTAGCATTACTTCATCGCTCGATTCTTTGGTAGCCAAAACTAGTTTTGAGCATACACCAAGGGGGAGCATTTGCAAGTGTTGGCGCATCTACATTGTTGACGCATCTACATACTTTGTTGCTTGAAACTAACCCATGATGTAGGTTAAGCATTTGCAACATATTTGATTCATGGATATGCTAAAGTCAATGGGGAAGCAATGAGCTAGGGGAGCTCAAAAGTAGTTGGGTACATGGTTTGGAGTTGGTTAAACCATGGCGGTAGGAGCAAGGCTTCACTAGGATGATGCACGCTCAATTCTTTAAATAATGGGGGATAGTCTAATACATTCGGGGATCATCTTCTCAACCCTTCTACTCAAGTCTTATGCTCAAGTCATCTACCTCTCAAGTTCTCGCCGATCTTCTTTCTACCTCTACATTGGCGACACCTTTTTGCTTTGACAAAAGGGGAGAGAATGAGTGTAAACTAGTAACTTCTACACTTTACTATGAGTTACGATTTACATATTTGTCATCATCAAAAAAGGGGAGATTGTTAGTGCAAATGTTACGACGTTTAATCTATACAGTGTCTTCATGTTTTAATGACGACAAACACGTAACTTGTAATACATAACGTAAAGTGCACAAGTTACTCGTCCATACATAAACGTCTCTCGACATCACTTCAGGTACGAACAAACACTTTACCAACTTTGTTAAGTGATCAAAGAAAATCCTTTTTGTCCTTAATCCTTACATTTTATAAATGTCACAAAATATTTTTACAAAAATGAACTAGACAAATTATTTTTGTGTTTAAAGAAATGTTTTAAAGAAAAATAAATTTGAATTTGAAATTTGAATTTCAAACACCCAACAGCTACTTTTCCCACCTAAATCAATGATGAGGCGAAAAATGATCCGTTTTTAGGGGGTCATTTAAGCCTGGAATTGAATTTATTTGATCAAATATTGCCCTAAATCTTTCCTTTTGTGATTTTAGGTACTTTTGGAGTGAATTCTGGAAAAGGAAGCATTTTGGACATTTTTGGAGCATAAAAGTGAAGAAAATGGCAAAGTCTTAATTTTCCTTGCTCGGAACAGGACCTGACGGCGTCACAAGATTCTACATGACGGCGTCAATAGTAATACAAGAGGTGGAAGTGGATAAAGTCCATGACGGTCCAGAAAGTTTTGTGCATTGGAGATGACGGCGTCACCCAAGGCTGTCACGTGTAAAATTAAAGAATGATGGCCTAGAAAGTTTCCTGAAGGCGTCGCGTAGGCCGTCACGTGTTAACTTGTCAAAACTTGCGCGCGAAGTAGCTGATATTGTTTTGGTCATAACTTTTGCATACGAACTCGGATTTAGGTGATTCAAAAGCCCATGCGAAGAGGACAAAGAAATCTACAATTTGGTGAAGAAAATTTGGTCATGAAGCCATCACTCTTTACGGGGTGACGCCGTCAAGCCTTGCCGACAGAAAACTTGCCTATAAATATAACATAATAACTTCACTTTTGGTAAGCCCTAAACCCTAAGGTCGATTCCTGGGTTTAGGTAGGTGTTTTTCCAAGGTCAATTCCTGGGTTTAGGTAGGTGTTTTTCCAACAACTTAGAGGGTTTCAATCACTCCATAAACATCATGTATTAGTTTGTTGATTCTATCTTAATCATGTTTTCCATTACAATTGTTGCTTGCTCTTCTTTGATGATGTTTTGCTAATTCACCTTGTGTCTACTTATGTTTATGTGAAACTTGTATATAATTGATTAGATCTTATTGATTCCTTGTTGATTTTTGTGTCTGTCTTCATCAATTAGGGTGTGCCACTTCGATAGGTCTAGTTGATTTAGCTTATAATTCTTGATTCCTATTGTCTCTTGTTTGGTTGATTGTATTCGATGTTAGGCTTAAGAAAACTGGTAGACTTCCATAGGGTAACATGCTTGAACATCTTAAGAAACATGAACCAATGCGTACTAGGTTATTATGGTTGTATTTAATGCATGAGCGAATTCTAATGATCCCATGTTAGGAGCTTCTTGCAGGCTCGACATAGGAGTGAAGTAGGAGCTTATAGAGTTGGGGAAGTACGTATGCCACCCCACAAATGGTATTAAGGAATACAACCCGTCAATTAAAATAAGGTGTGACAATTCAATAGGTAGAATTGGATAGCTAGTAAGGAGTAACATATCATAGGTAGACATGCTTCACTTATCTTGTAGAACCTTAGTTTATTTTAATTGCACATTAGTTTGATTAGTAGCTTTTGGGTTAGTTGATTAGCAACTAATTCCGCCCCTCCTTCCAATACCCGAGATTTTTACTTGCTTTTCATAAAATATAAAAATACGAAAAGAATCATCCTTCACCTTTAGACCTAGTTTGATTAATTTCAATCATAACGACACTATTCCTGAGTTGAACGATCAATCCCTCGGTACTTGTCACTATACTATACTACAACGATCAGGTACACTGCCTGGTGGGGGTTGTAAGCTTCTCGAGATCTCTTGAGAGGTAAAGCCTGGTGCAATTCCCACGCATCAATCAGATAAACTTTCACCAGATAAATTTTCACCACTAAAGGACAAAAAGAGGAGCGTTTGTCGGGACGGTCCCTTAAATATAAGGGACCGTCCCCACTCCTCAAGCTGGCTATAAATACTGAACTGTTTCACACAGAAAAACTGATCCTCTTTGCTCAAAACTTTTTGTTTATTTCTTTCTTCTTCTTTGATCACTATAACTCTTTGGTATGTGTTTATAAGTGATCTCGTCATGTACAAGAGAAGAACACTCGAAGTCATCAAGAATCGAAGTGTTATTGAGTCCACACACAAACTTAACTAGTGTTACGATTCTCTACCTCATGTGTTAGAGAAGAACTCTCGACGTAGATGAAGAATCGAGATGTTATAAGAGTCCACACACAAACATAACAAGTGTTGCGGTTCTATTGTTCCCTCTATTTTCTTCTTGTAAATATTATAAATATTTCCGACTTGTGTACGAGTCGAGGATGGAGTTATTTGTGTGAACTTGGAAAAATATGAAGATCCAGGAAGTCTTGTAACTAGAATAGGTCTTGTATTCATTGTGAGGAGAGTGGTTTCCTAGTGTGTAATTTAGGAATTAGTGAAGTCGGTGTATGAAGGCTTGGATTGGGTGAAGATCCAAGTGTGTCTTTGTGTGAAGGCTTGGATCGGGTGAAGATCCAAGTGTGTCTTTGTGTGAAGGATTTGATTGGGTGAAGATCCAAGTGTGTCTTTGTGTGAAGGCTTGGATTGGGTGAAGATCCAAGTAGGACAAGTGTGCTTGTTCGTGTGGCCATGTGGGCCTTGGAGTAGATTGGTTCTAGCTACGTAGAACTCGACATTCCGCTTAGTATTGGTAAACTTGGTGTAATCTTGTGTACAGTTTGTTCCGCCATATTGGAGCCTGTTGATTAGTGAAGTAACTCTCGAGTATGGTACTCAGGGAGTGGAGTAGGACGAAGAGGTACTTCGCGCCGAACCACTATAAATCATCGTGTCCAGTTTGCATTTTCTTTTCTCATCTCTTTCTCTTCTATACTTGCATTACATTTAGGTTTGTGTGGTTTGTTGTGTGTATGCTTGTGATATCAACTAACTAAGTTAGAAATGCAAAACATGAGAATACTCAATCATACGTAATAAACTCTTCACTGATAGCGGTCCCTTAATTAGGGCGGCGATCCCAAATGTATATGGGACCGTCCGTACATATTGAGGACCGTCCACAGTGGAATCAGAAACTGCTAATTACTTATAAACCTTGTGTTATGCTTATGTTTATGTGATTGCTTGTATACTTGTTATTAAGTGACATATATATTTGTTGTGAGTGACATTACCACTATTCATATTTAGTCACGCTTGATAGGAAATTCGTTACGAAATATTTTAAGTTTTAAATGTAAACGTATTTTACCCTTCCCCTCTACGTTTCTACATGCTGGTCCAACATGGCTGTTTGATCTTGATATTTTAACCCATACTATGAATTATGTACCTATTGTTGCAGGTACAAATACTAATGATTTTGTAGGTTTAGAAGAATACATTGATGTTGATGAACCAAGCAGGGATAAGGAAGATGATCAAGATACTATTGTTATGCTAATTTAGGACTTTTCTGGTGATGCTTTTGCTTTAAAGAATAGAGATCCGTAACCTTCTAATGAAGCTGGAAAGGAGAGTGGTGCAGATATGCATAATGCAGTGGATGTGGATGCTCAAAACCAAGAAAATCCTGAAAGCAGTACAAATGAAGTTAGTACTGCTAGGCCAGAGGTTTGTACTGTTGGACCAAATGTGGAAAATGCTGATCCATCAGTTACCTCTGCTACTCAGGATGTTCAAGCTAATGAAGTAGAATTTCACAACATGCCTGTCACATATGAAGTTCCTCCAACTCCCCAAGCAACAATTCACAAGATTCATCCACTTGATTATGTGATTGGAGATATACAGTCTGGTGTGAAGACCAAATAACAGACTCAAGTGCCTGATCATCATGGTTTTATTAGTGAAGTTTATGAATCAAAGGACCATGAAGACAAGAACGAGTGCTTGTTTTTATGTTTTCTATCACAAACTAAACCAAAGGATGTGCTAAAGGAATTTGAAGACTCAAGCAGGGTAGAATCAATGCAAGAAGAATTGCTTCAGTTCAAAATTCAAAAAGTTTGGGTGCTTGTTGCCTTGCCTAGGAGCATGAAGGTTATTGGTACTAAGTGGGTGTTCAGAAACAAGAAAGATGAAAGAGGAATTGTGATAAGGAACAAGGAAAGGCGTGTAGCTCAGGGATATACACAAGAGGAAGGTATTGATTATGAAGAGGTGTTTGCACCAGTTGCAAGGATTGAGGCAATAAGGCTTTTTCTAGCTTATGCTTCTTTCATGGGCTTTATAGTTTACCAAATGGATGTGAAAAGTGCTTTTCTCTATGGCCAAATTGAAGAGGAGGTAGATGTTTCTCAACCTCTAGGTTTTATTGATCCTGATTATCCAGACAAGGTTTACAAGGTGGTGAAAGCTCTCTATGGCTTACATAAAGCTCCAAGAGCTTGGTATGAACCCTAGCTGCTTATTTATTGAATAATGGGTTTCATAGAGGCAATATTGATTAGACTTTGTTCATCAAGAAGAAAAAAGGTGATATCTTATTGGTTTAGGTGTATGTTGATGATATCATCTTTGGTTCTACAAAGAAGGAAATGTGCAAAGAGTTTGAGAAGCTAATGAAAGATGAATTCTAGATGAGTTCTATTGGTGAACTCACTTTCTTTTTTGGGCTACAAGTGCACCAAAGACAAGATGGAATATTTATCAGCCAAGATAAATATGTATCTGATATATTAACGAAGTTTCAATTTGCTGATGCTAAGGTTACTAGCACACCTACTGATAAGTATACACATATGCTTTTGAAAGATGATAGTGGTGAAGCAGTGGATCTACACACTTACAGGTCTATGATTGGGTCCTTGATGTATCTTACTTCATCAAGACAAAATATTATGTTTTCCGTGTGTGCTTGTGCAAGATTTCGGGTCTCTCCCAAGATCTCTCACTTGACTGTAGTAAAGAGAATTTTTTGGTATCTTAAAGGTCATCCAAATCTAGGATTATGGTATCCAAGAGAATCTCCATTGGATTTGGTATCTTATTCAGACAGTGATTATGTTGGTGCAAGTTTGGATAGAAAATCAATCACAGGTGGATGTCAATTTATTGGATGTAGGTTGATCTCATGGCAGTGCAAAAAGCAAACAATGGTGGCTACTTCAACAACTGAAGCAGAGTATGTGGCTGCTGCAAGTTTTTGTGCTCAAGTATTATGGCTTTAAAACCAGTTACTTGATTATGGGTACAATTTTATGAACACCATTATTTTTATTGACAATAGCAATACTATGTGTATTATTAAAAATCCATTTCAACATACTAAAACTAAGCATATAGAAATTAGACATCATTTATAAGAGACTGTAATGAGAAAAAGTTAATTCACGTTGTCAAAATTCATAATGATGACAACTATGCTGATTTATTAACTAAATGATTTGATGTGGGGAGGTTTCAGCACTTGGTTGTAGGTATTGGAATGCTCAACCCTTAAAATTTTGATGTCTAAGTGTTTTTGTTAAGTAAAGGATTTTGTAATGCTAGTTGTGTCAAAAGAAACTGTTATGTATAGTTTGTACTGGTTGCATAGAATTGTGAGTCAAATATCAAAATTGTCACATGGAAATGTTTTGGTTATCTTTTCTTGGTTTTGGACTAACAAATGCAGGTTAAGTAAGCAAATTGAATTGGAGTTTTGAGTTTCTTGTTTTGGACCATATGCTAATGTTGAGATGGAGTGTATGAGCTAACCACACAACAAATGGTTATTGGTTCACCATGACTAACCCACATAAGAACCAACTAGTCCAGAGCAAATGGTTTCTAGTAAAGACTAATCAAATCCGTTTATGGTAGATAGTTTACCAAAAACTATATGGTCATAAACTCACCATACTTCCCAGTTAAGAGTTGGCTAGTCCATATCAAATGGCTAATGGAAAGACGAAACAAATCAGTTGATAACTAGTAGTTTGCTATGTATGAGCAGTCTATTTTAAACAAATTTTATGTTTCTACTGCTCTTTGAAAATTTTGTGAAAAATTTTATACTGCTAGTTCAAAGTTAGTACTGCTAGTTTGTACTGTTGAACTAGCCGTTGCAACTGTTGTGTCAGTAATAGAATTGTAAACTAGCCTTTGGGTAAAACCGTTTTGTTACCATACTTATAGGGTTTAAATAATGAAAATGATCTTTCTATATCTTTAATTTATTCTTTTTCCAAAGATAAACTCTTTCTAAAGATAATTTCTCTCTTGCGTAAAATTCTCAAACCCTAGTAGTATAAATATACAATCCCAATTGGTTTCTCATACCTTCAATTAACTCACAAACGATCCTTATTCTGTTCTTTAAAGATTTACTTCATGGCTAACTTACAATTTTTCAAGACACACAACCAGGTTGCACATTCGGTCAAAACAGAGGATGGGGATGGGCTAAATTCTATGAGGTTATTGATTTTATCAATAACTCCTTCATCAGGTATCCACTTACTGTAAACCCCACTCTCTATTCCTCTTAAATCAATCAGTTTTGGCATACTGCAACTGCCTTAACACTTGATGAAGATGATGAGGATATACCTATACCTGCACTAAGTGCAACTGTGGATGGGCAAACCATCTATGTTACTGAGAAATCTTTGAGGTGACATCTCCAATTAGATGACTTAGATAGTACCATAGACATGCCCAACACAGAAATTTTAACTGCTATTTCACAAATAGGGTATGACACATCTAATAATCTTTTAACTTTTCAAAAGGGATGTTTCTCACCTCAGTGGAGGTTTCTAATCCATACATTACTTCATTGTTTAAGTCTGAAAAGAACCTCATGGGAGCAATTCAGTAGCAATATTGCTATTGCTCTTGTGTGTTTATCAAGAAACAAAAAGTATAATGTTTCAAAAGTGATTTTTGAAAGTATGGTGAAGAATTCAAAATCTCCACATAAATTTTGATGTACCCAAGATTTATACAACTGATTTTGAGAGAAAAACAAAGTGTTTTACTACCTCACAAAACAATTTTTCCTACTCCTTGCCTGCAACAAGAAGTTTTTCAAAATATGGCTATGGAAATACAAGGATGGGATAGGGTAGTAAGAACTTTACCTACTGCTATGCTTGCTTATATTCCTCAGGTACAGGGTGAAGGGTCAGTAAACCCAATTGAACCCCAACACACACCCATTGTGGTTCCATCAACATCAGATACCCCAACTGTTACATACACATATAGGAGAAGATCCAGAAAGGAAACTATGGTGCCTCAGCCTAGTTCTCCTCCACAGACAATTGTAGCAGATGAGGCTACCATTATTGGTGATATGGATGGGGCTAACACTACTGATCCTAGCTTAGATGCAGGACATGCCAGTGTTAACATCATTAAGACGCCTCCCATGGAAACACTTAATGTATCTGATCCTCATGGATTGGGTGCAGGTAGTGGAATCCCAAGCCAACTCTAAACTATGGGTAGTTTAGGAGTACTTCCTAGTCCAACTAGGGAAGAAACTGAATCTGTGCCCCATGATGCACCTCTCCTAGCAGGTAACACAACTAGAAGTGCTGAGGGCAGTCTGAAATACAATGAATTGATGGAAGTATTTACCAAATTATCCACCAAGGTTACTACTTTAGAGGAAGATCTCAAGAAAACCAAGATTCTATACAAGAATGCATTCTCCATGATGGTGACTAAGATGCAAAAGATGAAGGATGAGATCAAGCAGCTAAAGGGTAAAAGGAAAGCTCAGATTGTGGATTCTTCTACTTCCTCAAATGATGGTGATTCAGATGATAATTTGGGTGATTTTCCTAAATAGGGGAGGAAAATAGATTCAAAGATTAAGGGGAGGAAAATTGACTTTGAAGAATCAGGTTTTGGAGCTATGGATATGGGTGAAGATCAAGGTACAGAATAAGTTGGTGAAGATCAAGTTACTGAAGAGGTTCCACAACAACAAAGAGATGAAATTGCTTAAGATAAAGCAACAGAGTTCAAACAGGTACTGCTAGTATACATGAAGAAGGTACTGCTGAGACAAAGTATGAGAAAAAGAGAAAAGAAAAGGGAAAAGCTCCTATGTCTAATGAAGAAATTGTGCAACAAAGGAAGATAAAGACCAGATATCAAGCTCAAATTGATCATGATGCTGAAGTGGCAAGAAAGCTAAGAGCAGATGAAGTTCCAGGTTTCTTACAAGCTCAGAGATTGGAAAATGAAAGGATTACTGCAGATGCTATGATTGCTCAACAATCATTGGAAACTCAAATTGAACATATGATTGAAACAGATCCAGCGGTGAAGGCAAAGG
This sequence comes from Artemisia argyi, assembly GCA_030686995.1. NCBI lineage: Eukaryota > Viridiplantae > Streptophyta > Magnoliopsida > Asterales > Asteraceae > Artemisia > Artemisia argyi. The sequence goes on from CM060692.1 coordinate 140,502,121, forward strand.
CAATAGAGCTCGTTGCAAATAAAAAGTTAATTGTTGAAGAAAGATCAATACAACTTGCTGATTTATAAATTCATTAAGTGATGATGCAGCTCTACATGATCTAATGGAGTCAATCAAGAAAAGCCAAAAGAGAAATAGGAAACCTACAAAAGTTCAAGTCATCAAGGGAATGAAGGATTTCTTGACACATCAAGATAATTGGAAGATGAGTCAGCTTAAAGGTAAATCTCATGAAGAAATTGAGGTTTTTTATTACACTGCTTTCAAGAAGATTCAAAAAATCAAACCTATGGAAGATGATGATTCTGAAAGATCTCCAAAGAGACTTAAGACTGTTGAAGAAAAGCCAACTAAGAAAGAAGATGATAAAGAAGAAGGTTCTTCACATGATCAGATAAGTCAGATGATGGTTCTTGTTCCAGACACTCTACATGTTGATCCAATTCAAGCTAGACATGTGGATTGGGAGATCTACAAAGACAAATTTAGGAAAGCTTGGAAGGTGATCAGAATGGGTGGAATTTTTGCAGTGTGCAATTTTGAACAACTAATTAGGGCTAGTGATAGAGAAGATCTAGACACTTTGTGGAGATTGGTTCAAGAGAAGCTCAAAACAACTAAGAAGGCTGATGTGAAAGAACGAGAACTTTGGGTAGAGCTCAAGAGATTGTATGAACTAGATTCTATAGATGTTTATTGGAATTTCCCATGCGATGATCTTTCTACTGAATGGAGATTTTATGATTCCTGCAATGTTCATCAGTTGTCAACAAAAGGTAGAGTTGATATATTTATGTTGGAAAAGTTGGAATATCCCTTAGGAGCTGGAGTACTTGGAGTGATGGTTTCTTTGAAGATTAAAGTTGAAGAATTTTCAGAGGTAGCCAGGGAATTACTTTAAAGGACCTATGCTCAGTTTGAAAGGGAGATGCATAAATCAACCAAAAGAAGATAAGTGTTCGGAAGAATCCCCCTATCATCAATGTTAAAGTTTAATTGAAGAAAACTCAGTGATTTGCAGAGAAATCATAAATTTAGGGGAGGATTGTTGGGATTAAACTAACAGTTGGAACTGCTAAGTATAAAGATTGGAACTTCTGAAGATTACACTAGCAGTACTAACTCAGTTAGTACTTAGCATAGATACTTAGTACTGCTTACGTTTTTGACAAGTGTTATGAAAGCGTGTAATGTGATAAGTATAGAAATGATTCAGTGAATATCCTATACAATTAGCATTACACGAATATTATGTAGGTTATACTTATCTTGTAAAGGACTCCTTGTGCTATAAAAGAAGGTCCTAGGTTTAGAATTATGTACGTATCATTATTGAAAGCTTCAAGGTTGTAATCCTAGTGATAACAAGATCACTCATATTATTCATAATAATATTGAAGTTGTTTGTTTGGTTATACATTGTGTTCATTACTTTCATTGTTCTTACATATAATCATACATCACTTACAATATCTTCTAAGTGTTAACTAATAAATACCGCGTGCTAGTTAGCATATACTCAAAGTATCAATCTAACACCAGGCGTGCGTTTTAGATCATCTCAATATAGCAACTCCATATTATATGTAATGTAACGTATCATATTAATAAAATTTTAAGGAATCTAGTTATTCTAGAAAATTGAGTTTTCTATACTTAGTTATATACTTATGTACTTAGTTAGATCTATTCTAGAAAATTTAAGCATCTATAAAATCTATCTGTTCTAGAAAATTACGTTTTCTAACTAACTATAGAATTAGAAAACTCAATTTTCTAGAATAGATAGATTTCTTAAATTTTATTAATATGATACGTTAAATTAAATATAATATGGAGTTGCTATATTTATGATACAAATGCAAACTTTTAGTATAAAAAGATAGATATGATAAGGCACCTCTTGAAATCCGTATTTTAACCTTTTGCAAACCGTTTCACTTAGTTAAACAAATCCAAAAGTCTTGGGGCGATACTTTGTATCGCTCCTGGATAAACACCATTCCTCCCTAGCGATTCCTACAACACAAATAAAATGAAAATCCCCTATGTAAACGGTTCTAGAATTGATAATGGGAAAAAGGTGTGCACCATGTAATGAACTTTCATACTCTCTGATAATCAAGAACAGGTGTACCATATGCAATTAACCACCTAATTATTGTTGTTCTCATTCATACTCAATCAACATTCATGATACTTATTGACTTTTTCATTCATTGTTTGTTCTCATTCGTGACACTTATTGTCTTTCTCATTTATTCTCATTTAGCATTCGTGATACTTATTGTCTATCTCACTTATTGACTGTCCTCATTCAGAATTATGTCTTTCAGTATTGGCCTCTTTTGGCTATTGGTTTGATTCGTTGGTTCTCTCGGTTAGTCGATTATTTGTGCTGATATTTTATATCACTTCTCTTTACTATTGTCATGTTTATGGTTCTTCTGTTTGCACTAATTTGAGTCATTAGCCTCTCTTTTACACTCCCTTTCATTTGCTTCTTCATTCGTATGAATATCAAATCCTTCTTTCAAGCACTCTTTGCCCATACTAGCACGAATGCTCTTGATATAAAATTTTGATCCACTATTTTTATTCATTGATCCTTTAGTTACATTAATTGATAATGGCTTGCGCCTTTGTTCTTACATATATTTACTCTATCCTTTTTAAGCAGTCTTTGCTCCTAAAACATCATACTTGGCAGAATCTCGTTGTTATGATTCATTAATTATTTCAATTGTATTGTTATTTGCTTCTTATAAATTTCATTTCTTCCATTACATTGACATATGCTTCTGTAGGATACTCTAAATAATAAGCACATTTGGTTGAGTAGTATGGATTGAATAAGGAGAAGAAAAACTAGAGAGAGAAAATGATGTGTGGGAACTTTAGAGAGAGAAACTAAGAATGTATTAGCTTGTGAAGTAAAAGTTCCAACCCTCTCCTTAGGTGGAGAGGGTTATTTATAGTTTCTAACAAAACGCCTCTAGTAGGCAATGGTTCGGGCTGACAGTAGGTAAAGACCGGACCCGACACCATGGTGAAACATAAACTAAACTAATATGATAACTACTATGAGCTACTTACTAGTAAGCCATACTCGGGGTGACCGAGTCTTTTACATGAATATTTATATTCCTAACAATCTCCCCCTAAGGGAGGTCACCCCGGAAATTATACATTGAATTCTAGCATTCTAATCATTGAATTTATCGTTGTAGCTCGTAGTTTTTGATTCTTCATAGTCATAAGTCTTTGTGCTTCCAGCAGTGGACCTTTGATGACTTGTTTTATATCTTGGACAATCTTTGATGATTCTTTGAGTATTTCATCCAAATGAGTGTATGCAAGTCATCATTGTGCAGTATCATCTCCATGTGACGTGAACATCTTTGTATCGGCATGCTCACACTTTTCTGGATCATGATTTTCAGCATCAGAGTTGCAGAAGCATAGTAGAAGGCCTTTCAATTATCATGACTTCTTTGATTATGAAGTCAAAGTTTGAGCATGGAGTGATGGATCAGCATCTTTTCAGCAATCAACTACAATCGTCAGAAATTCTTGCAGGCAAATATTTAGCACCAAATCATTCAGCACTTACAGGTTCAGACTTCGAGATTGTTATCAGCATAGTGCGAAAACTTTCTCCAATCCTTATCAAGGCCGTTCCTGAACCGGATACCCTGAGAGAGTATACAAGATCTACCGTAGTAGATCAACGATTCGGTGAGTCACTGGAGATCACTTCACGACTATAGACCGTTTTGAAACCACCATGATAACTAAGCGTAATCCACAAGTAATTACCGAAGTGACCTACTTTCAGGGCTCTTTGATGATGACCCTGGCAGGAATTTCCATTCAATCACTAAGAAGTACAGTTGTATCTTCCCTCATAAATGTTCTGGCAGATTGCTAAGATCTGCGTAGGACTCATAAGTATACAACTGGTTTCCTTAATATTGAACAACCAGTGTAAGAGTAGCACGTGTTCTTATGAGATCTTTTGATGCATCTCACGGCTCTAGACTCGATAAGCGGAATATTTGGTAGTCGGAGACTGGAGCGGTGTCTCCTGTTTCAATTTCAACATAACTCGTAATGAGTGGTCGATAGATTAAGTTGGGTTCCCCCTGAGAATGAAACAAGTTCTTTTAAGAGAACTTGAGTGGCTAGGAGGTTTAGTGCAGTGCGTCAATGGGTCCATGACGTCTTGTCTTTAATACCGGTGTTACCTTAATAACCACCAGTAACATATGAATTGAACGCGGTTTCTGCCCTAAGGTTGAATAATTGGAGGACTATTTCTTTTCACCCTTTCTCATTTCATTTCTTTTTAATTCTTCAACCCCTTCTTTCTCCTTTCTCACATTTACTCCTTTTTTTTCATAATCATACATAAGGACTTTCTAATACTATCTATTCGGTATTGTCCTTGGGTAGATCCCTCCGGCTCTGGTGGATCGTAGGACGGTTTTCCTAACTTTAGCCACCTTATGACTTCATGACTATCCTATGTTGCCATCAACCAAATCATTGAAAAATCTCTCAAAGTGTTTATGATTATGAAACACATTTTGCTAACACTTTGAGAGTTTTGTACTTTTCAAATACTACCCCTTAACATGTGCTCATATGTTTTTAGTTAGAAATTTGCACATGTAGGAAAAAGTTCGCACCTTTTGAATTGATCCACTATCAGTGAACATGACTGATTCAAGACACGCTTACATCACCAGTTGGACTAGCTTGAAGTTATTACCCGGCCGTGCAAACTAGTCTAGGTAAGCGTAGTTTTTAATATATTGAATTTACATCATCATCATCATTATTTGCATGCTTAGAATCACAACTAAGTCTTCGTTAGAATCAAAACTCATGTTTCATAAAACTAAACAAATCCTTTTGAACGACCTCGGCTTACCGTTTAATCTCTTACTACACACGGACGAGTATACTTGCTTGTATGTGTTTCGTTTTAATCATTGGTGAATCGTGTTATAAATTTAAAACATGGTTGCTAACCGCACATCAAGTTTTTGGCATACAAGAATTACCGCATCAAATTAATCAAATGTATTATATTTTCTGGATGTACAAAACAATGCATGAAATGCATCAAATCACCATTTGATTATCAAACATAATTGGAAAACTCTCCCTTACACCATAAGGGCAGATTTTCTACAACTCTCTAAACCCGAAAGACCATATTCACCCTACTATTCATGGAGGACGTATCACCAAGAAGTGTTGGAGCGATTCTCTAGTGTGGTTAGAATGTGTAACAGTTGATTGGAGGCCTCTAGGATTACTATAATTCCTATTCCTTGCCCATTGTAATTGCTACTTGGGTAAGACTTATTATTATCAAGATTTGAATTTTATATTTCATGAATTTTTTCTTCGTGTTTCATGTGATGTGTTTTGATAATGATAATCTCTTAATGCTTGTTTGGTTTTTATGAGAACTTGTGATAAAAGGATGTTTGGACATAATTAGTGCTTGTTTAGATTATAATGAAAGACATCATATTTGGTTAAATTGGAACTTGTCATTGTTTATTGTTTTGGTTGATCATTGTTGAGTCTAGAGGCCGAAAGGATTCTCAATAATGATTAATTTCAATTCATTAGTCGACGAATGATTTTGATCTTGTGCCTTGTGACGATTGTGCAAGTGAATTAATAAACATAACAAGTAAAAGTTTAATAAAGATTAAAGATCAAATGGAGTCTTTTGAATATGTGTTCTCATCATGTTTCAAGTAAATGGTACTTCAAAAATTAATGACATCAAAGTTTATGGGTCGAAAGGACTCTTTGTTTGTTGTTGGTTTAGGCATAAGCCTCATGACATGACCATTCGAGTGAGACTTATGTATATTTGATTTATAAAACACTAGACTAATATAACTGGTTCTATAGGTCGAAAGGATTACCAATGGTAATATGTTTTAAACATCCTAATATCCTTGTGATAATTTGCCCATACAAGTATGTTCTTTGTGTGCTTACATCATGATTTTCATAATTGCTTTTCTTGTTGGTTTGATCCGTGACAATCATAACCATCAACTTGTTACTTGCTTAAACAATCAAACAACATTTGAGTACAACCAAGTCTCTTGGGACGACCTTGACTTACCAACCCTTTTACTATGACGGACGAGTATACTTGCTCGTATGTGTTCCTAGTTAACCGGTAATTCTTGTTTCTATAAATTTAAAACATGGTTGCTAACCGCACATCATACCTCCATATGTGCGTTAATATTTTAAAGTACTCTAAGTGTTTCGATTATCTTAATTCAAGTCTTTATTTTTAATTATATAAAAGTTTAAGTGTAAAGGGGAAAACAAGCTCCCTATGATGTATTATTTTGGATGGTAGAGTAAAAGTGTATGAAAAAAAGAGAGAGAAAAAACATACGGGCTACCATCTGTTTCTTTTATTCATGTTTAAGTTAATATAGTGTCTTGAAAAATAAAAAAAGAGTCGTAGATAGTTTAAGTTGAGTCGAGTCTTGGCTTAGCAACGCCTCATTGTACATGTAATTGACTAAGACAATTGACTTGCCACCAGTAAAATATCCCCTTATCCAACAAACCGTGTTTTTCCTTACCCCTACACCTAACGTTATAACCCTTTAAAAGACCTCTTTGATAGTTTATCTTAAGTGCTTATGCCAAAATGGTGGAGGTTTTGATCCTTTCCCAAGCCTATGGTAATATATTTGCTATGACATGTAGTGAGAGATATTTTTCCATTTCCATTTGTGATATATAAACTTATAACACCCGAGAGATGAGAGTATCCAAACACTAAATGTGAGGTGCTAGTGTATAATTTTCATGCTTGTTTTGGCTAAGGTAGAATCATCATTTGTTGTAATTACTTTTATATTAATGTTAAATGACCCCTAACTTGTATTTTGATTGGTATAAAAGCTCATTTGCTTGTGGACAAGCAAATCCCAAGTGTAAGGGTATTTTATAAGGATTTATTTTATACGCTTTTAGGGGGTCATTTAAGCACTAAATTGTAAATATATGGTCAAATATTACCTTAAATCGCTTCTTTTATCATTTTAGGTACTTGGGACGAGAATTCTGGAAAATGGAACATTTTGGGCGTTTTTGGAGTCAAAAGTGAAGAAAACGACAAAATCAAGAAACTATTCTGGAAAGTACACGTGACGATGTCACGCCTTACAGGGTGACGCCGTCACTTGAAGATTCAAGTGGTGGAATTTATTTTCAAATGACGGGCCAGAGGACTTTTGGAGGATTAACACGTGACAGAGTCACACATTTTTGGAGTAGGGCGTCACGTACAATATTAACAAGAGACGGCCTAGAGGAAACAACAAGTGACAACATCAAGAAGATTAATTGGGCATCACAAAACCCTAATGATGGTGAGATGACGGTGTCACAAACCAATGCGTGACGACGTTACCTATGTATCTCTATATATACTTTTAGATTTTTTTCATTAGAAGAGGTGGAACTTGTGGAACTTTGTAGGGAACTTTGTGAGTCTGAATTTTACAGTACTTTTAAGGTTTCAAACCCTATTTTCTTCCATGTTTAATTGAAATATAAGTTCTTCTTTAATCATTATTGATTAATCATTTGTCTTTTCTTTTCATTAACATGTTAGCTTATATCTCTTAGTGTTTGCTTAAATCTAATGAAACCTAGTTGTTAAGTATTGATTGTTGATTTGTTATTGATTGTTTGGTTGATTGACTCATGTTAGGCTTAAGAAAACTGGCTAATATCCTATACGGTAACATGCTTAAATGTCTTAAAAAACGTAATCGGATGTGTACTACGGTTTTATTGATTGTATTTAATGCATGAGTAGATGTTGATGATTCTATGGTAGGACATTAAACGTGTCATTATAAGAAGAAATAGATACTCATAGAGTTGGGGAAGGACGTACACGCCCCACGACTAAACGTGTCATTAAAGAATACAACTGATGCATGCTATATATAATATAGGTGTAGATTATTATACTTCCCAAGTTTCACTCAAAGTTTAAATTTATAAAAAACCTTTACCGATTATTAAGAAAAACGCATACGAGCAAGTATACTCGTCTGTATGTAATATGGTTTTTGGTAAATAGGGATCGTCCCAAGAGAACAAACGTTAACTAGATTAGCAATTATTGTAAAACAAGAATAGTACTAAAGATTTTCATGATCTAAAGCACCGAAAATAAAACAAATAAACAATGGTTCTCAACTTCAATCAATCAACGAATAAGAACTTGTTTAGGAATCATAAGACAAACGTGATACAATGTTGAACATGTTTGGGTGAAACATATATGTAGAAGGCACATATCAATTTTCACAAGATTTTCTAGTCAATGGGTAATATCAAGAAAAACCATGTTTTTACTAGTTTCATGGGTGAGTCCTTTCGGCCAATACATCAACCCATTATGTTAGCTCTTTGTTTTAACAAATGTATGAAAAGATGATTAGAAACATTAGTTCTTACAAGTCCTTTTGACCCTATCTAGTGATTAAATATTCTCGAATTCATTTAAAAACTTGAATACTCATAGTTGTCAATTATTGAGTACCAATCCATTTGTGCACCAATTTCTTGGAATAAAACAATGTTAGAAATCCTTTCGGCCTTTAAATCAAACAAGGTTTAATTAACAAGTTTAAGAACACGAATTATATTTAAACAAACTTATGAGAATAATCACTTTTTCTAACCGTCTAACCATTCAACATTCACACGTTAGTCTACATAATTCCCAAACAAGTATCACAAATTATTCCATAACAAGTTTCATCAACAAACGTAACATAGCGTTTAAAATCAAATTGTTCAACATCATAAATAAAATAGAAGAAATTTACCCAAACAAGATTACAAAGAGAAAGTAATGTAAAGAGTTAGAGCACTCCTAGGGCCTCCAATTGAATAAGGGAATTCACCGCCTCTTCTTTGAATCTTTAAGAATTGCAGGAATTATTGAGCTCTTTCGGGTTGTGTAAAATATGATCAAGTCCTTATGGTGTAAGGCTTGAAAAGGATCAAGTATCTTTCTCTAGTAACTTGAGGGAACTCCATAATTCTATTATGAGTTGTGTAGTATTCTCTGTTGTTGTGTGTTGAAAATGGGTGCCAAGCCTCTAATTTATGCTTGAATTCATGAGAAAAAGCTGTTACAAACATCCCAAAATCATAATGTAGAGGTAATGATCGGACTTGGTGATTAATGGTACATAAAACCTTGAGTTAATGCAACCTTTCATCTCAGATTTTCCTGAACCTACGGTTTGGACTTGAACCAGGCGGTTTGGACATGACTGCCAAACCTTTGTTTTGATTATAAACCTTGGGTTTGATCCTCAGCTTGAACCTTTGGTTTAGGAATACTTTGCATAATAATTTCCACTTTGGTTTGGCATTAAACTCCATCTTGAAACAATCATTTTAACACCAAATCATACCTCAACTTTCATTAGACATCTTCTCATTCTCCACTCGTACAACAGAAATAATTGTAACGAGATCCAATATCTTTGACGAAACTCTTTTCTTGAATATTTTCTTAATCTTTTAGCTTTTCTTCATCATCCTTTGATATTTCCTTGCACCTAGACTTGAACACATCTTTATACCAAATAAGCGTAAAAATGATCGTAAACATCACTAAATAATATACGAAGTATACAAATAACGCGACTCTATCATAGACAAAATGAGCGTTATCAACAATCCTTCAATCAAACAATTGTAACAAACCAATAAATCAATAAGAGATAACTAGGGAGTAGTGAAATCTAAGTAAACACAATTGTCTCATATTAGTAGTCCACCTCATTTACTTTTCTTGTTATTTTATTTTATTTTGTTTAATTAGTAATTTTGGATTAGTTGACTAGCAACTAATTCCGCCCACTCTTCCAATACCCAAGATTTTATTGCTTTCCATAAAACATAAAAATACAAAAAGAATCATCCCTTACCTTTAGACCACTATTCCCCTAGAGAACGATCAATTCCCCGGACCTACCATTTACTACACTACAACGGTCAGGTACACTGCCTGGAGGATTGCAAGCTTCTCAAGATCCCTTGAGAAGTAAAACCTTTTGTGAGGTTGCAAAACTCGCATCAGTGATCCTTCCACACAATATCAAGCTGATGCTAATATCTCATATTACATCACCCCACATAACCTTCCTTATCCAAACACCAGTGAGTTCATCCCTACTCAACATGTCTCAAATGAGGTAATCCAAACTGAACTTAACGTTCAGGAACCTGCTAATCAAATTGTTCAAATGGAGGCCACTGAAGATCAAAACCTTGAGGCACCTCAAGCCTCAGTACTTGAACCTACTCCACCACTGAATCATGCTTCCACAAGTTCAAACTCATATCCTAGACCTCAGGATAGTTGGACCAAATACAAAACAATTGAACTTGTAAACATCATTGGTGAGCCTACTGAAGGTATGCTTATAAGAAGCATGGCTGCTAAACTCAAGGCTGCCTCAGCCAACGAATGCCTCTTTGTTGACTTCCTCTCTAATGTGGAACCTAAGAGTGTAAAAGAAGCATTGCAACATCCTAGTTGGGTTCAGGCCATGAAAGATGAGCTTGAACAATTTGATAGAAGCAAAGTCATGACCCTAGTTGAATGCCCTCAGCGTGTTTATATCATAGGCATAAAATGGGTCTTCGAGAACAAGACTGATGAAAATGCAACAATCATTAAAAATAAAGCAAGACTTGTTGCCAAGGGATACAACCAGTAGGAAGGCATTAATTATGAGGAAACCTTTGCACCTGTTGCTAGAATGGAAGCCATAAGGATCTTCCTATCATAAGCAAGTTACATGAACTTCAAAGTTTATCAAATGGATGTAAAGAGTGCATTCCTGAATGGTAAACTTAAGGAAGATGTTTATGTGCAACAACCTCCTGGTTTTGAAAGTAGTGAATTTCCCAACCATGTTTGCAAGCTTGACAAAGCTCTTTATGGACTGAAACAAGCTCTTGAGGCATGGTATGATACTCTTTCAACCTTCCTGATCCACAACAAATTTGTTAGAGGAAAGATAGACAACATCTTGTTTATCTATAGGACAAAGGGAGATGTGATTCTAGTCCAAGTATATGTTGATGACATCATATTTGGCTCAACAAACTACAAACTTTGCAAACAGTTTGAAAAACTGATGACTAACAAGTTTGAAATGAGCATGATGGGAGAACTCACATACTTTCTTGGACTTCAAATCAAAAAAACTGACAAAGGCATCTCCATTTGTCAAGAAAAATACACAAGGAACCTACTGAAGAAATATGAGCTCACTGATTACTCCTCAGTAAAGACTCCCATGGTTCCCCTAAACAACCTAGGTCTTGACCTCACTGGTAAAATAGCGAACCAAACCTTATTCAGAGGAATGATAGGATCACTGATGTGCCTACCTGCCTCAAGGTCTGACATACAATTTTCAGTATGCCTATGTGCTAGATATCAGTCTGATCCAAGAGAGTCACATCTCACTGCTTCTAAGAGAACATTAGATACTTGAAGGGTACTCTAAACATTGGTTTGTACTACCCAAGATGTTCAGGCTTTGATCTCAAAGGGTATACTGACTCTAACTATGCAGGGCTACAATATGGATAGAGAAAGTACCTCAGGATCCTGTCAATTCCTTGGAGGAAAACTTGTTTGTAGGAGTACTATGAAGCAACAACTAGTGGCCATGTCTTCAGCTAAAGCTGAGTATGTGGCTACTGTTGGCTGTTGTGGTAATGTGCTTTGGATGAAAAGTCAACTCAGTGACTATGACATTCAGTTCAAGATCGTTCCCATCTTCTGTGACAACACAAGTGCAATTGCAATCTCCAACAACCCTATTCTTCATCAAAGAACCAAACACATTGACATCAGGTACCACTTTATCTGGGACCACATCATGAATGGAGATATTGAATTACGCTTCATCCCCACTAAATATTAGTTAGCTGATATCTTTACAAAACCCTTGGATGAACCCACTTTTACAAGACTGAAAGCTACATTAGGCATGTTGGATATTGACAATCAGGTCACTGATTGATTATATACAACCTAGTGTAAATACTTCCTAAGGTCCCTGATCATCATCATCTCTCAGTGAAGTCATGAACACTCCTCTCACTGAATACCTCCCTGATCACATCTTCCTAAATGAAAAGTCATTCAGGGGGCCTCAAGATTGTCAAGTGTGACATTCAATGCCAAACTAAATGCTCTAAGTATTTAGTTAGTTAATGTCCTAGGTTGATAACTGGCATATATTTAATATAGGAATATATGTATTTTATACTTCTGGAAAACATCTTGGGCCCCCACATTTCTTCCAAAACCCACTTGGCATTAAATGCCTCTCACTCACATATAATATCTTATGATATTATATGTGGTGACATCATCTCTGAAAAAGTGCATATTTGCAGAGACGCGCAACTGTTCACATCACTAGTTGTAAAATTGTCGGAGATGGGATAGGTGGCATTAAATGCGGATATCAAACACTTTCAAAATTGTCCTCTAATAAATATATAACGCTTTGATATCCACAACCGTTTTCAAAACCCTTTTCCTCTTCCTATAAATACACCCACAAAAAGAAAAACACACACGCTTTCATAACTTGTCGAAATTCTTGCAAAAATTTTTCTCTCATCTGTGTGTGTTCTATTCCGACCAAAAATCTTTTTTCGGTCAAAATTAGACCTTTTTTTCTTTAAAATCAAATGGCTTCTTTAAAGGTTATCCCCTACACTCCAAATGTGGAATTCCAAATTAAGAGCATAGACATGACCAAAAACAATGTGGTGGGGAACTTTGCCTATCCTGAGGCCTTTCCGGCTTACAAGGATGTGGTGAAGTATCTCAAAAATTGTTTTCTCTCCACCGCCTTCAAAAAAACACCCTCTGTCATCTACCATGACTACCTAAGGGAATTCTGGTGCACAGCAGTGTTTGAAAACCCTGATGTCACTAAGGATGTTGTTATCAAGTTCTCAGTGAGGAATGGGAAAAAGCCCTTGACCCTCACCTACAAAACCTTTATCAAAGCCACAGGCCTTAATTTCACTAAGAATTTTGATGCCCTGCCCAAAGATGAAGAAGTAAAGGTAGAACTGTTTTTGTTAGGGCCACATGACAAACAACACCCTGATGTGGCCCCAGGGACCCTCTTGTTTAAAGCCCCCATTATCAAGACCTGGTATCCTGCCCCATGGAGGATCCTGATGACTTTTGTCATTTAGGTCATGGGTGGGAACAAATCCTCAACGGAGCAGTTGAACACCACTCAAGCAATGATAATGTTCAGTCTCCTTGAGGGTAGAAAGATAGATGTTGGAGAGAAAACCTTCAGGGACCTCATATTCAAGCTCACTGGGAAGCTAAGGAAAAAACTTATGTCCTATCCTAGGTTCATTTCTTGTGTGCTTCAAGACTTACTGGGCTCGAGTATGTGAGGCCTGACGTTCAAGGATTTGAACCTAATGTCCTACACAAGTCCAACTACTCCAGAGATCCCTCTGAGGTCACACAAGTCGCCCTGACAACATACATGTTGACAGCAATTCAGGGCACTAACAAAGTTTCACATGTTCCTTCTCCTACCAAGAAGGAGAAGAAGAAGAAGAAGTAGGGTGTTAGGAAGGTGGTTAAACCCAAACCACTCGACACTGAGACCTCTGCTTCAAAGCCTAGAAAAAGGAGGCACCAACAGACCCTGACCATTGAGACATCCACTGAAGTAGCCAGTACAACAATGACCGAACAAAAGCAGCCAACGGAGGGCACTGAGACATTACACTCAGTGTCCTCAGGCAAACCCTCTCCTCATGACTCTGTTGACATAAACAAGTCAGTGGGGTCAGGAAAAATCCAACAATCACATCCTGCTCATGGCTATGATAAATCACAATACGGGTCTCAGGGAGAAAAGGGTCCTATATCCTTAGTACGGAAGCACTACTCTACTGAGAAGGGACCCACACCCAATCACATCCTGCTCACGACACTGATAAATCACAATCATGGTCTCAGGGAGTAACGGTCCCTATAACTTCGACAGGGCAGAACAACCATGTAGGAAAAGGGGAACTCAACATCACTATTCCTAAGGATGGTACTGACACAGACACATTAGTGCCTGAAGGAACATCAGGGGACAAAGACTCAGAGGGCATGCGACCACCTGTGGATATAGAACCAAAACCCCCTCACGGCGATGCACGTCTCTCTGGAACTGACTCCGTGGATTAGGCAGAGAAAACCCACTCTGTTCTCCTTGAGGGATCAGGGACTGCCCAAAACGAAGTCAAGCCCTCTTCTGAGGGGGAGCTGGATGCACCCTTAGGTCCAAATCTAGATGACATTGAAAGGATTATTGACGAAGAGTTAGAAGAGGACCTTATTGACTTTGAGGATGATGCAGGTTTAGTTGCTGGGTCTGACATGGATACTGATGATCTCACCTACTCGAATCCTCAACAGACTGAGCTACAAGCAACATCACATCCACCTACTGAAGAACAACATCAGTCACCATCATCATCATCAGACTCTCATCACACTGAATCATCTAATCCTGCTGAGGTTCCTGCCTTTCTGCTCAAGTATGATGACAACCTCCCACTCACTAAAAGGCAGTTAGTCAAGTTTCTGAGGAAATCCAATACTACTCTTTTCAATGAGCTTCTTAAGGAACAATGGGAGAAACACACTGAGGCAGCAGCCTCCCATGCAGATTTCAGAGGTTCTATGGAGGCTAAACAGGTTCAGTATACTGAGGTCCTCACCTCTACTGACAAACATGTCAGTGAATTGAAGACTTCCGTCGAACAACTAGGTGAGGAATAAGGGACACATCTAAACAACATACTTGAGTCCCTTAATGCTATTAAAGAAGAATTCAAAGATGACCCAGTTATAATAAACAAGCTGACCATCTTCATAGACACTCACAAGGTCACCTCTTCCAACCTCACTAAGCTTCTTCAACTACTCAAGGAGGTGGATCTTGGCTCTTGATGAGACGAAAAGTGTATCGCTTTTATGGCGTCATTTAAGCCCAAAGTCAAGATTATTTGATCAAATCTTACCCTAAATCGTTCCTTTTGTCATTTTAGGTAATTCTGAGAAGAAATATGGAAAAGGAAGCATTTTGGACGTTTTTGGAGCGAAAAAGTTAAGAAAATGACAAAGTCTCCAATTCATGCTGAAAACAGTACCTGACGGCGTTAGGATTTGCTTATGACGCCGTCACTCATTGGCAATAAGGTGGATAATCAAGTTACACGTGACGCGCCAATTGTTTTTAGAGGATTTACACGTGACGGCGTCACCTAGGCCGTCATGTACAAAATGCAAGAGACGGCCAAGAGGGAGTTTACACATGACGGTGTCAGAATTGGATCTAGGCAATACAATAGTATTTATGGCGACGAGTTGACGGGGTCAGAATTTACTCTTGACGCCATCAGACTCAAAACTCAATATATAGTTTTTGATTTTTCATTCATTAGCGTGCAAATTTGAGAGGAGAAACCCTAGACGAATTTTACCTTATTTTTAAGGGTTTCAAACCCTTGTTTCCTCCATGTTTAATTGAAGATAAGTTTTCCAATAATCATTCAATATGTTTATGTGTTGTTTGATTCTATCTTATGCTTGTCTTCACTTTAACATGCTAGGCTTGGTTTACTTTGTGTTTGCTTAGATGTAATGAAACTTAGATATTGATTATTGGTTGGTTGTTTGTTTATAATTGTTGTGGATGAATGATTTCGATGTTAGGCTTAAGAAAACTGGCAGACTTCCAATTGGTAACTTGCTTGAACGTCTTAAGAAACATGATCGGATGTGTACTACGATAAATTGGTTATATTTAAGGCATAGGTAACTACTAAGGAGGCCATGTTAGGAGCTAGTAGTCGGCTCGACATAGGAAGAGGTAGAAGCTTATAGAGTTAGGGAAGATCGTACATGGCCCTACGAATGGTATTAAGGAACATAACCCGTCACCCATGCAATTGTAACAAACTAATCAACTAGTAAAAGATAGCTAGGGAGTAGTGAAATCCAAGTAAACCCATTTTCTCTTATTATTGTTTTTCTCCATATTTAATTTAGTGTCATTTTATTTTATTTTGTTTGCATTTATAGTTATTTGGGTTAGTTGATTAGCAACTAATTCCGCCATTCTTCCAAAACCCGAGATTTTTACTTGCTTTCCATAAAATAAAAAAATACAAAAAGAATCATCCTTTACCTCTAGACCTAGTTTAATTGAGTTTTAACCCTAGTGAATACTATTCTTTGAGTTGAATGATCAATCCCCCGGTACTTGCCACTATACTATACTACAACGGTCAGGTACACTACCTGGTGGGGATTGCAAGCTTCTCAAGATCCCTTGAGAGGTAAAACCTTTTTCAAGGTTGCAAAACCATGCATCAAGTTTTTGGCGCCGCAGCCCGGGGAATAGTTATTGTCTAGGTTGAAAATTCTTTTTATTAGGTCTACTTGCTAGATTCCTTTCTAGTAAGATTTTTATTTTTATTTTTATAGGTCTTCTTTAGTCTATCTTTTTCTTTGTTTCCTTTGTTTGTAACCGTTGCCATCCGCCATCATGGAAGGTGGTAATCTCTTTGACCCCATCAACCCACCACAACAAAACCATCCACAAAACCCACCACAACCAAATCAACCTCCTAGACCCCAAACTTTAGGAGAGTACTCCCGTCCTAGCCACCAAGGCAATCGAAACACCATTGAGCTCACTCAAGGAGCCAATGTGTCTCCATTACGATCCGACACCATCTGGTTGGTGCAAAGCGGATGTGCATTCCATGGACTTCGTTCCGAAGATCCTAATCAACATCTCAAGGATTTCCTAAAAATCGTTGATTCCATAGACCTTGATGTTGAAACTCGAGAGACAACCCAATTGCGTCTCTTCTAAATCTCTCTACGTGACCAAGCTAGTCAATGGCTTGAGCGTTTACCCGCGGGATCCATCACCTCTTGGGTTGATCTCACCACTCCTTTCCTTGCTTAATTTTTCCCACCGGGGAGAACTACTAAGCTTAGAAATGACATCTTGATGTTCCAACAATGTCAAGGTGAAACTCTCTATGAAGCTTGGACTCGTTTCAAGGACTTACTCCAAAAAGTCCCTCATCACGGCATAGATCTTTGGCTCCAAGTCCAAATTTTCTTTGACCATATCGATCTCTCTACAAGGCGAACCATTGACCAAGTGGCCGGTGGCAAGCTACGTGATCTAAGTGCGGAAGAATCATGGGAACTCATAGAAGATCTTGCTCTCTATGACAACAAAATTTGGAATGATCCCCGTGATTTGAACAAAACAGTCCAGGCAATATCTTTTCCTTCGAACAATTCAAGCACTCCCGACCATAGGATCATGGAACTTGAAGACCAAGTCAAGTTTCTTATGAAATCCTACGAAGCTTCTAAACCTTCAAGCCAAGTGAACAAAATCACTTCTTCAAGCAAATTATGTAGTGGTCCCTACGACACTCGTGATTGCATGGAACTCCCCGAACAAGCTTTTGCGGATTACGCATCCTCACGTACCGACGGAGCGGGAGACAAGTGGTACACTTTCAAACCCGAGCCAAACTCATACGGTGATTCATACAACTCCTCTTGGAAAAATCACCCGAACCTTAGGTGGAAACAAAACCAAAACATGCCCCCAAAACAATTCTTCCACTCCACCTAATTGTTATCAACCAAACTGTCCACCTCCTAACTGTACTTTCAACAACAATCCTTCCAACAACTATGGTAGTACCAATAATTTTGAAGGATTGATTTCCAAATTTATGGCATCTCAAGAAACCCGTTTAGCAAAGTTTGAAGTCGATTTGAAACAAAAACAAAGTGGGATAACCAATAATATTGACACGTTGTTGAAAGTTCTCAATGACCGAGAATTGGGAGCACTCAACAGTAACACGGTCAAGAATCCAAAACTAAACGTTAACACTATATCATCTGTTTCGTCTTCCACTTCTTGTCCATAATACTATTCGGTCAATGCCATGAGCACGTGTTTCAAGCAAACCCAAATTTTAATAAAAACACCCAACGTCAAACCGGTCAATAGCATAGTTGAAACACCTCCTACACGAGACCTTGACGAAGAATTCAAGGAACTTCACCTTGAGCGCCCCGTCATTGATGTCTTAGTCTGTGCTCCCTATTACAATGCCCTTTTAGAGAAATATGAAGAGAAACTCAAGTTGAGTAAGAATGGGACCGCCTTCTTTCAAAACAAGCTACCAAAAAAGTTAGATGATCTGGGCATATTCGTTTTACCCTGTAAGATCGGAAATTCTGAGGCTTTTGACACATTAGCCGATCTTGGGTCAAGCCTAAATTTGCTTCCATTATCTCTGTACACCACTCTTAAGCCAGGAAAATTAGATGAAACAGAGGTAATCATAGGGCTTGCGGATGGAAGTGTAGTGTATCCGGTTGGGGTAGTGAAGGATGTGTTAGTGCATATAGGGAGGTTGACAATGTTAGCCGATTTCCACGTCCTTGATATGGTTAGTGACACTACATGCCCTTTATTAATAGGAAGAGGATTTTTAGCTACCGCAAATGCGATGATTGATTGTAAGGAATCTAGAATAGCGGTAGGAGAAAGAGAAACTTGGTCGGTCTATGATGTTAAGAAACATGCCTATGATACTAGTGAGGAACCAACGCCTCATTGGGTAGATTTTAATAGGAGACCATTTAGATACGAACCTTGGGTTAATAGAGACTTCATAGGACCTCAACGCCCATTTATTTAGAGGAGGAGTTTATAAATAAAACGCATTCGGTAGAGCAACTCATAGCTAGGGATGAAGAACTAAACACCTTTGAGGATCCCTTAGTCTTTAGAAAAATGATTGAATTCCTAGGAGTGATGCCTATCAACTTGGGAATGAACAAGTGGAAAAGGGAAGGTTAGAAATGTAAATGGAATTGGGACAAGCCACCTAAGGAAGGTGACGGATCATGGCATAAGAAGATGATTCTACATGATCCGTATGGAGAAAAATTTGAGAAGTCATACCGAACTAAGAGAACCGATAGAAAATTGAAACCTAAGTTTGATCCCAAAGATGTCCTCGATGAGGAACTCACTCATATAGGATAGCCTGTGACCTTGAGTCTAGCTACAAGACTCGTAAATAAAGAAAAGCGCTTCTTGGGAGGCAACCCAAACTTTATTTGTTTGATTGTTTGTTTGTTTGATTTTATTTGTTTCCATATACATGCTTTATTTTTATTGTTTGTGGCTCATGTTTCAAAATAAATTGTGAAAATGCTTTACCTTGTTGTTTAACTTCGTCTTAAATTCATAAAAAGGTATTTCACAAAAGATAAGTGTAAGAGAAATCTAAATTGTTTCTAAGAACGAAATTGAACATGGACCACAACAATATTAAACGAACATGAATATTAGTACTTGTTTGAGCCAAATACTTGTATCGAGTCATAATGATGTTTTACAGGAATTCCAGGAATTAAGGCGTGAGTTTTTCCAGAAATTTTCCGAAAACTTAACATAAGATTTCTGTCAGAACACTCTGACGGTGTTAGGGTTATAACCTGACAGCGTCGGGTGTAAAAAATTCTGAAAATTTTTGCAAGTTTTGTTTTTCTACCGGAGTCTTAAAGTTTTCGTTAATTCTTTAGTTTTATAAACTCCAGGAAATCTGCAAACATTCATTCCACAAGCATTATATCTTAATGCTTTCTTGGATTTTTATATATATAGATTACCGCCGATTTTACGCGAGGTTTGCCGTGATTGCTTTCTCAGGTTTAACATGTTATATTGGATAAGAAGATGATTTATATTTCTGGAGGGAAGCTTTCAACGTTCATTTTCTTGTAGGAGGATCTAACCATGTTATCACATTATCCACACCGAACGAATCAGGGGAGTATTTGTTTCATTATTTTACCTTCATTACTTTTACATCCTTTTTATTGAACATTGGGGACAATGTTAAGCCTAAGTGTAAGGGGAGGGTAAATGATATGATGATACCTTAGAGAATTCAATCGCACTTGAGTTTGTTTGTTCAATAGTAGGTGTGTAATAAAACTAAGAGAAATACTTGTTAGGGCAATTTTAGCACCAAATTTAAATTTTTTTACAACATTTAGGAGTGAAGCTTTAGCCTTAATGAGCGTCTCATGGATAGGAGTTGTATGACTAGTATGAAAAACCGTACCACTCAAAATTTTCCACCCCCAATATGTGAGGTTCACCCCTAGATTTGTTAGGAAAAGATGCTTATGAGTGTACCGGTAGTACTTAGATTCTAGAACTTGCGTTAGTGATGCATCCCGAGACCGTTAGTGAGACTACATTCATGTAGTAGGATTTACTACATGATAAGAGGCATTAGGATCACCCTTTTGTTAAACCCGTATCATAATTACTTGACCAATGAAGTCAATACACTTGACTAGTAAAGTCAATTAATTCTCCCACACCTTTTACGTTGTACTCATTTTTAGTACACGATACCCCTAGTGCACCCCTCCGAGCCTATCTTTTTCGTTTCTAACTTTAAGCATTTTACTTAAAGGAAGAATTTGTTAACATTCCACCCCAAATGTGCAACCAAATCGCCTTAGCCTTCCTTGTATGCACTCATCTTTAGTGCATTATTATTACATTAGTTAATTGTCTAATTGATTACATGGTTGCTAAGTCGAGTCATATCTTGTACATATTGTTTTGGGACGATTGGGACTCATGGGCAAAGTACTAGTATTATGGAGTAATGGGGAAGAACATCGTTTATTACCCCCATATGTGCGTTAATCTTAAAAAGTACTCCAAGTGTTTTGATTATCTTAATTTGAGTCATTAGAATAATTGATTGTAAAGTATGTAAAAGTTCAAGTGTAAGGGGAATGCAAATCCCCTATGATGTATTATTTTTATGGTAGGGCAAGAGTGTATGCAGCCAAAAAAAAAATCAAAAAATCAAGAAAAAGAAAAAGAAAAAGAGAAAAAACATACGGACTACCATCATGTTTCCTTTTATGTTTATTTTATGTTTTTGATTAGTTTATGATTAGCTTAAGTCGAGTCGAGTCTTAGCTTAGCAACGCCACATTGTACATGTAATTGACCAAGATGATTAACTCGCCACCAGTAAATATTGCCTTTATCCAACAAAACAGTGTTTATCATATCCCTACACCTCATGTTATAACCCTTTTAAAAGACCTCTTTGATAGTTTATCCTAGGTGCTTACACCAAGTGGTGGAGGTTTGATCCTTTCCTAAGCCTATGTTAATCTATTTGCTATGACAGGTAGTGAGAGATGTTTTCTATTTCCATATTGTGATATATACTTTATTACACCCAAGAGATGTGAGTATCTAAACACTATTTGTGAGGTGCTAGTGTATAGTTTCCGTGCTTGTTTTGGTTGAAGTGGAACGATTATTTGTTGTAATTACTTTTATATTAGTGTTAAATGACCCTTAGCTTGTATTTTGATTAGAATAAAAGCGCATTTGCTTGAGGACAAACAAATCTCAAGTGTAAGGGTACTTGATGAGACTAAAAGTGTACCGCTTTTAGGGGGTCATTTAAGCCCAAAGTCAAGATTATTTGATCAAATCTTACCCTAAATCGTTCCTTTTGTCATTTTAGGTACTTTTGAGAAGAAATCTGAAAAAGGAAGCATTTTGGACGTTTTTGGAGTGAAAAAGAGAAGAAAACGACAAAGTCTCCACTTCATGCTGAAAACAGTACCTGACGGCATCAGGATTTGCTTATGACGCCGTCACTCATTGGCAATAAGGTGGATAATCAAGTTACACGTGACGCGCTTGAATGTTTTTGGAGGATTTACACGTGACGGCATCACCTAGGCCGTCACGTACAAAATGCAAGAGACGGCCAAGAGGGAGTTTACACATGACAGCGTTAGAATTGGATCTAGGCAATACGATAGTATTTATGGCGGCGAGTTGATGGCGTCAGAATTTACTCTTGACGTCGTCAGACTCAAAACTCTATATATAGTTGTAGGACCGTAGAACAACCTTAATCACTTATGAATCTTGCCTAATCCTAGAGAGAGAAAGTAAGTAGAGAGAGAGAGAGTGGTAAGGAAATCCTAGTGTGTGAAATATGAGACTATGTTATTACTAAGAGAACCAACCCTCAAATGAGGTAATACATGAGTATTTATACTAGTAGTCTAGGGCATCACTTATCTTTTACATTATTACATTAATGGCCCTTAGACTTTTACAAAACATGATTACTAAGCATACACTTCATCATAATGATATTCTAAAGCAACCTATAACAATACATTAATGACCGACACTTTTTATTAATAAAAATACGATCCTAACAATCTCCCCCTAAGTGTTGGTCATTGAAGGTTGCGCAACGTCGTCATCTTTGTCTTCAAACTTTAACATTCATAGCTCTTGACATTTTTAAGAGTCATTAGATGAATCATAGTTCCCAGTTCATCATGCTTCATCCAGTGTAGATGTAGTGATCCAATGATGTCATCAGCCTTGGGTCACTTCTTCGTCTTTGTGGTGGTTGTCTGCCATTCCAACATGCTCATACGTCTTTAGTCTTTGTCATACATACGTTTGTTGTTCCTGTTCTTTCACTTTTATCTTTGTATCTTTAATTTATAGATTCTTCTTTTTGGCATAGAATCTTTCTTTGACTGTTGCTATCCTTTGATCATTGTGAGAACTTTTCTTTGACTTCGTGAAGTATGTATGAGCATGTGGAATCCATTGCCATGGAGATGATGTATAGCTGCAGGTAAACAGTTAGCAATAAATCAACCGGTACTTATATATAAGGAATTAGAGATCGTCAACAGCATAGTGTGTCACACCCCCAAAATACCTGAATGGTAGCGGAATGGAATACTTGGGGGTGACTGTCATAGCACCACAGTTACAGTTATATTGAACGACCTAAAGTGTAGTTTTGAAAACACATCGTTTGATTCATTCAAAATATTCAGAGTTATAAAACATAGGTCCCAAAAGAGTTGGAAAGTTTAAGTAAATAAGTTTAGTACAATCAAACGATATCTCACAAGTGCATGAAAATCCAAAATGAGACGCGTCATCCTTGCTACTCAATGAAATGACTCCATGCATGTCATGAGGAATATGTCTTAGTTACCTGAAAATACATTGCAAAAATCGTCAACAATAATGTTGGTGAATAATCATAGGTTTGTAAGTTAAATCGTATGTACATAAGCCACAAGTATAAAGTAAACCGACAAAAATGTCAAAATACTACATTGGCTCTTAAGCTCATAACCCCGAAGCTAGATGTTACATGGCCCCAAATGAGTGTTTACCAGACACTCTAATATATTAGACATGAAATGCATTCGTACGCGTTGGAGCAACCCAAACACGAATGGAGGGGTCACCCTCAATAGATCTATTCACTCACTCTCGCTTGTAGATTAATTAACGGTCCATGATAATAAAGGTGACTTGTCGTGACGTGGTAATAAGGCAACTTAAGCAATGTAAGGAATTTAATACTTTGGCATGTACAGAAAAATAAGTAATGCAATGTATTCTCCCCCGTGGGATTTGAAATCAAATATGTAATTAAAAACGGGGCTATGAAAACTCACCTTAAGTGATAGTACAATGAGATGAAATGATCGGGACAACAAGGCACGAACACTAGCCGCAACCTAAATGAATGAATATGATCTACTTTAGATCATGAAATGTTGTAATGAATATTCATGCACATGATACCTATACCACTCGTAACTTGAAAATACTTGTTATCGTCAAAGTAGGTAATTTCCATACTTAGGAAAAATAAGTCCAATTAGAAGTATAGAAACTTATCATAATATATCGTATATAAAATGTTAGTGTTATATTCCTCGTTTTGAAAACCTTAAAATAACGTCTAGTAGTCGCATAAATAAACCTTGGGTCGTACGTACTTCGTTAGTTAAGAATAAAATCCTTGAATAAGAAATCTAGAAAATATAGCATTTAGTACGTAGTTATATTATTTCTAGTAGTGACTAAATATATATATAGTTTTGACGATTTTAAAACGTGTATAACTTGGTCGTTTTAAGTTCATTTTCCTCGTTCTTTATATCCACGGATTCGTCTTAGTATGTATTAATATATTTTCGATAGCTCGGCTCCTCTAGGTTACGTCTAACGCCTCTATTTGTCCGTCGAAAATCGTCCAACAGCATGTAATTTTCAGAAAAATAGTTTTCGTCAATAAACTTGCAAAAATCATAACTTCTTCGTTATAAGCTCGTTTTAATCTGTTCTTTCGCCCACGGCTTCGTTTTTGAAAGTATTTTCTAAATCTTTGGTCAAAAATTACCCATCACCTACTGAGTTTCTCATGTTTTAAAAATATGGAAAGTAGGTACATGTATTGTTTCAAAAACCATTTCTAGGGTTCCAATCTTGTTCCAACTTCAACCAAACCACTTTCAATCACCACAAAATTAATCTAATCCTACCATACACCTTCTTAGGGTGTCATGGGTTCCTAAGCATCATAAATCAAGTGGATCTAACAAGGATCTAACTATAATCTATTTCTATGGCTCAAAAGTTAGATATTTTTAAAATGGAGTGGTATAAATAAAATATGAATGTAGATCTAGTATGTATATCATATGAATCTTGTAAAAACTTGGTAAAATCATAAAGATGAGTTTCATACACTTACTTGAAAGATTAATGAGATTTTGAGGATGAAAACCTATGTAAACCTTGAGTTTATATTTCAAAAGCCTAAAAGGAGTACAAAATACACTATATATTATACTTGATCTTGAAAATTTATGGTTCCTTCTTGTTTTTGTGTTGAGGCCGAGCACCACCAAGAAGAGAGAAAAAGAAAATGGTCTTGCTTTTAGATATTGAAAATGAGTTGAAAATGGGTAACTTATGTGATATATATTATATATATTAGACTACATTATTACTTGAATTAATGATATTGTAAAATTTCAAAGAGTGTAAGACATTAGGAATGGGGGGGGGGGGGGGCGGCACTTAGTGAAAAAAAGGAAGAAAAAGTGGAGTAGTGTAAGATAGTTGGTGGTTTTTAGTATTATTATGTGTATATAAATAGTTTTAGGGTATACCGGGTACGGAGTTAATTAAAAATAAATTTTAATGGAGTTAACCGGGACATAATAAAGTCGTAAAAATTGTAAAAATATGTTGGGTATAATTATTGAGTGTTTAGATAATTATTATTTAGTTTCTACGAAAACCGTCGTAATTTTAGTAAACTTACGATAATAATTAAATAAATTTCCAAAACACCGGGTAAATTAATATTATAATTTTTATATTATTAAAATGAATATAAAAATATTTTGGGATCATAGTCGGGAGTGTCGGACGTGTTAGTCACATTATTGATCGCGTGTTAACGTTTTTTTAGAAATAAATATACGTAAAAGTTAATTATACCAAAAGTACTAATTTAAATATCCTACGAGTGGAATAGTATGCAAGTGCCATAGTGATGATATGCAGACTATTTCTTGTCCGTATGATGTGTCCCTACCGATGATTTCATGAATTCGCAGCTAAACCTGACTGGTTTCGCGAATGTAAATATTGACGATGCATGAATTCGCAGCTTAACCTGACCGGTTACGCGAATTTAAATATCCGTAAACTAAATATATGATGAAATAAATAAAGTACATGAATAGTGTTTTCTTTTCGAAAATGAATAGTGTCATGTGAATAGTAAATTTTCTGAACGCTTCTCAAAATCTCAAACTAACACAAAAAATGATGAATAGTAAAATGATGAATAGTGATCGGTGAATAGTAACTGATGAATAGTAGCTTCCGAGATGAATAATGAAATTTCGACATCTGAACAAGGACTTGAAATTACGAATGGTGACAGTCTTCCCCTCTAAAAGGAACTTCATCCCAAAGTTTAGTTTTGGTTGGTCTCTGAAGTATATTCAGTAAAAAGACGTGGATACTTGAGTTGCATTTGGTCTTCCCGTTCCCAAGTAAATTCGGGTCCTTTTCAAGAATTCCAGCGAACTTTCACGATAGGAATTCGACTTTGCTTCAATCGTTCGACCTCACGGTCCATGATTTCTACTGGTTCTCCTACCAGATTTAGGTTTGTCATTGGGTTCGATTCCTTCCAATGGAATCATGAGTCACTAATCTGAAAGTCGTTTCTCGGGATTTGAAATTATGAAACATGTTTGTGTAATCTTGCTACTTTCCAACAAGGATTAAGTCTGAGGGTTACTGGCCTACTCTGTCTGAAATATTAAATGGTCCAGTGTGCATCGAGTTTAACTTCCCGGATTTTTCTGAATGGTATCATGCCTTTCCTAGGCAGAACTTTTAACGTGACCCTACCACCAACTTGAAATTCTAAGGGTTTACAACTTATCGACTTGTAACTGATTCTTGATTTGCAGGAAATTCCTGGTTATTTCATGAGTACTTACAGGAATAGTGAGTTTGGCTTTTTCCGCGTTCGGTCCGTCAATAGATGATCAGTGCTTCTTGAGGTTTACAATGTAATATGGGTAATATATGTTGCTGAACTCTGCCAGAACTCAAATTTTATATGCCAGCTGGTCGATTCTAAAATGAATCTTAAATGGTCCAAAATACTAGAGGTTCAATTTCTCGTGTTACCCAAAATTGTCTCATGCCTCTCCAAGGCAAATCTTTCAACTTAGTTCATTCTCCCACTTGAATCTAGATGGTTTGCTGTTCAGGGATACTCAATCCGCATGATGTACGTCATGCACCAACCTAACTTCTACTAGTTTCACGTTGCTTGTAACTGGTTCTTGACCTGTGAAATTTCCTTTGTTGTTCCATAGTTAGTTCTAGACCAGTGAATTTAACTTTCCGATTTCGGTGTGTAAATGGGTAATTGGTACTTCGACCATAAAGTGCCTCAAATAGTGTAGTCTCTACACTCGTGCGATAACTATCGTTACAAACGAATCTGATTTATTATAAATGGTTAGTCCAACCATTTCTAGAGTCAATTGCTCACTCTCTGAGCATATCTTTCCTATGTTTGAATTATCCTCTTAATCTGACCATTGGTCTAAGGATGATAGGCGGTGTTTACATCTAAATGGGATTCCGAAGGAAATCTTAAAATGATTGCTAGAAGTCTGAGGTGATTCGATCACCTTTATCAAGAATAATTGAAACGGTTACAATGAATCTGGTGACTAATTCTACAATGTTATACCTTTTGAAAAGGGCGTTATACGAAGAAGATAGAATATGGGTAACACTTTGATTCCTTGTGTTTTGGTCTAATGGGTGCTAAGACATGTGTCTTTCTTTGCCTATTGTGCTTGGTCTCCATTACTGACGTTTGTAATCGATCTATGGTGTTCCTCCTAATTTCCTTCATCACACATTCTAATATTCCTTATTGTCAAATCGCAAAACCCTAAATGCATAAGCGATCTTGTAAGGTGATTGGTTTTCAAAATTTATCTCGTGATTGTGAGTTTTGGTAGAAATATTTTTCCGAATAAACTAATTTAGAAAATGGAGCAAATGGGTTACTAAGTAATCTCTTTCTTGATGATTCAAAATTCAGTAGTTATAAAAATGTGAAACCGTCTTCAAAATATAGTGAATAGGACTGTTTACCAAAGTTTGATGTTTATTTATTTCTCATTGTACAATGGTTTTGCAAAATATTGACCAAAAAGGATCGTATTTGTTCAAAATAGGCAATTCAAAAATTATTTTCTACGAGGTATGTGATTTGTATAAACACAATTTTTAAATCAACTTCATTTAAAAGTGACAACACTAACAAGGATAAAATGGTAGGATAGGTAATATTCGCATAAATGCATAGATGTCTAACATTTAGTTCCTGATATTAGAAAATGACTATTGGCGATTATCTGGCAAAACTACAAGCCTAGGTATTCAACCAACTTAAGTCCTGAAATGGTTTATCGTTGAAATTGTCATCATGTAGGCAAAATGAGGGTGTCCATTGATACTATGTCGATGAATGTCTATTTCATTTCCACATGAAGCTAGGCAGATATGCTTGGGCCTGATGCCTCTCTTGATGTATAGGTGAGGTTATCTAGAATTTCTTGAGGACACAACGCTTTAGAGGAATCTATATCGATATCCATAATTCAAATCAATCATTCTTGGCGTAAACTCACTGTAGGGAAGTTTGCGTTTAGATGAGGCCATGTTTAAATGAATTGCTTTACAGTCTCAATTAGGTGCTTGGATTATTTCTATAGTGTTGTTTAGCGTACCTTCACAATGTGTTCGATCCTGTAGCTCAGTCTTGCTAGTACCTTTGAATGATAAAATTTGGCAACTAGGTCAGAAATGGTGATTCGGATGGTATCGTGGTATCTTAGGATTGTTGTTGGATTATGAATTTTCTTAGTCTAGGTTTAGTAGTTCCGTAATCCTTTTATTGTTTTTCTTGTATCGAGTAATCCTCCTAGTACTTGATAGGGAAAGTCTCTCCTAAATAAGTCATTGGAAAATCCAACTTAATGGCTAATTGAGTGACAGATGAGGTAAGTATCCAGGGGAAAGTTTGTCAGAAAGAGACATTTATAAAAGAGTTTACTTGTTTAAAACGCTTTTACATGAAGATTGTTATTAGCAATACTAAAAAAAATAATTATTTACTTCATGGCATAATCCTTCCTGAATTATACATAGGTGATCAGGCTATGTATAATTGAGGACTAATGATGCGATCCTTGATTTAGTCAAAATAGTATTACTTTTCTCAAAAGTTTTAGATGGTGTTCAATGTTTTGTTTGAAAAATGGTATTCTAGTCATTTCCTTTCAAGTAACATGAAAATTGTTTCGCGTAATAATTCCGTAAAACAATTTTGAAGTGGCGAGAATATGGTAGTGATATTGAGAGCGTGAAAGATGAACGTGTCTTTAAGGCATCTACAATCAACTGAAGGGGATAGTCTATGTGTGAAAAGATATAGGGCAGAAATTTGGTGCCAATGATTTCAGTCAAGTAGGTACCACATCGAATGATGTTTGATTTTCCATGAATGCAAGCTAAATGCCTTATGGTCAGGTGAAACTTCTCGATATCCTATCATGAAAATGAGGTCTTGTCCCAATGTGACTAAGCTATATCGGTCTCCGAAAAGAATATAAATTTTGTTGAGTAATTGTACCTTGATCTTTTAATCCAACAAGCTTATACTAGCGTGAGAGTATTATAATATGGAATGAGCGAAAAAGTTGTAATTTGAAGTAGTGGTGTTAAGGCATGGTGTATCAATATTGGCAATCTCTGGTAGAGGGGTTTCTTTCGCATTTAAGGTCAAATAGTAAGTAGGTATAGTGGTTGCTTTCGAGATTCGTTCATGAGTTATGCGTGTTCCTTCTTGGAGATATGGTTTCTAAAATTAACAACATTTATTTGAGTGAAACATTGTGAAATTTGGTCATAAATGTATCTTGGAGTGACTTTATTTGAAGTTCGTAATGAATATAGTTATGTAAAAGATGTGACTACGAAATATTTTGTATTTTGATAAAAACAATATCTCATATATATATATATATATATATATATATATATATATATATATATATATATATATATATATATATGTCTTTGGAAAAAAGGGAGTTTAAGAAGATTGTTGCTTAAACAAAATGAGTTTTAATCCAACCATTGAAAATCAATAATTTGTCGTACTTTGTAAGGTTTGCAAGAAATCTTTTTTTTTTTTTTCTTTTTTTCTTTTTTTTTTTGTACAAAAATTTAATTTGACTTTGACTTACTTGAATTGTTATTATCTCCGAAACACGAAAACTAGGGCAGTCACTTTCATCTTGGTCAACATGACCATTTAATCGTAAAGACATCTTCGTCTTTATTAATCCTATTGTCTTACTTGCATCTTCCCAAAGTTGTAATTACATGTCAAATCTACTAATATGACCACCTTGGTCGGTAGAGTGTTGCTAGAGCGACTAATGATGTAATCATAGGCTTAGACTGTGGTGTAATCAAACTTGATAATGAAGGGAGAGTTGTGATGAGTTCCATTATGATGGTATAATACCGTTCAAGGCATCTTGTTGGTTTATTGTGTTATGGAGGTATGAGTCGATCATATCTAAGATAATATAGTGATAGATGCCACCCTTGGGCGATTTGTTGCAATTCTTATTGTGTTTGTGAGGCTTGTGGTATTATTCAGAGTGTATCGTCCAAACACTCGTGGGTAATCTCAAATAATTAGAGATCCTCGTCTAACGATGAAGAGTAGTAGGTTGTCAAGCAGTAGAGGCTCTCAAACTCTCACCAACCTCAAACCCATAAGGTGGTGTAACGTGTGGTATGTCAAATAGTGGTTGCTTCTTAAGCGGCCTGTCATATATGGGTGTAGAGTCTCTGAGATGTGATGGTGATAATAGTAAATGGAATGCTACCCTCTTTCGCACAATCTCGCGACATCTAAGAGGTAAAACTGAAGTACACACTATGGGACGACCAATAGTGTAATAAGTAGCAGACGGTGGTGGTAGTACCTGAGTAGTAAGCGCCCTACTAGTGAAGGAAAGAAAACATACTATCTTCTTTGCAATAAGCATCCTAATATGTCCATTAAGATTAAGTCTGAATACTCTGCCAAACGGAAATCTAAGTATGGGCTGAATGATAGGAAAACCTTGTTCCTATAACAATTCAATGGTGCTAATGGCGGCGTAAGTGTAACCGGTAGTACAATGGTAGTGGAAGATGACAAGGCATCTTCAATGTCGAAACCCGATGAAAGGATAACAGGGTGGGTAGCTGAAGACATGTCACTTGTGAACCAGGTCAACATAATCATATATATATATATATATATATATATATATATATATATATATATATATATATATATATATATATATATATATATATATATATATATATATATAAGTATGGGTATAAATAACTCGCACAATGTGTGCATGAAACAACATGTATAATGAATATGCACCTATGATGAAATGATGAGATGCTATGATGATGTGGATATAGTCTAGGGTCCATGATACATCCTAGTTCGCTATAACCTTAGCTCTGATGCCAATCTGTCACACCCCCAAAATACCTGAATGGCAGCGGAATGGAATACCTGGGGGTGACTGTCATAGCACCACAGTTACAGTTATATTGAACGACCTAAAGTGTCGTTTTGAAAATACATCGTTTGATTCATTCAAAATATTCAGAGTTATAAAACATAGGTCCCAAAAGAGTTGGAAAGTTTAAGTAAATAAGTTTAGTACAATCAAACAATATTTCACAAGTGCATGAAAATCCAAAATGAGACGTGTCATCCTTGCTACTCAATGAAATGACTCCATGCATGTCATGAGAAATATGTCTTAGTTACCTGAAAATACATTGCGAAAACGGTCAACAATAATGTTGGTGAATAATCATAGGTTTGTAAGTTAAATCGTATGTACATAAGCCGCAAGTATAAAGTAAACCGACAAAAATGTTAAAATGCTACATTGGCTCTTAAGCTCATGACCCCGAAGCTAGACGTTACTTGGCCCCAAATGAGTGTTTACCAGACACTCTAATATATAAGACACGAAATGCATTCGTACCTGTTGGAGCAACCCAAACACGAATGGAGGAGTCACCCTCAATAGATCTATTCACTCACTCTCGCTTGTAGATTAATTAACGGTCCATGATAATAAAGGGGACTTGTCGTGACGTGGTAATAAGGCAACTTAAGCAATGTAAGGAATTTAATACTTTGGCACGTACAAAAAAAATAAGTAATGCAATGTATTCTCCCCCGTGGGATTTGAAATCAAATATGTAATTGAAAACGGGGCTATGAAAACTCACCTTAAGTGATAGTACGATGAGATGAAATGATCGGGACAACAAGGCACGAACACTAGCCGCAACCTAAATGAATAAATATGATCTACTTTATATCATTAAATGTTGTAATGTATATTCATGCACATGATACATATACCACTCGTAACTTGAAAATGAGTTGCAAATGGGTAACTTATGTGATATATATTATATATATTAGGCTACATTATTACTTGAATTAATGATATTGTAAAATTTCAAAGGGTGTAAGACATTAGGAATTGGGGGGGGGGGGGGGGGCACTTAGTTAAAAAAAAGGAAGAAAAAGTGGAGTAGTGTAAGATAGTTGGTGGTTTTTAGTATTATTATGTGTATATAAATAGTTTTAGGGTATACCGGGTACCGAGTTAATTAAAAATAAATTTTAACGGAGTTAACCGGGACATAATAAAGTCATAAAAATTGTAAAAATATGTTGGGTATAATTATTGAGTGTTTAGATAATTATTATTTAGTTTCTACGAAAACCGTCGTAATTTTAGTAAACTTACGATAATAATTAAATAAATTTCCAAAACACCGGGTAAATTAATATTATAATTTTTATATTATTAAAATGAATATTAAAATATATTGGGATCATAGTCGGGAGTGTCGGACGTGTTAGTCACATTATTGATCGCGTATTAACGTTTATTTAGAAATAAATATACGTAAAAGTTAATTATACCAAAAGTACTAATTTAAATATCCTACGAGTGGAATAGTATGCAAGTGCCATAATGATGATATGCAGACTATTTCTAGTCCGTATGAAGTGTCCCTACCGATGATTTCATGAATTCGCAGCTAAACCTGACTGGTTTCGCGAATGTAAATATTGACGATGCATGAATTCGCAGCTTAACCTGACCGGTTACGAGAATTTAAATATCCGTAAACTAAATTTACGATGAAATGAATAAAGTACATGAATAGTGTTTTATGTTTGGAAATGAATAGTGTCATGTGAATAGTAAATTTTCTGAACGCTTCTCGAAATCTCAAACTGACACAAAAAATGATGAATAGTAAAATGATGAATAGTGATTGGTGAATAGTAACTGATGAATAGTAACTTTCCGAGATGAATAATAAAATTTCGACATCTGAACAAGGACTTGAAATTACGAATGGTGACATAGTGTGAAGACTCCTTCTAACCCTTACCATGGCCGTTCCCATTTTGGATACTCCTGAGGGAGCTTACGAGACCTACTAAGTAGCTCAACGAATGGGTGAGTCGCTGGGGATCACTCCATGACTGTAGACCATTTTGAAACCACCGCAAACACTAAGTGTAACCCATAAAGAATTACCGAAGTGACCTGCTGTCAGGGGCTGCTTGATGTTGACCCTGGCAGGAATTTCCGTTCAATCATTGAGAAAATACATAAGTAAATCCTCTCATAAACGTTCTTGGCAGATTGCTAAGATCTGCGTAGGACTTTTAAGTTTACATCTGACGTCCTTAATGATGAACAACCAGTGTAGAAATATCATATGTTCCTATGAGATCTTATTATGAATCTCGGGCCTTTAGACTCGATAAGTGCACATTAGGTTTCCTATGCGAAGATTAGGGAGAGGTATCCTGCTTCAATATCAATCATCTCTAAGAGACAGATCGATAGATTACGCCGGTTCCCCGTGAGAATGAAACATGCTCTTTTAAGAGAACTTGAGTGGCTAGAAGGTTAAGTGCAGTGCGTCACTGGGTCCATGACATCTTTACCTTCAATACCGGTGTCACCTTAGCAACAACCAGTAGCATACGAATTCAACCCGGTGTCTGCCCTAAGGTTGAACATATGGAGGGCTATTTCTTTTCACCCTTTTTCATAATTTTTCTTTTTAATTCTTCAACCCCTTCTTTCTCCTTTCTCATTTTCTCCTTTTTTCAATCATACCTAAGGACTTCTAATTCTAATCGATTGGAATTGTCCTTGGGTAGATCCCTCCGGCTCTGGCTGATCATAGGACGGTTTTTCCTAACCTTAGTCACCTTATATCTTCATGACTATCCTATTGTTGCCATAAAACCATTCATTTGAAAATCTCTCAAAGTGTTTATGATAATAAAACACATTGTTGTTACCACTTTGAAAGTTTTGCAACTTTTGAAGGACTCCCCCTTCACATGTGCTCATGGATTTTTAAGAAATTTGCACATGCGTGAGGAGTTTGCACTTTTTGAATTGATCCACTTACAGCGAACATGACCGATTCGAGAAACACTTACATCACTAGTTAGACTAGCTTGAAATTATTACCCATCCTGGTCAAGTCCAAAGAAAGTCTCTCGAGACGGTACATTCTACTCAGACAAGTCCTATCCGAGAAACGCTTACATCACTAGTTGGAGTAGCTTGAAATTATTACCCGTCCAGGACAAGTCTTTTCGATTACTGACATTTAAGCTTCGTCAATTCATTGGTTATATCTGAGTCGAGCTCTTTTGAGATTCAAGACGATCACATTTCTCCCCCTCAAAAATAGCATATCCATGGTATTTTTGATACCAACTGATTAAAACCTTTGTTTTTGGATAGCTTATGGGAGAAACGGATGTTTGATAATTCCGTATAAGTTTCCTTTAAGCATGATCATTTTGGAACATCATTTTATTACTCCCCCTCAAAAATAGAATATTTTGAGTAAATTAAAGCTTTTAAGGATTTGAGGGAGTAATATCTTGAGCTACATCATGAAAAGTTTTGAAAACCTTTTGAAACATTTTTCAAAATTTTGCTCAAAAAATTAAGAAGAATTTGATAAGCTTGTTTGTGAGAAGTCTTCTTATCTATTAAGATTGTCGCACATAAATGTACAACAGGGTCCTTTCTTTGAAAATCACGGGTTATACACTGTTATGTGTGCATAAGCCATTATGTTTGTAGGATAAGTGCTCAAAAAATATTTAAAACCTTTGTTTTGATTTAAGCACTTTCCTTTCTTTGAAGAACGAGTCCTTAGCTGAAATACTAAGAAGTCATCATTCGGGTCCGGTTTTCGTACTGAAGTATACGAAAGCCATTGTGAAGAAATTTTTTGAGAAACAACATGTTTAAGAAAAACATATAAAGAACTCCCGTTCAAGCATCTGTACATGTCCGTATCATTTTTGAAAGACATTTCTAGACACGTACAGAATATTGATTTATATGAGAGACATGTCGTGAGAATAATATTTTTGGATTTTTTTTTATTTTATATTTTTGTATTTTGTTTTTGTTGGTTTTTCAAATTTTGTATTTTGTTTTTGTTTTATAAAAGAAATGGAAAATCAAAACTAGAATATTGAAAGAATGATTTTATAGAATTTACAGAATTTGAACCCTTTGATGAACTGGGTTCTGAGATAGTTGAAGCACCTGCAACCAAAGACGAAGAGGTTTCACAAATAACAGTGTTAGAAGTACATGAATCATCACTCAACGGGTGTTGAATATCAACGGTTGTAATGGTTTCTACTTCCTTATCCTGATGATTATCACTATTATTTGTCTTGGTGCAACTATAAAAAATCTTTCCTGTGGGAATCCATCTAAGACCAACTGTTTAAAAAACTTTTCCCGTAGGAATCCACTTAAGGTAAGATCTAGACGTAGTTTTCTTATCAGATGCAGCGGAATTCTCAGTCTTGGAAAAACTACATCCTTTCGGTATCCACCTACTAGGTTTCTTAACATCTTGCTTCTTATCAACGGGTTTGTTTCTATTTGGTGTCTTAGTGGATTGTGTCTTGACACTTGATTTTTCTTTCTTGGGAAATTGTGCAATACATGCATCGTGATTAGCTGAAAAAACACATTTTTGACATGTAAGACAGACAAATTCAACATCGTTGTTTAACATAGCAATTTTAACTTTGTCACTACAGTCTTTTGGAAATTGCTTTTTGTTGTTCGATGAGACCTTGGAATTCTTTGTGTTGCATTCTACGTTCCTATCATGCTCTTTTGTGCCACTACTCTTAGATGCAATCCAATCCCTAGTAATTTGTTGATTGTTCCTAGGTAATGGTTTACTACTACTAGCAATGCTTTGGAATCTCGTAGAATTCATCACACTAGGTTTTACACCTAAAATTCTGTCTTTTCAAAGTTGTGTCTTTTTCCTAGCTTCCTCTAGATGGTGATTTTAGACCATGTCATTAGAACCAACAGACTCTATAACAGTTTTTATGGTCACATTCGGTGTATTGTTCCTAGAAAGGCCAGGTGTACTCACATTTGTGTTTCTTTCAACAACCAATTTATGTTTATCAACAATCTTTTCATTTTCACTTTGCTGGGGCAAGGGTGTTGGAGTGACTGGTTTTGTCAAATCCTTTTTCTCATCGACTTTTGGAGCAAACCGTGAAATTGACATTTTTGGTTTTTGAACCGTGTTTGAAACATTTGGTTTCTCAGAAGTCGATGGTTTTGCAAACTTAGTTTCCTTACCCTTCCCTTTTTGACTTTCAAGCTGAGCCCTCAAAATATCATTTTGCTCTTTCATGTTTTTGAAGGCACGCTCATACGACAGTTTGTTGTACTTGCATTCTTCCTTTTTTCGATCAAGTTGTTTAAAACATGACACATTTTCTTTTTCAAGCTTTATAAGAGCATTTTCATATTTGGAAACAATTTCGGAGGTCTCATATCTCAGTCTTTCATCGTCTTGAACCGAATATGTTTGTATGATGATAGACATTATATAAGTAGACAAAATTGCTTCGAAGAGAGAATCATTTAACCTTTCCAAATCATTCATGTTTTCACGAGTTTCATTAGCTTCTTTTACCAGGGATTTGTGGTCCTTGACAAAGTCGGCCGTTTCTTTTAAGAAAGCTTTTTTGAAATGGATTACCCTCGCACTGTTGTTATTCAGTGGGATAGTAATTTCGTTTTCAAACACCTTTTTCTGTTTGATATGAAAAACTAGAATGCCAGTCGTTAATACTGATAGTAGTTTTAGATTTAACAATATTTTGAAGTTCTTGAATTCTCTTTTTAACGTCATCAAGAATATCTCTAGCCTCACTTGTATTAAAAGTGTTGTTAGAAGACATTTGTTCCATTTTTGAAAGAGATTTGGAAACAACTATCTTTTTAGAAAAGAATTTCACGAATGGCCATTTTATGGAAAACACAGATGGTTCAGTTTTTGGAACAAAAGTAATTCCCGAAAGTTTGTTCAATTTGTTGTAATCAATGGGTTTCAAATACTTTTGTTTCATTTTAGTTATGCTCTCTTCGACAAGTTCCATCGTTTGCACAGAATCCCGAACGACGGGAGGATCATGTTTGGTGTAAATCACATTACCATTATACAAAACATTCTGTTCTTGCTGAGCTTTCTTGAGATAGCAAGGAGTTGTGTTACCAAGAGCCATTTTATGTTTCGTATGGTAAATCGGATTAGTTTGATTTGAATTCATTTTCATTGTTTGACTTGACTGACCCGACTTAACCACTAATTCTTCTAAATGTGCAATCATGTGTTCTGACTCTACGATTTCTTCTTTATCTTCTTTCTTTGCAAATTCCTTTTTCAACTCATCCCTTTCTTTTTCAAGATTGGAATAAGCTGATTTTTATTTAGAGAGTTGGTTTTCCAAATCTGAAATTTCCGTGTTTAAAGATTTTATTTTCTTGAACGAATTAACATCAAGTGTATGAAACCTGATTTGCAAAAGTTTTTCCCTTGAAACGGAATTTTGATAACCAGTTTCTAATTCTGACAATCTTTTGTTATGAAACTCAAAAGCATTAACGTTTTTCTTGTAACTCTCAAGCTCAGCGGTCAATTTAACATTCGCGGCCTTAACATCGCGATTTACCTTTTTTACTTTCTCAATTTCAATGCTGCAATTATTCAATAAAGATTCAAAGAAAGCACGGGTTTCTTCATCATTAGCACCATTTTGTGTAACTTGAACTCCATTAGGATCCATATCTGGAGTTTCATAGTTAACATTGCTATTAACTTGTTCCCCCACATATGTATCATAAATAGGTTCAGGTAGCACATAATGTGGCTTCTCATGAGCAATCGGATCAGCATCATTACCATGATTTGGTCCCTCATAGAGTGAATCTGAATCATAAGTAGGAGGAAGATCAGAATCACTGCTTGATGTTGGTGCCTGCTGATTTGCCATACAGTTGTAGGTTTCATTGAGATCTGCGGATTTCTCATTAACTCTTGTTGTAGCTCTGAAGTTGCTTTCCTCAGCAGTCAACGTTATACCCAATTCTTCTTTATTGGCTAGCATCAACAAGTACTGTATCTTTTCTACCTTCATCATTGCATTGACATCGTAATTATTACCAATATCACTGCGGTGAATTTCAGATGTAGGTTTTTGAATCAAAGTCATAAAACAATCAATCCCATTTTGAATAAGCACTTTCTGATTCACAATCTGATCTATTTGATTTCTGACATACTGCCCTGCATATTGCATCTGATTCCCCATCTGTATACTCGAAGCATATCCTTGCTGATTGTTGTTGTGTTGTTGGATGTTTAATTCCTTGAAGAGTGAGGCAAAACCATTGGACAAAGTACTTGCGAAACTGTCATGGTGAGTTGCCAGTGATTCAATTCTAAGTGAAAAGTTGTTCTTAGGATCTTTTGAAAGATAACAAAGGTTGTTGTTGTAGATTAGATGTTTTGGTGAAGTTGAAAAGCGTTCTTGGATGTTCATTAGTGATTTCGAATTTTCCCTCCAAAAATTGAATACGAAAATTTTCTTTCTCAAAATTTGAAAATCACTATGAAATGCAATTCTAAGTTTACCAGAAAAATTTGAGTTTTAAAAATTTTGACGCCAAATTTTACTGAAAAAATTTGAATTTTGGCCTAAAAATTTGAATTTCAGACCAAAATTTTCAACCTTATACCAAAATTTGAATCTCGCCTAAAAATTGAACGTTTAGTCTCCTGTAAAAAATAAATTTTACTCAAATTTTCCCGCCAATTTTTTTTTTTTTTTTTTTACTAACTCGGTAAAGCTTTGTGAAAACACTTAACTCGGTAAAAGTTAACTGTTAAATAACTCGGTAACAATGCCTTTAGTCTAGCTAACTCGGTAGCTAACTCGGTAATCAACTTAGATTTGGTAAAAACTTGTAACTCGGTAAGATGTTATAACTCGGTAAACACACTGTTTGCAGTTCCTAACTCGAAATTACTCTAACTCGGTAACTTGAATTCAATTAAGTATAGTTTCCCCTAAGTATTGAGTATTAAGAACCTTACTCGATAAACAATAAGGAAATGGCTAACTCGCCAATTAGGAACTTAACTCGATACAATGCTGAAGCTAACTCGCTGAAAACCCAATGTAACTCGAAAGTCAGAAAAAAAAAATCCTAACTCGATAGAATAATGAAGCTAACTCGCAGAAACCAACTTAACTCGAAAGTCAGAAAATCCAAACTCGAAAGAAATTGTTGTAACTCGCAAGATCGCAGATGAACAGTAACCTGATGCTTAAAAAACCGATTAAATCTTAGTTTTAATAACCAAATCTAACCTAAAACAACCTAAATTATCCCTTGGCGAATGATACCACTTGTAGGACCGTAGAACAACCTTAATCACTTATGAATCTTGCCTAATCCTAGAGAGAGAAAGTAAGTAGAGAGAGAGAGAGTGGGAGGGAACTCCTAGTCTGTGAAATATGAGACTATGTTATTACTAAGAGAACCAACCCTCAAACGAGGTAATACATGAGTATTTATACTAGTAGTCTAGGGCATCATTTATCTTTTACATTATTACATTAATGGCCCTTAGACTTTTACAAAACATGATTACTAAGCATAAACTTCATCATAATGATATTCTAAAGCAACCTATAACAATACATTAATGACTGACACTTTTTATTAATAAAAATACGATCCTAACAATAGTTTTTTTATTTTTCATTCGTTAGTGTGCAACTTTGAGAGGAGAAATCCTGGACGAATTTCACCTTATTTTTAAGGGTTTCAAACCCTTGTTTCCTCCATGTTTAATTGAACATGAGTTCTCCAATAATCATTCAATATGTCTATGTGTTGTTTGATTATATCTTATGCTTGTCTTCACTTTAACATGCTAGGCTAGGTTTTCTTTGTGTTTGCTTAGATGTAATGAAACTTAGATATTGATTATTGGTTGGTTGTTTGTTTATAATTGTTGTGGATGAATGATTTCGATGTTAGGCTTAAGGAAATTGGCAGACTTCCAATTGGTAACTTGCTTGAACGTCTTAAGAAACATGATCGGATGTGTACTACGATAAATTGGTTATATTTAATGCATAGGTAACTACTAAGGAGGCTATGTTAGGAGCTAGTAGTCGGCTCGACATAGGAAGAGGTATAAGCTTATAGAGTTAGGGAAGATCGTACACGGCCCTACGAATGGTATTAAGG
The DNA here is from genome assembly GCA_030686995.1 of Artemisia argyi. Taxonomy (NCBI): domain Eukaryota; kingdom Viridiplantae; phylum Streptophyta; class Magnoliopsida; order Asterales; family Asteraceae; genus Artemisia; species Artemisia argyi. Next base: position 140,542,625 of record CM060692.1, read on the forward strand.
AATATAACCCGTCATCCATGCAATTGTAACAAACTAATCAACTAGTAAAAGATAGCTAGGGAGTAGTGAAATCTAAGTAAACACATTTTCTCTTATTATTGTTTTTCTCCACATTTACTTTAGTGTCATTTTATTTTATTTTTTTGTTTGCATTTGTAGTTATTTGGGTTAGTTGATTAGAAACTAATTCCGCCCTTTTTCCAAAACCCGAGATTTTTACTTGCTTTCCATAAAATACAAAAAGGCTCATCCCTCACCTCTAGACCTAGTTTAATTGAGTTTTAACCCTAGCGAACACTATTCTTTGAGTTGAATGATCAATCCCCCGGTACTTGCCACTATACTAGACTACAACGGTCAGGTACACTGCCTGGTGGGGATTGCAAGCTTCTTAAGATCCCTTGAGAGGTAAAACCTTTTGCAAGGTTGCAAAACCACGCATCAGCTCTCTTAAGACTCAGCAGGCGGCTCTTCTTAAGACGGTCACTGACAGTCAGACATGCCTGACCCAGCTTTCAACCGCATATAATCAGCTCTCCAACAAACATAATGAGCTGGTCAGCCACTACACTGAGAAGGTCACCCAGCTTTCTAAGGCTCAGACTCTGATGACTACTAAATTATCTTCTTTGAAGTCTGAGACCACTGAAGTCAAGGGCATGGTTTCCACTATTGTGACATTGCTTCAGTCCAAGCCAGCACAGCCTGCTCCTCAGTCAGTAGATGCTTCCATTGAAGCTCCTGCATCTGTTGAGGGGGAGAAAATCACTCCAACTCAAAGGCTATTCAGGAAGTTGGGCCCACAAAGGACTACCTTAGTCTCTACACCAATGACTGAGGTTATCACATAAGCAGTTCCTCTACAGAGCTTCACACCAGGCCCATCAACAACCTCAGCTCTTACCATTTCCACTCCCATCTCCGCTGAAGCAACAACAACAACAACAACAACAACAACAACAACAACAACAACAACAAAAACAACAACGGAGATCCCTAAAGAAGGTTTCAGAACTCCCCCAACCCACTAACAAAGGGAAGGGAATCATTACTGAAGATTCACCTCCCAAGGATCCCAGAGATATGTGTCCTGACCTGGATGCTCCATTTAAGCTCTCTGACTTTGGAATCAAGGAATGGGACCCATTTTGACAAAAAAGAAGAGCATGTGTGTCCCTGAACTACTTGAAAGCCTGACCAACAAATACCATGAACTGGAAAAGGTCTCCAAGAGTTTGGGAATAGATCATCAGAAGGCACTTGCCTCTCAGGGTCCAGGAATCCCTGAACCTACTCAGATCACTAGCAAAAAGTTTAAAGCAGTTGGATTGGAACCTGAACAATACATCTCTGCACTTTACTGCAACAGGGACCCTCCAGCTGGTGTTAAGTTTGCCAACAACAAAGTGATAAAGGATCCTGAGTATGAAATCTTCTTTATTGATGAATGGGTTCTAATGCCTTTTAGAGAGTCAGTGGCATTCATAAGGTGGAAACTCCTACCCTTCTAGCATACAAGATGATGGCTCGTCATTACAAGAGTCCTGAGAATGAAGAGTTTATCATCCTGATGGATAAGATGATGAGTGAACAACCTGACAAGCATGTCTTGCTTTCCAAGAAGACAAAGCTTGAACTCATGGGTATTAAGGAAGTCTGAGTACTTAAACCCTTGAGTATTTTATATTAGATGATAGGTGTAATTATAACTTTTAATAAATAAGATGATGACCCATGTTTTGAAAAATCTCAGTGTTCTTTATATGTTTATAGTGTCTTCAGTGTGAGAAGAAGTCCAATTACTCACTCACATTGATCAAACACTCAGGCTGCATTTATATCCAAATAGGGGGAGACTGTTGGGTCCATTCAGTCCCCAAGCAATCATTAACAAGAATTTGAATACAAATTAACCTAAGTGTTAGAAGTCCTACAATAGCAATCAAGTCAATGAGTGAATAGTTGCTCAGTGAGTCACCTTCAGGATGCATAAGACGAGCCTAAGAAGAAAGTCTCTCCATTTAGTAAGGCAGAACTCAGTGAGTGGCACCTATGCCAGAGAAGAAGGTGATGGGCTCAGTGAGTGATGAAAATAACTCACTGAACCCCTATCTCCTCAACAACTATCAAGAATAAAGAATGAAGTACTGAAGACCAAAGACTGAAGAATCTTGGACTGAAGGAAAGGCGGGACTAGGCGGGAAACGTTTGAAAAGGATAAGGAGAAGTCCTTATCACCTTGAAGTAAAACTTTTCGTGAAAGGCAAAATGTCAGGACAGTGTCATCACTGTCCCTCAGAAAGTAGTCTTGTCTTATACGCAAAATAGGTTCTTGTAACAGTGACAAAATACATCAGTATTTTGTTCTTATTAGCTTAGGTCATCTTTTGTCTTTTAAGTAACAGTTGTAATTTACTTGTGTATAAATAGGTTCATAATGAGGAGAAAAAGTTGACAAGTTTGTGCGTTTAATGCTTAAACATTCACAAACACTTTTTCTCCTCCAAAGAGCAACCTTGTCCCTGAGATAGGTCAGTGGTTCCTAAATAGTTGCCACTTAAGCTTAGCTTAAGTTTAGAGAGGAGACTACACCATACTTGTCATTCAATCCCATGTGTTATTCAGCAAACACTTTGGGTATAATTCTTTAATTGATTTCTAATAAGAACTAAACGTTGAAAAACATCTTGTCTTTTTATCTTTACGTTTGTTTACTTATTGTTTACTAATCTTAACATTGCAAAGCCATGGAACTTGGTTAGATTAAATTTCTAGTTAATATTAACTAAGTATAAGAGAACAACAAAAACGAATGGTCACAATTCATTAATTTGATCTTTAGAGAATTTGTGATCTATCCTAAATTTTTCTCTGGGAGATTGATCATGTCAAATTGATCACTTGACATGTTAAATATTCCTTATCTCGCATTCTCAATGGACACAAGAGAACCTCCTTATTAGAATGAGGTAATTCTCTATGTGTCCCGGTCGCCCAAAGTCTATACCTTTTCTAAAAATAAAAAAAATAAATAAAAAATAAAAAAATAAAAATAAAAAATGACTTCTCAAAATGCCTCAGAAGACTTAGGCAACTTGTCCCTCACCTTTTAAATGTTTACAAGTGTACATACAAGTGCAATAATGTTGACAGGTGTCCTCAGGTAGGGGTGAGCAATCCCGACCGACACCCGACTCATGTCCCGATCCCGACACCCGACTTCCTTCCCGATACCGATCCGACTGTAATCGGGTCGGGAGTCGGTTTGCGTTTTCCTGGTAATCGGGATTCGGGACGGGTCGGGAGTCGGGATTGTCCTGAGAAAACACATCCAAAATCAAGATTCGGGACGATTCGGGACCATTATCGAGATTCGGGACGAGTCAGGACCATTATCGGGTCGAGAGTCGGTTTGGGTTTTTTCCCGTTGTCGGTATCGGGATTAGTCGGGACGGGTCGGGATTCATCCCGATGCTCACCCCTATCCTTAGGCGTCTTGGGCGACTTGTACTTGCATGAGGACACTTGTCAACATTTAAAGGGGTGGGGATAAGTCGTTCAAGTTTCTTGGGTATTTTGAGAACTCACTTTCTTTTGTTTAGAAAAGATATAGATTTTGGGCGACCACGGCAAATAGAGAATTACCTCTATCAGAATTTGAAGTATGAACTTGACATTACTTGTGAGACGCGTATTGTACGATGTATGAGTGTATACCAACAACAAACCATATGCAGTGGTGCCAAAAGGGACAACATTTATAGGAAAAGGTCGGTACATATCAGTGGTATAACCTCCACTAGTGCACCACTAATTCTACAAGAATGTACTAAATTACATCACAAAGATTTCATTAAAATTCGGCAAACAACAAAGAATTGTCTCCTAAGAGGCTTCGGTACCCAGCGCCAAGGCTGGTGTTTTCCGGTAAAACGCGACCGGACGGCGCGAGGTCCACACCGTGGCTCGCGTTTTCGCGTCTTGAGCCGTCACGACCAGCCCAAATGGTCCCGGAAAACGCGACGAGACGGCGCAAACGCGGTACCAAACTCGCGTTTGCCATTCTTTTTTTGGCGTTGTCCCGTTTTTTTACTTCATATATGTGAGAATTTTTGGTTTTTTGCCTGAGAGAGAAATGTGGAAGAAGATGAGTCATTGTGAGAGAAATAGATGCAATGAGTGAAGAAGATGAGCGGGAAAGGTTAGAAAGAAAAGTAATATAAAACCCTACTTTTAACCTTTCACCTTCACACTTTTTAAGCCCATTAAAGAATTAATCAGTTAGTCTTCTTTTTTCTAAAGCCCGCTATGCCCGAAACATATATTTTATAGAGTAGTAAAATTGTCTATCAAATTAATAAGTATAAAACCTTTTGTCATGTGTGTTGTTATGAGTACTTTTATTTTAGGTTTATAGTTTTAGTTTACATTTTTTTAATGTACTTTTTAATATTTTTTTTTTAATTATAGAGGTGGGTTCATGAAAAAAGTCCACTTTCATAGAAAAGTGGAAAAAGTGTACAAATCACCCTCTCCTCTTCCCCTTCTTTTTTTCTCTAACTCAAGGACCTGATTGTAACTTCCTTTATTTTATAGGGTGTGTTTCCCCTTCCCTTCTTTTTGTCCAGGGGCCTCTTCAGGGACGGATCTAGAGTGTTAATATGGGGGGCAGGTGCCCCCCATGGCTAGCCGAAAAAGTTAAAATTTTAGTGTAATTTTTTTAAAATTTTGACCTTTTTCGAAAGTGACCCCCACTAAAAACTCAAATTGCCCCCCACCCACATACTAAAACCTAATATTCAACGCTTTAAAGCCTTATAAATCATTCATCTTTAAGTAAAAATACTCGATTTATCATTACGATCTTATTTTTTTTTTCCGCATTTTGTTGTTATGTTCAAAAAAAATTTTTTTGCCCCCCACATCCATTTTTCCTGGGTCCGTCACTGGGCCTCTTTGTAACTTTTCATCTTTTCAGTTGTCCATGCTTTATCATCTACTAGCAGGGTACCCGCGTGTTGCAGCGGCGGGTACCCTGAAATTAAATTTTCCGGTGAATCATGTATTATAGTTTATTATGTTTTTTTTTTACAATAAATTTACGGATATCAAGAATTTCGTTTAGGCCGTGCCCGTTTGGGCTCGAGCCTTTTGGCCCGCACCCGTTCGGGTTCAAACCCATTTAGCCCGTTGCCCGTTCAGGCCTGAATATATTTGTAGAACGTGCTCTATTATTTGTATTAGTGACATTTAATGTAGGAATTGTGTTTAATTTGGTTGTACAATATGCTTGATATTTGTATTTGTGATGTAAAGGGTGTTTTAATAATTGTATAAATTGTATTTATTGACCAATAAATTAATTGACTACATTAAATATCATTAATGTGGTGTTTTTTTTAATATGTGTATTAAAGTGGTATATATTATGCTTCTTGTCTTGTAAGACTGAAAATTAAGTGCATTAAAGTGGTGTACATGCATCTTTCTTATTAAAGAAATGTTTTTTTGTCTTAAACATTTTAAGACTTCTAAATATAGATGTCCTAAATACATTATAAGGTAGTATAAACACTACCTTATAATGTATTTAGGACATCTATATTTAGAAGTCTTAAAATTTTTAAGACCAAAAACATTTCTTTATTAGGAAATTGAAATTAACAAGTCAACCTTCAAATGTAAATTAAATGTCTTTAATTGTGCCAACTTTAATATTCATAAAACCCATTTACTTGTGAGTTGTAACGGCCCATTTAATCCATCATCATCATATAGTAAATGTGTTGATAGATTAGTAGTTGGACTATCCGAAAATCTGGACCATTAATGGGCTTTCCAAATATACATGGGTTGGTAGTTTTATCCCTGAAAGTTATGATACACGTGATGATGGATTAGTAGTTTAGTCATTTTATTTGAAGTTTTATTTGTAATGTTTAAAATGTATTTGAATTATTATGTAATTGTTAAAAAAAAAGTTGAAAAAGAAAATGTTAGTCGGCTTACTGTGCTTAAAAAGTCACATGAAAAACATTTCTTCGCCATAAAAATAGTCATTAGGTACCCGCTGCCGCATTGCGCGGGTACCCTTCTAGTATTATTTACGCCCTTTTACATAATCTTTTCCACGTTTATATTCTTCACTTTTAGATACCTTAATCACTTGAAGTGATTTCCATATAATTGTATATAGCTGGTGACAACAAAATCAATGAAAAAACCTTCACGTTTTCAATATAGGATAACAAGCCATAAACCAAAATATATTTATTCATGTCCTAATTACAACATCAGATTAAAATATTACAGACTATCTAGAAGATCCTTTTCTTCCCATGAATTTGAAGACCGCCAATGCATGCCAAAATGAAATGCTTTTTATCCAGCACTCTCGAGCAAAAGAATATCCAGAAGATCCTTTAAATCATCTTGTTAATGTTGTATATAACTGTTGGCCTATCAGAAGCATTTCATTTTGGCGTACCTTAGTAGTGTTAGCTGTTGAAATGTTTATAGAGTAATAAGCAGGTGCAAACCATTCGGTTTTTAGCTCTCTTGTTATCGAACTCACCAATCTTACCGAGCTTGAAGTAAAACCTAAATAAGGATTTATACATCTTTTGCTTAACTAATATATAAAGATGAAAATGAATCAAATGTCTCGTAATTGTGATCACGTCGATTTAACAGATAATCATGCATACCTGAACAAGCTGATTATGTACAATATCAAGACAGAATAGAGTCAGTACTTGAGAATTAAAGCCCTCGATTTCATCTTCCTCTAACTCATCCTCTAAATTCATTGTCAATATTCGAGTCTCACTAATGACGCTAACAACCATGAAAATGTCGTACACTTGCTGATCTAAGCGACCACATTCCTTTGATACCTTGCAGTTCCACAGATGCCTTAACAATGAAAAATTTCATAAAAGATACGTTATTCAACTTATAAGGTACAACCAGAAAACAGAAAGAAGTGAATAATTACCTGTTTATTTATCCCAATTCCATTTCTAACAATGCGAAGGGAACCATCTTTATAAGCTCCTAAGCATGTTACAACCTGGCCTTGACCTTGCCTTTCTAAGTCAATATGGGTCATATGTATTCTTTGACAGGTCAACTGGTAAAGAGCAAGGCCAAACGGGTCAAACGATGCTAAAACGCTTTTTTCCTTTGATACTAAGCAACCTATACTATGAAGACATACATCCAACTAAGCTTGTTTCCACTACAACTCTGTATGCAAAAGATAGCCAAACACCATTTACTAGGCTTGACTTTATTATGAGGGAAAAATGATATCACTAATAGTATAATTTTCACAATGGCAATGTTAACAATAACAAGCTCACATATAGCCTGGATTTTAAAGAGCGTATGGTTGGGTAACGGGTCAAAACACGTACTTTCTGGGTCAAACAGTTAACAGATGCACTAATTTATATTTATATAAATCTGTTAACAGATGTACTAATACATATATAACAGATGCACTAATATATATTATCAGATGCGCTAATATAATATATATACATATAACACATTCTCAAGAATCCTCATTTGAGAAGCTTATTCTTAATAGCTTATTTCCTCCCCAAAAAAAATATATCAAAAAAATAGAAATAAGCTTATCCAAACACCACTAAGTAAGAGTTTTTTGAAAAAACAAAAATCTAGTAAAGCATAAGTCGAAGTGCCGAACCTAAATAAGCTCATAGGCCCTAAAAATTATATTTAGCAAAAGGAGTTGAATGTTGCACCTTTTAGATTGACCAGGGCACATCCATCACGTTCACAATTAGATGCTTCTACATGAAATCAAAATTAATGTAGAAAACTAACTTACATAATCAAAACATTTGACGTTCACAATTAGATGCTTCTACATGAAATCCAAATTAATGTTGAAAATAACAAAACCAATACGATATAAATAATTCGATAAAGTGATGTCAACTTCCTTACCATCAACACCAGTCCAGCCACCTGTAACAGGTACACTAGAAATTGGTGCAGAAACTGTCACTACTTCCACCAATAATCCAATTTAATCCAACGTGAGCCGATGCAACAAAAGCATTATCACTCGTTAACTCCCAGCTTCCACTTCTTCGTTCCCATCTGTCAACCCATTACCCTAATCAAATCAAATCAACCACTATAGTGAGATGTACAGTTAGTGAGATGTCAAAATAGCACTATACTAGTGAGATGTACTGTTCCATGATTCAAAATTTACTACTTTAGCATGTTTTCTAGATTTATTCATGCTTGGTTGGGTATCATTTATTAGATCACCAGTCTTAAAATCCTTTACGGATGCACTAAAGTACGTCAAACGGATGCACTAAAGTACCACATTTTAGTATAAAAACACAAATCACAAGCATCTTGATACATGCTTTGCACAGGTTAAAAGTTAATTCATACTTAAAACGAAAAAAGAGATTAATAATATAATTTGTAACCATATTTAACAGTTATTTATATATCATGTTTACAAGCTTGGCCAAAGAGTGTTCAGTCAAATCAACCCATTTTTCTGACCCGTTACATACCTAACCACACCACATGTTGGCTTGGTGCAACAGGTCTATATATGAAAATGACGGTATGATTTAACTTCCGATATAGATAACCTTTTAGGGTTATCTATATATGACATCATGTGTCTTTATTTTCATATTAATATTGGTGTTACATGCCATGTACCAATAAACCTCAAATAATTGTCACACATACAAACTTAACCTCTAATAATTACCACGACTTTATTTAAATATGAAAATAAATCAAATCTACACTAGGATAACAAAAATGAATTGTAGCAGGAAAAGAAGCGAAATTGAAAAGTAAGTTATTACCCGATGCAACGTTTGGAGATCAAAGGTTGAGCACCGTATTGAATAGTGAGTAACAATGAATACAACCATACATTTTTGTTAACACCTGTTGCTGCTGATGATGATGATGATTATGATTTGTTGCTGATGATGATGATTCATTCTTCTTTGATGACGCCATTAAGTATAATTTCTAACCTCCTCTTTCCTAACACCCTCAATAATTTCTTGTAATCTAACAAGGTGTTCGTCATCATCTTATTGTCGTCATCAGTCTTGAGTGCCATTTTTCTTCACCATATCGTTCAATTTCTTTTTCTAGCTGCAAGAACAGAAACAATCTTTTACTAGCAAGAAAAAAATCGATGCCTTAATTTTACACAAATCGATGCCCTAATTTTACACACATCGATGCCCTAATTTTACACAAATTGATGCCTAATTTTACACAAATCGATGCGCTAATCTTACACAAATAATGCTTTAATCAAACAAATAGATGTTATAATCATGAATCCATTGTTCACTAATCTCGCTAACAAGTATGCCCTAATATTTTAAACTGGTGATTTAATCCTAATAACATATTCAAACATTTACATACGATTGCTCTAATCTATCAAAAAACATGCTATAACATATTATATACACAGATGCTGCAACAACTATTGTTGATGCAATAATCATACATACAGATGCCGTAACATTTTTTCAAATGCCTTATATTAGATTCAAACAATCAGATACTATTTTATAAAACAAACAGATGCCTTAAATTAATTCATGATGCTTTAATCTCACAAACAGATGCTCTAATTATATAAAAATAGATTATACCCTAAATTTTAAACTAATGCTTTAATCCATATAACATATTTCAAAATTAGGGCACTTAAGTGCCTATGATGCTTTGATCAAACAAAACAGATGCTCTAATCAATAATCAATTTTTCACTAATCTCGCTAACAAGTATGCCCTAATTTATTAACATGTTGCTTAAATCATTATAACAGATTCCAACATATTTTATACATAGATGCTCTAATCTATCAAAAAAGATGCTTTAACATATTTATATACATAGATGCCCTAAAATGTAATTTTATAATAAAATGAAAATTAAAAGTCTGTAATTAAAAACTTACAGGTTTAGGATATCTTTGGAGATGATGACGGTGGAGTGGTTGATGGAGGATATGATGACGGTGGAGTGGTTGAGATGACGACAGGAATGATGACGGTGACGGTGGAGATGATTACGTAAATGATGACGGTGGAGATGATGATTTTGATGTTGTGGTGTTGTGGGGGTGATTGGCGGCGATGTGGTGGCTATGTGGTGGTGGTGATGTAGACGGTGGTGGTGGCGATGATTGGCGGTGTGGTGGTGATTGGTAAAGAGTGGCTGTGTGTATGTGTGTTTGATTAAATGATGTGCTCCTATTTACTTTTGTTCTTTTTTTTTCTACCCTGAAGTTTCAGTTATGTTCGCAATGTACCCTGTAACTTTTTTTCTCGCTTTTCTAACGAATTGCACTTTTCTCTAGAACCTTACCATATATATATATATATATATATATATATATATATATATATATATATATATATATATATATATATATATATATATATATATATATATATATATATATATATATATATATATATATATATTGTAACACCCCCAAAATACCGCAGCGGAAGACTGTGTCATAGGGGTGCTACTTCATAATACAAAGTACAAGTTATAGAAAACGAACTCTAAATGAGACGTTTTGAAAAGTTACCATTCGATTAATGAATTCAAAGTTACAAATATGAGATTCCAAAGTATAATACATAAATGTATACAAAGTGTTTTGAATGGTAAATGATAAAAGAGTAAGTCTTCAGAATATGCAGCTTGACTCTAAGTTCCACGCACTAGCTATCGCCTTACTAACCTGAGATAAACATGCTAAAGTGTCAACACAATGGTTGGTGAGTTCATAGAGTTTGTCTTAAAATAGTTGAAAAGCCTTAAAAGAATGTTCACACAGTAAAGGCATCGTGAATCCACTCAGTTACAAGTCCCGCCATAAGAGACTTGTAACCTGTGTGTTCACAACCCACTGCTACAATATAGTATGATAAAGACATGTATAAGTTCATCAAGACAATTTAAGCAATTAGAAGTGAGTCTCTACTTCATCTCCGAAGACCTCACTTTTATGATGTATCCAACATTCGCAAATGTTAGGATGTATCAAAGACAACTGGGAGTCAATTCCCAAAGACAACTGGGAGCCACTTCCCAAAGACAACTGGGAGTCAATTCCCAAAGACAACTACTAGTCAATAAATAGAATAACGCAATTAAGTATAACGCAGTCATGTATGTAAGCAATCAAGTATAATGCCATCAAGTATAAGACAATCAAGTATAACACAGTCACGTATAAACGTTTTGAGTATTTGTACAAGTAAGCAAGTAGTTGAGCATGTATCCCCCCCAAGAGTTTAAAACAAGTACGAAAAGAGTAGGGGCTATGACTCACCTTAAGTCTATGTAATGAGAAATGAAAGTCGAATCGCGAAAGTCTCTAAGAGCAGCCTATAATAGAACGTTGCGACTTAGGTTTGGAGTAACGTCTAAGAATACGAAGAATTGCCCATATATGTCTTGCATAATGTTCATGATGTAGTACTTAGTATATAGTGTAAGTCGTTGAATATAAGTGGTCTATGAAACATGTATAAGTTGTATATCTCTTACTACCGTTCGGGCCGACATAATTCAGAAGTCATGGAGTAAACGTTCGAGGAGCCAGGACACTTTAACTCGTAAATCCACAACTCGTCTCGACGGCTTACTCAATGAACTCCTCACATGAGGCTCCCTACTATTGTAGTATTTGATAACATATATATATATAAGCTTTTTGATCTTTAATAGTTATATGGTCTTTAGCCGTAGCTTTGCCGTGACCTTGGTCATCGTTACCATGGTCTTGAGACTCAACCTTGGCTTTAGCCATGGTTGTGGTCTTGGCTTTAGGTCATTAGACCTCTTGGTCTCATCTAAATATAATCATTATATAGTAACTTTGGTCTAAAAATGGGCTGTTAAGAATTTGAAGAAATTTATCACTCAGAAAGCATTTTCAGGTCTCGAGCTTCTTTGTTCCTGAACGAAAACGTCGTTCCGGACAACTTTCGTGTTTTAACTTTTTGATGAATCGGACCAGAAGTGGGACTTTCAAAATCATAATTTGATCAGAATGCTATTTAGGCAGTTTTGCCGTTTTGGTTTCGCTAACTTCAAATGGTCATAACTTTTGACTCGTGTACTCGTTTTGGGTGATTCAAATTGCTATGTTTTCCTTGTTAAGTCCTATTTAACAGTAAGTAAGTGTCAAATATCAAAGTTATACTATTGTGGTCGTGGTTTTCCATAAAAATCACTAGTTTGCTTGTTTACTTGTCATAAGTTAACATATGTATACCAATACTTGTTTTATCCATTTTTAAACATCATGAACACAATACAAATACCATATATAGCATGAAAGATACATAATAAGCATGAAATGATATTGAGCAAGAAAGTGTATAAGGGTTTGCTTACAACTTTTGGCTTTCTAAAGAAAGGAAGTCAAGTATAGAACTAGGACACTAAACCTAAGCTTGTAAACCCTTCACCATAACTCTTGTAACCCTTGCTAGCCTTGATCTAACCCTTGCAAAAACCATTTAACTTCAGCCCTAGTAACCTTGTGTAGCTCTTAATTCAACCATGGAATCACCAAACAAACTTAAGAACTAGGTAGAGAATACTAAGACCTTGAACTTTGTAGTGTAACTTGTAGTTTGAAGATCAAAGGATCATGGAGCTAGGGATTGTGTTGTGGTGTTTTATTTATGAAGAAAGGATGGAATGAGCTCTCTATTTATAGCATGAAGAGGAGGTTAGGAAGCTTACTAGGAAACTTACAACACTTGGAGACCAAGTTGTAATTAAATATGATCTAATGGTTAAAAACTAAACACATCTATGCATACTTGGTTGTTTTTAGACCATATACTTTCCTAGGCTTATTATCAAGCCACCAAGGCCACCATATACACGTTCATGGACAAGGGGGAGGGACTAGGTGGATGAATCTTGGCCTTATATAAGTTACGTAGTGAGTTTTGGTCCCGTTAATCGCTAACCGTAAGTTGTTAAGTCACGAAACGTAAAACCGGGTATCCTAAAAATATGAAACTTATAAATATGGTTAAACATGTCAATATAGTCCATAATTAATATAAAATGAGTGGTAGGTTCTATCGGGTGCGAAAACCCTGCTAAAAACTGGAAACACGGGTCTAAAACGCGCAATTCGCGTAAAACGCTGAACTGAAAAACGTAAAATTCCGAAACTTTTGGAATTGTCCTAAAATGATAGAAAATCATATTTCTATTGTTTATAATGTTTTATGGATATATCGGGATGCTGGAAGGACGTTTAAACCTAAAAGTAAATCTCGGACACGGCTTTGTGATTTTTGCAGAAATGATCCGACGAGCGTCAAACTCTCGGATTATCGTTAAAATAGTTTAACTTACGAGAATATGAAATAAAAATTTCTGAGATGAATAGTGAAAAGTGAATAGTAAAAAGTGAATAGTAAAAGTGAATAGTAAAAAGTGAATAGTGAAATTTTCGGGAATAAAAGTTAACCTGAAATTGCGAATTGTTACATATATATATATATATATATATATATATATATATATATATATATATATATATATATATATATATATATATATATATATATATATATATATATATTTGTGTGTGTGTGTATGGGGGGGGGGGGGGGGGGGGCTAAGGGTGTACGACAACACCAAAAACTGGTGTTATAGGAGGGAGAGAGTTTTTGGTGTTATGGTGAATTCTGGTATTATGAGAAAAGGTGTTGATGTGGCAGCACTTTTTCCAACGGCACAAACAGGACGACAAAAGGATACCTAGTGCTCTAAGTGTGGAGGCTGTGGTCATATGTTTTCCCTTGTCACATCAGCTCCAAATCAACTTTTTATCACTCAAAAAAATTTTCCTTAGTCTTTTCCCCAACCATTGCATCACCATCTCTCTCTTCCATTGATTTTTTTTCTTATTTTATCATTTAAAAATACCCCCAAAACACAAATACTACTCACAATACATACACAAAAGATAAAATAGTATTTCTCTTTCCTAAAGGTTTTTGCCTTGTTTTGTTATTTCAATCGGCGCTCTAGTCCCGTGAAAGAATCTTTCACATAGTCTCCCGCTATACATGGTATGGATTTCTATGAGGTCCCGCTGACATGTCACCTATCTTTTGTGGTTTTCCCGCTCGACACCCTCCACCCTAAGTCCTACCGAATCCTACTATATATATGGGCACTGAAATAAATATGTTGTTCTCTTAACCAAACATTGCAATAAACATGTTATTCGCTCCATTACATCAATCAGCAAACAAGGAAAACAATATTTGAAAATCTACTCCAGTTTTGAAAAACACTAATGCATGACAACATCAAAGTGTAAAAAATAACATACTCCATTGTCGTGTTGTTTCCAGAAACAGTTTGAAAAGTCTATCCTTGAAAAGTTATCAAAGAGCAATTGCATATTGCTATAATGTTATATTGGTCCATTTCATCTCGAGATTCATGACTTCATTTCGTGATTATCAAGTTTACTTCATACATTTGAGAACTAATTGGCCAATTCCTTTTAGTTACGAGAGAGTGGTAGTCTCAGACAACCTTAACTCGGATCACTCATCTGGGAATTTCAATTATATTTGTAAGAATGAAATACTGTGATTATAGAAACTCGTTCAATGTTATATTTTTAAGTTTTAATTTTTGACAGTATAATTTATCATTATCTATCTATAAATATATAAGATTGAGTCCTAAAATTTAAGGGGGGGTATTAATGACACCAATTTTTTGAGGAGCATTGATGACATAGTTTTTAGAAGTGAAAAATGTAGCCATGCAAGAATCAAGATTAATGCCACGTCCATGTCAAGCGTCCATGTTTATGACGGGCATGCGAAGTGTTCATGTATTCATTAAGGCACTTATGATTGTAGAGGTTACATGAAATAAGGCATTTGGAGAGTCTATTTTAATTATTAGAGTATGCATTACTTGATCTTTAATAGGAAAATTAATTGGGTAACTCTTTCAACTACTTCTTTTGAGTATAAATAGCAAAATTTAGCAACCCACAACAAATTATTCCACCGCCACATCCACCGGAACCGCCCAACATCAACTGTTTCCGCTGCCGACACCACGTTCAACCAAACTCATTTTAGTCATCGTGGCGTGCATGAGTCATTGATGAAGAAGGTTATTGAAAAATGGTTGTGATGTATATTTATTTATTTGAATTGTTTCTTTTGGTAATTTGATATGATACTAAGTTTAGTTTTGGTTGTTGTCGTGTGTAATGAGCATCTCCAAAATGATTAATAACGTTGGCAAACATGCTGACATACGGGTATTTGTTTGTGATTTTATTGTTAATGATCGATTTTTAGTAATCTTATATGTGTTGTTTTTGCATGATAGATTTGGGCAAGAAGATGGTATAGGAGATGATATCTTCACCAACAACAGTATATCTTTTTTTCCCTTTTACAAAATATATTTATACACGTAAATTGTATTTGATTTTATACAAAATATATGTGTTGTTAATGATTCATTCATTTCGTTTTCTTAAAAAAAGTATTCGTGGGGGATAAAGTTAAGTTCTATTGATATATGTATTATCAATTTTCCAAATGTCAGGGAATGGATGAAGGAAAAAAAAGAAGAGGAAGAAAGCAAAACAACTAACTCAACTCGAGTTGCAACAACAAAAATATGACGAAGAGAAACTTAAAGTCCACTTGGAGAAAGAAGAAAAGATTAAACAAGAGACTGATCAATACCGAGAAACAATTATGTTCATGCAAAGCTTTCCTCACAAGAAAGATGCCAACAACAATCGTCTTCGAGCTTAGGAGTGTCGAAAACATGCTCAACCAATGGAATGCAAAGATATTCATCGAGGCAAACTCAGTTGGCTGTTCGGTCCTTTAGGTTTCGGTTGTCTACAATATATGAAGCTGAATCATCCTCTAATCAGTCTCATTATCATAAATTTTATTGATGATTCCATTGCGACACTCAATAGTTGGATGGATTTGAATGTTAATATTTCGTTTGCATTTAATCTTTTTGACTCTTTGATATCCATATATGTATATACTGAATTTTTGGAGGATTAATTAACCTGAGCTTTAATTTTGTAATCTCATGATGTGAAAGTTATATTTTTTTTAACCTTTTTATCATCATGATCATGCTAAAATATAAAATTCAAACTCTATTAAATAAAAAAGTATGAATGAATGTTCGTCATAGAATAAACTTCCACGTTATAAGCATATACGCCATGTCATTGTTAGGCAATAATTTTTTATACTCAATCACTTTTTCAAGAAAATTAAAAAGTCGAACAAAAAATATTAGTTTTGTTATTTGTTTTGGGAATCATTAAAGGACAATGTCATTTGTGTTTATACTTATTTGGAGGGTGCTTTTAAAGTAATTTTAACAACTAAGAGAAACTTCTAATACAATGAATCATAACCATGCAATAAAGTATGAAAAAAGAATAGAAATCATCTTTGTAATTAAGCTACTCTCAATTTATTGATCAATTACTTGCGAAGTGCAAGTGTGTTTATTGAGAGGCAAAATTAAACGCATATTAAACTATGACCAATTAGATAGACGTCGTGTGCTTCATATTACCAAGCAAAAACCGTCTAATAGACAAGTATCGTAGGGAATGTAATAGACCAAAAGAAACAAAGCCATCACAACTTAATAACTAAAATCCCATATATAAAATACAATACCACAAAACAAAAACAACATCAAACATTTTTAAAATTTTATACAACAAAATTAAAAAATTTCATACAACATATTAAACAATACTTAAGTATATACTCGCCAATATACAGAAAGAATACACGATTAACAATTAGATTCTCAGCCCGTGCGTAGCACGGGTTCTGCAATGCTCGTAATACTATAAGATTAACCCCACTAATTTATTGTGGAGGCGTCAAGATTGCATAGAGTACAACAACCTAATGCTCTTCATGATATAATTTTGAGTGTTTTTGGCTTTATTTTTTCCTAATAATTAGTAGCAGCATATGAAGAGACGCGTGGGTTAGCTGCCTGCATACCTGCATATGAAGAGACATGTGGGTTACAAACCTCCTTAACGAAGGTTAGATGAAGTGCAAGGGTTGCCAAAATTGATTATATGGTATTTGGTATAGAATTAGAAGTTGGCTAGATGAAGTGTAAGGGTTTCCGGAATTGATTACATGGTATTTAATATAGAATTAAAAGTCGGTTAGATGAAGTGCAAGAGTTGCATGAATAATTTATGATTTAACCTAATCCATCCTATATAAACCGGCCAAAATCACATGCACAAACACAAAAGTTCGAATCTTCATTCTTGATTTTCAAAAGTTCAAATCTTCATTCCTGATTGCTTATATATTTTTGTGTTTTGGTTGATGTGTGCAGGTGATTCGTGATGATCTTTGACACAAAAGTTCGAATCTTCATTCTTTATTTTCAAAAGTTTGAAATCTTCATTCATGATTTTCTTCTTTTTTTCGTGTGATGGTTATACAACATATGAAACGTTTTGATTCGTCCACATGTCTATAAATTGTTGCAGGGTACACATATTGCATAAGTTATCTGGTCTATCTTCTTTTCTATTAGTCTTATGGATTTAAAACAATATTCTTGGCTTGAGAAAGGTAGGCATTGTTATCATTTCAATTGCTTTTGCTTCTTCCTTTAATATATATTTGCGTTAGATCTTTTCCTGTTTCTTATGCTTCTGATTTATATTTGTATAGTTTTTTTTGGCAGGCTGGAAGATGATTAGTTAATCATGAAGGATAATATAACATTTGCATGAGTTGCATGAAAGAGCTTCATGAGCCGACTTTCAACAAACAATAATCTCATTCATACACACGAGATATGCCACAAGTAAGCCGTATAAAATATGCATGGGGATATATGAGGTCAAAAATTGTTGTTTTTTTACAACGGTGAATACTTTATATGTATGACATGAATCTTTATATATTGGATTACACTAACTCTTAACATGTGGTATTGATAGGAAGATGTTGGAGTATTATGCAACAAAGATCAAAATTTAGCGTGGTTTTATTTCATCAGTAAGAAGATCACATTTATCTCAAGTATAATTTTGAAGTGCAACAAAGAACAAAGAGGATTAGTTAATAATGAAGGATGAATCTTCATGTGTTATCTTCATGCAGTTTCTTATGAGATAGATCATTTATTATTCATTGCAATGTTTCCATCTCCCATTCTATTAGAGATTTTCATATTGAATTATTTTGTATTTTTTCTAAGACAAATATATTTATGTGCTACGTTGATTCTCTTAAATAATCTAATGCATTTCAAGATTTATGCAAGTATCTATAGTTTACGTAAATTATTTAGTATTTAAAACAAAATTTGACTTGCTGGACAACTTAATTATGCATGAGAATAGACCTAACTCAAACCTATTTGTAAATATCTAATGAATTTCAAGATTTATGCAAGTATTATGTAAAACAACATTTAAATGGTTAATTGATACTATTTAGCGTGATTAGTTTTTGTAAGTAATTGCTTTCAAATGATCCTTGAGAAATATTAGAATGAATTTATTGTGTGCAATTGAATTATTATTGAAAAGAAGAAGTCCGCGCATCGCAAAGTGTTTTCTTTTTCTATATGTAAAATAGAATCATTAGTGAGAAACCAATATTTACGCCCATTAAATGAGTTTGACATAATAGCAAAATACGACATATTAAAAATATCACATTGAGTAATAAATAGAAAGGAAAAAATACATAATTTTGACTTAAAGCCGTTTGTAAATTATAATATCAAATAAAAAAGTTGAGTTTTAAACATAAGCAAAAGTTCAAACTTTTATCGAAAAACAAAACCGGTGCATTTAATGTGAAGTATATACAACATCAAGATGGAAGTGCAAGACTTGCCGGAATTTATCACATGATATTTAGTAATTAGTATAGAATTAAAAGTCGGTTATGGATTGAGATGAAGTTGAAAAGGTTGCAAGAACAATTGATGATTTAACCTAATGCAATATATATATATATATGTATTATGTTGATGCATTTTCATTTACAAGTAATTTATGTGTGTTTTCTATTGATGTAGCTCACATGTGCGAATTGATTCAAGAAAATGTGCACGAGCATGTATGTAAAGCAACATTTAAATGGTTAAATGATACTTTTTAGCGTGATTAGTTTATGTAAGCACAATGGCGGAACTAGAACATTTTTCTTGGGGGGGGGGGGGGGGGGGCGAATTTAGTTTGGGGGGGCCGAACCGGAGATTTGTTTGTAACCTCAACTAAATTACCCCTAAAACCTATAATATTTACACTAGGTGCCGCAAAATTTGGGGGGGCCGGGACCCTCCCCAGCCCCTTCATAGTTCCGCCATTGTGTAAGCATGCAACTTGAATAATGAATATAAAAGAAAAAGTACATAATTTTTGCTTAAACCTATTTGAAAATTAAAAAAAAAAAAAAAAAAAAAAAAAAAAAAAAAAAAAAAAAAAAAAAGTTTAAGGCATAATAGTGGAGTCCAAAGGTTTTAGGAATTATTAATAGTGTGTTAATTAATATTCATTTGATTAGCTATTTAAAATTGAGTTTATTGATAAAATTTATTAATATTAGTTAGACTTTAATGTTAATTTTCAATTAAATTAGTTGTACAATAAAATGAGTTTAACTTACAAACTTAATAAAGAAAAAATTTAACGCAAATTAAATTATGACCAATTAGATAGACCCCGTGTGCTTCATATTACCATGCAAAAACCATCTAATGGACAAGTATTGTAGGGCTAAGTAATAGACCAAAAGAAACAAAGCCATATTTTTATCATGCAAATAAGTAATAGGCCAAAAGAAACAAAGCAATCACAACTTAATAGCCAAAAGCCCATTTATAAAATACAACACCACAAAACCAAAACAAAATCAAACACTTTTTAATTTTTATACAAGAAAGTCAAAACGTTTCATAGTCCTCTAATTGAATGTGAAGGCATAAAGATTGCATAGAGTACAAGATAGCTAATGCTCGAAATTCAATGCAATCTCATAATAACTATACAATCATGAAAGGAGATGAAGTGCAAGGGTTGCCCGAATTGATCACATGTCATTTAGTATAGAATTAAAAGTCAGTTAGATGAAGTGCAAGGGTTGCAAAAGGTTACAAGAATAATTAATAATTTAACCTAATTCATGCCTATATAAACCGGCCATAATTACATTTATCTTTGATTGTTAGTAATGGTATGTAAATTCTCTTTTGCAACATTTTGGAGATGATTCACGCATCTTTTAGATCTTTGTAATTAACTTGGTCTTCTTTTTTCTTATTTTAGTTATCATACGCACGTACCATGAAAATCACACAAGATCATGCATGCTCAGATAAATGGAATCAAAGATTGGGATACCCACTATTTTCTTTGTTTCTTACATATTTAGGTGATTGTTATAGATAAGCATATATATAGATATATGTATTATGTTAATGCATTTTTATATACAAGTAATTTATGTGCGTTTTCTATTGATGTAGCTCACATGTGCGAATTGATTCAAGAAAATGTGCACGAGCATGTATGTAAAGCAACATTTAAATGGTTAAATGATACTTTTTAGCGTGATTAGTTTATGTAAGTAGTTGCTTTCGAATGCTCTTTGAGAAAATTTATAATGAATTTATCGTGTTCAATTAAATTATTATTAAAAAGAAGAAGATCCGCGCATCGCAAAGTGTTTTCTTTTTCTATTTGTAGAATCATTAGTGAGAAACCAATATTTACGCCCACTAAATGAGTGACCTAATAGCAAAATACGACATATTAAATATATCACATTGAGTAATAAATAGAAAGGAAAAAATACATAATTTTGACTTAAAGCCGTTTGTAAATTATAATATCAAATAAAAAAGTTGAGTTTTAAACGTAAGCAAAAGTTCAAACTTTTATCAAAAAACAAAACCGGTGCATTTAATGTGAAGATTGACTTGCCGGAATTTATCACATGATATTTAGTAATTAGTATAGAGTTAAAAGTCGGTTATGGATTGAGATGAAGTTGAAAAGGTTGCAAGAACAAGTGATGATTTAACCTAATGCAATATATATAGATATATGTATTATGTTAATGCATTTTCATATACAAGTAATTTATGTATGTTTTCTATTGATGTAGCTCACATGTGCGAATTGATTCAAGAAAATATGCACGAGCATGTATGTAAAGCAACATTTAAATGGTTAATTGATACTTTTTAGTGTGATTAATTTATGTAAGCATGCAACTGGAATAATGAATATAAAAGAAAAAGTACATAATTTTTGCTCAAATCTATTTGTAAATTAAAAAAATTAAGTTTAAGACATAATAGTGGAGTCCAAAGATTTTAGGAATAATTAATAGTGTGGTAGGCATGAAAGAAAATACCACTAAGGTATTATTGACTCAACTTTTGAGTTGTTTATTACTTATATATGAAGATGAAATATGACAGAGGTTAAGGTTTAAAGGGAGCCCTCCGAACCTCCGATGTGTAGGTGGCAGCCAAAGAGTTTAGGTTAAGGTGTTTTGTTAATTTTTATTGTAGAGGATCACAAGGCTTGATACCATGTAAGTGATACGATTGAATGATTTGATTGATTGATTATCACCGATTAAATCGTACACATAAATAGCACTATACAGAATATTCTAAACTCGGGCTTTTACCATTACAAACATAATACGGGCTAAGTGTCACCGGCATGTAATAAATATCAAGTAACGGGTATTAAAGAACTCATACCAAACAATACGTTGCTAGGTTTTTGGAACCATAAAGTTCATTAGACGAGACCAGATTTAACTGGCCAAATTCAGATTCAGTTCCATTGGTTTCAAAGTTAAGTCCTCAATAATTATAAAAGTTTCAGATGAAGATTCTTATTTCTAAATACTAATCACAAAAAAATTAAAAAAATAATAATAATAATAATAATAATAATAATAATAAAAAAATTACGACGGAGACAGTTTCAAAAGTGAGCAAGATTGGCTGAAATATTCACCAATACATCCATAAAATGAAAATTTATTTTTCTCTAATTGCCAGTTTAGTATGCAAATTGAATATATTCAATTGCAAAAACAAAACAATGAAATAACAAAAACTATTACCAAAACTATACATATCCTATATTCTACAATTTCAAGTTGAAATATATTGGCAAAACAGAACAAAACCCTTTTCAAGATGTGCAAAAACAACAAAAACTTTACTACCAAAACTATGCATAATCTACTTTTATCAGAAAAATAAAATCCAATGTTTCAAACCTTCTTCTCTACGCATTTAAAACATGAAAATTTGAACCATTGAACTCCAAGGACTTACCATCTAGCAGTTGATCGGGTCTTGCTCACAGTGTATATGACAATCATGTGAAGTTGGCATCCTTAGCCTCTCCCCAAGAAAAAAAGGGGATTTCAACCCTTGAACTCTGAAGTACTACAATCTACAAGTTGACCAGTTTGCCTAAACATTGTTCCGGCCAGTTCATGCGTATGTATATATGATTGTTCAAATCAAGTTGTGTCTGTTGGGTAGCTCCCCAGAACTCGCAAGAATGTTGCAAACTCCTGCAAGAAGACAGGATGAGTATAATATGTGGGACTGAATACACGTCAAGAGTCAGGACTGGAAAATAAAAAATAAAAAAATAAAGAAAAAAAAATGTGTGTTTTAGACCGATCTCACCTTTAAATGCTTTAGGGCATTTTGTGCATTGTAGTCAGCCATAGATGCTTCAAAATCACAGTAGAAGAGATAGTCGAAATGCCTGCACATTAAATTGACATATCACAACCACGTTTTGTTAATACAAGAATATTGTCCGAACCTGCTGGTATAACCTTTCAAAGGTTAACCAGGTGATCTACAAAGAGCAGAAGTTAGCAGTAAGGTTCTGATACCCTTTATTTTTGTTTTATGTTTTATTTATTTGTCGGGGTTATCAGTTAGTTTACGTGCATTAATAGTTTCACGGATATTGTTTGAGTGGTTTCGATTTTGTATATCATGCTAAAGTAATTATTCTAATCACTATTTAAGTAACTGAATATTAAAGATCTTATGTTATTCTAAATTGTTTAAAGAACTTTCAAAATCCTCAATCAACATTTCTAGATCAATGAACAGTCCATATATATTAACACTAGCAAAAGCACACAGTAGCCAAAGTCGGTAGTCATCATAACATCCTACACTTACTTTAAACCATCACCATTTCCAGCAGGCTGTATAAGGGGATGTTTTCGCTGAGGACGACTTTCAATCTGATTACATGAAACAAACAAACTGATAAGACTGGACAAAGAGCAATCCTTTAACATCAAAAACAATAATTGATACATAATAAGTGGCAATGAAATTCATTATAAATTGTATACAACCTTTGTGAGATTGATATTTCTCATAGAAAAAACTGCAAGTGCCATGTAAAGCATACCAGGTCCCTCATCTAGTGAAAATACTATGCTTGTCTGCATACAATTGAAAATTAAGTTAATGGTGATGCTTCAGGGTTCAGAAACAGTTTCTTATTTAGATGAAAATTTCGACACGTTTACTTATGAGTTGGCTGATTCGAGTTATGTTTCATTTCTAACTGGTCTAACAAGTTATGTTTCATTTCTAACTGATCTAACAGGTAACATCAAAATAAATAGGTTAACAGGAAATGAGCTGAAAGTCACGCAGGTCGCAGTGTGTATTTATGATGCATAAATAGAACATAACAAAAGCATTTTTTTTTTATTTTTTTTACAAAACTAGATTACTAATTTACTGCAACATAATTTTGACAACACCGAATAGTTATTTAAATATGGAATTATTTGGAAAAAAAGAATTATGAAGACCATACCAAATTTAACCCATATTCCCAACCAACCCATTGGCTACCTTTACTAATTTGCAACATATGCTCGAGAATATCACTCACTTTGAAGGGTCTATCTGTGCCCGGAATAATTGGCTCTCTTGCGAGCATCAGAAAGCGAGTGACATTGTCTGAATCATCCTACAAATCAGATAAGTATTTCACATCAAACACACAATCTGTGCAAAAGTCATTCATAGCACAAGGAACAAAATTTGTACCTGTATATCTTGAGCTAAAACATTCATATCATATATTTTGGCAGCACCTATACTAGCAACAGCGCCTGTGTCTTTGAGCTTGTGAAGAGCAACAAACTGAAACATGTATTATCGGCATTAGAAAAAAGCAAAAAATTATAATACACCGTTGGCATCACCTATACTAGGCAACTAGCAATAGCACCCTTATCTAACAAAGTTATTATCACTTTATGGGTCACTGGCCGACAAAGTATTGACAATATTGGTTTCAATCGACAGGATCATGTCATGTGAGAGGTATATAAGATAACTGACTCAAAGTTAGACACTTCAATAAAGCCATGTGGCCAGTCAAGGTAAAAGGTTTCATTAAAGGATGACAATAAAACTGTGAACACCCTCAACATTTTTACTAAATAGCTTCAGAAGGTATCTTCTTCTTTATAAAGTAAATCAACAATTTTGTCTTATACTAAACATTCGACTAGGGGTGACAATCTCAACTCATTTAGTTATGAGTGGGTCCATTCGTTTATGTTTTATATCTATCGGGTAAATAGAATAACAAGTGAAAAGAGATATAGGTCAAATGGGCCAAAGGGTCGAAAATCGCAAAGGTCCTGTTGCTTGCTAATGCATAAAACCTCCTACTTTGTTACCATAAATATATTGTATCTGAAAAAAATATAACTTTAGTACTCATATTTGACACGCTAATTGTTTATTAGAAAGAAAATTCATTGGTGTCATAGTACTGTACTGTCAGTACCTGTGCAGCACCGGCTGTATCATCTACAGCTTCCCTAGCCACTCGTAACCTTGTTAATGTGTGCTCACACTGAGCAAGAGCCTGTATACAATTATTAAAAGATCATTATCAACATTCAAACTGTATTTCAGAAGAGCTAATATGCGGAACGTACTTGTGGATGACTCAGAACCCTTGTAAGATCTTCAATTTTGACACCATGATTGGCTAACAAGCAATGTCTGATGGAGAGTTGCACCTCTCCGACGATATGTAATCTGTGACGAAGCAAAAGATCATAGTTTCGGTGAATGCTACCTCCCAAAGAATTCTCAATAGGCAAAACTGCCCTGTCTGCAATCCAGTTCTCAACCGCCTGCATCAAAGAATAAAAAAGGAGGATCACGAAGATTTATTTAATCCCATATTGATAAGATCTCAGGGATGTTCCAGTAAGGTCGATGCCTAGAGCAAGACTCTGGGTTTGCATTTTTATTTACGAGAAGTTACTCTTTGCAGCATTTGGAGAGATAAGTTACAAAGGTGCCAGAAGCTTATCACTCGATGAGTAATAAGAATATCATGTTATCAAATAATATAAGAATAAACAAAGAGTGGTTAATCTATCATTTGTGAAACCTTTATGTTTCTCACAATAGCTCATTCTGAATTAGCACAAACTCATTTCTTCCCCAAAAAAGTACTCCAAATACGTCTTGGTTTGGCTTCTCGTTATATATTTTCGCACAATTTCTTTTAAACATTTGTAATACATATATCAATGACAATGGTCATTGTGGAACCTCTAATATAATTGGATATTAAGTTAAACATTTTGGCATGATTGCTTATATTGTAACTATATATTATGTGAGTCAAGAGTGACAGCATGATCAGTTCTAGTGAATCAAGGTTGTGGTCTCACCTGAAACGCGATATCAAATTGCTCACAAGGGACAGTTTCACAATCTGGGTATGCTTTCTCAGCTGCTGATTCACTGTATGCTCCACTCACACCCTTCACAATGGAGATTAACTAATAAACCACCAATAATTATACATATTCACACTTGTTAACGATATTATTTAGCTAAAATAAACAACCCAGTATACAATTTCATGCCTGGTATGCCACTCGGATTCCAGCTCCATCCTTGACAGAACTAGTGAGATCAGTTGAAGTCAACGGCCCTGCAATTTTCCCAGACACATTAGCTGCCGTAAAAAGCTTTAGATTTTAACCTGTTTACAACATACTATTAATAAAATTTGTATGTCTATGTTTAGAACGACAATATGCTCCTGATAAGCTTGAATACAAACGATATAAGTATGTTAGAGCGCCATAATTAGTAGCTTAGGATTGAACCGGATCAACTAAGCAAATAAGCACAAGCTATGTTGGTATGCATTTTTGGTCATAGTAGCTTCACATGATCTAAGCTATGGACCGAATCGCGCTCCAAACCTAGAACACCAGGAAAGACTATAGTTGATGAAACCAGAAAGATTATCGGTCACACCCACAACATGCATATGAAAGCAAGATATTCAGTCACTGATAGAATCCTAGAAAAATGAAGCGAATTCAGATATGCATAAAACACAAAGTAAGTATTTACACAGAAATTTAATCCAGAAACGTATAACACAAAGTCCTTGAACCACATTTCAATGAAATATTTGAATCACGCAAATGATAACAACAACATACCCAATCCCGACAGAGCGGGTATGGGGGAGGTAAAATGTAGACAAATCCTACCTCTACCCTAGGATAAACCCAAGAGTAGAGCGAGAATCACGCAAATGATCATCTTACATATTCACATCCTAAAAATTAAGTCTTGTCTAAACTCAACAATCAAAATTCAGCAATTTCACTTCCAATAAACAATCACAAGTTCACAATAACTCCTCAATTTTATACTCCCTGGGTTGTCCCTAATTACTAAAAATTAGAGGGAAGTTTAAAGAAAACATTAGTAAGTAATTAATTAAGGGTAAAATCGTCATTCCACAAAAATAATTGTTTTTCAAATTGTGTGTGTGTGTGTGTTTTTTTTTTTTTTTTTTTTTTTTTTTTTTTTTTAAGCGCAACATCCAACAATGATGAGCATTCAGCCATCTTATTCGTCAACAACAAGTTCACAATAAAAAATAAAAATTCTCCACATAAATAAAGAAAGATAATTACAATCCAAAATTCCTGACTTACTTATACTCTGTGATCGAGAATTATTAGTAGAAGAAGCAGGTTCCGAATTCGAACAAGATGAAATTTTATGTTTTGGATGTTTCATGTGAATTGTGAATACTTTTGGTTTAAATGAACAAGAGTAGTTACTACTTGTATGATATGAGAATGTTATAGGATGATGAACTTTAGTTGCCATACTTATTCACGGTGACCGTCGTTTTAGCTAACAACGCCGCTGACGGTTGTATTTGTATTTCTCAATCGCTATCTATCTGGTGACTTGTGAGCGAGCCGTGGCAGTTTATTTTCATATGGGTCGGGTCGGGTCGGGTCGGGACTTTTTTAACCATAAACGGAACCTATCAAGATACCCGGTATGTTTTTTTAACGGTTTAACCCATTGTTGCCTTTTTTTTTTTTTTTTTTTTTTTTTTTTTTTTTTTGTCGTTATCGTTTTTTTATTTTATTTTATTTTTATTTATCTATACTACATATAAAGAGAAAATGGTCAAACCTTGAAAAGTGAAATCTTGAAAGTCAAATGTGAGAGAAAATAAATTGTGTAATTAATACTTTTATTAAAACACCTCATAACTTAAAATTACAATAATTTATTCATATGGTACAACTAATTAAAAGCATCTATATCAAATTAAAAACAATCAATTAAAACACCCTTACTAAAAAGTACAATAAAAATTTCACAATATACAATTTAAACAAGCTACAACATAATATAAAATATAAAATAATTAAACACACTAATTAATGTTATTTTTAAAACACCATAAAATGAAAATTATATCTTATTATACACATTATACAAATTAATAAAATACACAAAACTTCATACAAGCTAACAAGTTGATGTTGCATGTAGTTTTGAAAATTGGACCAGACCAACCGGTTCAACTGGGAAAAACATATAGTTTCGAATACAAGGACTAATACACGACAGGTTCAGTTATTAAAAGCATGACTCGGTTTAAATCGACCCGTTTTTCGACCGGAACGATTCAACCGAGTTTCAAAACATTATGTTTAATCCCCAAAACTTCAAACTTTTATTAGAGGTGGCAAAACGGGCAGGAACAGGCATGGGCTAAAATGGTACGGGTTAAAACGGGCACGGGCTAAACGGACAAATTATAAATCGGGTCAAACGGGCACGGGCTAAAACGAGCAAATTATAATTCAACTATTAAAAAACATTCGGAACTGTCCTAAAAACCCC
The DNA here is from genome assembly GCA_030686995.1 of Artemisia argyi. Classification (NCBI taxonomy): domain Eukaryota; kingdom Viridiplantae; phylum Streptophyta; class Magnoliopsida; order Asterales; family Asteraceae; genus Artemisia; species Artemisia argyi. The sequence goes on from CM060692.1 coordinate 140,571,045, forward strand.
TTTAATTCATCTTATAAAAAAAGATCAAGCATCTAAGTCTTAACTATATTTAATTATTTTTTCTTAAAAAAAAAAAAAAAAAAAAAAAAAAAAAAAAAAAATGACTGCAAATTTGAGAAAATCTGCTGAGACAAATGAATAAAAATGCAACTAATTAAATATATCTATCAATTAATTAGAGTATTAAATAATTATGCATAAAATAGTTAATAAATGAGATAAATTAAAATTAAAATAGTTGAAATGTTTTATAGTTACCAGTGACAAGTGAATTGGTCAGGAAAAAAAAAAAAAAAAGTAATTGCTTGAAAGTTGAATTGTGTTATTCGAAAGCCCATCTAATAATATCTGTTTTTATCTTTTGCCTGTAAGAGCCCATCAAATAAATGTAAGGGGGTAAAAATCGCCCAAAAATTACAAATTGAGCAAGATTTGCCACCCCTAACTTTTATTATTTTTCATTTATAACCCATAAACTTTCTTTTATCACTAAACGATTTGTCGCTATAAAATCCCGTTGCTATGCACGGGTATTCGTCTAGTTATTATAATCTATATCTATATTATATATAATGTTAGAATGAATCTCTCTCCTCTTAGTCTTAAAATTTAGTGGTAATTGCATATATACCCATTAAAACTTACATATTTGCATATTTTATCAAAACATGTTTAAACATCATTGTACATTAGCCGGGTATCCGCGCGTTGCGGCGGCGGATACCTTGCAATATAATTTATTTGGATTCACAGTTAGGCGAAAATAGTAAACCATAAGGCTACCTACAAGAGACAGACATCTACTTTTTTTTTTTACAACTTTTTTAACAATTCAAAAAAAATAATCTGATTGAGCCCGAACCACCTAACTTATATTGACCAGGTGATGGTCAACAAGGTCAAACAGCTTAGAGTCAATGCTCCGCGGAAGTATAAGGTTTCCCCGGGTCGTATGTCCCGACGAGGTGTGAATTGTAAACAAACGGTTATTTGATCGGGTGAATTTGGATGAAAAGGGATTTGTGAGTGATTGAACTAAGGAATATACGAAGAAATAGCTTAAACAAGCTATAGTGATAAGACGGAAGGCTAAGAAAAACCAGAAACGATTAAAACCTAAAAACGCGTACGTTACGTTTAAATAAACGTAGACGTACGAATTAAAACGCGAGTTTTAACCAAATAAAATACTTACAAAAGTGAAAATCACATTTTTACAATCCTAATAATAAAAGAAACTTTTTAGAAAATTAAAATTACTTTTTACACTATTTAATTATTTAATATTAAATAAAAACTAATTAATACTTATTAATAATATTTAAGTAACTTAAATATAATACAATATTATTTAAATACTAAAAAGGTGAAAATAAAATTTCTAAAACTATAAAATAACTAAAAATAAGTTTTAAAAATAAAAATAAGTGTTTTTGTCTTTTTGTGATTTTTCTATTAATTAATTACTAATTAATTACTAATTAACTAATTAAACTATTTTAAATTAAGAAAAATACTAGATGAACAGTGAAAATTCTAATAAAATTTCTAAAATTACTTTATAACATATAAAAGCTATAAAAAATATAAAAACTTGATTTTACCTTATAAAAACTAATTATACTATTTTAAACTTAATATTAATTAATAATTAATAAAACTAAAATTAATTCTAATAAATACTAAATGACAAAATAAAAATCTGAAAAATTTATTACAAATACTTTAATATAATAGGTAATTAATAAAAATATAAAAATGACAAATACTTAATAAAAATTTAAAAATGAAAATTAAAATTAAATTACATTAAATAGAAACTATCACTTATTTTTAAATTGGTTTTTCTTGGTTTTTATTTTACAAATCTACTAAATACTTAAAAACAACAAACTTTAATAAAAACAAACTTTTTGAAAACTTAAAAATAAGCTGGAATAAGCTAAAATGGTCAACAGTTGACTTTGGTTGACCAAAGTGGAAAAATAAGCTAAACCAGCTTTGGTGGGACCCACAAGGGTGAAATCTGGTCCAAATAAGCTTATGGAACTTGAATAAGCTTGAAAAAGTAAAGGTGGACCACTAAATAAGCTAAAAGCCACCAAATAAGCACTTGGCTTATTTGTTAGAAACTGAAAATTGGGACAGGTTTGTGGGGGTAAATTAGGTGGGACCCAGAGGGATTAAGGTCAAACCATTGGTCAATTCAAGATCCCTACTAGGAGGGGGGTTGAAATGAGCAAGGTGGGGGCTGTGGGACCCACTGGGTGGTCAGAAAACCACCACCAAGTGGTGGTGGTGGTGGTAGTGCTGCTGAGACAGAGCAGCAATCTGCCCTGCAAGTGACTTTAAGCAACAATAAGCTAAAGCTAAAAAAATCTAAAAATTAAGAACTATATGGGAATCTAAAGCCAAGCTGGCAGACTACAAATGGAAACAAGTTTCACTCAATCAAACCAAACACAAAATTCTAATCAATTGTTGGAACTTTTGTAAAAATCTGGAGTGTGCTATTTGACTTTTTCCAAAAACTTGTTACATTGACTTTTGTGAACTTTGTATGATCAAATCTGATTATATAAACTATATTATGATATAATAAGTTGATTTAAAGCTAAGCTAACAATTAAAGAGTTGAAATGGAGTGCTTTGAGTTCCACAGTCCAAACAGTTGGGCAGTTATGGGGAAACTTTGGTCATTTTGACTTTTGTATTAAAGACTTATGGTTCTTACTCCTAAACAGCAATAGATAGACCTAAATAAACTTTCCTTAACTAAAATTAACAACAAATGTAGCCTAAAACTCAGGGTAACCACCTGAGCCAAACACCCTTAAAACCTATGATTACATGAGTATTACAAAGCAAACCTACAATTTGAACCATGAAACTGACTAAGACCCCTACACCAACCTATATGAACACAGAATAAATGACAATCAACAACAAGAACTTATAACAACCCTCAATCACAGATTAAGCAAGAAAATGAGAAAATTGCCTTACATTTGATCCAAGACCAAGCAGTGAGAACCAAAACCCTTACACCACCATCCTAATGCTCCCACTGAGCTATCTAAACCATATGAATCCAAGATCATCCATATCTTTGCTTCTGCTTCCTTCTAATTTTATTTTTCACTATTTTTTTTTATTTTTTTTATTTTATCTTTCTTTACTAAACTGAATTTCATGTATGGAAACCTTGAGAAGACTTGAGATTAAGCTTGAAAAAGCTTAAACAAACACAGAACAACAGATTTTAACAAATTTAAATGACTTTGTCAATATCATTCCAAAAATGCCAAATTCGTATTTTTTCAAAAGTAAACTTGAATTAAAAGATGGAAACAGTTTTAGATTACACAAGAAATTGAAATTACATATGGAAAACAAAGATTACAACTGAAATTGTAAAAGCTACACTAGATTGACATAATTAAAACTAAAACTATTCTAAATACTACTCTACTGCTACCACTCATAATTTTCTTCACTCTTTTCTTTTCTTTTATAGTCTCTGAGGGTGACTTGACTTTTCCCACCATCATCTGAGCCGTAGGATAGCTTCTTTTGATCCAAGCCGTTTAAACACCTTTTGGCGGGAAAAGGAAAAGTGGGCAGTTGAGTGGGTTTGGTGGGATAATAAATGAGGAGGGGGGAAAGGTGAGGGGTGGTTGAGTGTTTGGTGAGTGATTGGAGAGGAGGGGGGGACATGGACCTGGAAATTAGGGAGGTAATGGTGGTGAACAGTGGTCGGGTAATGGAGGTTAGGGGTGAGTTGACTGGGGTCAACGCCCAGGGAGTGGGTATTAGTTTTAGGTTGGGTGGGCTTGTTCTTCTTTGGGCCTGGGGTACTGGATCAGGGGTGTTTAGATGGATCAGGCCAAAAGGGTGGTGTTTGTTTGGTTTGTTTAGGTTTTGGTTTGGTTAGTTAATAAAACCACAAGGACTATTTTTGTAAATTAGCAAATTGCAAGGACTGAATATGCAACCTTTCCATAAATATCATAAGGACCAAAACTTGCTAACTTCAATAAACCAAGAACCAAAAATGTAATTTTCCAAAATAAAACGCCCGGGGACCAAATTTGTTATTTTTGTAAAGTCCAGGGACCAAATATGTAATTTTCTCAAAGTTTTCGTCCAGGGATTAAAAGTGACAAATGTGAATTCCCAAGGACCAAAATTGATTTTTCATTCAAAATTATCCCACCAGGGACCTTTTCTGCCAAAATCTGTAACTCCAGGGACCAAAAGTGTAAATTTCCAAAACTTTCCAATTTTTCACCAAAGGACTAAATATGACATTCTATGATTTCAAAATGACCTTTGGTGATAATCTTCTATTTTTTTGAATATCCAGGGACTAGTTTTGTAATTTTATGAAAGTTGGGGGACTGAAACTGCCAATTTTGCAAACTTTATACGTTTTTCGTCTGTTTTTGCTCATTTTGCATCTAAAACATATAAAACATAATTTTGGAATATTTTCAGTATTTTGATGCATTACTGAGTGTTTTTGTATGTTTTGCAGTTCATATTAGACCGAAAATGATGAGTGTTTGAGCACTCATCAATCCCCCACACTAAACTATTGCTAGTCCCTAGCAATACTGTTTTGAAAACTTGATGGATTTGAAAAACTCTTTACCAAAAGCCATCACTTCTGGAGTAGCCAGGTGTAAGAACTGTGGCACACCTGATAACCGTGTGATTTTGAGCAAACCACCAGCTGTCAACGGATTTGAGTAGTCTTTACCAAAAGCCGTTTGCTTCTGGACTAGCCAGCTCTTGATGGAATAGTCAACATCTTGGTGAGCTGATTACCAATTATGGATTTTCCACGGCCTTTACCACAAGCCATAATCTTGCGGGCTAGCCAACTCATTTGTTTTCGGGGAGTTGATGAACCACACAATTTTGGGCAAATTGCAAGCCGTCAACGGATTTGATATGTCTTTACCAAGAGCCGTTTGCTCCTGGACTAGCCAATCCCTTTTGTCGCTTAGACAAGGCGGACTGATTACCAAAAATTTTTAAGCACCAGTGAAAAAAATTTTTGAAAAAATTTTTGAAATTTTTGACTAAAAACGGGGGTATTATATAGTAAAATGTAATAAAATTCGCTAGAATAGCGAATACCCCCCCCACACTAAGCATGAATATTGTCCTCAATATTCAAAATCCCGGCTATTATGCCGACATTTTGAACGTAAAAGGGCAACATTACAAGCTGAGCGTGGAAAACACCATTGTGTATTTTCACTTCATATGTAATCATAGCATGGGGGACTCCCCCACACTTAGGGTGAAAACCCTATAAGCGTGCTATTGTTTTTGTTTACCGAGTCGCTAGCTTGACTCGACCCCGAATTCATTTGTCCTTGGGGAAGCATGATGTGGAAGAAGCAATCTCACTCGGACTTTCATTCAAAATGTTTGGACAAACATATGAAGCACGTGAAAGTTCCACACCGATGAGATAAGTATCCGGCTCAAGATAATGATACATGAAAATGCCGGGATCAAATATAGTGTCCTCACTCCCGAAGGAGTGAAGAAGAGAAGAAGTCACCGTATAGGTGAAGAAAAGGAAGAAAACCATGACGAAAATTATGATTGGATCTTCTTCCTCAAGAGGAGGCTCAATAGCCTGAGTTTGGATTTCAAAGGGTAGGCTCGTAAACAACCCGGGAGGGTGGGTGGGAATTTGCAAATTCTCATAATCGAGAGCATCTCCCCCCGGGATATCAAACTGATGAGCGAGTTCACCGGAGAACTCCTCATGAAGAGAATCATTCACAAGATGTGAATCTGGGAACTCTTGTTCCATTGTGGACTCATCACAATCCTCGTCAAAGATTGGATTGTTAGAAATCATAGTGAATTCAGATTCGAATTCAAATAGAGGATTGGTGAGAGTCGTATCGAATGTTTCGGGAACAAAGAGATTATTATTCTCTGTTGGACTGCTGGGATAAGAAGTGAGTGACGGATCATGATATAGGAGACTTTCAATTTCTCCCAGATCGGCTTCGAAGTTAAGGAGACCATCATCACTTTCCAATGAAAGTGGATCGATGTGAGCAAGTTCATAAGCGAACTCCTCAAGAAGATGATCAGCATCAGTTTGTGGAACTGATGCTTCAACATATTCGATGTCTCCATAAGATATACAATCATCGCTATAATCTGAGAAAGTCTCAAATTGATCTTTAGGACACTCAATAGGGGAAGGAATATCACACATATCATCCAAAGTTCCCTGTGACTCTCTCGGGATTGGAACAAGGTTCTCAACACTAGAATTTATGAATTCATCCGATTCCCTTTCAGGAACAGTGTCAAGATGCTCGTCCCCCATGATCAAAGAGTGAGTGGGAACCTCGGGTGTGATAGCAGTTGTTTGAGATGGAATCTCAACTGCTGGGGTATCAACTGATGAACTTGAAGTTTTATAAAATTCAAGGATGTCAAGTGTATCCTCATCATCACTGTCATCAGGGATAAAACGGAACAAAGAGCTAGACTTGGCTGCTTTTTCTCTTGCAATGGATTCCCTCACAGATTTTTCATATGCATCTTGGGAATTTATTCTAGCAGCCTGCTCTTCAGCAAGCAATTCTTCCATGGATTTTTGATGAGTATGTCTTTGGGCAAAGTCGTCAACTAAACCCTTAAGCTCATCAACGATTTTCATCAGATTTTGCATTTCTGGAAGAAGTGCTTGATTCATATCGTACTGTGGAGGTTGGTCGTAACAAGGTGTGTCAAAATTGTCACAAGGGTATGGATTCCCCGTTTGACAATCTGAACTAAAGTGTGGACCTCCACAACAGTAAAACTGTTGAGGCTGTGGGTTGTACGTGCTAGAGTCATAACCGTTATCAGGAAACTGCTCATAGACAAGCGTGTTTCCCGATTGACAATCAGAACTGTAGTGTGAACCACCACAGTACTCACAACAGTAAAACTGCTGAGACTGATGGTGTGGTAGCTGGTGGAATGAATCAGTGGTGTCATGGTAAGAATAGGGATCTTGGTTATAGACAGACCCGTTTCCTGACTCTACCATGCCACAACCGGGGCAATTACCACCATTATGAGAACTACCACACCACTGACAAACCAGAAAGTGTGGATAAGATATAGAAAGAATCAAATGGTTTGGGAGGGGTAGGGATGAAGAATCAAATATGTGAGAGGGTAAAGGTGAATATTTTTGGGTTTTTGGAAAGACATTTTGTACAAATGAGAAGAAAAATGTTTTTGTGTTTTTTGTGTTCGTTGAAAACTGAGTTTAAAAAGTTTTCGGGAACGGTTTTGTTTTGATAATGGGAAAATATGAACAAAGGATGGATAAATGTACAATGGAACGAATTCCAAAGACACTAATCAGAAAAACCGTTTAGATACGCACACAACCTCCCCGGCAGCGGCGCCAAAATTTGATTGAGCCCGAACCACCTAACTTATATTGACCAGGTGATGGTCAACAAGGTCAAACAGCTTAGAGTCAATGCTCCGCGGAAGTATAAGGTTTCCCCGGGTCGTATGTCCCGACGAGGTGTGAATTGTAAACAAACGGTTATTTGATCGGGTGAATTTGGATGAAAAGGGATTTGTGAGTGATTGAACTAAGGAATATACGAAGAAATAGCTTAAACAAGCTATAGTGATAAGACGGAAGGCTAAGAAAAACCAGAAACGATTAAAACCTAAAAACGCGTACGTTACGTTTAAATAAACGTAGACGTACGAATTAAAACGCGAGTTTTAACCAAATAAAATACTTACAAAAGTGAAAATCACATTTTTACAATCCTAATAATAAAAGAAACTTTTTAGAAAATTAAAATTACTTTTTACACTATTTAATTATTTAATATTAAATAAAAACTAATTAATACTTATTAATAATATTTAAGTAACTTAAATATAATACAATATTATTTAAATACTAAAAAGGTGAAAATAAAATTTCTAAAACTATAAAATAACTAAAAATAAGTTTTAAAAATAAAAATAAGTGTTTTTGTCTTTTTGTGATTTTTCTATTAATTAATTACTAATTAATTACTAATTAACTAATTAAACTATTTTAAATTAAGAAAAATACTAGATGAACAATGAAAATTCTAATAAAATTTCTAAAATTACTTTATAACATATAAAAGCTATAAAAAATATAAAAACTTGATTTTACCTTATAAAAACTAATTATACTATTTTAAACTTAATATTAATTAATAATTAATAAAACTAAAATTAATTCTAATAAATACTAAATGACAAAATAAAAATCTGAAAAATTTATTACAAATACTTTAATATAATAGGTAATTAATAAAAATATAAAAATGACAAATACTTAATAAAAATTTAAAAATGAAAATTAAAATTAAATTACATTAAATAGAAACTATCACTTATTTTTAAATTGGTTTTTCTTGGTTTTTATTTTACAAATCTACTAAATACTTAAAAACAACAAACTTTAATAAAAACAAACTTTTTGAAAACTTAAAAATAAGCTGGAATAAGCTAAAATGGTCAACAGTTGACTTTGGTTGACCAAAGTGGAAAAATAAGCTAAACCAGCTTTGGTGGGACCCACAAGGGTGAAATCTGGTCCAAATAAGCTTATGGAACTTGAATAAGCTTGAAAAAGTAAAGGTGGACCACTAAATAAGCTAAAAGCCACCAAATAAGCACTTGGCTTATTTGTTAGAAACTGAAAATTGGGACAGGTTTGTGGGGGTAAATTAGGTGGGACCCAGAGGGATTAAGGTCAAACCATTGGTCAATTCAAGATCCCTACTAGGAGGGGGGTTGAAATGAGCAAGGTGGGGGGCTGTGGGACCCACTGGGTGGTCAGAAAACCACCACCAAGTGGTGGTGGTGGTGGTAGTGCTGCTGAGACAGAGCAGCAATCTGCCCTGCAAGTGACTTTAAGCAACAATAAGCTAAAGCTAAAAAAATCTAAAAATTAAGAACTATATGGGAATCTAAAGCCAAGCTGGCAGACTACAAATGGAAACAAGTTTCACTCAATCAAACCAAACACAAAATTCTAATCAATTGTTGGAACTTTTGTAAAAATCTGGAGTGTGCTGTTTGACTTTTTCCAAAAACTTGTTACATTGACTTTTGTGAACTTTGTATGATCAAATCTGATTATATAAACTATATTATGATATAATAAGTTGATTTAAAGCTAAGCTAACAATTAAAGAGTTGAAATGGAGTGCTTTGAGTTCCACAGTCCAAACAGTTGGGCAGTTATGGGGAAACTTTGGTCATTTTGACTTTTGTATTAAAGACTTATGGTTCTTACTCCTAAACAGCAATAGATAGACCTAAATAAACTTGCCTTAACTAAAATTAACAACAAATGTAGCCTAAAACTCAGGGTAACCACCTGAGCCAAACACCCTTAAAACCTATGATTACATGAGTATTACAAAGCAAACCTACAATTTGAACCATGAAACTGACTAAGACCCCTACACCAACCTATATGAACACAGAATAAATGACAATCAACAACAAGAACTTATAACAACCCTCAATCACAGATTAAGCAAGAAAATGAGAAAATTGCCTTACATTTGATCCAAGACCAAGCAGTGAGAACCAAAACCCTTACACCACCATCCTAATGCTCCCACTGAGCTATCTAAACCATATGAATCCAAGATCATCCATATCTTTGCTTCTGCTTCCTTCTAATTTTATTTTTCACTATTTTTTTTTATTTTTTTTATTTTATCTTTCTTTACTAAACTGAATTTCATGTATGGAAACCTTGAGAAGACTTGAGATTAAGCTTGAAAAAGCTTAAACAAACACAGAACAACAGATTTTAACAAATTTAAATGACTTTGTCAATATCATTCCAAAAATGCCAAATTCGTATTTTTTCAAAAGTAAACTTGAATTAAAAGATGGAAACAGTTTTAGATTACACAAGAAATTGAAATTACATATGGAAAACAAAGATTACAACTGAAATTGTAAAAGCTACACTAGATTGACATAATTAAAACTAAAACTATTCTAAATACTACTCTACTGCTACCACTCATAATTTTCTTTCTCTGAGGGTGACTTGACTTTTCCCACCATCATCTGAGCCGTAGGATAGCTTCTTTTGATCCAAGCCGTTTAAACACCTTTTGGCGGGAAAAGGAAAAGTGGGCAGTTGAGTGGGTTTGGTGGGATAATAAATGAGGAGGGGGGAAAGGTGAGGGGTGGTTGAGTGTTTGGTGAGTGATTGGAGAGGAGGGGGGGACATGGACCTGGAAATTAGGGAGGTAATGGTGGTGAACAGTGGTCGGGTAATGGAGGTTAGGGGTGAGTTGACTGGGGTCAACGCCCAGGGAGTGGGTATTAGTTTTAGGTTGGGTGGGCTTGTTCTTCTTTGGGCCTGGGGTACTGGATCAGGGGTGTTTAGATGGATCAGGCCAAAAGGGTGGTGTTTGTTTGGTTTGTTTAGGTTTTGGTTTGGTTAGTTAATAAAACCACAAGGACTATTTTTGTAAATTAGCAAATTGCAAGGACTGAATATGCAACCTTTCCATAAATATCATAAGGACCAAAACTTGCTAACTTCAATAAACCAAGAACCAAAAATGTAATTTTCCAAAATAAAACGCCCGGGGACCAAATTTGTCATTTTTGTAAAGTCCAGGGACCAAATATGTAATTTTCTCAAAGTTTTCGTCCAGGGATTAAAAGTGACAAATGTGAATTCCCAAGGACCAAAATTGATTTTTCATTCAAAATTATCCCACCAGGGACCTTTTCTGCCAAAATCTGTAACTCCAGGGACCAAAAGTGTAAATTTCCAAAACTTTCCAATTTTTCACCAAAGGACTAAATATGACATTCTATGATTTCAAAATGACCTTTGGTGATAATCTTCTATTTTTTTGAATATCCAGGGACTAGTTTTGTAATTTTATGAAAGTTGGGGGACTGAAACTGCCAATTTTGCAAACTTTATACGTTTTTCGTCTGTTTTTGCTCATTTTGCATCTAAAACATATAAAACATAATTTTGGAATATTTTCAGTATTTTGATGCATTACTGAGTGTTTTTGTATGTTTTGCAGTTCATATTAGACCGAAAATGATGAGTGTTTGAGCACTCATCAATCCCCCACACTAAACTATTGCTAGTCCCTAGCAATACTGTTTTGAAAACTTGATGGATTTGAAAAACTCTTTACCAAAAGCCATCACTTCTGGAGTAGCCAGGTGTAAGAACTGTGGCACACCTGATAACCGTGTGATTTTGAGCAAACCACCAGCTGTCAACGGATTTGAGTAGTCTTTACCAAAAGCCGTTTGCTTCTGGACTAGCCAGCTCTTGATGGAATAGTCAACATCTTGGTGAGCTGATTACCAATTATGGATTTTCCACGGCCTTTACCACAAGCCATAATCTTGCGGGCTAGCCAACTCATTTGTTTTCGGGGAGTTGATGAACCACACAATTTTGGGCAAATTGCAAGCCGTCAACGGATTTGATATGTCTTTACCAAGAGCCGTTTGCTCCTGGACTAGCCAATCCCTTTTGTCGCTTAGACAAGGCGGACTGATTACCAAAAATTTTTAAGCACCAGTGAAAAAAATTTTTGAAAAAATTTTTGAAATTTTTGACTAAAAACGGGGGTATTATATAGTAAAATGTAATAAAATTCGCTAGAATAGCGAATACCCCCCCACACTAAGCATGAATATTGTCCTCAATATTCAAAATCCCGGCTATTATGCCGACATTTTGAACGTAAAAGGGCAACATTACAAGCTGAGCGTGGAAAACACCATTGTGTATTTTCACTTCATATGTAATCATAGCATGGGGGACTCCCCCACACTTAGGGTGAAAACCCTATAAGCGTGCTATTGTTTTTGTTTACCGAGTCGCTAGCTTGACTCGACCCCGAATTCATTTGTCCTTGGGGAAGCATGATGTGGAAGAAGCAATCTCACTCGGACTTTCATTCAAAATGTTTGGACAAACATATGAAGCACGTGAAAGTTCCACACCGATGAGATAAGTATCCGGCTCAAGATAATGATACATGAAAATGCCGGGATCAAATATAGTGTCCTCACTCCCGAAGGAGTGAAGAAGAGAAGAAGTCACCGTATAGGTGAAGAAAAGGAAGAAAACCATGACGAAAATTATGATTGGATCTTCTTCCTCAAGAGGAGGCTCAATAGCCTGAGTTTGGATTTCAAAGGGTAGGCTCGTAAACAACCCGGGAGGGTGGGTGGGAATTTGCAAATTCTCATAATCGAGAGCATCTCCCCCCGGGATATCAAACTGATGAGCGAGTTCACCGGAGAACTCCTCATGAAGAGAATCATTCACAAGATGTGAATCTGGGAACTCTTGTTCCATTGTGGACTCATCACAATCCTCGTCAAAGATTGGATTGTTAGAAATCATAGTGAATTCAGATTCGAATTCAAATAGAGGATTGGTGAGAGTCGTATCGAATGTTTCGGGAACAAAGAGATTATTATTCTCTGTTGGACTGCTGGGATAAGAAGTGAGTGACGGATCATGATATAGGAGACTTTCAATTTCTCCCAGATCGGCTTCGAAGTTAAGGAGACCATCATCACTTTCCAATGAAAGTGGATCGATGTGAGCAAGTTCATAAGCGAACTCCTCAAGAAGATGATCAGCATCAGTTTGTGGAACTGATGCTTCAACATATTCGATGTCTCCATAAGATATACAATCATCGCTATAATCTGAGAAAGTCTCAAATTGATCTTTAGGACACTCAATAGGGGAAGGAATATCACACATATCATCCAAAGTTCCCTGTGACTCTCTCGGGATTGGAACAAGGTTCTCAACACTAGAATTTATGAATTCATCCGATTCCCTTTCAGGAACAGTGTCAAGATGCTCGTCCCCCATGATCAAAGAGTGAGTGGGAACCTCGGGTGTGATAGCAGTTGTTTGAGATGGAATCTCAACTGCTGGGGTATCAACTGATGAACTTGAAGTTTTATAAAATTCAAGGATGTCAAGTGTATCCTCATCATCACTGTCATCAGGGATAAAACGGAACAAAGAGCTAGACTTGGCTGCTTTTTCTCTTGCAATGGATTCCCTCACAGATTTTTCATATGCATCTTGGGAATTTATTCTAGCAGCCTGCTCTTCAGCAAGCAATTCTTCCATGGATTTTTGATGAGTATGTCTTTGGGCAAAGTCGTCAACTAAACCCTTAAGCTCATCAACGATTTTCATCAGATTTTGCATTTCTGGAAGAAGTGCTTGATTCATATCGTACTGTGGAGGTTGGTCGTAACAAGGTGTGTCAAAATTGTCACAAGGGTATGGATTCCCCGTTTGACAATCTGAACTAAAGTGTGGACCTCCACAACAGTAAAACTGTTGAGGCTGTGGGTTGTACGTGCTAGAGTCATAACCGTTATCAGGAAACTGCTCATAGACAAGCGTGTTTCCCGATTGACAATCAGAACTGTAGTGTGAACCACCACAGTACTCACAACAGTAAAACTGCTGAGACTGATGGTGTGGTAGCTGGTGGAATGAATCAGTGGTGTCATGGTAAGAATAGGGATCTTGGTTATAGACAGACCCGTTTCCTGACTCTACCATGCCACAACCGGGGCAATTACCACCATTATGAGAACTACCACACCACTGACAAACCAGAAAGTGTGGATAAGACATAGAAAGAATCAAATGGTTTGGGAGGGGTAGGGATGAAGAATCAAATATGTGAGAGGGTAAAGGTGAATATTTTTGGGTTTTTGGAAAGACATTTTGTACAAATGAGAAGAAAAATGTTTTTGTGTTTTTTGTGTTCGTTGAAAATTGAGTTTAAAAAGTTTTCGGGAACGGTTTTGTTTTGATAATGGGAAAATATGAACAAAGGATGGATAAATGTACAATGGAACGAATTCCAAAGACACTAATCAGAAAAACCGTTTAGATACGCACACAACCTCCCCGGCAGCGGCGCCAAAATTTGATTGAGCCCGAACCACCTAACTTATATTGACCAGGTGATGGTCAACAAGGTCAAACAGCTTAGAGTCAATGCTCCGCGGAAGTATAAGGTTTCCTCGGGTCGTATGTCCCGACGAGGTGTGAATTGTAAACAAACGGTTATTTGATCGGGTGAATTTGGATGAAAAGGGATTTGTGAGTGATTGAACTAAGGAATATACGAAGAAATAGCTTAAACAAGCTATAGTGATAAGACGGAAGGCTAAGAAAAACCAGAAACGATTAAAACCTAAAAACGCGTACGTTACGTTTAAATAAACGTAGACGTACGAATTAAAACGCGAGTTTTAACCAAATAAAATACTTACAAAAGTGAAAATCACATTTTTACAATCCTAATAATAAAAGAAACTTTTTAGAAAATTAAAATTACTTTTTACACTATTTAATTATTTAATATTAAATAAAAACTAATTAATACTTATTAATAATATTTAAGTAACTTAAATATAATACAATATTATTTAAATACTAAAAAGGTGAAAATAAAATTTCTAAAACTATAAAATAACTAAAAATAAGTTTTAAAAATAAAAATAAGTGTTTTTGTCTTTTTGTGATTTTTCTATTAATTAATTACTAATTAATTACTAATTAACTAATTAAACTATTTTAAATTAAGAAAAATACTAGATGAACAGTGAAAATTCTAATAAAATTTCTAAAATTACTTTATAACATATAAAAGCTATAAAAAATATAAAAACTTGATTTTACCTTATAAAAACTAATTATACTATTTTAAACTTAATATTAATTAATAATTAATAAAACTAAAATTAATTCTAATAAATACTAAATGACAAAATAAAAATCTGAAAAATTTATTACAAATACTTTAATATAATAGGTAATTAATAAAAATATAAAAATGACAAATACTTAATAAAAATTTAAAAATGAAAATTAAAATTAAATTACATTAAATAGAAACTATCACTTATTTTTAAATTGGTTTTTCTTGGTTTTTATTTTACAAATCTACTAAATACTTAAAAACAACAAACTTTAATAAAAACAAACTTTTTGAAAACTTAAAAATAAGCTGGAATAAGCTAAAATGGTCAACAGTTGACTTTGGTTGACCAAAGTGGAAAAATAAGCTAAACCAGCTTTGGTGGGACCCACAAGGGTGAAATCTGGTCCAAATAAGCTTATGGAACTTGAATAAGCTTGAAAAAGTAAAGGTGGACCACTAAATAAGCTAAAAGCCACCAAATAAGCACTTGGCTTATTTGTTAGAAACTGAAAATTGGGACAGGTTTGTGGGGGTAAATTAGGTGGGACCCAGAGGGATTAAGGTCAAACCATTGGTCAATTCAAGATCCCTACTAGGAGGGGGGTTGAAATGAGCAAGGTGGGGGGCTGTGGGACCCACTGGGTGGTCAGAAAACCACCACCAAGTGGTGGTGGTGGTGGTAGTGCTGCTGAGACAGAGCAGCAATCTGCCCTGCAAGTGACTTTAAGCAACAATAAGCTAAAGCTAAAAAAATCTAAAAATTAAGAACTATATGGGAATCTAAAGCCAAGCTGGCAGACTACAAATGGAAACAAGTTTCACTCAATCAAACCAAACACAAAATTCTAATCAATTGTTGGAACTTTTGTAAAAATCTGGAGTGTGCTGTTTGACTTTTTCCAAAAACTTGTTACATTGACTTTTGTGAACTTTGTATGATCAAATCTGATTATATAAACTATATTATGATATAATAAGTTGATTTAAAGCTAAGCTAACAATTAAAGAGTTGAAATGGAGTGCTTTGAGTTCCACAGTCCAAACAGTTGGGCAGTTATGGGGAAACTTTGGTCATTTTGACTTTTGTATTAAAGACTTATGGTTCTTACTCCTAAACAGCAATAGATAGACCTAAATAAACTTGCCTTAACTAAAATTAACAACAAATGTAGCCTAAAACTCAGGGTAACCACCTGAGCCAAACACCCTTAAAACCTATGATTACATGAGTATTACAAAGCAAACCTACAATTTGAACCATGAAACTGACTAAGACCCCTACACCAACCTATATGAACACAGAATAAATGACAATCAACAACAAGAACTTATAACAACCCTCAATCACAGATTAAGCAAGAAAATGAGAAAATTGCCTTACATTTGATCCAAGACCAAGCAGTGAGAACCAAAACCCTTACACCACCATCCTAATGCTCCCACTGAGCTATCTAAACCATATGAATCCAAGATCATCCATATCTTTGCTTCTGCTTCCTTCTAATTTTATTTTTCACTATTTTTTTTTATTTTTTTTATTTTATCTTTCTTTACTAAACTGAATTTCATGTATGGAAACCTTGAGAAGACTTGAGATTAAGCTTGAAAAAGCTTAAACAAACACAGAACAACAGATTTTAACAAATTTAAATGACTTTGTCAATATCATTCCAAAAATGCCAAATTCGTATTTTTTCAAAAGTAAACTTGAATTAAAAGATGGAAACAGTTTTAGATTACACAAGAAATTGAAATTACATATGGAAAACAAAGATTACAACTGAAATTGTAAAAGCTACACTAGATTGACATAATTAAAACTAAAACTATTCTAAATACTACTCTACTGCTACCACTCATAATTTTCTTTCTCTGAGGGTGACTTGACTTTTCCCACCATCATCTGAGCCGTAGGATAGCTTCTTTTGATCCAAGCCGTTTAAACACCTTTTGGCGGGAAAAGGAAAAGTGGGCAGTTGAGTGGGTTTGGTGGGATAATAAATGAGGAGGGGGGAAAGGTGAGGGGTGGTTGAGTGTTTGGTGAGTGATTGGAGAGGAGGGGGGGACATGGACCTGGAAATTAGGGAGGTAATGGTGGTGAACAGTGGTCGGGTAATGGAGGTTAGGGGTGAGTTGACTGGGGTCAACGCCCAGGGAGTGGGTATTAGTTTTAGGTTGGGTGGGCTTGTTCTTCTTTGGGCCTGGGGTACTGGATCAGGGGTGTTTAGATGGATCAGGCCAAAAGGGTGGTGTTTGTTTGGTTTGTTTAGGTTTTGGTTTGGTTAGTTAATAAAACCACAAGGACTATTTTTGTAAATTAGCAAATTGCAAGGACTGAATATGCAACCTTTCCATAAATATCATAAGGACCAAAACTTGCTAACTTCAATAAACCAAGAACCAAAAATGTAATTTTCCAAAATAAAACGCCCGGGGACCAAATTTGTCATTTTTGTAAAGTCCAGGGACCAAATATGTAATTTTCTCAAAGTTTTCGTCCAGGGATTAAAAGTAACAAATGTGAATTCCCAAGGACCAAAATTGATTTTTCATTCAAAATTATCCCACCAGGGACCTTTTCTGCCAAAATCTGTAACTCCAGGGACCAAAAGTGTAAATTTCCAAAACTTTCCAATTTTTCACCAAAGGACTAAATATGACATTCTATGATTTCAAAATGACCTTTGGTGATAATCTTCTATTTTTTTGAATATCCAGGGACTAGTTTTGTAATTTTATGAAAGTTGGGGGACTGAAACTGCCAATTTTGCAAACTTTATACGTTTTTCGTCTGTTTTTGCTCATTTTGCATCTAAAACATATAAAACATAATTTTGGAATATTTTCAGTATTTTGATGCATTACTGAGTGTTTTTGTATGTTTTGCAGTTCATATTAGACCGAAAATGATGAGTGTTTGAGCACTCATCATAATCAATCTCGGATTATCGAAGCCTGAATTAAACCGTAGTTTTAACACAATATTCTTCCCTTTTTATAATCAGTCAAAATTTGCACCAATCTATTACTAAAAAAATTCTACTAACTTATACCAAATTTTGTCTTGTGATAAACAACAATTCGTCCCTTTTACTCTTTTTACTTAGCAGCCCACTTAAAATGGTTACATAATAATAGCTCAACACAAATCCAAATATCCCTTAACCCTAAAAACTACACAAGATAAGAGTCTACCCTAATCTTTAGCACACTTAAACCCTATCTTATATCTTAACAAAAACGCAGTCACCCTAATTTCTCTCTAAAGAAATAATACAACCACGATAGTTTTCTTTTTACGAAACACAACCTTCTTTCTTTCCTATTCTTCTTGAAATCTGACAAACCACAATACAACTCAAAACCACTCTGTTTCTGATATGTTTGAACCACACAAGGACCACAAGGTCATGATAGCTTCAAGATTGTAGATTTTTATTTTGGTCTTAATCGAACAAAAGAGATAATGAAACTGATTTGGTTTTGTTCTCTCTTTTAAAAAGTTCGGATATTAAAAAGCTTCTTATAGATGTATGATGGATTTGTTCAAAACATGTAAATCTTTAAAGATTTGAGATCAAGTTAATCGTTAAAGAGGATCTTGTCTAGATCCGCCACTGCAATTTTTTGTTTCGTTAGTGTTCTTGGTCGAACCTACCAGGTGAGGGTAGTTGATTTGGAGTTGGATTGAATATTGTTGTTGTGTGTTTGTTTCTCAGATTTATTTTTTTATTTGCTTGGTGATGAGTGTCTAAATACTCATCATTTTATACTAATCTGAACTGCCAAAACATCCAAAAATACTCAAATATGCATCAAAATACTGAAAATATCTTAAAAGTGTGTTTTATATGTTTCAAATGCAAAATAATCAAAAACAAATGAAAAACGTACAAAGTTTACATAATTGGCAGTTTCAGTCCCTCAAATTTCAAAAGTTGTCAAAACTAGTCCCTGGTTATTCTAAAAACTTGAAAAAGTCACCAAAGGTCCTTTTAAATCACAAAGTTACATATTTAGTCCTTTGGTGCAAAGTTTCACAAAATTACAAGTTTAGTCCCTATACTTTGGAAATTGACATAAATGGTCCCTGGGATGTTAAAAACTTTGAGAAAAATTAATTTTGGTCCTTGTGCTATTAATCTTTTGCAGGAATGGTCCTTGGTGTGAAGTTTGGAGAAATTACATAATTAGTCCCTCAAGTTTGGCAGTTTGTCAATTTTGGTCCCTGGGCATTCAGAAATGGAAAATATACATATATGACCCTTGTATTATTTATACTTGGTAAGTTAGGCCCTTTTGACAACTTTAGAATAATATCACAACCTACCCTCCAACTTTTCAGTAAATACAAAATTAGTCCTTGTGGTATTATAAACCTAAATCCAAACCGGACCCTAAACCTTATTCACCTAAACCCAAAATAAATAAAAAATAAACCCACCCACTATCCTAACCCATCACCCAAGCCCATACACCACAGGCCCAAACCACCCTAAAATATAAAAACGGGTCAACACCCGGTCAAACCCACCCCTTTTACCCTTTCTTCCCCCCAAAACCACTCCCCCTCACACAGTCCACCATACCACCCTCCACCTCTCTGGTTTCACCACCAGCTCACCACCCACCTTTCACACCTTGTCCCTCCACCTCACACATGCTTCCAAGACCCAATTAATTCCCCTAAAACGTGACAAGCAATCCCAACTGTCCCAAGACTTTTTGGCGCGAAAAGGCATTTTAAACGGTAAGGATTAAATTGACCATTTCAAGGGCTCAGATGTGTTGGGAAAGTGTCAGAGGGTCCCACTAAACCCTAAATATCATCTACAAAAGGAAGAAGAAGCAGGGATAAAGAGTATTAGTGTAGCTTTAGTTTAATGTAATCGTAGGTAGTGTAACTTTCCAATTCAGTTGTAATTTTCATTTCAATCAGTTGTATTAAGTTACTTTAGTGTAATTCAAGCTTCCTTAAACCTTTAATTATAATTTTGTTCATTAAATTCGAATTTGGTAATTTAAGGGAATTTGACAAATTCTTCTTAGATTGTTAAATGTTGTTGTTTATGGTTCCATTAAGTTAAATTAATCTTATTTACAAGTTTTCAAAAAGGTTTCACAGCTTTGTAATCAGTTTACTCAATAGTTACAAAATATAAGAAAAATAAAAATAAATATCTATAAAATAAAAAATCAGTATAATTGGAAGGAAAAGCATGGAGCATGTTGAATCCTGGATGGACATGGTACTAGTGCCTTATGGGAGGCAATAGGTTATGTTTTGATCCTTTGGTTCATTGTTTCTCAATCAATTCCACTTGTAAGCTTAATCCATAATTTTTTACAACTTCCTGTTTCATTATTGTTTAGCTATTAAATCTTGTTCTAGAGTACTTATTTTGCATTTGTTAATCATTATCTAGTATAAAATATATAGCTTGTTTATTAATTTCCATAGTTACTAAAATTTACTCTTAACTGCCAAATCTAGTATACTAGTAATTATTAGGTTTCTGTTGTTATTGTTGTTATTTTAGTGCTTAATTAAGTTCACCTAGTCATAATAAGTTACTGTGATTTGATTTCATAAGCCTTAGTACTCAATTGTTTGTTTAATCTCAAAACTGTCATAGTTAAGGGGTGTTTGGCTTATGTTTATTCAGGGTACACCAGGGTGATCTTATTGTTGTTTGTTGTTTCTCTCAGTCACATTAGGTATCACTAGGACTAATCAAGCATAAAAAGTGATAGGTTTAATAAAAAAAGTCAAAATCATACCCTAGACCCCCTCACAGTTGACTGTGAGGGATTTAAATCCCACAAACCCTCAAAACAGGTTATTAATTGTAGGTTTAGATCAATTTAGCTTTATCTTAGCTTAATACAACTTATTAAATCAGTAGTGATGATTAGAACTTCATAAAAGTCAAACTAGGAGCATAATCATAAAAGTCAAAAACTACCTTTGCAGATAAAACCAAAAACTCCAACAATTCTTGTGATTTTTGTATAAGGTTTCAGACCTTGAAACTTCTAGGATTAGTAACCCCCCAGCTCAACTATTGATTCCACCCTTTGCTATATTTTTGTGATTTTTGTTGTGGGTCCCACAGACCTCCAAACTTACTTGCAGGGAAAGGGGTTCCCCTGTGCATCAGACCATCAGGCTACAACCACCACTTTGGTGGTTGATTGTGGCCACCACAGTGGTCCACAAGCCTCAAACTTGGTTTATTTCAACCCCCTCCTACCAGGGATCATAAGTTGACCACTTATTTGACCTAGTACTCAGTGGACCCCACCTGTATAAGACCCTCAAGTTTGTCCCTTTTTTCTGTGTTGAGCAAGGTAACCTAGTGCTTTTTAACTGCTTATTAGCTTATTCCAATAGCTTAATTGTGCAAATCTTGCTTATACATGTTCAAGTAACTCAGAGGAATCAAGTTTTACCAAGGTGGACCCCACATAAGCTCTTGTGAGCTTAATTCCATTTTCAGTCAACTAAAGTCAACTGTTTAGGTTATTAGCTTATAATTAGCTTATTATTAAGTTCTAAAATATTTGTTTTCACAAAAGTTAGTTATTTTTAGATATAAAATAGATTTGTAAAAGAATAATCAAGAAAAACCAATATAAAAATAAGTGATAGTTTCTATTTAATATAATTTAATTTTCATTTTCATTTTTAGATTTTTATCAAGTAAGTTGTATTTTTATATTTTTATTAATTTCCTTTTATATTAAAGTATTTTTAGTAATTTTATTAGATTTTTATATTATCATTTGGTATTTATTAGAATTTAAATTAGTTTTATTAATAATTAATCAATAATTAAGTTATAAATAGCATAATTATTTTTTATATAGTAACACCTAGATTTTATATTTTTCCTAGCTTTTATAAGTCATAAAATAATTTTAGAAATTTTCTTGTAATTTTTACTGTTCATTTACTAGTTTTTATAATTTAATTAGTTTAATTGGTAATTAATTAATAAATAGAATAATAATTAGTAAACTAGTTTAAAAATACATAAAATAAAGTTTTTATAATTTTTTAGGATTCCTTTGATGGTTAATTAGATTTATAAAAATCTTCTTAATTATCTAAGTCTTTTTAGTATTTATAATAATTTAAACCATATAATTAGTTAATTAATAATTAATAATAAATATATAAATAGTGTTAAAAATATAATTTTAATTTTAAAATAAGTTTTATAATATTTTAGACTTTTAGAAATTTTAATTTTATTTTTCTAAGACTTATTTTACATTTTCTTAATTATTAGTGAATTATTAGATAATTAATAATAGTTATTAAATAATAATAATTAATTAAATAATTAGTAATTATAAAATAAATATTTTAAGTTTATTTAATTTGCATTTAAGCCCCTAAGGCATGCAAATTACTACTTTAGTTAAAATCGTTTTTGTTTCGTACGTTTACGTAGATTTAAATTAAACGTACGCGTTTTTAGTTATTAAACGTTTTTAGATATCTAGGTTTCACGTAACTGTTCATATAGCTTATTTAAGCTATTTTGTTTTATAAAACCTTAGATTAATCACTCACACACACTTTATTCATATCCCTGTTCATAATCACCTATCACAGATTCGTTTTTATACCATCACAACCTCGTTGGGACATTACGACCCGGGGAAACACTGTATTTCACGGAAGCATTGGCCTAAGCTGTTTGACTATTATAGTTGACCATTCACAAGTGGTTGAGCAATAATCATCTGACTGTTTCACGACCAATCAAAATTTGGCGCCGCTGCCGGGGATCGAACCCGGGTCACCCGCGTGACAGGCGGGAATACTTACCACAATAATAAAACTAATTTAAATTTTAATAAATACCAAATGATAATATAAAAATCTAATAAAATTACTAAAAATACTTTAATATAAAAGGAAATTACTAAAAATTTGAGGGACTGAAACTGCCAATTATGCAAACTTTGTACGTTTTTCATCTGTTTTTGATTATTTTGCATTTGAAACATATAAAACACACTTCTAAAATATTTTCAGTATTTTGATGCATATTTGAGTGTTTTTGGATGTTTTGGCAGTTCAAATTAGTATAAAATGATGAGTATTTAGACACTCATCAATCCCCCACACTAAAATATTGCTAGTCCCTAGCAATCTTTTGAGAAAAACTTAATGGATTTGAAAAACTCTTTACCAAAAGCCATCACTTCTGGAGTAGCTAGATGTATCGATTCAAGTAAGAACTATGGTCCACCTGATAACCATGTGATTTTGAGCAAACCACCAGCTGTCAACGGATTTGATTTGTCTTTACCAAAAGCCGTTTGCTTCTGGACTAGCCAACTCTTGATGGAATAGTCAACATCTTGGTGAGCTGATTACCAATTATGGTTTTTCCACTGCCTTTACCACAAGCCATAATCTTGCGGGCTAGCTAAACTCATTTGCTTTTTAGGATATGGCGAGTTAAGGTACCATACAATTTTGGGCAAATTGCAAGCCATAAACGGATTTGAGTTATCTTTACCAAGAACCGTTTGCTCCTGGATTAGCCAATCCTTATGTGGGTTAGACATGGTGGACTGATAACCATTTATTGCGTTCTAAGTGAGAAAAAATTTTAAAATTTGGGCTAAAATGGGGGTTCTTGATGGAACATGTGTTTAAATTCATTAGAATACCGAATCTCCCCCCACACTTAGAACTGAATATTGTCCTCAATATTCAAAATACTGGGTGTTAAACCAACACTTAGAACGTAAGAAGGAAAATGCTCCATAGCCTTTATTTAAGTTTATATACATTTTTTTAGAGGATATATACATATATACAACATGTGGGTTAGTATTTCCCCCACACTTAGGGTGAAAACCCTAAGTACATGCTACTGTTTTTATTTACCGAGTCGCTAGCTTGACTCGACCCCGAATTCATTTGTCCATGGGGAAGCATGATGTGGAAGGAACAATCTCCATCGGACTTTCATTCAAGATGTTTGGATAAACATTTGAAGCACGTGAAAGTTCCACACCGATGAGATATACAGAGAGACCCTGGATCATAATTTATAAATGAGAATGCCGGGGTTAAAGATAATGTCCTCACTCCCGAAAGAGTGAAGAACAGGAGAAGCCACGGGATATATGAAGAAAAGAAAGAAAGTCATGATGAAAATCATGACTAACTCCTCATCTTCAATAGGAGAATTCATTGTTTCATGAATCTCCTCTTTTAAGCTCTGTGGAAAACTAGAAGGGGGGTTGAATAATTTTACGTCTTTTTACTTTGTTATAAAAATTAGTTTTAGAGTTTTGCTTAGCTTTTAAAAACTTAGATTCGATAATATGTGATCTCAAGTCTTGTACAATATAAACAATTAATACTACACAATATATTACGATGATAAGAAATGAAATAAGTAAGAGATGGAAAGATCGAACCGCGAGACAAGAGATTTATAGTGGTTCGGCTACAAGGAAACCTTCCTTACCCTACTCCACTCCTCGAGCACCTAACTCGAGAGTTTTCTTCACTATATCAACAAGCTCCCTTATGGCGGAGAAAACCGTACACACCAATTTACACACCAATATACACACCAATCTACACACCACTTTGCACACCACAACTTCGTCACGCCTAAGTCACGACTTCTACACAACTTCTTCAAATCAATCTACTTCACACCTAACTACTCCACACCTATCTTTTTCACACCAATCTAGTACCTAGCTTTTCTTCTTCACACCAAGCTACTAACTAATCACACAATCTATATCTAACACAACTATCTACAATCAAATATTCACAACAATCTTCACAAAGAATAATGTAAATGATCTTTGATGATGCACCAACAACTTGGATGTGGAGATCACAACAAGTTGTAATACTTTTTGTCTTGAGGGATAGAAGTATTCTTCTCTTGAACTTGAGAGGATGAAGGTTGGATCACTTTGAAACAAAGATTTATACACTTATGATCAAAGGATAAAAGAATGGAGATTTGGATCTAGATCAGAAAGTTTAGGAGTGCAAAAGGTGAGGAAAAAATCCAGGTTTAATGTGGTATTTATAGGCAACAGATTCTGACAAAGGAGCGTGGCCGGTCCCCTTAAATCAAGGCCGGTCCCCTTAAAATTAAGGGGACCGCCCCTTATAATTAAGGGGGCCGCCCAGCTGAAACGGCCAAAATCTTTGTCTTTTAGTGGGGAAAGTTTATTTGGTGAAAAACTAACTGATTTTGGTTAAAAATTTTAATTCATATATTTAGTATGAATAAAATATTTTTCTTTATTACCAAAAGTGTTTTTCAAAAATATATAATATGTTTATATAATTAAATAAACTTTGCATTAGTAAATTAAATACCCCTTTGATCATAAATTGCACTAAACACTTTGTTTATTCATACCTTAAGTGATTTGGATGTAAAGAGAAATATTAATCACTAAATACTTGTTTATGTCACAAGTTTTAGTTCTATGAGTTTATATTTTGTGATAATTAAAACATAGAGATATTGATAACATGTTAATAATGTTTTTAGGCATTATTTATGTCAACAATCTCCCCCTTTTTGATTATTACAAAACCTTAAACTCAATATATCTAAAACTTGTTTTTAGACAAGTATTATAGAGTTTACATTTCTCTTCTCCCCCTTTTTTGTATAATTAAAAAGGTTAAGCCGAGTAAGCTTCGCGAGGGAAGTTTAAACGGATAGAATGCTCCCCCTTGATGTATGCTCCCCCTCATTTGAGAGCACCAAGGGAACGAGCTATGGAGATCTTTGCTACAAAAATATTTGAAGAGAGAGCAAGATACACATATATGCAAGGCAACAATTATGCAACTAAACATAGATTCACTCAAGCATTATAGAAATGATAAGCATTACAACATTCAATATGCTTGAAGCATATTGATAAAAATAACACAAAAGAAAAGACATAGTCCTATATTGCCTAGAAAGAGCACTTGGACTTGCTTGCAACTCATGGTTGATTGTTTTATTTGCTTGAAGAGAAACATAAGCATAAAGCTTAGATGTTTGATGGAGAGGGATATGGAGTGGAGTGTGGGGCGGAAGAAGTGGATCTCACGATGTTGTATCGTGTTAAGGGTGGTATTGGATGATTACGAGTGAGAAGATATTCAATCCAAGAAATATCTTCACTCAAGTAGAGGATTTGTTTTTGAAGGAATATGCAACAAGGGCAAAAGTGAGTGTGGTTTGTAACTTGATCCAAGTTGAGAGAGTGGGGAAGGCAATTTGCATAGGGTGATGATGGAGGTTGCCCTTTGTTGCGTTGTGCAAGATGCATAGCAAGGAGATCACTAAGATCATGGATTTGGTTTATTTCATCACGGAACTTTTGTTTTTCCGTGGCAATGTGGAGGGGATCATAGGTTTGGTATGGATGAGTTGGGTTTGTGTAGTTGGAATTGTAGTTTGATGGTTGATCAAACTTGTATGGATCATTATAGGTGGTTGGAGGTTGAGAGGTGTGGTTTGGCTTGAAGGAAGATGTTTGGCCAATGTTGTATGGCTTGTAAAGAGGATCAAATGAATGACCTTGTTGGTTTGATGCAAAGTTTGGGAAGTAAGAAGTTGGGGGTGTGGAATGACTTCTAACTTCATTTATGATGATGGATTTGTTTCGAGGGCTTTTTCTTCGCCAAACGGGTTTTTCCGTCATCCTTGCTAGCCTTGAGGCTTTTGATTTTGGTTTGTTTGGAGAGTTCATGATGGGATGAATGGAGAGTTTTGAGGATTGGGGATATTTATAGTGTAAGATTTGTGTGTTTAAGGATGGATAAGGTTTGTTTGGGGGATTAGGACAAAATATGTTGGTGAAAAATGGGAAATGTAGGTTGAAATGAGCTAAAAAGCAGAAAAAATTCTGTAAACCCGACCATCAGATGGCCGGTCCCCTTAATTAGGGGGCGGTCCCCTTAATGATTAAGGGGGCCGCCTTACAAAATTAAGGGGGCCGACCATCTGGTGATTTCCAGGTTGCCAGAATTGGGTTTTTGGCAGAAAATTTGCAGAAAGGTTATGTGTTTGGATTAGAATTCAAGCAAGTTCAATTCTCTTAGGCAATATAGAGTCTAATCTAATCAAGATATAACATGCATGCAAAGACACATAAACACAAGAGCAAATAATCAACATATAATAGGCAATAGGAGGCAAATAAAGGCAAGCACAATTAAGCTTCCTAGGGCATCTATCTTAGATTAAAGGCAAGGATAATTAGTGAGGGAACAACTAGTGATGGATCAAGATGACATCATTATTAGTGAATTTGTCCTAGTGAGTGTCTATATGCAACAAATGTGGAGTTGTTATTGTTTTGACTCCTAGAAGCAAAAAGAAATAACGATCCTAAGAAACAATCCAAATAATCTTCTTGATTCAATTTTTGCTCGATCATGAATGTCAAAGACATATATTAGATTATATACCTTGACAATTTATGTGAGAATTTATGCATGATTTTGAAATACAATGTTTTTAGAATTAGTCAACAATGCAAGGAAAATGATCTTCATGGGGTTCCAAGATTGTGAGAATAATTTTTAGAGAAAATTGATTGAGTTTTACAAAAAGGTTTATGCAAAGAAAATAAATTTTCTCAATCTTTAGTTTTGTGCGAAATGGATTCCTAGACTCAGAAAAGGTGAAATGGAAGAAAGAAAAAAAAATAAATTTCATGCAAGTATAAATTTGAAATAATTCAATATAATTTTAGTCAACTTGTTCCATCATTCCTAATCCTAAACGCAAGTGGTTGAATAATTCACGCTTAAGGGGTTTTGTGAATATATCCGCAATGTTGTCTTCCAATGCAACCTTTTCTATAGATATATTTCCTTTTTGTACATTATCCCTAAGAAAATGGTGACGTATTTCTATGTGTTTAGTCCTAGAGTGTTGCACCAGATTTTTACTTAAATCTATCGCACCTTTGTTATCGCACATAATGGGGACATTTTTTTTAACCTAATGCCATAGTCTACGAGAGCTTGTTTCATCCATAGTGCTTGTTGACATGCCTTTCCGGCGCTTACATATTCGGCTTCGGTGGTAGAAATAGCAAGAGCGGTTTGCTTCTTCGAAAACCAAGACGTTAGACAACATCCCATAAACGTGCAAATACCGCTAGTGCTCTTTCTATCTACGTAGTCTCCCGCATGATCCGAATCCGCATAGACAATAGTTTCTATGCCGGTTTCCTTAGGATACCATAATCCTAAGTGTATAGTGCCTTTAACATATCGGAAGATACGCTTAACCGCTTCTAGGTTAGAGGTTTTGGGATCCTCTTGAAAACGGGCACAAAGGCAGACACTAAACATGATGTCGGGTCTACTTGCCGTCAAGTATAGTAAACTACCTATCATTCCTCTATACTTGGTGTTATCTACGGACTCACCTTCATCATCCTTTATGAGCTTTACCTCCGTAGACATGGGAGTTTTCATGGGTTTTGAGTCTTCTAGGCCAAACTTCTTAAGCATTTCCTTAATGTACTTAGATTGGTTAAAAAATATTCCATCTTCTAATTGTTTTATTTGTAATCCTAGGAAGAAGTTAAGTTCACCCATCATACTCATCTCAAACTCATCATGCATGATTTTGGCAAATTCATCACACATGTCTTGACAAGTCGATCCAAATATAATGTCATCAACATATATTTGGACAATGATGAGATTTGGGTCTTTCTTTTTAGTGAAAAGAATGTTGTCTACCATTCCCATGGAATAATCATGTTTAATAAGAAAAGCTTTTAATCGATCATACCAAGCTTTGGGAGCTTGTTTGAGTCCATATAAAGCTTTCTTTAACTTATAAACATAATCAGGTTTTGCGAAGTCAATGAATCCTGGAGGTTGTGCCACATATACCTCCTCATTGATAAAACCGTTAAGGAATGCACTTTTCACATCCATTTGGAATAACTTAAAATCTAGGGCGCAAGCATAGGCAAGTAATATCCTAATCGATTCTAGTCTAGCTACAGGGGCATAAGTTTCGTCATAATCAATTCCTTCTTGCTGATTATAACCTTGGGCAACTAACCTAGCTTTATTCCTAGTAACTATTCCATTCTCGTCTAACTTATTCCTATATACCCATTTGGTTCCTATGATGGTCATATCCTTTGGATTTGGAACTAATTCCCAAACATCATTCGCCTTAAATTGATTTAATTCTTCTTGCATAGCTATAACCCAACTTTCATCCTTTAAAGCCTTGCTAATATTCTTAGGTTCTATTGCTGAGAGGAAACAAAAGAAATTGTTTTTATCTTGGGCTTGTGACCTAAGGGTTCTTTGGTTAAGATGTCCTATTATATTATCTAATGGATGTGATCTAGATTCTTTAATATTAACAGTTTCGTTATTTTCTAAGTGAACGTCTTCATTATCATTTCCTATGGGTTTTGTTTTACTAACCTCAATAGCTTCATCTTCAACTAAATCATCATCTTCTAAAGGTAATGTTTTAGGAGGTGGTGGTGTTTCATCAAATGTTACATCTAGTGATTCCTCTACTTTCATGGAGTGTTTGTTAAGTATTATATATGCTTTGCTATTTTGTGAGTATCCTAAAAATATTCCTTCATATGATTTTGGATCAAACTTAGTAAGATAGTCCTTAGTGTTTAAAATATAGCATTTACTTCCAAATACCTTAAAGTAGCTTAAGTTTGGTTTTCTACCTCTTAATAACTCATAAGGAGTTTTTCTTAGAATTCTTCTAATTGATACCCTATTTAAAATATAAGTTGATGTATCTACAGTGTGACACCAAAATTTTTGTGGGATGGATTGTTCATTTAACATAGTTCTACTCATTTCTTGTAGTGACCTATTTTTTCTTTCTACTACGCCATTTGATTGAGGAGTACGAGGAGCGGAGAAATTGTGAGATATTCCATTTAACTCGCAATATTTTTCGAATTGTACTTCGTTATCAAATTCCCTACCATGGTCCGTCCTAATGGCAACTATTGAGCATCCTAATTTATTTTGAATCATTTTACTAAATATTTTGAATTTTTCAAAGGCTTGGGTCTTGTCACTTAAAAACCTAGTCCACGTGTATCGTGAGTAGTCATCTACTATCACTAAGGTATATTTGTTTCCTCCATAGCTCCGCACAGCGGATGGACCAAAAAGATCCATATGTAATAATTCTAGGCATCTAGTAGTGGATACTATATTCTTGGCTTTGTGACTAGCATGAGCTTGTTTTCCAATTTTACATGCATCACAAAAGTGCTTGTCATATTTTAGATTAGGCAAATTTCTAACTAATTCCTTAGAGGCCAAAGATTGTATTTGTTGCATGTTAGCATGTCCTAATCTCCTATGCCATAGTGTAGAGTTTTCATCTAGGGTCGTTAGGCATATCCTATCCTCAGGTTTGTTTCCTAGTTTCATAACATATATGCCACCTTTTCTAATTCCTCTACCTATAATTTTTCCATCCTTAACTATTTCGCTATCATCTTCGGTAAATGTGACTCTACATTTATTATCACATATTTGTCCTACACTAAGCAAGTTATATGTTAATTTATCTACATGCTCTACATTTTCAATAGTAAGTGAGTCTTGAGAGATCGTACCTTTGCCAATGATTTTTCCACGTAA
Source organism: Artemisia argyi (assembly GCA_030686995.1). Classification (NCBI taxonomy): domain Eukaryota; kingdom Viridiplantae; phylum Streptophyta; class Magnoliopsida; order Asterales; family Asteraceae; genus Artemisia; species Artemisia argyi. The sequence continues at coordinate 140,601,543 of CM060692.1, forward strand.
GTCACTACCGAAAATAACGTTACCTCCATTGTATGCCTTGTATGTAGAGAATAGATTGCGATTCCCCGTCATGTGCCTCGAACATCCGCTATCTTTGATCCATTCGTCAGGTTCCAAGTCAATTCCTAAACATATTTCGTCGGTTTATTTAGCCATAAAACACTTTTCGTCTCTTGGCTTTTCAACTTCTTCTTTGTCACTATCACTCCATGTTCCACTAACAAAAGCACCTTGACTTTTATAACCCGGTGGCTTTAGACATTCGTCAATGAGATGATTTGGACTTCCACATCTAAAGCACTTTCTCTTCCCGTAGTTGTCACTTCTATTCCTTTGGAATGCTTTTCTTTTGTCACGTGATGATCTAGTGAATCTTCCTCGTCGCTTGAAGAACTTCTTGAATTCTCTTACGGCCATTGCATATTCTTCGTCTTCACTTTCGTCACTTGAATCATCATCATCACTAAGTTCCTTTTTGGCTTTTAGAGCAATGGATTTGGTTTGTTCTTTCTTGACTTTAACCGTTTCCGAATCTCTTCTTATGATTTCTTCATGAACCTTCAAGTTGCCAATTAGTTCATCTAGTGATAACGTCATCAAGTTCTTTGATTCTTCGATTGCCGTGACCTTAGCTCGCCATTTTGGATGCAATGCCCTAAGAAATTTCCTAACACAATTTTTACTAGAAAATGTCTCATCAAGTGCTTTTAAACTTGTGATGATAGTGTTAAACTTAGCAAAGGCATTATCAATTGATTCCTCTTCCGGAATCGTAAATTGTTCATATTGTTGTACAAGAAGATCTATTTTATTATCTTTGACTTGGCTATTACCTTGGTGAGTAATTAGTAAAGAATCTCAAATTTCTTTGGCGGTTTTACACATAAAAATTCTTTCATATTCTTTGCGTGGTAACGTATTATAAATTACCATTTTAGCCTCATTATTTTTTGCTAATTTCTTTTTCAAATCATCATTTTGTTCTTCAAAAGATACAATTTCATTCATTTTAGTTTCAACATTATATTGAATAGGAGGAAAATCACCAAAGGTAATAATATGCCAAAGATCAAGATCTTTTGATTTCACATACGTTTCGAATCTATTTTTCCAATATAAAAATCCATCACTTTCAAATAGTGGTGGTCTTTGCATAGATTGCCCTTCTAAATATTTTTCAGATTCCATAGATCGTTACAAGTTTTAAAATACAATATATTTTAAAAATCTTGCTAGACGTGGCTCTTGATACCAATTGTGGAAAACTAGAAGGGGGGTTGAATAGTTTTACGTCTTTTTACTTTGTTATAAAAATTAGTTTTAGAGTTTTGCTTAGCTTTTAAAAACTTAGATTCGATAATAAGTGATCTCAAGTCTTGTACAATATAAACAATTAATACTACACAATATATTACGATGATAAGAAATGAAATAAGTAAGAGATGGAAAGATCGAACCGCGAGACAAGAGATTTATAGTGGTTCGGCTACAAGGACACCTTCCTTGCCCTACTCCACTCCCCGAGCACCTAACTCGAGAGTTTTCTTCACTATATCAACAAGCTCCCTTATGGCGGAGAAAACCGTACACACCAATTTACACACCAATATACACACCAATCTACACACCACTTTGCACACCACAACTTCGTCACGCCTAAGTCACGACTTCTACACAACTTCTTCAAATCAATCTACTTCACAACTAACTACTCCACACCTATCTTCTTCACACCAATCTAGTACCTAGCTTTTCTTCTTCACACCAAGCTACTAACTAATCACATAATCTATATCTAACACAACTATCTACAATCAAATATTCACAACAATCTTCACAAAGAATAATGTAAATGATCTTTGATGATGCACCAACAACTTGGATGTGGAGATCACAAAAAGTTGTAATACTTCTTGTCTTGAGGGATAGAAGTATTCTTCTCTTGCACTTGAGAGGATGAAGGTTGGATCACTTTGAAACAAAGATTTATACACTTATGATCAAAGGATAAAAGAATGGAGATTTGGATCTATATCAGAAAGTTTAGGAGTGCAAAAGGTGAGGAAAAAATCCAGGTTTAATGTGGTATTTATAGGCAACAGATTCTGACAGAGGAGCGTGGCCGGTCCCCTTAAATCAAGGCCGGTCCCCTTAAAATTAAGGGGACCGCCCCTTATAATTAAGGGGGGCGCCCAGCTGAAACGGCCAAAATCTTTGTCTTTTAGTGGGGAAAGTTTATTTGGTGAAAAACTAACTGATTTTGGTTAAAAATTTTAATTCATATATTTAGTATGAATAAAACATTTTTCTTTATTACCAAAAGTGTTTTTCAAAAATATATAATATGTTTATATAATTAAATAAACTTTGCATTAGTAAATTAAATACCCCTTTGATCATAAATTGCACTAAACACTTTGTTTATTCATACCTTAAGTGATTTGGATGTAAAGAGAAATATTAATCACTAAATACTTGTTTATGTCACAAGTTTTAGTTCTATGAGTTTATATTTTGTGATAATTAAAACATAGAGATATTGATAACATGTTAATAATGTTTTTAGGCATTATTTATGTCAACAAGCTCGTTTGATCAAGACATATTATGGGTATGTCTAGATCAAAATAGAAATTATCATACTCCGGTGGAGATATGATATGAGTAAGTTCACCGGAGAACTCCTCAAAGGTGAATGATTCGTATTCGGGATTGATTTGAGTGAGTTCACTGGGGAACTCCTCAAAAGTAAATGATTCATAAACGGGAAGAGAATTATAAGAATGAGAAGTGGTGATACCACTTATCTTCTCTCCCGTTTGATCAAAATGGAACGTTTGCAATTCCGGAATAGAATCATTGATCAAAACCTCACTATCCTTGACGGGGATAGGAGATGAAATAGGCTTTTCATTAAAAGCCTCGATTCTAGAAATGAGAAGATTAGCATTTAATAATGTAAGACAAAGAGCTTCGTCTTGGATTATTTCTTCATCATTCTCTTCTTCTGAGTTGACAAGCTCAGAAGGTAATTCCCCCACATAACTTATGTCTCCACAAGATAAAGAATAGTCCTCATCAGAATCAGAGAACATCTCAATATGATCATTTGGGAAGACAAGAGGAGGAGGAATATCACACACATGATCAAGAATTCCCTGTGACTCACTTGGGATTGAGACAAGGTTCTCAACACTAGACTTTATGAATTCGTCAGATTCCTTTGCAGGAATAGTGTCAAGATGCTCATCCCCCATGCTCAGAGAGTGAGTGGAAACCTCGGGTGTGATAACAGCAGACTCAGGGAGTTGAGAAGGACTAGCAGTAATAGATTCTACAAGTTCCATTATTTCTACTGCTAGTGATTCAGTTATATTCTTTTCTCCCTGTATTTCTACTGAAGTAGCTTCAACTGAAGTTGAATCAAAAGGTTTCTCAGATACCTTTGGGATTGGAACAAGGTCATTTATTTCCTCAAGAGGATTTACTTTGACTTCCTTGCCCCCCATTATCAAGATATCTGAAGGGTCCTTTGAGTTTTTGTCTTCAATTGGTTCATCCTCGTCACTTTCATCCTCAAGATATAATGAGTTAACAAGAGGTTTTTGTTTCTTAAGAATCAGATCCTTAAGACTGTTTATTCCATCTTGAATGGTTTTGTTGAATTGACTTTGAGCCATAATCATTTTAGTAATCAATTCAGTTTTAGCTAACTCGTCCTGAGGAAGTAGTTGAGGGTTTGTGTACTGTGAAGGCTGGTTAAAACCAAATTCATGATTGTTACAAGGAACTTGTTCATAGACAAACTGATTCCTAGTTTGACAATCAGAGTTGTAGTGAGGGCCTCCACAATACTCACAACAGTAAAACTGTTGGGTCTCATGGTGTGGAAGCTGATGGTAAGAATCAGTCGTATCATGGTATGAATAGGGATTCTGGTTATAGACAGACCTGTTTCCTGACTCTACCATGCCACAACTGGGACAATTACCACCATTATAAGGACTACCACACCATTGACAAACAAGAGGGTGAGAATAAGACATAGAAAGAATCAAAGGGTTTAGGAGGGTGAGAAATGAAGAATCAAAAAGGTAGGAGGGTAAAGGTGAATATTTTTGGTATTTTTGAAAATTTTTGTAGTAATAATAATAAGGAAAATATTTTTGGGTTTTTGTGTTCGTTGAAAACTAATTTTAAAAGGTTTTTGGGAACAGTTTTGTTTTTATATGATAATAATATGAACAAGGATGGATAAATATACAATGAGCGTGTATTCAGATTCACAAATCAGTAAAATCGTTTAGAATACGCGCACAATGAACAGTTTTGTTTTTATATGAAATTCGTTATTCTAACGAATTTAAACACATGTTCCATCAAGAACCCCCATTTTAGCCCAAATTTAAAAAAAAATTCTCACTTAGAACGCAATAAATGGTTATCAGTCCACCATGTCTAACCCACATAAGGATTGGCTAATCCAGGAGCAAACGGTTCTTGGTAAAGATAACTCAAATCCGTTTATGGCTTGCAATTTGCCCAAAATTATATGGTACCTCAACTTGCCATATCCTAAAAAGCAAATGAGTTGGCTAGCCTGCAAGATTATGGCTTGTGGTAAAGGCAGTGGAAAAACCATAATTGGTAATCAGCTCACCAAGATGTTGACTATTCCATCAAGAGTTAGCAAGTCCAGAAGCAAACGGCTTTTGGTAAAGACAAATCAAATCCGTTGACAGCTGGTGATTTGCTCAAAATCACATGGTTATCAGGTGGACCATAGTTCTTACTTGAATCGATACATCTGGCTACTCCAGAAGTGATGGCTTTTGGTAAAGAGTTTTTCAAATCCATTAAGTTTTTCTCAAAAGATTGCTAGGGACTAGCAATGTTTTAGTGTGGGGGATTGATGAGTGTCTAAATACTCATCATTTTATACTAATCTGAACTGCCAAAACATCCAAAAACACTCAAATATGCATCAAAATACTGAAAATATCTTAGAAGTGTGTTTTATATGTTTCAAATGTAAAATAATCAAAAACAGATGAAAAACGTACAAAGTTTGCATAATTGGCAGTTTCAGTCCCTCAAATTTCAAAAGTTGTCAAAACTAGTCCCTGGTTATTCTAAAAACTTGAAAAAGTCACCAAAGGTCCTTTTAAATCACAAAGTTACATATTTAGTCCTTTGGTGCAAAGTTTTACAAAATTACAAGTTTAGTCCCTATACTTTGGAAATTGACATAAATGGTCCTTGGGATGTTAAAAACTTTGAGAAAAATTAATTTTGGTCCTTGTGCTATTAATCTTTTGCAGAAATGGTCCTTGGTGTGAAGTTTGGAGAAATTACATAATTAGTCCCTCAAGTTTGGCAGTTTGGCAATTTTGGTCCCTAGGCATTCAGAAATGGAAAATATACATATATGACGCTTGTATTATTTATACTTGGCAAGTTAGGCCCTTTTGACAACTTTAGAATAATATCACAACCTACCCTCCAACTTTTCAGAAAATACAAAATTAGTCCTTGTGGTATTATAAACCTAAATCCAAACCGGACCCTAAACCTTATACACCTAAACCCAAAATAAATACTCCCTCCGTCCCATATTAAGTGTCCATATTCCATTTGCACAAAATTTTAGGAAATCCCACTAACTACACTCTCCACCAATTAAATATCATCTTTACCCACTAAAGTTTTTTCTCATTGGTTGAAATACAACATGGACACTTAATTTGGGACATTTCAAGATTCCATTGTGGACACTTATTATGGGACGGAGGGAGTAAAAACTAAACCCACCCACTATCCTAACCCATCACCCAAGCCCATACACCACAGGCCCAAAACACCCTAAAATATAAAAACGGGTCAACACCCGGTCAAACCCACCCCTTTTACCCTTTCTTCCCCCCAAAACCACTCCCCCTCACACAGTCCACCATACCACCCTCCACCTCTCTGGTTTCACCACCAGCTCACCACCCACCTTTCACACCTTGTCCCTCCACCTCACACATGCTTCCAAGACCCAATTAATTCCCCTAAAACGTGACAAGCAATCCCAACTGTCTCAAGACTTTTTGGCACGAAAAGGCATTTTAAACGGTAAGGATTAAATTGACCATTTCAAGGGCTCAGATGTGTTGGGAAAGTGTCAGAGGGTCCCACTAAACCCTAAATATCATCTACAAAAGGAAAAAGAAGCAGGGATAAAGAGTATTAGTGTAGCTTTAGTTTAATGTAATCGTAGGTAGTGTAACTTTCCAATTCAGTTGTAATTTTCATTTCAATCAGTTGTATTAAGTTACTTTAGTGTAATTCAAGCTTCCTTAAACCTTTAATTATAATTTTGTTCATTAAATTCGAATTTGGTAATTTAAGGGAATTTGACAAATTCTTCTTAGATTGTTAAATGTTGTTGTTTATGGTTCCATTAAGTTAAATTAATCTTATTTACAAGTTTTCAAAAAGGTTTCACAGCTTTGTAATCAGTTTACTCAATAGTTACAAAATATAAGAAAAATAAAAATAAATATCTATAAAATAAAAAATCAGTATAATTGGAAGGAAAAGAATGGAGCATGTTGAATCCTGGATGGACATGGTACTAGTGCCTTATGGGAGGCAATAGGTTATGTTTTGATCCTTTGGTTCATTGTTTCTCAGTCAATTCCACTTGTAAGCTTAATCCATAATTTTTTACAACTTCCTGTTTCATTATTGTTTAGCTATTAAATCTTGTTCTAGAGTACTTATTTTGCATTTGTTAATCATTATCTAGTATAAAATATATAGCTTGTTTATTAATTTCCATAGTTACTAAAATTTACTCTTAACTGCCAAATCTAGTATACTAGTAATTATTAGGTTTCTGTTGTTATTGTTGTTATTTTAGTGCTTAATTAAGTTCACCTAGTCATAATAAGTTACTGTGATTTGATTTCATAAGCCTTAGTACTCAATTGTTTGTTTAATCTCAAAACTGTCATAGTTAAGGGGTGTTTGGCTTATGTTTATTCAGGGTACACCAGGGTGATCTTATTGTTGTTTGTTGTTTCTCTCAGTCACATTAGGTATCACTAGGACTAATCAAGCATAAAAAGTGATAGGTTTAATACAAAAAAGTCAAAATCATACCCTAGACCCCCTCACAGTTGACTGTGGGGGATTTAAATCCCACAAACCCTCCAAACAGGTTATTAGTTGTAGGTTTAGATCAATTTAGCTTTATCTTAGCTTAATACAACTTATTAAATCAGTAGTGATGATTAGAACTTCATAAAAGTCAAACTAGGAGCATAATCATAAAAGTCAAAAACTACCTTTGCAGATAAAACCAAAAACTCCAACAATTCTTGTGATTTTTGTATAAGGTTTCAGACCTTGAAACTTCTAGGATTAGTAACCCCCCAGCTCAACTATTGATTCCACCATTTGCTATATTTTTGTGATTTTTGTTGTGGGTCCCACAGACCTCCAAACTTACTTGCAGGGAAAGGGGTTCCCCTGTGCATCAGACCATCAGGCTACAACCACCACTTTGGTGGTTGATTGTGGCCACCACAGTGGTCCACAAGCCTCAAACTTGGTTTATTTAAACCCCCCTCCTACCAGGGATCATAAGTTGACCACTTATTTGACCTAGTACTCAGTGGACCCCACCTGTATAAGACCCTCAAGTTTGTCCCTTTTTTCTGTGTTGAGCAAGGTAACCTAGTGCTTTTTAACTGCTTATTAGCTTATTCCAATAGCTTAATTTTGCAAATCTTGCTTATACATGTTCAAATTTTTCAGAGGAATCAAGTTTTACCATGGTGGACCCCACATAAGCTCTTGTGAGCTTAATTCCATTTTCAGTCAACTAAAGTCAACTGTTTAGGTTATTAGCTTATAATTAGCTTATTATTAAGTTCTAAAATAGTTGTTTTCACAAAAGTTAGTTATTTTTAGATATAAAATAGATTTGTAAAAGAAAAATCAAGAAAAACCAATATAAAAATAAGTGATAGTTTCTATTTAATATAATTTAATTTTAATTTTCATTTCTAGATTTTTATTAAGTAAGTTGTATTTTTATATTTTTATTAATTTCCTTTTATATTAAATTATTTTTAGTAATTTTATTAGATTTTTATATTATCATTTGGTATTTATTAGAATTTAAATTAGTTTTATTAATAATTAATCAATAATTAAGTTATAAATAGCATAATTAGTTTTTATAAAGTAACACCTAGATTTTATATTTTTCCTAGTTTTTATAAGTCATAAAATAATTTTAGAAATTTTCTTGTAATTTTTACTATTCATTTACTAGTTTTTATAATTTAATTAGTTTAATTGGTAATTAATTAATAAATAGAATAATAATTAGTAAACTAGTTTAAAAATACATAAGATAAAGTTATTATATTTTTTTTGGATTCCTGTGATGGTTAATTAGATTTATAAAAGTCTTCTTAATTATCTAAGTCTTTTTAGTATTTATAATAATTTAAATCATATAATTAGTTAATTAATAATTAAATAGTTAATAATTAATAATAAATATATAAATAGTGTTAAAAATATAATTTTAGTTTTAAAATAAGTTTTATAATATTTTAGACTTTTAGAAATTTTAATTTTATTTTTCTAAGACTTATTTTACATTTTCTTAATTATTAGTGAATTATTAGATAATTAATAATAGTTATTAAATAATCATAATTAATTAAATAATTAGTAATTATAAAATAAATATTTTAAGTTTATTTAATTTGCATTTAAGCCCCTAAGGCATGCAAATTACTACTTTAGTTAAAATCGTTTTTGTTTCGTACGTTTACGTAAATTTAAATTAAACGTACGCGTTTTTAGTTATTAAACGTTTTTAGATATCTAGGTTTCATGTAACTGTTCATATAGCTTATTTAAGCTATTTTGTTTTATAAAACCTTAGATTAATCACTCACACACACTTTATTCATATCCCTGTTCATAATCACCGATCACAGATTCGTTTTTATACCATCACAACCTCGTTGGGACATTACGACCCGGGGAAACACTGTATTCCACGGAAGCATTGGCCTAAGCTGTTTGACTATTATAGTTGACCATTCACAAGTGGTTGACCAATAATCATCTGACCGTTTCACGACCAATCACTTGGCTTAGTAGCTTGATTAGATTTATATTTTGGTGAAAGGTTCAATTAAATAGTGTATTAAATGTTGTAAGTCTGAAAATTACATCATGCTTATTTTTTTTACACTATGCTTATTTTGTTGTAAGTCTAAAAATTGTGTGCATTAAAGTGTTGTAAATCATGCATAATTTCTTGTAAGTCTGAAAATTTTGGAGAGATAGTCATCTCTCTATTATATGTAGTATAGATTATGCATTTAAAACTTTTTTTTGGGGAAATATGCAAATATGCAAGTTTCAATAGGTATATATGCAATTGCCCTTAAAATTAAGACTTACAAGCTATAATGCTTATTGTACAATACACAAAGCACTATTAATGATCTTTTATTCTTTTGCATCAATTTTAATTTTAAGACATACAAGTCTTAAAGCTTAATGTACAAAATACAAAGCATTATTAATGTGGTCAAGATATTTAATGTAGTCAACTAATTAACGAGTTAATAAATACAATTAATGTCGTTATTAAAACACCCATTAAGCGTATTGTACAACCATCTTAAACACAATTTCTGCATTAAATGTCACTAATACAAATAATAAAGCACATTATTCAAATATTCAAGCCCGAATAGACACGGGCCAAACGGGTTAATGTTATACGAATCGCTTTAAAAAAGACCCCAAAAAACGAAATTCCTTAAGCGTAACACCCCATTTATATTTAAAAAAATTAAATATATTATATGTTTTTCTTTAAAAACGATTGTAATGTTCTACAATTGAAAGAAATTATATATCCATTAGTGCCATTTAACTTTTCATTAGGCAATACATGCCCATTTAAAAAAAGGCGAGGGCAAAATATGCCCACATCGTTTACAAATTAGCCTTTTTTTTTTCTTATTTTGGGCACAAATTGCCACATCTAATAATTATTATCACAATTGTATAATTAAAAACATTGTCATTAGTTAAGGAGTTAAAAAACATCACATGCGATATTAATAAATTTATTGTAAAAAAAAACATAATGTACTAAAATACATGATTTACCAAAAAAAAAAAAAAAAATTTCAGGGTACCCGCCGCTGCAACGCGCGGGTACCCTGCTAGTTATTATTATGAGTTAACTACATTTTTTGTTCTTGTGGTTTTATCTGAATTTCACTTTTGGTCAAATTCTTAAAAAACTTGTGATGTCAGTCCAAAAGGCATAGCTTGGTTTCACTTTTGGTCCAATTTTTTAATGAAGTTAGTTTAGTCATTAAGTCTAATTGTAAAGTGGCAACAATATTCCTTTAATCTACCGGTCGTTTGCAATATTCGTCCTTTATACCAAAGATCGTTTTCACCATTAGTCCTTTCAGTTAGTTAGTCTTTAAAAAAAAATTCCCAAAAAAGAAATCGAAAAAAATTAGAAAAAAAAAATCTAATTTTTTTTTGTTTGGAAAAAAATTTCCAAAAAAAAAATAATTCGACAAATTTTTTTAAGAAAAAAAAAATCTAAAAAAATTTTTTCTAATAAAAATTTTCTTAAAAAATTTGAAAAAAAAAAAGATTTTTTGTCGAAAAAGAATTTTTCCACAAAAAATAATTCAGAAAAAATTTTGTTTGCGAAAAAAATTTCTAAATTTTTTTTCTAATAAAAATTTTCTTAAAAAATTCGAAAAATAATTTTTTTTTTGTCGAAAGTCAACTCCCCCATCACAACCCTTGAATAGAATTAACCACGTATATAATCGTGTTTAAAAAGCGTGAGAAATCCTACCCATGATAATCCATGAGAAAAATTACCCACTACTGTTTGTAAGTAAATCGTGGCTAAATATTTACGTTAGATTGTGAATAATGCATGGGTAAATATAAAAACCACACGTTTAACACAAATATTCTTGAAATGTAAAACAAACGATAATAAATAGATCATTCTTACATAAATATCAATTCTGTTAATTAGCACAAACCATCATCATTCTAATGATGTCTCAAAACAAATAAAAGAACAAACCATCATCATAAAAAAATAGAAATATTTTTTCTTAAACAAAATTTTTTCCGAATTATTTTTTTTTGGAAAAAAATTTTTCAACAAGAATTTTTTTTTTTAGAATTTTTCAAGAAAATTTTTATTAGATTTTTTTAAGAAATTTTTTTTCTTAAACAAAATTTTTTTCGGATTATTTTTTTTGGAAAAAAAATTTTCGTCAAAAAAATTTTATTTTAGAAAATTTTTTTCTTAAACATAATTTTTTCCGAATTATTTTTTTAGGAAAAAAAAATTTCCACAAAAAACACATTTTTTGAGATTTTTTTTATTTGTGTTTTAGAATTTCTTTTTAAAAGACTAACTAACTAAAAGGATTAACGGTGCAAACGACTGTTAGGTTACAGGACTAATGTTGCCACTTTACAATTAGACTTAACGGCTAAACTAACTTCGTTAGAAAATTGGACCAAAAGTGAAACCAAACTATGCCTTTTAGACTGAAATCACAATTTGTTTTGAAAATTGAACAAAAAATGAAATTCAGATACAACCACAAGGACCAAAAATATAGTTAACTCTATTATTATTATTATTATTATTATTATTATTATTATTATTATTATTATTATTATTATTATTATTTGTTTTGTCAATGACATTTTGGAACTTTAGTTAAGATACACTTATTACATAATAACCTATAAGTGACTGTCAATGGATGAAAATTCTTATAGCCATGAATGCAATTTTTAATAATAATGCTAGAACCACATATATAATTCATAAAAAAATGTACATGCTGACGTGTCAGCGGGTGATTGGTATATTTTGTGGCAGTTTCTCTCTTTTATCTTTGATTCAACCAATCACCCACTAATACGTCAGCATATGAAAGAAAATTGCTCACAAGAGTGACAGAATGACCAGTTATAGTGAATCAAGGATATGATCTCACCTGAAACGCGATATCAAATTGCTCAAAAGGGACAGTTTCACAATCTGGGTATGCTTTCTCAGCTACTGATTCACTGGATGCTCCACTCACACCCTTCACAATGGAGATTAACTAATAAACCACCAATAATTATACATATTCACACTTGTTAACGATATTATTTAGCTAAAATAAACAACCCATTATACAATTTTATGCCTGGCATGCCACTCGGATTATAGCTCCATCCTTCACAGAACTAATGAGAACTAATGAGACACATTAGCTGCCGTAAAAAGGTTTAGATTTTAACCTGTTTACAACATACCATTAATAAAATTTGTATGTCTATGTTTAGAACAACAATATGCTCCTGATAAGCTTGAATACGAACGATATAAGCTATGTTAGAACGCCATAATTAGTAGCTTAGAATTGAACCGGATCAACTAAGCAAATAAGCACAAGCTATGTTGGTATGCATTTTTGGTCATAGTTGCTTGACATGATCTAAGTTATGGACCGAATCGCTCTCCAAACCTAGAACACCTGGAAAGACTATAGTTGATGAAACCAGAAAGATTATCGGTCACACCCACAACATGCATATGAAAGCAAGATATTCAGTCATTGATAGAATCCTGGGAAAATGAATCAAATTTAGATATGCATAAAACATAAAGTATTTACACATAAATTTAATCCAGAAACCTATAACACAAAGTCCTTGAACCACATTTCAATGAAATATTCGAATCACGCAAATGATAATAACAACAACATACCCAATCCTGCTAGAGCGGGGTATGGGGGAAGTAGAATGTAGACATATCCTACCTCTACTCTAGGATAAACCCAAGTGTAGAGAGAATCACGCAAATGATCATTTTATATATTCACATCCACAACATGCATCCTAAAAACAAGTCCTTAAAACAGTCGTCTAAGACAATCAAAATTCAGGAATTTCACTTCAATAAACGCTAGGAAACAAACAATCACAAGTTCACAATAACTCCTCACTTTTATACTCCCTCTGTCTCAGAAATTAATATTAATTAATTAATTAGTTAAGGGTAAAATGTCATTTCATAAAAAATTAAGAAAAAGAAACCAGTAATGATATTGTTTTTTTTCTTCAAATTGTATGTTTTTTCTAGGGACCACTAAAGTAATCGACATTTTAAACCATTTATTCAGTCAAATAATATAATTTCTCCACATAAACATTCTGTTGAGGCAACATGATCAAGATCTCTTCATGTTTTAATGATGACAAGTAAACCATCGAAACACATTAAATAACAAACGTTAGCTCAAAATTGCCGGAGCCCATGTCTGCTCCTGGCACGCTACCTGCGCGTCAACGCACGGGTGACGCGCCAGGACACTGTATGATTCCGGGCGAATTTTGAAAGTCGGCTTTCCCCTTACCCGACAAATGTGGATCTTTCAATACAGGTATGAATATGTTATGTGCTTAATTGAGAACAGTCGAAACGAGTTTTGAGACTTGAGAGATCCTACTTTTAAAGTAACCATTTACGGGAAAACGCCAACTCATGTTTTCTAACTATCGCCTCTAGGCAAGGCTTTTCTAAACTTAGGGAGCTTGTATATTTCATGTGACATCGTGTTAAAGCATCCATATGCTCATACCCCGTGCTTACGTTCTATCTAATTACGTAACGGGTTTACTCCCTTATTGGTCAAACTAAGTGAAAGGTCTCTTTGGGTAAACGCATCCTTTCCCACTTGGTTTATGCTTTACATCAAGGCAAAGCACTTAACTTGTTTGAACCAAGGTATTAGTTGAGAACGTCGAGTCGTGGAAAGTCACGAGATATGAAACTATGGATTCTCGACGTTGTGTTACTTGAACTTATAAGTAACCTATGATCTTCTCAACTTATAATCTTAATTGTCTAACCCTTTTCTTCTTAATGACAATTAGATTACTTCTTAATCTTCTCTTAATCTCATTTCTACAAAAGACAAATCCAATCATATCCAAATCAAATATTCTCTTACACAATCTCTTACACTCTTACATATTCCCTTACACACTCTACATCTTAACCATTCATTCCCTTACATCACATCCCAACCTTCCATTTTCAACACATGAGAATTATTTGAACTTCAAATGAGGCTCCATCTAATCCAAGCCATCCATTTCAAACCAAAACCATCTCAACCATCCATCCTATTTCTTCCCCCCCCCCCCCCCATGATTTGGAATATTCTACTAGCATATTCTTTCTTCCTCTCTGTTCCATCACATGTGTTGGATCTTCACCATCCATTTTAAACAAAACCATCTCAACCATTGATTTCCCCTTTTCCCCCAAGCAAAGCATATTCCTTTGGAATATCATTTCTCAATCCAAACCTAGGCTTCTTTGATCCTATCCATCTATTTCAAATCAACATATCTCAACCATCCATATTCAACACATGCCAAATAATTTGAAAACCAAAGGAGGCTCCCTTTGATCCTAGCCATCCAATTCAAACCATTTCATCTCAACCCTCCATCTCATTCTTCCCCTCCCCCCCCCCCCCCCAAGCATTGGAATATACCTTGGCATATTCTTTCTCTCTTTTCTATGCCATGTGAGGAGATAAACTTCTACCCCTTCCAAATTACCCTATCTACACTTTATACCCTTGGTAATTTGTTTTCTCTTTAAACACTTCACAAATGATTTCCAAATTGGCTATTTGAGTTGGTAAACCTTAGAATGATTAATGTTAAGGTATAGTGTGAAGTACAATTGGGGGTTTAGCAAGGATATGTATTTATAAGATCCAAACACTCACGATGCGTAGGGATTGCACCAGGCTTTACCTCTCGAGGGATCTCGAGAAGCTTACAACCCCCACCAGGCAGTGTACCTGATCGATGTAGTATAGTATAATGACAAGTACTGGGGGATTGATCGTTCAGCTAGGAATAGTGTCGCTAGGATTAGAAAACCTAAATACTAGTTCTAAAGATGAGAGATGATTATTTTTGTATTTTTTATATTTTTTAGAAAGCAAGTAAAAATCTCGGGTTTGAAGGATTTGGGCAGAATTAGTTGCTAGTCAACTAACCCAATACTAAAGATGCAATCAAAATAAAATACTAGAAATGAAAATAAACTATATTAAACTAAGTTGTGAGCAATAAGTGGAGAAATTGTGTTTACTTAGATTTCACTACTCCCTAGATATCTTTTACACGTTAATTACTTGTTATAGTTGCGTGGATGACGGATTGTATTCCTTAATACCATTCATGGGGTGGCGTACTTAACTCCCCAATCCTATGAGTGCCTACTTCACTCCTATGTCGAGCCGGCTAAGAAGCTCCTAACATGGGATCATTAGAATTTACTTATGCATTAAATACAACCAATAAAACCTAGTACACATCGGTTCATGTTTCCTAAGACGTTCAAGCATGTTACCAATTGGAGATCTGCCAGTTTTCTTAAGCCTAACATTGAAATCATTCATCCAATACAACCATAAACAAGTAATCAACACATAATCAACATCTAGGTTTCATTAGATCTAAGCAAACATAAGATAAATCTAGCCTAGCATGGTGGAATCAAGACAAGCACAAGAGATATACAACCAACACATAGACATATTGATTGAATTAGAAGAACACTTATCTCAATTACACATGTAAGGGTTCAAGGGCTGAAAACCCTTGAAAAACCTGTAAAATTCGTATATGGTTCGGCCTTAGGGTTTCTCCGAACTTGTTCCTCTTTCATGAATGAAAATTAGAAAACTATATATAGAAAATTGAGTCTGACGGCGTCAAGAACAACCTTGTGACGCCGTCATCTCGCTGCCAAAAGAATTCTCGGACTGCCTTGATCTACATCTGACGCCGTCATGTGTTAAGTTTTTCCAGGCCGTCACGTATTTAACTCTTGACGCTCTTCCTTGTGACGCCTTCATTTCTGTACTGGGCCGTCATGAAATTTACTCTTGACGCCGTCAGGATAATGCTCTTGACGCCGTCACACACTGTTCCAAGCTTGGAAAATTAAGTCTTTGGCGTTTTCTTCACTTTTATGCTCCAAAAACGTCCGAATTGCTTCCTTTTCCAGATTTCACTCCCAAAATACCTAAAATCACAAAAGGAACGATTTAGGGCAATATTTGATCAAATAAATTCAATTCCGGGCTTAAATGACCCCCTAAAAGTGGTTCATTTTTCGCCTCATCATATACCCTTACACTTGAGATTTGCTTGTCATCAAGTAAATGCGCTTTTATTCTACTCAAAATACAAGTTATGGGTCATTTAACACTAATATAAAAGTAATTACAACAAATAATCGTTCCACTAAAGACCAAAGACAAGCACGGAGGTCATACACTAGCACCTCACAAATAGTGTTTAGATACTCACATCTCTCGGGTGTAATAAAGTATAAGTTGCAATATGGAAACGGAAGATATCTCTCACTACCTGTCATAGCAAAATAGATTACCATAGGCTTGGGAAAGGATCAAACCTCCACCACATGGCGTAAGCACCTAGGATAAACTATCAAAGAGGTCTTTTAAAGGGTTGTAACGTTAGGTGTAGGGATATGAAATACACGGTTTTGTTGGATATAGGCAGTCTTTACTGGTGGCGAGTTAACAATCTTGGTTAATTACATGTACAATATGGCGTTGCTAAGCCAAGACTAGACTCGACTTAAGCTAATAAATGAAAAATAACAAAAACATAAAATGAAGATAGAATAAAAAGGGATGGTAGTCCGTATGTTTCATACACTCTTACCCTACCATCCAAAATAATACATCATAGGGAATGTAAATTCCCCTTACACTTGAATTTTTACATACTTTACAATAAACTAATCTATTGACTCGAATTAAGAAAATCAAAACACTTGGAGTACTTTTAAGATTAACGCGCATATGGGGGTAATAATATGATGTTCTTCCCCATTACTCCATAAATAAGTACTTTACCCATGAGTCCCAACCGTCCCAAAACAATATGTACAAGGATATGACTCGACTTAGCAACCATGTAATCAATTAGATAGTTAACTTAGGGTTTAACAAATAACAATAATGCACTAAAAATGAGCGCATACATGGAAGGCTAAGGCGATTTGGGTGTACATTTAAGTGGGGTGTAACAAATTCTTCCTTTAAGTAAAATGCTTAAAGTTAGAAACGAAAAGATAGGCTCGGAGGGGTGTACTAGGGGTTTCGTGTACTAAAAATGAGTACAACGCTAAGGTGTGGGAAAAATTAGTTGACTTAACTAGCCAAGTAATATGACTTAAATGGTCAAGTAATTATGATACGGGTTTAACACAAGGGTGATCCTAATGCCTCTTATCATGTAGTAAATCCTACTACACGAATGTAGTCTCACTAGCGGTCTCGGGATGCATCACTAACGCAAGTTCTAGAATCTAAATGCTACCGGTACACTCATAAGCACTAATAGTAAATGCTTTTCCTATCAAATCTAAAGGCGAACCTCACATATTTGGGTGGAAAATTTTTCTGAATGGTACGGTTATGTGCTAGTCATACAATCTCCTATCCATGAGACGCTTGCTATGGCTAAAGTTTCACTCCTAAATGTTGTAAAAAAAATTAAATTTGGCGCTAAAATTGCACTAACAAGTATTTCTCATAGTTTTATTACACATCTACCATTAAACAAACAAACTCAAGCGAAAGTGTATCTGTAAGGTATCATCATTTTACCCTCCCCTTACACTTAAGATGAACATTGTCCCCTATGTTTAAGTAAAGAATGTAAAAGTGAAATAAGTAAAACAAATGAAATCAAATACTCCCCTGATTCGCTCAGTATGGATAATAAGGTGGCCAGGTTAAATCTTCCTCCAAGAAAATGAACAATCAAAGCTTCCCTTCCAGAATATAAATCATCTTCTTGTCATACATAACCTGTAAATCCTAAGAAAACAAACAAAGCAACCTCACATAAAATCAGTGGCAATCTACATAAGTTACTAAATCCTAGAAAACAAAATGAGATATAATGCTTGTGGAATGAAGTTTGCAGATTTCCTAGAGATTATAAAACTTAATAATTCAGCAAAAACTTTAAAACTCCGTTAGAAAAACAAAACTGGTAAAATTCCCAGATTTTTACACGTGACGCCGTCAAGAGCAAGCTCATGACGTCGTCAGAAGTGACCTGCAGAAATTCTTATGTTAAGTTTTCGGAAAATTTCGGGAAAAACTTGGTCCTACTTCCTGGAAAATCCTGCAAAACATCATTATGACTCGATACAAGCATTTGACTCTAACAATTACTAATATACATGTTCATTTAATATTGTTGTGGATCATGCTCAATTTCGTTCTTATAAACAAATTTGGATCTCCCTTACACTTATCTTTTGCAAAATACCTTTATATGAAATTAAGACGAAGTTAAAAACAAAATAAAGCATTTTCACAATTTACTTTGAAACATGAGCCACAAACAATAAAAATAAAGCATGCATACAGAAACAAATAAAATCAAACAAACAAACAAACAAACAAATAAATAAAGATTGGGTTGCCTCCCAATAAGCGCTTGTTTTTGTTCGAGTCACGAGCCTGACTCTACCCTTATTTAACGGAAATAGGGGAGGTTTTCCCTACACTTTGAATTAAGTGCGGGTGGAAGTAGCGATACACACCCTTAGGGTGGAAATATGCCACGTGAGGTGAAGAGGGTGAGTGAATGGCTTCCTTCATCCTAAAACTGCCCGGATAATATTGGTTGATGGGTGGGTCGGTTCCTCTTTTGTCTCCTAGAAATATATCTAAGGATGGAAATGTGTGTAAAGATTGAGGTTCTGGTTCATCAACACTAGGAAATTCCCTAGAACTAGGAGTAAGGTTATCACTACAAGTATTCAAACCTATATCCTCAAGTGGTGCCTAGTCCAAGGGTTCTACCTCTATCGAAATTCCTAAAGTTTCTTCTACTTCTTCTGGGTAAGTCACGGGCGGTGTGTGTGCCTCAAATGATGGTAGGACTTGTGGGGTACTTAGTGGGCTTATGTTATTTACCTCATCATTCCATGTGTCAAGATCACCTATATCCTCATCATGTGTTTTGGTAGAATCTATCCTAAGCATTCTCCTAAGTATCTCACGTGCTTCTCTAGGCATCTCAACTTCTATGTCCGAATCATAAGGATCATCCTCAATATTCTGACTGCTATATACAAATTGCCCAAGAGATTCATCATCTGTTTCTTGAGATTCATCATCATCGATCATAAAACCTAGGTCTTTTTGATCAATGTGATCATGTTCGGCTAGATCCTCCATCACATCAAGGTCACCTATGGGTTCATCCTGTATTATGGTAGTGCCTAACCATGACATACAGCTAGGTGGCTCATACGAAACTATCCTAGGTGAAGGCTCATATGGTGCATAGGTTTCACTAAATGAGGCATTTTGAAGGGTTGATGGAGCTCCTAAGGTGAATTCTTTAAAAGCATTATGCACTTGGCCTCTTTTCTCAAGGTACTCAATAAAATCAATATAAGATCCTGTCCGCCTCATTTCATTCGTCCATCTTGGTATATCCAAACTGGTGTAATTATATTTTTTCTGGTAAAACTCTAGTGTCGGACTTGGTGGATTCACATTCTCCATAATGGTGAACGGAATAGTCAATGAAAATTACGAACAAACACACAAAGAAAAAGATAGACTAAAGAAAACGTAGAAATAAAAATAAAATCTTACTAGAAAGAAATCTAGCAAGTAGACCTAATAAAAAGAGATTCTAACCTAGACAATAACTATTCCCCGTGCTGCGGCGCCAAAAACTTGATGTGTAGGGATTGCACTAGGCTTTACCTCTCGAGGGATCTCGAGAAGCTTACAACCCCCACCAGGCAGTGTACCTGATCGATGTAGTATAGTATAATGACAAGTACCGGGGGATTGATCGTTCAGCTAGGAATAGTGTCGCTAGGATTAGAAAACCTAAATACTAGTTCTAAAGATGAGAGATGATTATTTTTGTATTTTTTATATTTTTTAGAAAGCAAGTAAAAATCTCGGGTTTGAAGGATTTGGGTGGAATTAGTTGCTAGTCAACTAACCCAATACTAAAGATGCAATCAAAATAAAATACTAGAAATGAAAATAAACTATATTAAACTAAGTTGTGAGCAATAAGTGGAGAAATTGTGTTTACTTAGATTTCACTACTCCCTATATATCTTTTACACGTTAATTACTTGTTATAGTTGCGTGGATGACGGATTGTATTCCTTAATACCATTCATGGGGTGGCGTACTTAACTCCCCAATCCTATGAGTGCCTACTTCACTCCTATGTCGAGCTGGCTAAGAAGCTCCTAACATGGGATCATTAGAATTTACTCATGCATTAAATACAACCAATAAAACCTAGTACACATCGGTTCATGTTTCCTAAGACGTTCAAGAATGTTACCAATTGGAGATCTGCCAGTTTTCTTAAGCCTAACATTGAAATCATTCATCCAATACAACCATAAACAAGTAATCAACACATAATCAACATCTAGGTTTCATTAGATCTAAGCAAACACAAGATAAATCTAGCCTAGCATGGTGGAATCAAGACAAGCACAAGAGATAGACAACCAACACATAGACATATTGATTGAATTAGGAGAACACTTATCTCAATTACACATGTAAGGGTTCAAGGGCTGAAAACCCTTGAAAAACCTGTAAAATTCGTATATGGTTCGGCCTTAGGGTTTCTCCAAACTTGTTCCTCTTTCATGAATGAAAATTAGAAAACTATATATAGAAAATTGAGTCTGACGACGTCAAGAACAACCTTGTGATGCCGTCATCTCGCCGCCAAAAGAATTCTCGGACTGCCTTGATCTACATCTGACACCGTCATGTGTTAAGTTTTTCCAGGCCGTCACGTATTTAACTCTTGACGCTCTTCCTTGTGACGCCTTCATTTCTGTACTGGGCCGTCATGAAATTTACTCTTAATGCCGTCAGGATAATGCTCTTGACGCCGTCACACACTGTTCCAAGCTTGGAAAATTAAGTCTTTGGCGTTTTCTTCACTTTTATGCTCCAAAAACATCCGAATTACTTCCTTTTCCAGATTTCACTCCCAAAGTACCTAAAATCACAAAAGGAACGATTTAGGGCAATATTTGATCAAATAAATTCAATTCCGGGCTTAAATGACCCCCTAAAAGTGGTTCATTTTTCGCCTCATCAACCCAACACTTGGAAAAGTGTACAAAAGCCTGGCGCGCTGACGCGCGGGTGACGCGCCGACCTCGGTAAAAATTCTCAAGTTTGGGTTCTTGGCCTATAAATACCACCCTTGCCTCTTGTATTCCTCGCCTTTTGCCATTATTCTTTCTCTCTAGATTCTTTCTCTCTAAACACTCTCAAATCTATCTATCTCTATCTCTAATCTTGTGTTCTTGATTTTCATACTAACATCTTTGAAAGAACACATATCTTTGCAAGGGAAGAATCACAAGAACCTAATCCACTCTTGTGACTGTGTCAAGGGTCTCCTTATCTATACCTTTTCTATTACAATCGAGTCTCTAGGTTAGGTTAAGGCTTGGTTGAACAAACATATATTCATTCATTCAATTGTTTGTAAGGGAAGTCTTGTGTCTTGGTGACCAAGCCTAGATCATTGGGGATCTAGTTGGGGTTTGATACTTCCAGTGGGAAGTCTTGGTAGTGGTCTTGGTGACCCTTAGGTGAAGTCGAATCGTGAGATTCTTTTGGGTGGTTTCCGAGGGCGGAATACCATTGGGAAGTAACTCCTTCTTTGTGAGCATCGATATTGGTGAATATCGGTGGAGTGAATTGTAACGGTTTGTAGTCCACCGAAAGGATTATACTAGTGAATAGTATCGGAGTCGCGGATTCGCAACCGGACGTACGAATGGTATAAACCCCCATCCCGAACCAGTATATATCGTGGTGTCTCTCTTTACTCGCTTTATATACTTTGCTTGTATTTGTGGTTGTTTGGATTGATTATACAACCACTTGGTTTTCTTTGAGGCTTAAAGTTTTTAAACGTCTTAAAAGCCGAAGAAACCGTATTTACCCCCCTCTACGGTTCTACACATTCATAACACTAGGAAATAAAGAAATACATAATATTAGGCTTGAAATCCACAACATGCATAACAATCCGAATTCCTGACTTATTTATACTTTGTGGTCGAGAATTATTAGTAGAAGAAGCTTCCTAATTCGAACAACATGAAATTTTATGTTTTCGTCTGTGAGATTGATATTTCGTATAAACTGTGAATACTTTTGGTTTAAATGATGAAGAAGAGTTACATGTATAAGGTGAGTGATAATAAGAGGAAGTTATAAGATGAAGTTTAATTGTCATGGTGATTGACGGTTGTATTTATTTTGTATGTTTTTCTCATTATCTATCTGGTAACTTGTGAGCCGTGGCAGTTTAATACTAAAGCTATCCCTTTCTTGTTAACTTTCTTCCAAAACCCACAATATGACAATACTTTAATCGGTCAACAAAATATTACGTAACACTTAACAATGAGAATATAATAATAATAATAAAGATTTCCCTCCTCTTTTACGCAGGAGCGTCAACGTTCAAATTTATACCAAATAAATAATAAATTCATAATTGATTCTGTCTTCATTATTCATAATTGAAATAAATTCTTTCACCTTTTAATTCAATAAATTTGAATTTCATTTCAATCAAATTTAGTTAAAACAATCAAGATGAATGATATTGGAGTGGATGATGATAATCTACAACTTATAGATTTCTCAGAGGAAGATGATTACTTGATTGCGTTTCCTTTTCGCGATAATCTTGAAGATCTTCGACTTTCAGGTAACATACCACCTTCTATTTTTTATCATCTTTTGGTTGTTCTGTTAGTTTATGAATAATCTGTTTCTTGATTTTGTTTGATCATTTCCTTTTGTTAAATTTGAAGCGGGTTCGAGTTGATTGTCGTTGTCGTGTTATTTATGTCACTTGATTGATTTAAATGTGTACAGTTTTTTTAGAGTTGGCAAAAGTGTAGAGTTTTGATGATTTTAAAAAAATACGTTAAACGGAAAGTGATTATGATCGGATTTAAATTTAAGAATCTGGTACAAAGTTCTGCGAAAATTTACACTGTGTGGTAAGTTTTATTTCTGGTGATTACGCCTTTTTTTACAGATAAACCGGAAACTGATTATTTGGCATTTATGGGTTTCTGTGAATTGTGGTTGCGTTTTTGTAAAGATTAGGAGTTTTAGTAAACGCCCTTATCGGAATTAGTACATCAGCATGAGAAGTTTAGTTTATCCAAACGCTCCAACCAGTTTATCTGCATAAAAATAAGCAATCCCAAACACCCTATTAAACTGATTACTTTTCATAAGATAATTAGATAGTGAAAATCACATGGACCAAACACTCGGAGTTAATTATTCGATATAAGAATGCACATGACTTAGATTATTAGTTTGCAAAGTTAATCCCAAACACCCCAAATTGGAGAGCAAAAAAAAAAAAATTGAATCACTGGATTTTGTTTATAATCATTTTTTTTTTTTTTTTTTTTTTTTTTTTTTTTGTTGTCACAAAAATGTATATGAAGTCATTGAAACTATGCTAATATCAATTTTTGAATTGAAATTGTAAATGAAAAAAGAGGCGTTAGCCTATTTTTAGTCCAACTTTATAGAATAGAATGATTATTAGTGGTTTTATGAGGGCATTTGTTTTGCAGTAACTTTTGATAATGTGAATGAGTATGATCGTAGCAAGCAGTGTGGAGGTGTGAATTTACCTGCACAGTCTGAATCATTGGAGCCAAGAAGACCGAGTTTCTTGCGTAAAAGCTTAGCTTGGGATAGTGCATTCTTTACGAGTGCAGGTATTGTTGATTTCTTTATGAGTCTGTAATATGTATGTTAGATTAAAATGTTTGAGGTTCAGGTTTCGAATGAAAGATTGATATGAAGCTGCGTTTCTTTTTGAGTATCAAGATAGTATTTCATATAATGATTTTTTTTTTGAAAATGGTAAAGGTGAATATGTTTCTTTGTTGACATTCACAGGTGTATTGGATCCGGAAGAACTGTTCATGATAAATAGAGGCTTCAGGAAAGTGGAATCCAAAAAGCCATCTCATGGAACTCGAAAAGACACACGACTAGATCTTGTATCTAGTCAAGCTCAGATGTCATTAGATAGTAAAAGATCAAAACTTGCAACAAACATTGGTGGACCGACATGTGGGCAAGCAAATGCACTCTGTAAGTACTAAAAATTGAGAAACCATAAAATTAAACTACTTTTGGCTGTCATGATATTGATTGTGGTAATCCGGTATATACATGATCTATTTAATCATGAACTTGTCTGTAACGTACTCCGTACTTTCTTTTTTCAGCCAGCAAGAAAACAAATGTTTGCTCTCAAAACATGGTGTGTATGTTCAACTTTGCCGTTGGTCATTCTTCACTAGTTAGCATATCTTTCTTTTCATTATTAATCTGAAAAATGAAACGTTACTATCTTCAAAATTTTAGATGAAATCAGTTCGAGCTTTACATAGCCAGAGCATTAACCTACAAGGACCAAAGGTTGTAACCAAGATGAGGATAACCAATAACCAAATCAAACAGGTATATATATGAATGTGAACTTTAAAAACATCTTATGATTTATATAGGAGATGGAAAAAATGGTGGCATGGCAGGTTGGGTGACGGGTCAGTGGTCACAACGAGTAATTTTGTAAGGGTCGGGTTGGATTGACCCAGGGTACTTTTTATCCCAAATATTTCTAAATTTTCTATAAGTAAATAAAGTTTCAGATATAATTACAAATATATATTCTTTCAATGATAAAATATATATTTAATAAAAGAATTTTGGAGGTCATACACATTGGTTTTATGCAAAATTACACATCTTGTTGTTATGCAGCCAGTTTGACCCTTTTTCTTTATAGCTAATTCGTCTAACTGTACATGCTTAGCCCGGTAGAAATATAACAAATTTGTTTCGTCCGATTAAGTTAGATCAGTATTGACTATATTCATAATCTGATGCGATAAAACAGGACAAGGTGTCAAGCCTGCCAGAGCTCATCTCATCTACACAGACGACGAACAACACAGCTTTTGAAGGATCAGATAGTGCGAAAATGGAAAACAAAACCCGAAAGGCTGGAACAGGTATGGGCTCAAAGAATTATAAATGAGTCGTGTATCAGATTTGTAATCTTCCAATTTTGAGATATGGACATTGTTTGTTTTGATGTAGTGACTGATATGACTGTGTCCAAGAGGTCTCGATGTGGAGACTTATCTGGTCTTTATAAATCTTCTTTTATGACTCCTACAACTGAAAAAAAGTCAAAGTTTCATCCCTCATATCAATCATTGTCTAGTGCTTCATCTTCTAAGAATTTGACAAAATCTATTGGAAGTAAAAACAATCCCAGAAAGTCGAAACCGACAAACTCTCCTTCATCAGTTCATTATCCATTGTCGTCTACGTGTTCTTCTAGCACATCTCCTGCTAGCTCCATTGATGGATGGTTCTTAGAATCTTTATCTTCAACTACTACCATTACTGATCAAAACACCATACCGACATCAGCTTTTCAAAGTCTTTCTCTTGCATCTTGTCGAAATTCTGTGGATGGGAAGTTTACTAGTCAAAAAGCCACAAGATCATCAATACGAACTAGCCCATTTTCTGGTGGATCGAAAAGAAAGATCAAATCTTCAGGTCTTCGAATGCCATCCACAAAGATTGGATTTTTTGATGAGGTACTTCACGCCGCCCTAGTTTCTTTACAATAATTTCGTCTCATTTACTTAGAAACTGGTTCGGTTTTGTTTTTATCGTTAATGGTTAAATGGGTGAAATAGTATAGTTTAAAAGAAAATGGGTCAAATGAGTCATCTTATTGAAAGACTGTACTTCTACTCTATAAAACTCTATTAACTCATCTTATTGAAAGAGTTAAGATTATTTTTGGAATAAAATGTGTATTGCAATCATATTTGATTCACTAACTCTTTAAACAAAATCTTGGGGAAAAGATGTCAACAATGTGCGTATCAGAATATGCAGTTTGACCCGTTACCCAATCCGTCCATATTGCCACCTTTACATCTTACAGATACTATGTGAACTTACTAGTACATTTTCTTCCGAAATTCTTACTCACAGGAGCCGATCTTAAGAGGAATTCTGCAAGACCGTTTTGGGGACCACAGTCCCTTGCTTAATGAAAACAGTACAAAAATACAGTCATCTCCTCATTCTCCGTATCCTTCCACCGAGAATTGCTTAAAAGCTAGAAAACTTAAGGAACATGATGGTAAGAAATTTAGTGCAAGTTGTAGCAAATTGAAGCCTGATAGGCAAGAACCAAAACAGATTTCAAAGAACAGAATGAACATGGACCAAAAGAGACAGAAAGATGATTCTGGCGTACTTCACTTGATTGACACAAAGAAAAAACAAGACGAGAGTGATCAATATGATAGCCAAAAGGAGAATGTGTATAGTTACAAAGATGAAGTCAATAGCTTAAGCAAACAATTGGAAGTCATTGATCTCGATAGAGATGTAGCTGAAGTTAAAGGTCAACGGACCGGCATTAAGCAGCATGGTCAAGTTATTCCTCTTCTAAATGCTGAACATACTCCACTTTGCTCAAGAACTCCACTGGCTGAAAAGATTATTAGAACATGATAGAATTTTGCATTATCTGGAATGTTTGATGTTATCATATCTTGGTTTTTTTTTTTTTAATAATACATTTGTTATACTTTTTTATGTTTGTCTTTTCACCTTTAGTGATTAAGAGCAGAAAATGTCATGGTTTTGCATAGTTTGAAGCCTCACATAGGTTTTAACGTTATTTTTTCGGTTAACAAACATATTATTAACTTGATGGAAAGTTTATTTGTCATGAAGTCTCCAAGTCTAAGGATGCTACTTCGGGCGGACGTGCTGCTTTCTATGGGCTCTACATCCATCAAGTCATGTAAATTCACTATCGGAAATTCTTCCGCAGCCTATCTCATGCCATGCTTATTCTTTCTCCGAATCGGTTCCTAGAGTCAGTCAGTCAAGATTCGCCATCAAGGGGAAGGGGGGGGGGGGGGGGGGGGGGGGGGGAAGGACCCGCTTTAGGTTACACATAACTTGGACAATCAAGAAGATAAGAATTAACAGTCGAAGATATCTAACCAAGGGTGTCTCAATGCATCTAGAACGAACAAAAATTTTACACAACGCTGAAGTATCTTATCGAATCAATCATTTTGTAACTATTCATTAAAAAAAAAAAAAAAAAAAAAAAAAAAAAAAAAAAAAGAAAAAAAAAAAAAAAACCACACACACACACACCCTAGTACTTAAGACTAAGTGTAATGTAAGCACACACGATCACGGTCACCACTGCCCGTCAGCACCAACTCAACTTTTTCTCTCTAAAACCTTCTTTATGATCAACTTAGTTTAATAAGGCGACTGCGGTCACCACAAAATGCATACACCACTTAAACACAAATATACCTCATAAAAATAATTTAATAAAACACACTCACACCACAAAGGGGAGCACTCGGTCGTCTACACGACCAAATTATGCATTGTTTGATTGAAGACGGCAGTCGTGTAACAAGGGGTGACCGGGGAGGACGTGTCCTCTTATGGGATGACCTGGGAGGACGAACATCCGTTACGGATAGTCTAAGGGGCCATTTCTTCACTGACTGAAGTCTGAAACCTTAGGGGGTATTTAAGTAACCACATGAAATACATAACGAATGTTCAATTAATTTGTTGCATGTATTTAAACTTTTAGATTGATTATATCAATGTCAGTGATTGATTTAGTAAAATCTTTTGATTGATCAAATGATTTGAATTTTTATATTTTATAATTACCATATATAGAATATATATTTTATTACACACATTTAATATTTTAGGCAACAATTGTGACCAAATTACCATATATAGAAATATTTTGTTTTGATACTGAACTAGCTTGTATATATATCCTATCTTACATTTTGTAACATTGATTACATTTTTTCTATTGTGATTTAGAGCAGCAATTATGTGTGAGATGGATAACTTGCAACTTATTGATTTTTCTAAGGAAGATGATTGTTTACTTGAGTTTTCATTTCGTGATTCTGTCAAAGATGTTAGACTTTCACGTGCGGGATATAATTCTATTTTGTTAGCTTTCGGTTTGTTTGTGCATGTTCCGTGTGAATATTTATGCTTTGTTGTGGAACTTGTTTTGCAGTAGGTTTTGATAGTGTGAATGAGTCGATGATTAAACGTGGTGAAATGGGATCCGTGGAGCGAAGAAGGCTGAGTTTGTTGCGTAAAAGCTTAGATTGGAATAGTGCTTTCTGCACTAGTCAAGGTGATTCTTACATTTACATGTTTGTTAATGTTGCTAGTCCACAAACTTTTCATATTTTGTTATGTGATTTAAAGGTTTTGCTATTACTCAAAATATCACATGTTTTCGCTCCATCATGTGTTGAAAAGTACTACGTAATTCGTAAGAACCAGAATGTCAAGCTGCATCTTTTATCTAGTGCAATGGACTGTTTAATTTTTTTTCTGTGTTTCATTGTAAAGTTGGTAAAATACGCATATTTTAAAGTTTTTCACATGCATATGCAGGTTTGTTAAACCCTGAAGAGTTGTCTATGATAAATAAAGTTTTCAATAAAGCTAAATCTCGGCAACAATCTTCTGGTACTCGAGAAGATGTAAAGCGAGATATCCACAAACGATCTAAAGTTCCTATTAACATCGATGGATTGGCATCCAGCCAAGCGGGTATGGAACATAGAACCAGAAAATCTGGAGCAGGTTTGGTTTCAAACGATAAAAGAGTAATATATGTATCTGTAAAGTTTGCAAACTTGATATACTGAATTTTTTTTTACCAGGTTTCACTTTGTCCAAGAGGTCTCAAAGAGGAGACTTGTCATCTAATGATACTTCTTTTATAACTCCTACAACTGAGAAGTCAACGGTTCACATCACTCAAATGAATCCCCTTCTAGTTCTTCATCCAAGTGTATTACAAGGAATATCAAATCAAGAAATTACATCAAACCGACCACCGCCGATCCTTCCTCAGTCCTGTCTCCAATGTCGTCCACTTGTTCTTCTAGCATATCTCCCGCTAGAAGTATTCACAACAGCACATCACCCTCAGTGTTTAAAAGTTGTCCTCATGCCACAAGATCATCAATAAGAAATATCAAATCTTCAGGTCGACAAATGCCATCTCCAAAGATCGACTTCTTTGATGAGGTAATTCATGTAATTCTATTTTCTTTTTCATCTACTAGACAGCAGATAAAGTTACTTATATCTTTTATTCTTAACTTAATTATTATTCACAAGAGCAGTCGGTATTTAGAGGAAGTGTGCAGAAGTTGAACAAGTATCCGGTATCTAATTTTTCAGTTTCTACTCAAAATTGTTCAAAAGTTCGGAAAGTACTCAGTAGGGAGCATGATGGAAGAAAAGTCGGTACAAGCTGTAGGAAGCCAAAGACTAATAAGCAAATACATATAGAGATCTCAAAGAACAGAATGGAAATAGAGTGCAAGATTTTAAAAGATGACTGTGGTTCAGTTCAAGGAAAAGCTGTGAATGATAAGAAGAAAAAGAAAGACGAGAGTGATCAAGTCAATGGTTTAATCAGTCACTTGGAGAGCATTGATCTTGACATTGACGCTGAGGTAAAAAGGAAACACAGGTGCAAAAAACATGGTCAACCTTTAGTGGAGACAAGCAGACTAAGTTTGTTGCGTAAAAGCTTAGATTGGGATGCTGCTTTCTTCATTAGTGCAGGTAATTGTTGATGTCTACATGAGTCTGTTTAGTACTTCTTTGTATTTTTGTTTATCTTTTAGATAATCAAACATGAAATATTTCACAAAAACAATACCTTAATTTATCTATGAATACAATTATATTATTAAAATATCAATACTAATCTGTGATAAATTTCCTAAGGGGTTGTCTATGTATCAAAAGTACCATTAAGACAACTTTCAACGCTCTTGACCTATTCAGACCATATGGCAGGTCCTCTTCTTAGCAAATTTATAAAAATTTAACCCGTATGAGACTATGAATGATCCAAATCGATTCATTCAAAAGTTACTGGAAAATTTTCAAGTCTCAGCTTGCCTGTTTGTTTAATGTCATTTAACTCCAAATGTCAAGCTGCATTTCTTTTTCTAACATGAAAGACTGCTTCTATTTTTTTTAATGCTTGCAATGGTTTTAAACAATTCTTTGTTCATATTCAGGTCTATTAAATACTGAAGAGATTTCTGTGATAAATAAAGGCTTCACGAAAGCTAATTCCAGTCAACCATCTTCTGAAACTCGAAAAGACGTACAACCACACCTAGTTTATGATCAGAATCGGGCATTAGCTGATAACGATGGCTTTAATGTGGAGACTTTTAAAGACGTAATCCCTGATATCCACACTATGAACAAAGAGCAAAAAAGCCTAACAGACGATATTGCTTCATATCACAGAAAATGTGTGATAGACATAGAGAAGAACAAAAACGACTGTGAGAGCCAAGAGGATTCAAATAGATTTAGCTCCTTGCGTAAAAGCTTAGATTGGAATAGTGACTTATGTCATGGTGCAGGTAAATGATTATGTCTAATATATCAATTTAGTTTATTGGACCCCAATGTCAAACTTAACAATCTACATTGGAGTTCATGTGATAGTAGTAAATATGAAGATGATTTTATCTTCGTTACACAGGTCTGTTAAATCCTGAAGAGTTGTTTAAGCTGCAAGAAGGCTTCAAGAAATCTAAATCCAGTCAATCAACTTCTGAAACTAAAATACACATAGTAACACATACATTTGCTGCATTGTCGGATAGTGATGGCCTTCACTTGAGGACTTTAGAAGCTGATCTTTTTAAATCGACTTCTTTTACTTCTCCTACAGCTGAAAAGAACCCAAAGGTTCATCACTCAAATAGACCAACTTTAAGTGGTTCACCCAAGTGTAGTAGAAGGAAAATCACTAACAGAAACACAGAACCGACTACCTATCCTTCTGGTACATCTCCTGCTTGTAGCTTCCACGTTACCATATCGGCGTCAGATTTTCAGCGTTCTAATGTTGAGGTGAACAAGTATACAAGTGAATGTGCCACAAGATCAATAAGAAACATCAAACCTTCAGGCCTTAGAATGCCATCACCAAAGCTCGGATTCTTTGATGAGGTTATTCATGCATTTCTATTTTCTTTAGCTTTACTTTTATCGAATCACTATTTGAGCGTTACTAATACCTGTTTGTCTTGACTTATGACTAACAGGAGCCTCCCTTTCAGCCAACATTTAGAGGAGGTATGAAAAGGTTTAATGAATTTCCATCAATGGAGCGAAGGCTGAGATTAATGCATAAAGCTTATGAGATAGGGCCTTCTTCACTGGTGCAGGTAATTGTTGTCTATATATGATTTATTAATTTTGAAAGTTTATATTCCTTGTTAGTTCACGATATATTATTTTGTATGTTTATATTCCTCGTTAGTTCACGATATGTTATTTTGTTTTCAATGGATGCCATTGATTCATACATTTTCCAAAATTTTGCGATCTTTGAACTTTGCAATTGTCTTGCAAGAGATGGTCTTTCTTATAAATGTTAATGTCGAAAATTACTTCTTTTGATCCTAAAAATCATCACATTTATTTTCTAGTACAAGGTAATGCTTTCTGTGATTCGTGTATAAATGGTAAAGATGCTGATGTTTTTCTTACATATGCAGGTTTGTTGAATCTTGAAGAACTTATTTCTCTAAAAAATGACTTTGTGAAAGTTAAATCCAATCGGCTCATATTCAGTAACCAGAAAAGACGTACTATCATCTAGTTGGGACTCGACATCTTTAGATAGTGATGATACGTTTGAATGTTATTTTCAAAGCAATCATTAATCTTGATTCTCATTCCGTGAAATTTATATGTTTTTGTATTTAATACTTTTCACATAACATTTAACTTGATGTACCAAAATGAAACTCTATTTATTTTATGTTGGATCATTATATGTGTTTTCGATGACTTTTATTTCATCAAATTTGGTCCATTGCATGTTGAATTTGTTTAAAGTAAGGGATAATGTTATCAATCATCGTAAAGAATCAGAGTTTACATCGTCATCACTGGTGTTACCGCATCATCTCATTTAGAACCGATTCTTTTATGTCCAAATTTATCGGAATGGGCGAGGACATTTTGACCCACTTTGACCCGCTGGAGGCTTGTGCTTTAGCCACTGTTTGACCCACTGAGAATCTCAGTTAATATGACTAATGCTTTGTCTGTTAATCACTTTAGTTTTTGAATGTGGTTCGTTTAGACATATCATACAGTTTGGTTAGGAAGCAAACGAGTCGTCTAATAAGCCACCAAAGCTTTGTCCTCCCCATCGCCATGCCAAGTATATTCCAACTTTGCCTGTTTTTTTTTTTTTTTTTGATGAGAGAAAGTATGGTTGGCATAGCCACATACTTCAAGGCTGTGATTCAACGCAGATTTATTTTGGCACAGCTTTTAGTATAAAGCCATGGAGCATTTAAAATTTAAGGAGATGGTCAGAGTTGAAAATAAACAAGATGAGGTAAGGACGGTTGAAATGGTTCGGATATGTCAAGAGAAGACCAGAGAAAATGTGAGTTAGAAGAGTGGAAGTTTGGGTAGTCGACAGCTTGAGGAGAAGAGGTAGATCAAAACGTATTTGCGAAGACAAACTAAAGCATGACATGAAGGATTTCCTTAATTTCTTTTGTCCGATGACATGACCTCTATTAGGAACGTGTGGAGAGCTAAAACTAGATTAGGTAGTTAGATGGTAGGTAACTAGGTAGTCTTATAGAGATGTTAGCTCCCTTTATGCCTTTTAATCGTTTTGTAGTAGCTCCAACTGTACATATTTGCCTTTGCCTTCGCTTTAGGTAGAGACTCCATAACTATAGGCATCTACTTCTATCTACGAACTTAGTTGTACCTTTTGGAACATATAATTATATTTGCTCATATCATGTTTCCCATGCTTTATGTGCTACTGCAATAGATAATAAGTAAATATGATGATAATTTATCATGATATAAAAATAAGCAATAATGTATTAATGACCGTATCTCATTTCTAATAAGTTAATGATGATGACCGATACTATAGTATCATTAAGTAATAAAGTCATTAATAATGAATTAATGACTGTATAACATCCGGAAATACCCACATTAATTTTGTCAATGACATTAACTACTTACTAAACAAGAACCCTGCCTAAGTTTATAAGTATCGGTGTCCTTTGTATAATTATCATATTTATTTTTCACACAATAAACCATATAGATCTCAGATAAACATGGCCAAGCTTATGAAAACATATGGTATTGTGTTATGTTTAGTGTTTTTAACACTGTTCGTCGGACTTGATTGTAAGTTTTAATTTTTCTAACTTTTTTCCTCCACATTGAATACGATGATTTAACTCTTTTATTCCTCACTTGATACATAGAATGCTTCATTTTTATTATACATTGTACACTTTATATCTTGTTATCGTTAATGTAGGCGCAAGAGTTGCAAGCACCAAGAGATACGAAGATAGTATTTCAACCTTGCAAAATGAAAAAATAGGATCCGTTGTTTGCAATTTCTATGACAGGCCGGGATTGCATTACTGTTGCTGTAAGGATCAATCCGAATGCTTCGATACTAGAGAACGTTGTGCTGATTATTGCAGTGCTCATCATCGAATTTGTTTCGGACCTCCCAAGATATAAAACATGGCATTCTCGAATAATTTATGCGATTTATTCGTTTATTTGAAAACCAACTGTTTTTAATTTTACTTGTTCAAGTCCATGCACTAAACAGTATTTACGTGGTGGTTATTTTAAGTTATTTATGATTGTCACAAAGTTGGCCACTTGGCCGTTATCAACTCTTTTGCTTCACTCGACTTTTTTAATATAATTCGACGTATAATGTTTTCTTTCTGAGTGAAAAAGCTGTAAATCAACCTGTAACGTATTGATACTTCTATAAGCTTTACAAAACAAGTTTATGTTTGGCCACATGTAGCACTAAACACTAGCGGTAGTAGTAAGCACTAAGCTGTAGCAGTAAGTAGTATTAGCTTGTTTAAAAACGTGTTTGATAACGTAGTTGTAGCTCTAATTATAAGATGTAAAATTACGAAAAAGGGCGGACAAAAATTATCATCAAATAATAATGCAAGTATATTAATTCCATTGGTTTCAAGATGTCTATAATGAGAAGCAAAATAGCTAGTAATGGCCTTCGTTCCACTAAGATTTCAGCGAACATTTAAAAAACATGCATAGGAAAAACATGCATAGACGATAGTTGAAGGAAAAAAGAAAAGAAACAGTATCCGTCATATACTTATATGAATGTTATTTTCGACGGTAAATGGTAATATTAAAAAAATGCTAGCAGTATACTGGAATGCTCTTTTAGGAAGCATTAAGAGGTATTGCTAAACGCTAGCAGCAGCGTTGCCAACCAAGCATTAAAACCGGAACGCTTGCTGCTTGTCACTTAACCCTCTTAAACGCTTCTAAAAGGGTGTTGCCAAACACGACATATGGCACTACTTTTTAAATAGAGTTAACAACATTTTTGGTCCTTGTGTTTTAGTACGGATTTCATTTTTAGTCCATTTTTTCAAAAAGTTGTGATTTTAGTCCAAAATCGATAGTTTGGTTTCACTTTCAGTCCATTTTTATAATGACGTTAGTTCAGTTAGTTAAGTCTAATTGTAAAGTGACAACATTAGTCCTTTAACCTATTGATCGTTTGCAGAGTTAGTCCTTAATACCAAAGATCGTTTACAACAGTTGCCACGTTAGTCCTTTATACCAATGATCGTTTGCAACATTAGTTCTTTATACCAACGATCAATTAATAGGTCTGAATATAGTCCTAGAAACCGCAAAATAAGAACTTTTAGAAATAAGCACTTGCTGGCCTCATGGCCCAATTTAGTCTCGATAACCAATTTAATAGGTCCGAATTTAAATCCAATAAGCCAAAGAGAAAACCAAATAAGCACTTGGACAAAAAAATAAGCACTTGGTTCGGTATAAGCAATAAATTAGCAAATAATCAAAGCCGAGACCTCTAATGTTCAGTAACAAAAGAAAAATAAGCCGAACAAGAATGAGCTCAAAAAGCTCCGACTTAAGCCAATAAGTAGAAAAAAAGCTAAAAGAAAAATAAGCACATATCCAATAGAATTCAAAACAAAATAACGATCCAATCCAAACACATGGGTCTTGGCCCAAACTTCTTGTGGCTAACCAATATCCAACGCGACAAACAAAAAAGAATAAGTAATAAGGCCGAACCATAAACTTAAACGGAAGCTTATCACAAGCTTTAAAACATACGGTTATAAATCTGAAAAAAAAGAATAAGCAATGTTAGTCCTTTTATATACGTTTTTTATATACATTTTTACACACGTTTTTACACACATTTTTACACATTTTTTATATACATTTTTACACACTGGCTGACCAAAAAGAAAGAATAAGCAATAAGCCCGAACCATAAACTTAAACGGAAGCTTATCACAAGCTTTACAACACACGATTATAGATCTGAAAAAAAAGAATAAGCAACGTTAGTCCTTTTATATACGTTTTTATATACATTTTTACACACGTTTTTACACACATTTTTACACACTTTATATATACATTTTTACACATGTTGATATAAATAATGCATAAAAACGTTATTAATATTTTTCGATATCCATACGTTTTGACGATCACAAAATATAAACTCATTAAACGTAAAGTTATTACGTAAACAAGTATTTAGTTACAAATACCACTCCATTCAATTAAATCACTTAATGTATGAATAAACAAATGTCTAATACATTTTATGCTTAAAGGGATTTTTATTTAGACACTACAAATTTTATAAAATGTTATAAACATTTTATATATTTCAGAAAAACACTTTTGGTAATTAAATAAAAATGTTTAATTCATAATAAATATATGAATTCAAAATTTTAACCAAAATCAGTTAGATTTTCACCAAATAAACTTTCACCAGAAAAAGACAAACAATTTGGCCGTTACAGGAGGGCGGTCCCCCTTAATTATAGGGCGGCCACCTTAATATTTAAGGGGGCTGGCCACCATTTAAGGGGACCGGCACGCTCCTGTTGCCAGAAATGTTTGCCTATAAATACTGGTTCATTTCTGCTATTTTTCCTCACCTTTTGCACTAAAATTTTCAGTCCCAATCATTTCTAAACATCCTTCTAAATCCTTTGATCATAAGATTATAAGTCTTTACTTCAAGTGATCCAATCCGTCGCCACTCAAAGTACAAGAGAAGAATACCCCTTCAATATCAAATCAAGAAGTATTATAGATTAGTTTTGTAGATTAATAAATCATTTGTAAAGTTGTGTTGTGCTTGTAATAAGTAGATTTAGGTGGGTTTGTACTTAAGTAAAGTAGAAGTAGTGTTGTGAAGAAGAAAGTAGTGAAGTAGTGTGAAGGCGTGAAGTAGTAGTGTTGTGTTCAAGTTGTGTAGAAGTTGTGACAAGTTGTGAAGAGTCGTGAGATTGGTTCTAGCTATTATTAGAACTCGACATTTTGCTTAGTAGGTGAAATTCTAACTTAAAACTTATGGGGCAACAAAAGTGTACCAGTTGAGGATTTTCCTATAACTTAGGGGTTAAGATCGGAAGGGCTTCCTATATCTAATCGATGAAGGACCTGATTATCGTCGATTATCTTTCTAAGGTAGTAATTCTAAAGCGGGCAAAGGCGATCTTATTGTTATGTTTCATTTGTTCCTTTTGAATTTTAGAAATCTGGGTACAGGTTTGTTTAAGCTTATCCTTAAATTTACTAAAATTCTGTTGATTTTCTACTTGCCTATTACTATGACCTTCTTCTATCTTCTCTAGAAGATCAATAGTAAATTCATTTAAACTATTCAATATGTTCTCAACCTGATCTTCCTGATTTTCTAAAGGTGACCTATGGGAATCTCATCCAACCTTAAATTTCCAAGATGAGGTAGGAAGATTTGTGGGGAAATAAGAAGGTGCTAAGTCATAAGGTCGTCTCCTAAATAAACTAGGCTCATTACTAGGTAAGTGTGATAGAGGACGTGTGGGTCTCCTAGGAAACATTGATCCTTCGGGAATAAAGAATCCTTGAGGATCAAATGTTGATGAGGGTAAAATAGTGGGAAAAGGAATAGGGGATGGTGGAGGAATAGGTGGTGTATTACCATAGAATTCTCTTAAGTGTTCTAGGTGTGGGTCGTCTAGAAAAGGTGTAAATCCTAAGGGTGATGGTGTAACTATATTATTCCTAGAGTCGTCTAAAGAGTCAGGGAAAATGTGTTTTTGAGGAATAATCCAGTACATTTAGATAGGGAAGAGCATTCTCCATATGTAAACTAGATGAGGCGGGGGTAGGATAGCGGGGAGTAGACATAACTATGTATTGAAATAAAGCATTTAACAATTAGGTACTATCTACTATACTAACCTTTTAACACATATTGTTTCGGAGAATGGCAGTGGCACTGAGGACTTTCTTGGACTTTAGAAAATTAGTTGTAGTTTAGGTTTTGACCTTGTTCTCTACAACTGAAGCTCTGATACCAATTTGCCTTACTCACGTGTCCTGTGAGTTTTGTAGGTTTGTTTGTGTAGTTTAAGTTCTTTTAGTTGTTTTAAGTTTCTTAAGTAATTACTCCTAGGGTTTATATGTTTAGTTATAACATAAAACCGTTCGGGCCATCGTAATTTAGAAGTATAACTCCTCACATGAAGCTCCCTACTATTGTATAATGCTGCCAACATAATACCGTTCGGGCCATCATAATTCAGAAGTATATAAATCCTCACATGAAGCTCCATACAATTAAGTTAAGTATTTTAGATTTAGTTATAACATAACACCGTTCGGGCCACCATAATCCAAAGGTCATGTAGTATACGTTTGAGGAGCCACAACACTTTAATTCGTAAACCCAGAAAACTCGTAAAAACGAATACCCAAATGAAACCCCTCACATGAAGCTCCCTACTATTGTATCATACTTTGTTTTTATGATAATAATTTACTTAATAACCTTTAAGTTTCATATATTTACAATATCTACCCTAAACTTATATACTTTATATAATTTAGACTTTTAACTTTCTAAACTATTCAATTCTAGTCCCAATACTTATATGTTTTGAGAAAATGATAGAAATTACCCTTAGACTTATTAGTTTTCAAAATTTACCATTTATACCCTTAACTTAATAATGTTTGCAAAACTAGTCCTTATAAGTTTATAACTTTTATAACTTTTATCCTAGGGTTATATAACTTTGCAAAAAGGATCCTTATACTTAATACTTTTAAGAAATGTCAAAAACAGTCCCTAGACATAATATTTTTAGATATTTACCATACATACCCCTATGCATGGAAACATTTGCAAAACTAGTCCTAATTCCATGCAAACTATATTTTTATGAAACAAAAGAGTTTCCTAGCTTATGACTTACTAATATTAGCTTATCCAAGTTGTCTAAACTAGCTTATAGCTTATGATAAGGTATTATAGTATATATTTAGCAATTCGACCTAAATTAGGGTTTTAAATGTAAATTAGCAAATAAAAGTGATCAAGGCTCAAGCAAGGGTTCCTTGGTGATCTAAGGCAACCTATAACTATCCTAGTACTGTACTAAAGCAATTAGAATCAAAAATAAAGCTTACATGATTGAAAACTTGGGTTTGCGAGGGTTTAGGGTTTCTCGATAGAAAATGAACTCGACAAGGGCTCAAGACTTGTTTCCTTAGACTCCTAAGCTTACTAAGGCTCTTATACTATTTCTAGGTGTAATAGAAGTGAGGTGGTGAAGAAAGAATGGGATGGTTTGAAATGGGAGGGTGTACGAGGGTATATATAGCCCTCGTTGGGCTTGTTGGCCAAGTAAAGGGTGGTGTGGTGTCATGAGTAGGGGGAGGTGATTCATAAAGGCTAGATGGTGACTAAGGTGTGCTATGGTGTAGCTAGGGGGCTTGTGGTGGTGGTGGTGACACCTAGGGGGCCGCGGATGGGAATGGTGATAAGTAGGTGCATCACCTACTTATAAGGTGTGTTCTAGGGTGCTTAGTGATGACAAGTAGGTACACAAGGTTCTAGGCTAGGTGCTTGAGGTGCTTAAAGTTCTTAGGTTTATGTGTGTTATTTTTAAGTGATTGGAGTTTACAAAATGGGGATTGGCAAGTTTACTTCAAGTGTTTTGCGTGATTGAATGTTAGACATGTAGTTGCTGCTTTGTTTGTTGCAATTTATCATGTTCATGTGATTGAATGCTAGACATGTTGGAACTTATTGTTGAACCGTTTTGCAGTTTTCTTAGGCACATGGTGATTACAAAAGTGCATGTTTAGTTTTGGGTTGTTTTGTGAGGCGAGGTTCGGGTTTATGCTTTTTTTTTGTCATCTTTATTTGACTGCTGTTAGTTTTCGGAATTTGCAAAATATCAACCTAGACTTTATCCAAGATAAATTTCCCGAAGGACTAAAATTGGTTTTTAAATAGAAAAGGGATCGGATAATAGCGCCAAATGCTATGAAAAACATTAATTATAAAAATTTCCCATCAAAATTTTTGAACTATACAGGATATTTTGAAAATATTTTACTGTCTATTGTGTTACTGAACTGTTATGATATGGTTTTTAATCTCGTATTTATTGTGGGTGAGAATTGCGAATAGTTTTATTATTTGAATCGTTGCTTGATTATTATTCTTTTTGTTATGCAACTGATGATGCCTTTTATTGCCATTGTTGTTTTTTGTACTAACTTTTTTCCATTTAATATTGTCTTTAGAATGGCACACTAATATTATGTAGCTTAATCCTGGGGATCGGAACATGGTCTTGGAAGCCGTAGTGTATCATAGATGGATGGCATGGAATGTCCCCAAACCAGAACCGATTGACTATTGTTGTATATTGCTTGACAGATACGTATGTTTAATAAAATTGAATATGTAATGCCCATGTAAATTGTTAGTACCTGTCTTAAAATGTGTTAATGTGAGTAGGGCAATGGTATACAAGCAAACATGAATGTCATTGATGTTGAATAATTTAGTTCAATTCTTAAACTTGGTTCAACGTACAGGATTTCAGATTTCAATTGTGAGCCAACAAACAAGTGGCAACAGACTCTTGAAAATAGGACGAGTCTTAAGTTTGGGATACACACAAAGTTTGAAAACATATTGGCAGCTGATTTAAACCATTATTTCAGTTTTGTTTCATATAATTAGCTAGATTTCAAGCCAGACGGCCAGGGTAAAATTCAGCACCTTCTTAAAAAAGGTAACACATGGCTATATTATTCTTTATTTGTAAACGAAAAGCCTATCCTAGTTATGCTTTATGTTCACAGGTTATATAGGTTGTGTTTAGATCAGTTGGAGAGTTGGTTGTTTTTGGAGATCCCTGTAAGAGACAGACTATTCGAAGAAAAATTGACATTGAAATTTTGGAGTAAGTGGCTTTGTGAGCATGGCAAATTTTCAGTATAAAATGAGCAATGTATTTTTGCCTTTTTACCTACTAAAATTGTCTGATGAAACAATGGAAATATCACTGAATTTACGATGTGGGATGACACTGCTCGAGAGTTGGACATGGGTTCAGTTGAAAGGGTGGGTGATGTGTATTGAATCATGCAAGTCTAACTTTTGCAGAAAAAGGTCAACGTGCACAACTCACAACACAATCCGTTATAGAAATCCGGATAAGTGATTACCCGGGTCGTTTCCCAACGAGGAGTGAATCGAGGATATCGTATTAGGTTTGTTATTAAAATGCTTGAATAACGGATTTACTTTTTGATTTTGATTTTTAAATTTAAATTAAATTAAAGTACGAGAAAATGATGAAAACACAAAGTTAAACTAAAAACGATAATGGCAATCTAAAAACTAGGGGTGTGCACGGTTCGGTTTGGGTCGGTTTTTTGCTAGAATCGAAACCGAACCGAAATGTTCGATTTTTATAGAACCGAAAACCGAAACCGTTTGGTTTTTGGCGGTTCGGTTTTTTCAGTTTATTATCGGTTTCCGTTCGATTTTTCGGTTTCTAACCATTTATGTTTAGGCATGACAAATTTATACCAACAAACTTGTATTACATAGAAAATTGGCTATTCTTATTTATTTATTTATTTATTTGTCAATCTAAGCATAATAAATTAAGGGAAAATTACCAAAATGGCCCGTTGCTCTGCGGTCTAGGCATATTTAGCCTGTTTTTTTAAAAATTCCCGTTTTAGCTCAGGTTGCCCTGGGTAACTTTCGTATAGCCAACCGAAATATGACAAGTGTCCTCAAATTGGCCAAAATACAAAAAAGTTGCCCCGACGTGGCACTCTATAGTTGGCTATGCACTAGTTGCCCAGGGCTACCCGGGCTAAAACGGGAATTTTTCAAAAACGGGCTAAATATGCCTAGACCCAGGGTAACCGGGCTATTTTACTAACTATCCCATAAATTAATAATGTTTATTGCATAATTCTATAGTTGCACACATATAAATTAGACACACACATGTAAGTAAACATAGGCATAGTATGATCATCGTCATATATTTATTGATATATTATCAAGTAAACACACGACATGACAAATACGCATATAAACATAAATGTTAGGATAAATATATTATAAATCCACCCACAAAATGAATATGAATTTATATATTTTATTTATTTAGTTATTTATTCATATTATATTACTTTTATATTATTATAAAATTAAAAACCGAACCTTATTTTTTGGTTTTTGAAAATTAAAAACCGAACCATCGGTTTTTAGTTTTGGTCGGTTTTTTCGGTTTGGTTTTTTCGGTTTACAGTTTGGTTTTGGCTTTTTCGGTTTTATTTTCTCACCCCTACTAAAAACTACTTAAAAATCAAGTAAAACACAAAAGGCAACCTAAATTAACCTAAAAACGCAACTAAAAACTAAAACCGGGCTCGTAACGTAACGTTAATGAACCTAAACGTAAAAAATTTGAAATTTAATCCCTAGGCATGCAGAAATAATTTTTCTAAGTCCTAAATGATAA
Organism: Artemisia argyi; assembly: GCA_030686995.1. Lineage (NCBI taxonomy): Eukaryota > Viridiplantae > Streptophyta > Magnoliopsida > Asterales > Asteraceae > Artemisia > Artemisia argyi. The sequence continues at coordinate 140,643,919 of CM060692.1, forward strand.
AAGAAAATTTTGAAAAAAAATTGTATTTTTTTGAACTTTTAGTAATTAGTTATGAATTAAATACTAATTTAATCTAGTTAATAAATAAAAAATACTAAATGACAAGGGGAAAATCTAAAAAAATTATGAAAACTACTTAATGTTATAAAGAATGCAAATAAAATAAGGAATTTCAAAAATCTATTACCAATAAGCACTTAATAACCTAACTGATTAATAAGCTTAAATGGAAAAACAAGCCTTAAATGAATTGATTTTACAATAAGGGTTGAGAAATCGCTAGGGTGTTAATGATAGTAAGTGTTGGTGTTGTGTTATTTGTGTGTGCAGGAGAGAGGTCAGGGGTTCGACCACTGGCTTTTCCTTTTCGCAATTTATTATTTTTTATATATATATATATATATATTTTTTGAAAATTTTTTTTGGAACTTTTGAAAATCTAGAAAATAAGCAATTTTTAAAAAGGAAGTATTTTTGAAAAACACTTAATAAGCCAGAAATAAGCCAAAAGGCTTATCAGTTTTGCTAAAAAAGAAGTTAAGTTACAAATGGCTTATCAGAGAGAGGGATCAAATAAGCTCAAGTAAGTTCAAATGAGACCTAATAAGCTAATAAGGACTAAAACTAAGCCTAAACTAATATTTCTAATCTAATTAAGCAAAGAAAAACAGTGAACAAGCACAATTAAGCAAAATGAACATTTAAACAAGCATATTCAAAACAGCCTAGACATGCCACTTTGGGCTTAAAATAAGCAAAAATCCAATAAGCAAAAGTATCAAAAAGCTAAAACACGTGAACATAAGCCACCAAAGAACAAGAGCAATTTTTGGCTATATTTGAGCTTGTATAAGCTTGCTAAGGGCTGATAAAGAATGTCTGTTTGGGACAGCTGGACTGCAGGCTTGAGGGGGCTGATTTGCAGCCCTCCAATAAGCTATCAACTCTGTTCCAAATTAATAAATAAGCTAAAACAAGTGAAATTCAACCTATAAACTACTAGTACAAACAAAATCTAAACCTAAAATAAGCTAAAACTGAAATCAAAAAGTGGAGTTTGGACTTGTTTAGTTGTGCAGGACTGATGCAAATGGACTTGAAAAATGGTAAAAAGGAATGTTTGACTAGAAAACTTGAATACCAGATATACAACAACTATATTAAACCATATGAAACTAATTTCAAGCAAGAATTATGTAATATACTCTAATATAAGAACATGGATGGTTATGTAATTTAGGATGATTAAAGATGTAGTTTCTAGTGAGAAGTTAGAGAGAGAATGAGATGAGAGAATTGGGAGCCTTGTATGAGAAAACTTGTTGAATGTTAGATTGCAAATGAAGGTCCAACCCTTTCCCATGGGTGGGAAATGGTATATATAGTAACAATGTAAACGCCCCTAGAAACGGGCTGTAGAGCGGGCTGACAGTGGGTAAGAGACCCAACCCGACTCCACAAATACTAACCAATACTACTCTACATACTAACTAATATGATAATTACTACGAGCTACAATATGCTAAACTGTACTCGGGGTGACCGAGTCTTCATGTGAATAATCGTATTCCTAACAATCTCCCCCTAAGGGAGGTCACCCCGGAAAATAAATGTTGAGTCATAGCATTCAGATCTTTGACGACATCTTTGTAGCTCGTAGCCTTTTGATTCTTCATTGTTGAGATCTTTGTGCATTAAGTGGAAGACTCTAGATGACACCTTCAATGTGATGGATGATCTTTGGAAATAACATCAGCTGTACCATCCAAAAGAATGTTTTGAAAGTCATCTTGGAGTAGTGATGTCTCCATGTGATATGAACCTCTTTGTGTAGGCATGCTCACACTTTTCAGGATCATGATCTTCTTTATCAGAGTTGAGGAAGCACGGTTGAAGCCCATTCAATGATCATGATATCTTTTAAGTTATGAAGTTGAAGTGTGAGCATGTGTTGATTGATCAGCATCTTTTCAGCAATCACCCGCAACCGTTAGAAATTCCTGCAAGTAGACAGTTGGCAACAAATCATCCGGTGCTTATAGGTTTGGAATTAGAGATCGTCAACAGCATAGTGTGAAGACTCCTTCTAACCCTTTCCAAGACCGTTCCCAATCGGCAAACCCTGAAAGGATTTACACGAACTACCTAAGTAGATCAACGATTGGGTGAGTCGCTGGAGATCACTCCACGACTGTTGACCGTTAGTAACCGTCGTGACCACTAAACGTAATCCACAAGGAATTACCTAAGTGACCTGCTATCAGGGCTGCTTGATGTTGACTGATGAGTGCTCAAACACTCATCATTTTTGGTCAAATCTGAACTGCAAAACATACAAAAACACTCAGAAATGCATCAAAATACTGAAAATATTTCAAAATTGTGTTTTATATGTTTTAGATGCAAAATGAGCAAAAACAGACGAAAAACGTACAAAGTCTGCAAAATTGGCAGTTTCAGTCCCCCAACTTTCATAAAATGACAAAACTAGTCCCTGGATATTCAAAATATAGAAAATTATCACCAAAGGTCCTTTTACAATCAAAAGTTGTCATATTTTGCCCTTTGGTGAAAAATTGGAAAGTTTTGGAAATTTACAGTTTAAGTCCCTGGAGTTTCATATTTTGGCAGATTCAGTCCCTGGTGGGATAATTTTGAAAGAAAAATCACTTTTGGTCCTTGGGAAGTTACAAAAATCATTTTTAGTCCTCGGGGTGAAGTTTGAGGAAATTACATGTTTAGTCCCCGAGGTTTGGAAATTTACATAAATGGTCCCCGGGAATTTTGAAAAGTACAAAATTGCAAAAAATGGGTTTTTGATATTCAAACTATGCAAGATTGGTCCTTATAATAAATTTTGGGAATTATCATTTTCAACCCTCAAGTTTGGCCAAATTACAATTGTGGTCCTTGTGATTAATTTCTATAAAACCAAACGGACCCTTGTTTATCATATATACCCCAAAGTCAAAACTAAACCCAACCAAATCCTAATCCACTAAACACAGCCCCCCCAAGCCCACTAATTCCCAAGCCCAAAAATCTAAACCGGCCCACACCTTTTAATACCACTCCTGGCGTTGACCCGGTCAAACAAGCCAACCCCGCTCCATCCCCTTCTCTCCCAACACAATCCCACAAAACCAGGGCAACCTTTACCTCCCCCCTCCTCTCCTTTTCCACCAAACCCTCACCAACACTTCCCCCTGTCCCCTACATCTCACCCCCACCATTAATACTTCACCTGCCAAAACCTACCCCCACCCAATTGCAAAATATAACTTTCCCGCCAAACATAATCAAACGGCCAAGGTCCAAAGTACTCATCCAATGGCTCAGAAAGAAGGTGGGAAAGAGAGAGAAACCCTCCAGGGTGTATAAAAGAAAAGAATAAAGAAGAATGAAGTAGTAGTTAACTAGGAGTAGTTGTAGTTTATTTTTAATTTCGTTTTTATGTAATTTTCTTTTCTGGATTGTTAATTTTAGCTATTAAAAGCTATATTCAGTTATTCTAGTGTCATGTAAACTTTCTTAACCTTTAAATTCAAATCTTGTTGTTTTAAATTCAAATTTGCAGTTTTTATGTGAAATATCTTATTATCTAAATTCTTGTGTTAATGGTGTTTTAGTGTTTCTTAAGCTGTACATAAGTAAATTATAAGCATTTAAAGACTTGGAAAGCATTTAAATTAGTTTACTCTCAAAATTCCAAAAATACCTCATAAATCGTTTAAAATAAAAAATCATCACAGAAGAGGATGAAAGCAAGTGAGCAGGGTATGTTGTGGATTCTCATGGTTTAGAACTCATGGGGAGTGCATAGGAATGGTTTTGGGTACCTTGGTGTCTAAATTCTCAGTTGGAACAATTTGTGAGTATTTCCATATCTTGTGGCATTTCACTGTTCACCTGCTCATTTGAGCTTACTTTCTGCTTATTATTGCTTATTTATATATGTATATGTATAATATTGCAAGTTACACTTACTAGGAAGCTTAGGATCAGTTGGATTAAAACTTGTCACTTCACTGTTAGAATTTGTCAATTTGAGTTTTTAAGCTTGCTTATTGTGTACTCCTTACCACTGTTTCTTTTGTACTTAAATTGCAATAAATTAAGTCAGTGAGTGCTTATTTTGCATGTTGGAAGTTTAAATTTGTGAGTTCCTTTGAAAACATTCACACAGTTCACTTTAAAGGGGTGTTTGGATTAACTGATCCAACTAGGTTTTAGGGTGTTTCATTGGTTGTTCCCTGTTGAATCATTTTCCAAAAGGTTGTTTTAGGTTAGTTATCACATAAAAAGTGGTATTTGTTCAAACCAAAGTCAAAATCTTAGGTTTTGTACCCTCACAGTCAACTGTGAGGGTTTTGGGATCTCAAATCCATCACTTTGGCTACTATGCTTGTTAATCTAGTGTAATTTAGTCTTAAAATAGCTCATAACTTCATTCTTAATCAGTTAAGTGTGATCAAAACTCAAAAAAGTCAAGAATCCAAGTTTTCTTAAAAAAGTCAAATGTGGCATCCTAGATTTTTACCAAAGTTGCAAGATTTATTTTGATTTTTATGTTAGTAATTAACCAGTGAAACTTGATCCTAATTGAAGTCTACCAGCTTAAATTTCATGTCCCAACTTCTTTGTATTTTTAGCAATTTTCTTGTGGGTCCCACTTAGCCCCAAACACACTTGCTGGGGGAGTTCATCCCCTGCTGCAGCAGTACATCAGCCACCACCACCACTTTGTGGTGGTTTTCTGACCACCACAATGGTCCACCACCTTCCCTCTTCGTTCCTAACCACTCTCCCCATGGTTGGCTCTTAAAGTTGACCTTTGGGTTGACCTCAAACCCTGTGGACCCCTCCTAAATCTAGGTCTCAAGTGTGTCCCAGTTTCTGTATTCATACAAGTATACAAGTGCTTATTGATTAGCTTTTTGCTTATTCTGTGGTCCATTAGTGCTTTTTCCAGCTTAAACAAGTTCATATAAGTTGTTTGTACCAGTTTTAACCAAAGTGGGTCCCACTTGTACCCATTTCAGCTTATTTTCAACTTTGGTCAAACAAAGTCAACTGTTTTGCTTATTACCTTCCAAAGTGCTTATTTTAAGTTTATGAAAAAGTTGTTTTTACAAAAAGTGTTTGTTTTTAAGTATTAAATAGGTTTGTAAAAGAAAAATCAAGAAAAACAAATTTAATAATAAGTGATAGTTTCTATTTAATGTAATTAAATTTTATTTTTCATTTTTAAATTTTTGTTAAGTACTTAGCTATTTTATATTTTTCTTAAATTCCTATTATATTAAAGTATTTATAATAATTTTCTCAGATTTTTATTTTATTATTTAGTGTTTATTAGAATTAATCTTAGTGTTATTAATTATTAATTAATATTAAGTTTAAATAGCATAATTAGTTTTTATTAAGTAAAAACTAGTTTTTATATTTTTTATAGCTTTTATATGTTATAAAGTAATTTTAGAAATTTTCTTAGAATTTTTACTGTTCATTTTCTATTTTTTCTTAATTTAAAATAGTTTAATTAGTTAATTAGTAATTAATTAATAGAAAATTCACAAAAAGAGAAAAATACATATTTTTATTTTTAAAACTTATTTTTAGTTATTTTATAATTTTAGAAATTTTATTTTCACCTTTTTAGTATTTAATTAGTATTAAATTATATTTAAGTGTTTTTAATATTAATAATAAGTATTAATTAGTATTTAGTTAATATTAAATTATTAATTATGGTTAAAATTTATTTTCTTTTTCTAAAAATTTTATTTTACTTTTAAGTTTGTAAAATAGTCATTTTCACCCCCCTGGGGGTTTTCAGATTTCAATTTTTACGTTTTATCTCGTACGTTTACGTTTTATTTAAACGTAACGTACGCGTTTTTAAGTTTTAAACGTTTCTGGGTTTTCAAACTTTCCAATCTTGTTTATATAGCTTCTTTAAGCTATTCTCTTGTAGATTCCTTAGTGTAATCCATCACACACCCCTTTTCCTATCCAAATTCACCCGATCAAATAACCGTTTGTTATCAATTCACACCTCGTCGGGACATAACGACCCGGGGAAACCTTATACTTCCGCGGAGCATTGATCTAGGCTATTTGACTTTGTTGACCATTCCCTGGTCAATTTAGGTTGACGGTTTAGGCTCAATCAACTTTTGGCGCCGCTGCCGGGGAGGTTGTGCGCGTTTATCTAAACGGTTTTTCTGATTAGTGTCTTTGGAATTCGTTCCATTGTACATTTCTCCATCCTTGTTCATATTTTCATAAAAACAAAACCCAAAAATATTTTCTTTATCATTTGTACAAAATGTTTTCCAAAAACACCAAAAATATCCATCTTCACCCTCTTACTTATTTAATTCTTTATCCCTTACCCTCTATACCCCTTTGATTCCTCTTCTATGTCGTATCCACACCAATTTGGTTGCCAATGGTGTGGTGGTCCTTATAATGGTGGTAATTGCCCCGGCTGTGGCATGGTAGAGTCAGGATACGGGTCTGTCTATAACCAGGATCCCTATTCTTACCATGACACATCTGATTTATTCCATCAGCCACCAAACCAGGAGATACTGACATTCTCTTGTGAATTTTGTGGAGGTCCTCACCAAGGATTTGAGTGTCAAACCGGAAACACGTTTATCTATGAACAGTTTCCTGGTAACACTCAGAACTTTGGTTATGACCAACATTCATATGATTCACAGAATCAGCCACAGCAGTTTTACTGTTGTGAGTACTGTGGAGATCCCCACTTCAGCTCTGATTGTCAAACAGGGAGTCCATTTCCTTGTAACAATCATGACTCATCTGGTTTTGACCAACCTCCACAGTACCTACCAATTCAAGCAACTCCTCAAGAAACTGACCCTGATTTTTTTCAAAAGATTCTAGAGTCACAAGAGAAAATGAAGGAGGAGTTAGCTAATATGTTGCTTCGCTATGCACCAAGTTCTTCTTGTGCATATTGTGAGGGTCCTCACAATGATGATAAATGTCAACCTTTTGGTTTTGACACGCCCTCACCCCCCCCCCCCCCCCAATTTCCTCTCAGTCCATATCCTCATGGAAAGAGTATGGAGGAATTGCTTGCGGAGCAAAGAGCAGATAGCAAACATTCTAATTTTCTCAATGCTGCTCTTATCGATGACGATGATGATAGTGATAATGAAGATATCGTTGATATTCTTCCAAAAGAATCATCGAATTCATCGGTTGAAATCCCATTAATCCAAAAATCTCAGGGAGCAAAGAGTATGATAGAAATACTAGCAGAACGACAAAGGGAAATTATAAAACCCATTTATGCTAGTCCTTCTCAGCTCCCTCAGTTTGTTATCACACTCGAGATTCACACTCACTCTCTTATCATGGGGGGCGAGCATCTTGACACAATTCCTACAAAAGAATCAGGCGTATTCATAAAGTCTAGTGTCGAGAACCTTGTCCCAATCCCGGGAGAGTCACAGGGAATTCTCGATCTTATGTGTGATATTCCTCCTCCTCTTGTCTTTTCAAAAGATCATTTTGAGATTTTCTCCGATTCTGACGATGAATGTACATCTTATGGAGAAGTTGAGTATGTTGAGGTTTCACTTCCTCATTCTGATGTTGACCTCCTTCTTGAGGAGTTCACTGATGAGCGTGCTCACATTGATTCACTTCCGTCAGGAAGTAATGATGATCTCTTTGATCTCAAAGCTGATCTGGACGAGGTCGAGGCTTTTCTTGCTGAAGATAGTTCACTTCCACTTGAAGTTGATGAAAACTATCTTGATCCTGAGGGGGACATTCTTTTTCTAGAGAGTTTGTTAAACAAAGATCTATCTCCCCCTCTTCCATCCAAGCAACTTCATAATAAGGAAATCAAATCAGTTGAGGAAACTGATAAATTTCCTGAGATCAAGCTCAAGGACTTGCCTCCTCCACTTGAATATACATTTCTTGAGGAGGAAGTTCTTATCTTAATTGCTATTTGGATCTCTCTTCTTTTCTTCACCTACAGGGTGACTTCCCCTCTTCTTCACTCCTTCGGGAGTGAGGACACTATCTTTGATCCCGGCATTTTCATGTACCATTATTTTGAGCCGGGATTATATCTCATCGGTGTGAAACTTTCACGTGCTTCATATGTTTGTCCAAACATTTTGAATGAAAGTCCGATGGAGATCACTTCTTCCACATTCCCCAATGACAAATGAATTAGGGGTCGAGTCAAGCTAGCGACTCGGTAAACAAAAACAGTAGCAGGCATATAGGGTTTTCACCCTAAGTGTGGGGGAGTCCCCCATGCTATGGTTACAAGAGTGAAAAAACAAAATGGTGTTTTCCACGCTTAGCTTGTAATGTTGCCCTTTTACGTTCAATATGTCGGCATAATAGCCGGGATTTTGAATATTGAGGACAATATTCATGCTAAGTGTGGGGGGGGGGGGGGGGGTATTCGCTAGCAAATTTTATCACATTTTACTATATAATACCCCCGTTTTTAGCCAAAATTCAAAAAAATTTCAAAAAATTTTTCACTGGTGCTTCAAAATTTTTGTGGTAATCAGTCCGCCTTGTCTAAGCGACAAAAGGGATTGGCTAGTCCAGGAGCAAACGGCTCTTGGTAAAGACATCTCAAATCCGTTTACGGCTTGCAATTTGCCCAAAATTGTACGATTCCTCAACTCCCCAAAAACAAATGAGTTGGCTAGCCCGCAAGATTATGGCTTGTGGTAAAGGCCGTGGAAAATCCATAATTGGTAATCAGCTCACCAAGATGTTGACTATTCCATCAAGAGCTGGCTAGTCCAGAAGCAAACGGCTTTTGGTAAAGACTACTCAAATCCGTTGACAGCTGGTGGTTTGCTCAAAATCACACGGTTATCAGGTGTGCCACAGTTCTTACACCTAGCTACTCCAGAAGTGATGGCTTTTGGTAAAGAGTTTTTCATATCCATCAAGTTTTCAAAAAAACGTATTGCTAGGGACTAGCAATAGTTTAGTGTGGGGGATTGATGCGTGCTCAAACACTCATCATTTTTGGTCAAATCTAAACTGCAAAACATACAAAAACACTCAGAAATGCATCAAAATACTGAAAATATTTCAAAATTGTGTTTTATATGTTTTAGATGCAAAATGAGCAAAAACAGACGAAAAACGTACAAAGTCTGCAAAATTGGCAGTTTCAGTCCCCCAACTTTCATAAAATGACAAAACTAGTCCCTGGATATTCAAAATATAGAAAATTATCACCAAAGGTCCGTTTACAATCAAAAGTTGTCATATTTTGCCCTTTGGTGAAAAATTGGAAAGTTTTGGAAATTTACAGTTTAAGTCCCTGGAGTTTCATATTTTGGCAGATTCAGTCCCTGGTGGGATAATTTTGAAAGAAAAATCACTTTTGGTCCTTGGGAAGTTACAAAAATCATTTTTAGTCCTCGGGGTGAAGTTTGAGGAAATTACATGTTTAGTCCCCGAGGTTTGGAAATTTACATAAATGGTCCCCGGGAATTTTGAAAAGTACAAAATTGCAAAAAATGGGTTTTTGATATTCAAACTATGCAAGATTGGTCCTTATAATAAATTTTGGGAATTATCATTTTCAACCCTCAAGTTTGGCCAAATTACAATTGTGGTCCTTGCGATTAATTTCTATAAAACCAAACGGACCCTTGTTTATCATATATACCCCAAAGTCAAAACTAAACCCAACCAAATCCTAATCCACTAAACACAGCCCCCCCAAGCCCACTAATTCCCAAGCCCAAAAATCTAAACCGGCCCACACCTTTTAATACCACTCCTGGCCTTGACCCGGTCAAACAAGCCAACCCCGCTCCATCCCCTTCTCTCCCAACACAATCCCACAAAACCAGGGCAACCTTTACCTCCCCCCTCCTCTCCTTTTCCACCAAACCCTCACCAACACTTCCCCCTGTCCCCTACATCTCACCCCCACCATTAATACTTCACCTGCCAAAACCTACCCCCACCCAATTGCAAAATATAACTTTCCCGCCAAAACATAATCAAACGGCCAAGGTCCAAAGTACTCATCCAATGGCTCAGAAAGAAGGTGGGAAAGAGAGAGAAACCCTCCAGGGTGTATAAAAGAAAAGAAGAAAGAAGAATGAAGTAGTAGTTAACTAGGAGTAGTTGTAGTTTAGTTTTAATTTCGTTTTTATGTAATTTTCTTTTCTGGATTGTTAATTTTAGCTATTAAAAGCTATATTAAGTTATTCTAGTGTCATGTAAACTTTCTTAACCTTTAAATTCAAATCTTGTTGTTTTAAATTCAAATTTGCAGTTTTTATGTGAAATATCTTATTATCTAAATTCTTGTGTTAATGGTGTTTTAGTGTTTCTTAAGCTGTACATAAGTAAATTATAAGCATTTAAAGACTTGGAAAGCATTTAAATTAGTTTACTCTCAAAATTCCAAAAATACCTCATAAATCGTTTAAAATAAAAAATCATCACAGAAGAGGATGAAAGCAAGTGAGCAGGTTATGTTGTGGATTCTCATGGTTTAGAACTCATGGGGAGTGCATAGGAATGGTTTTGGGTACCTTGGTGTCTAAATTCTCAGTTGGAACAATTTGTGAGTATTTCCATATCTTGTGGCATTTCACTGTTCACCTGCTCATTTGAGCTTACTTTCTGCTTATTATTGCTTATTTATATATGTATATGTATAATATTGCAAGTTACACTTACTAGGAAGCTTAGGATCAGTTGGATTAAAACTTGTCACTTCACTGTTAGAATTTGTCAATTTGAGTTTTTAAGCTTGCTTATTGTGTACTCCTTACCACTATTTCTTTTGTACTTAAATTGAAATAAATTAAGTCAGTGAGTGCTTATTTTGCATGTTGGAAGTTTAAATTTGTGAGTTCCTTTGAAAACATTCACACAGTTCACTTTAAAGGGGTGTTTGGATTAACTGATCCAACTAGGTTTTAGGGTGTTTCATTGGTTGTTCCCTGTTGAATCATTTTCCAAAAGGTTGTTTTAGGTTAGTTATCACATAAAAAGTGGTACTTGTTCAAACCAAAGTCAAAATCTTAGGTTTTGTACCCTCACAGTCAACTGTGAGGGTTTTGGGATCTCAAATCCATCACTTTGGCTACTATGCTTGTTAATCTAGTGTAATTTAGTCTTAAAATAGCTCATAACTTCATTCTTAATCAGTTAAGTGTGATCAAAACTCAAAAAAGTCAAGAATCCAAGTTTTCTTAAAAAAGTCAAATGTGGCATCCTAGATTTTTACCAAAGTTGCAAGATTTATTTTGATTTTTATGTTAGTAATTAACCAGTGAAACTTGATCCTAATTGAAGTCTACCAGCTTAAATTTCATGTCCCAACTTCTTTGTATTTTTAGCAATTTTCTTGTGGGTCCCACTTAGCCCCAAACACACTTGCTGGGGGAGTTCATCCCCTGCTGCAGCAGTACATCAGCCACCACCACCACTTTGTGGTGGTTTTCTGACCACCACAGCGGTCCACCACCTTCCCTCTTTGTTCCTTACCACTCTCCCCATGGTTGGCTCTTAAAGTTGACCTTTGGGTTGACCTCAAACCCTGTGGACCCCACCTAAATCTAGGTCTCAAGTGTGTCCCAGTTTCTGTATTCATACAAGTATACAAGTGCTTATTGATTAGCTTTTTGCTTATTCTGTGGTCCATTAGTGCTTTTTCCAGCTTAAACAAGTTCATATAAGTTGTTTGTACCAGTTTTAACCAAAGTGGGTCCCACTTGTACCCATTTCAGCTTATTTTCAACTTTGGTCAAACAAAGTCAACTGTTTTGCTTATTACCTTCCAAAGTGCTTATTTTAAGTTTATGAAAAAGTTGTTTTTACAAAAAGTGTTTGTTTTTAAGTATTAAATAGGTTTGTAAAAGAAAAATCAAGAAAAACAAATTTAATAATAAGTGATAGTTTCTATTTAATGTAATTAAATTTTATTTTTCATTTTTAAATTTTTGTTAAGTACTTAGCTATTTTATATTTTTCTTAAATTCCTATTATATTAAAGTATTTATAATAATTTTCTCAGATTTTTATTTTATTATTTAGTGTTTATTAGAATTAATCTTTGTTTTATTAATTATTAATTAATATTAAGTTTAAATAGCATAATTAGTTTTTATTAAGTAAAACCTAGTTTTTATATTTTTTATAGCTTTTATATGTTATAAAGTAATTTTAGAAATTTTATTAGAATTTTTACTGTTCAGTTTCTATTTTTTCTTAATTTAAAATAGTTTAATTAGTTAATTAGTAATTAATTAGTTATTAATTAATAGAAAATTCACAAAAAGACAAAAATACATATTTTTATTTTTAAAACTTATTTTTAGTTATTTTATAATTTTAGAAATTTTATTTTCACCTTTTTAGTATTTAATTAGTATTAAATTATATTTAAGTGTTTTTAATATTAATAATAAGTATTAATTAGTATTTAGTTAATATTAAATTATTAATTAGGGTTAAAATTTATTTTCTTTTTCTAAAAATTTTATTTTACTTTTAAGTTTGTAAAATAGTCATTTTCACCCCCCTGGGGGTTTTCAGATTTCAATTTTTACGTTTTATCTCGTACGTTTACGTTTTATTTAAACGTAACGTACGCGTTTTTAAGTTTTAAACATTTCTGGGTTTTCAAACTTTCCAATCTTGTTTATATAGCTTCTTTAAGCTATTCTCTTGTAGATTCCTTAGTGTAATCCATCACACACCCCTTTTCCTATCCAAATTCACCCGATCAAATAACCGTTTGTTAACAATTCACACCTCGTCGGGACATAACGACCTGGGGAAACCTTATACTTCCGCGGAGCATTGATCTAGGCTATTTGACTTTGTTGACCATTCCCTGGTCAATTTAGGTTGACGGTTTAGGCTCAATCATTGACCCTGGCAGGAATTTCCATTTAATCACTGGGAGTTACTAAAGCAACAACCCTCATAAATGTTCTGGCAGATTGCTAAGATCTGCGTAGGACTCATAGTTTACCACTAGTTTCCTTAATGTTGAACAACCAGGGTGGAGGTAGCACGTGTTCCTATGAGATCTTTTTATGCATCTCGAGGCTCTAGACTCAATAAGTGCAATTGGTTTTCCTATGCGGAGATTAGGGAGAGGTCTCCTGCTTCAATATCAACTATCTCTAAGAGATATGTCGATAGATTACACCGGTTCCCCGTGAGAATGAAACAAGTTCTTTTAAGAGAACTTGAGTGGCTAGAAGGTTTAGTGCAGTGCGTCACTGGGTCCATGACGTCTTGTCTTCAATACCAATGTCGCCTTAGCAACAATCAATAGATTATGAATTGAACCCGGTTTCTGCCCTAAGGTTGAATAATTGGAGGGCTATTTCTTTTCACCCTTTCTCATTTCATTTCTTTTTAATTCTTCAACCCCTTCTTTCTCCATTCTCACATTTCTCCCTTTTTTCATAATCATACCTACGGACTTTCTAATACTATCTATTGGGTATTGTCCATGGGTAGATCCCTCCGGCTCTGGCGGATCATAGGACGGTTTACCTATCCTTAGCCACCTTATAGCTCCATGACTATCCTATGTTGCCATTTACCAAATCATTGAAAATTCTCTCAATGTGTTTATGATTGAGAAACACATTTTGTTAACACATTGAGAGTTTTGTCATTTTCAAATGCTCCCCTTAACATATGCTCATATGTATTGATTTGAAAATTTTGCACATGTCGGGAAGAGTTGCACTTGTTGAATTGATCTACCTTAAGTGATCATCACCGGGCGTTCGATACACGCTTACATCACTAGATAAACTAGCTTGAAGTTATTACCCGGCCCGATCAGATTCACCCAAGGTTTCTCGAAACGGTACATTCTAATTAGACTAGTCCTCTTCGAGACACGCTTACATCACTGGTTAAACCAGCTTGAAGTTATTACCCGTCCAGGACTAGTCCTTTCGATTCAGGACATTTGTGTTTCGTCAATTCATGAGTCACGACTGAGATGCACTCATATGAGATGCAAGGATCTTTTACACAAATCATTTTGCTCCCCCTCAATATGTGCATTGATATGCGAAAGAGTTTGGCACATAGGAAAGAGCAGATTTTTGTTTACATGTTCAAAAACATCACTTTTGAATCAGTTTTTCATATTTAAATCACATCTTCTCCCCCGATCAAAAATTTCAAATCAATTTGAGATTTGTGATCCCAAGTGATTTAAATAAGTATAAAGTTTTGGAGAGGGATGTGACATTTTTAAGAATGACTGATTTTGAGACGACATTTAAGCTCCCCCTCAAACCTTGAGGGAGTATGTTATGTGTTAGAGATGATGAGTTTATATATGATTTTGAGTTTAGCGAGAAACTCATGAAAAATTCAGATACTAACACATAACAATTGCACTTAATCCACGAAGTTATGCACAAAGATCATTGTTTTGATGATATATAGTTTTTGAAATCATTCTCCCCCTCAATCGATGACACATTATAAAATTAAAATTTTTGCATGAAGTATTAATTTTTTTTTATAGCATCGATTGAGTGGTAAATTTTAAACAACTCTTTAGGTTTGTTTGATCTTCAAAAAACCATGGTACCACCAAGTTTGGAACAAATACTTTCCCGAAGAATCTTTGAAGGAAAAGTATTTGAGATGCAAAGAAGACTTCTCTTCTTTTACCAGAAATGATGCACTTAAGCGTACATCAGATCGGAAAGGCACGAATATAAAGTAATTCATGCCTTTGTTAGGAACAGTCGTCTTTTTGGCGACGAACTTTCCCCAATACTAAGACCGGGTTGCTATCTGAAGTATGTTAGATTCGACATGTTTTAGAGGACATTATTAATAAGGAACTCTTGCTCAAGCATATGTATGCTTCCGTGTCATTATTGAATGACATTTCTAGAAGCGCACATAATATTGATTAGACAAGAGACATGTCGAGAGAAGAATGTTTTTGGATTTTTTATGATTTTCTGATTTTTAGGGTTTTTGAAGGTTTTATATTTTTCTATTTTCTTTTTGTTTTAAATATTATGTACAAAGGATATATGAAACAACCCCTTTACTCCTCCTGATCTTCCTGAAGACTTATGAGATCCTCAGGAGTGAGACTCTTCATACCAAGGCGAGGAAGGATAAATTGAAATCGATCCCTAGAAAGTGCTTTGGTAAAGATATCAGCAAGCTGGAACTCAGTCCTCACAAAGTAAAGTTCCACAATTCCTTTCTCAACTTGCTCCCTGATGAAGTGATGTCGAATGTCAATGTGCTTAGTTCTTGAGTGCTGGACATTGTTGCAGCAAAGTGCAATCGCGCTTTTATTGTCACAATACATAGGAATCTTGTTGCATACGAAGCCATAGTCCGAAAGTTGAGACCTCATCCATAGAATCTGAGCACAGCACGAGAACATGACAATGTATTCAGCCTCTGTGGAGGATATTGAAGTACTCATTTGTTTCTTTGAAGACCAACTAACTAGCTTGTTACCCAAGAACTGAGCACCCCCAGATGTACTTCGACGAGTATCCTGACATCCCGCATGATCAGCATCCGAATAGGCGGTGAGGGCCATAGAAGTATCCTTTGGGTACCATAGGCCCAAGTGGATTGTTCCTTTAAGATACCGAAAGACCCTCTTGACAGCTTCCAGGTGTTTCTTGGTAGGTTTGGATTGATACCGAGCACACATGCAGACTGCAAAAAGAAGATCCGGTCGGCTAGCAGTAAGATACATTAAGGAACCAATCATGCTTCGATACTTGGTTTGTTCAACAGGGATTCCGATATCATCTTCATCAAGTTTTGATCTTTCCATCATAGAGGTATCAACATCGTCGCATGAATCAAATCCAAATTTCCTCAAGATTTCATTAGCATACTTGGATTGATTGATGAAGATCCCATTGGGATTCTGAGATATTTGCAAGCCTAGAAAAGAAGGACATTTGACCCATCATGGACATCTGGAATTCAGAACTCATCTCTTGGGAGAAGCGATCACACTCTTTGGGATCAGAAGAGGCCAATATTATGTCATCTACGTATATTTGCACATGAAGAAAGTTTTTGCCCGTCTTTCTGGTAAAGAGTGTAGGATCAATAGCACCTTTGGAGAACTTGTTGGCAAGAAGGAATTTTGACAAAGTGCCGTACCACGCCCTGGGAGCTTGCTTAAGACCATAAAGGGCCTTCTTCAAGCGATACACATGGTTAGGGCGTTCAGGATCCACGAATCCTTCAGGTTGACTTACATACACCACTTCTTTAAGATCGCCATTTAAAAATGCGGTCTTAACATCCATCTGATACACCACCATATTTTGACTAGCGGCATTTGCTAGAAATATTCTTATGGCTTCAATTCTAGCAACTGGTGCGAAGGATTCTTCAAAGTCAATACCTTCTTCTTGACGATATCCTTTTGCCACAAGTCTTGCCTTGTTCTTTAATACATCTCCATGCTCATCAAGCTTCACTTTAAATATCCATTTGAGAGCAATTATCATAGCACACTCAGGAGGCGGCACTAATTCCCACACGTCAAGTCGATCAAACTCATGAATTTCATCCACCATAGCAGTGAACCATGAATGTTTAGACATTGCATCCTTGAAATCTTTAGGCTCAACTTTAGAAAGGACAGAATTGAAGAAGCACCACAAAGCGTCGGTAGCAAGTTGCTTACGGGTTGATACCGGGCGTGAGGGGTTTCCAACAATGTTGTCAATTGGGTGATCGTTTGTCCATTTCCTAAGGTGTTCATGAGGTTGAGAGTAGGGAACTGAGGTAGCCGTGTTTGATTCATCTGAGGATGTAGCATCATTCGACGGTTCGGGTGCAAAGATGTTAACAAACGGCTCATTATCGGGTGGAGCGAAGGGATTCTCACAAAAAGAGTTATTTACAGTTGCAACTCGTTGTACAGATGATGATTGACCATTAGATGTGGTGATTGAATGACTGATGGTGGGAGCTTCAGGATCCCATGACAATGAAGTGGATGGACCAGAATTAACAATTGGGACATTAGCTACCCCAGCTGGTTGTGGAATGACAGTGACTTCTGGAGCATCCACATTTTGAGGTTCAAAGTATTCATCAAACATGGGGTCAAATAGCTTTTTCCAATCATCACTTATAGGAGGTACGAAGGGAGTAACAGGAGTGGGATTCTGTACAAGCCTGGAGCTTATAGTTCCAGGAGACAAGAGGTTAGGTACGGGTCCAGAACTTGATTGCCCAGGAACCAGTTGCCCTGTCAGCTCATCGAAAGTGACGTGGATTGTTTCCATTATGTCTCCGGTACGTTTGTTGTAGATTCGGTATCCCTTTCGTTCTGGAGCATAGCCAACAAAGAAACCAATATCAGCCTTGGCCTTGAGTTTCCCCAGGTCTTCACTGTCATTTGTTGGATAGCACAATGCACCAAATACACGAAGAAACGAAAGATCCGATTTTCTGCCATGGACCAGTTCATATGGAGTCTTGCAGTGGAGAGGATGTATCAAGGATCTATTCTGTGTATAACATGCTGTTGCAATTTCCTCAGCCCAAAGAAACATAGGAGCTTTAGAGAAGATGAGCATAGTCCTTGCGGCTTCAACTAATGTGCGGTTGCGTCTTTCAACAAATCCATTTTGTTGAGGAGTACGTGGAATGCTCTTTTGATGACCAATTCTGACACCTTCATAAAATTGAGTAAGTTGTTTGTTCACAAACTCCGTTCCATTATCAGTTCGAATGAATCTAACTGTTTTGTTGAGATGAACTTGCAACATTTTTATGAGTTTGATGATGGTTTTCGGAGTCTCGTCTTTTGATCGTAGAAACTTTACCCACGTGAATCGAGAGAAATCATCAACTATAACCAGCACATATTTCTTTCCATTGAACTTTCAATCCTCATTGGTCCATGGAGATCCATGTGGAGACTGTGTAGGACTTCCATGATGGAATTGACAGTCTTGGGTTTATGTGTGTACTTTTTGCTTTTGCCCATTTGACAGGCGGAACACAAATGGTCATTTTCATACTTAAGTCTGGGCAAGCCTCGAACAAGATCTTTACGTGTGAGTTCAATGATGGTACCGAAGTTCAAATGGTTTAAATGACGATGCCACAACCATGATTTGTTCTTGGAGGCTTTAGAAAGCAAGCAAATTGGTGAGGACCATAGCATGTCTTCGATAGAGATGGTATAAAGATTAGTGCCCCGACTCCCCTTGAGGAGATCAACACCATCTAATTCTCTAACAAAACAGGTGTGTTTTCTGAAAGCAACTTCAAGATCAGAGTCACAGAATTGACCAACAGAAAATAGATTGTGCCCAAGTCCTTCCACGTAGTAAACTCTGGATATCACACTGTCCCCAAAGACGTAATCACCATAACCCATTATAGATCCAAAATGGTCATTTCCAAATCTAACCGTACCAATAAACTTTTCCACGAAATTCTTGAGCCGCGAGCGATCTCCAGTCATATGTTTTGAGCAGCCTGAGTCCAAATACCAAAGGACGATTTGTACGACCTGCATTTGAAACCAGACAATCGTGGATAACTGAAAAAGCTGGAGCCCCACAAATAGTTGGGGTCCGTTTGGTTAGCACACACAAATATTGGATTATCATATGTCACAGATATCTCACTGGAACTTTCACATTTTGATGCACTAGAACTAGGAGTGGTACTAAGTTCTTCTATTGGGAACATTCTACCAGTAGGTCTCCACTTCTTAATAGGCACAACTTTGGAGTTAGTGATCCTAGTCATTGGGCACTTTTCCCTTAGAGTGAATTTCCTTCCAGTAGGTCTCCATTGATAACCAACGTTAGTGAACACTTTTCCTATTTTATTCCATACTTGTTTTACCTGTTTAACACTCGAGACATTCATAACTGGAGATTTCATAGTGGATTTAAGAAAGGACACAACACAAGCATCATGATTACCATAAAATAAGCATTTGTTACAAGTCTTACAAATAGCACCAGAATTCGAATTAATTACATCATTGTTAACACAAATGTTTGAATCAACTCGATTCCTTTCATTAAGCATAACTTTATTGTTCCTAGATGATTCTTCTACTTCCTTCATAAGTGTACTCTTAGCCGGCAAGGTCCTATCATTCTTTGTATTGCCCCTAGGCTGTGACTTGCTAGCATTAGATATACCTTTTACTCCTGTAGAAGCAATGACGGGAACATTAGTATGATTAGTTGCTACTTGTTTACCGGTGATCATGATGGTGGATTGTGACATGGTTTGGGGATGATATAATGTAACATGTTTATTGCCACTGTTAGGATGCGATGCAAATGACCTTTCCGACTTGTTATCATTCTTGGGGCATGATCCTATGGCATATTCTAATAGTTCTTGGGCTCTATTAGTGAGGAAGCAAGCACCAATAACAACATCATCATTTGGTTTAGATATCCTCTCATCTTCAATGGTTTCTCTAAGCATGGCCAGACAATCCTTAAGATTCTTAAGATAGTTGTTATGAACTAACTTATTGTTCCTAAGGGGAAGAGATACATTGACAGCATCGCACGCATATTTCTTACAAGCATGTACATTGGAAATTGCATGATCACATGAAACGACGGGCATTTTACCCTTCACCATAGTCTTTAGATTCTCAATTTCATTTAACAAAGAAGTAACTCTTTCATTGTTTTGGTCACGTGTTATTTTAATAGACTCAAACAATTCTGTGTAACGTTGTTTAGCGTTTGACATTTCAGCACGAAGCCACTCATTTTCATGTTGTAATTCATTGATCATGCCCTGTTTCTGAAAGTTTTGAGAATCTATCGACTCCTGGTAATTGGTATTGGTCACATCGCTTTTGTTCAATTTTAATTGTGCAATTTGGGCCCTCAACTTCCGAATCGTGTTTGAGTGAGCTTGAATTACATCATCCTTTTTGGCTAATTCAAAACATGTATCAAATTCAGGAGCATCCGAAGATGTCTTGGCATTTGATACTTTTACGTTTTCTTTCAGATGTTGGTATTTTAGTTGCAAGTTAAAATTATCAACTTCTAGTTTTGAAAAACTCCTGACCATGTTATCATGGTCGTCGTTTTGAATTTTGTAGTTTAGTTTGTAATTCTCCCCCTAAAGCTCAATCACACGATTCTGAAATACATTTAAAGTAATGGACATTTCATGAAATTGCTTAGCAGATAGGGCAGAGCCAGTAACAGTGTAAAAGACATCTTGTGCAATGCAATTAGCAATCAAGTCCTCATTCAGGATGAGGATGTTTTTTCTGTCAATTTCACTGTATTTGAGATCGATTGCCAATTGGTTACCCTCATTTTCCACCTCTTTAAAAACCTTTTTCACTTGATTCACATCATTATTGATGGTAGTTTTAAGGCCTTCAAAGTGTTCTTTAAGAAGGTCGAAAAATGGCATGACTTCAGTTAGGTAACACTGCTTTGTTTGCTCAAAACCCATTTCCCCTTCTGTAATCCCCGTTGGTGTAATTCTAGTTTTACATGTTTTTTCAAAATCTTTAAACAATTGGCCTAGAACATATAACGCAATTAGGGTATTACACTGTGTGGGTAAGGTATATGGTACTAGATGTTGGGGTGTGTGCAGGGGATAGATGGTTGGGTCAGCAATCCTAAAGATGGTACGTGTGTTACCAATGATTCTTTCAGCTTTCATTTTTTCCATGTCAATATTCCAGAACACTTTTTCAGGAAGGATTTTCTTTTGAGGGAAAAAAATAGCTGAGTGATTGTCATTAGTATAATCATGGTGAAACACAATATTTTTAGCAACGCATAGTGGATCCTTAAGTCGCTCAGCAAGTTTTTCCCTAGTTCTATCCTCAGCCTCATCAATCTCATCATATGATTTCACATCAGGAGGGGCATGGTTAGGGTCAAGCATAGTGTGTGCATCATAAATCGCAGGTTGAGCACCTATACCAATTCTAAGAAATTTGGCTTTAGTCTTAGAGGCATCGAGTTCACTAAATTCATCTCTTAGTTTCCTATGGTTTTGCATCATTTGAGCAGATTGAATCGTTTGGCCTTGCATGTACAACTTATCCTCCAATTTGTTTTTCAACGTTTTAAGTTTTGAAAAATCATTTAGAAGTTTGGTTTCTTTTTCTTGGTAGTCGAGTTTGATTGAAGTTGTTAGCATTAAAATATTTATATATAGAAGTGATGGTCATTCTCATATTGTAACTTTGTGTCGTTGGTTAAGATTAGTAATAGTTTAGTCATTGGGCCTTGGTCTTGGTAAGCTAATATGCTATTAGTTATGTTTCATAAGCCTTTATAGATAAAAGAAAGCCAAGCCCAAGACCAAGCCCATGGAAAGCCTTTAGGGCATCCTAACTCTTGTACTATATAAACACCTCAAAGCTCATTTGAGGTGTGTGCTTGTGTGTGTATTGTGTGTGTTTTTAATAAAAAGCTCTCTTCATCTTATTCTCTTTATATATATTTACGCCATACATATACATACATTAAGTCACCATCTTCTCTTCATCTTTACTTCATCTAGTGCTTATATTTGCGTTAAAGTTGATATATCTAAGGTCATACAAGTGGTATCAATCGCCTAACAATGATTTAGGAGTGTTTTCATCAAGTTTTTTGTTAAAAAGTTACACTTTTCATTCATTTGTGTTCTTTTTCTTCAAAAAGTTTTGATTTTTACGTGGTTTTAGTGTTAAAGTTGTTGTTTTTATTGAAGTTTTAGTGATTCTAAGTGTTTTGGGAAAGATTTGATCATTAGAAACAAGTGAAAAAGGAGTTTTTAGGTGAAAAAAATCGTATTTTTGAAGTTTTCTGGTCATCCTACGCGTAACTTGGGTGAATAGTACGAATCTACAGCTGTGAACAGTACTTTCTGTCCTTTCTACGCATAAAAAGTACTGTTTACGCGTAAGTTTGAGGTCAAAACCCTTTTTCTACGCGTAACTCTGGTCAAAACCCTCTTCTTACGCATAAGATTGATTTTTTACGCGTAAGTTGAAGTCTACGCGTTAAATCCTACGCGTAAGTTCCATTTCTACGCATAAGTCAGATCTTACGCATAAGATTTAATCTTACGCGTAAGTTTCAGAATTCTACGCATAACTTCATCAAAGGTCTTCTCTTCGTGCTACGGTGACTCAGTACTTCCCTGACTTGGATAAGTTTGTGGAATACTTCGACACGGGATATCTTTCAAGCTTGGATAAGTTTGAGAGATCAAATTGGTTGAAAAAACCTTACGCGTAACATTCTTACGCATAAACTCTGAGTTTACGCGTAAAATCAAAGTCTACGCATAAACAATATTGTTTACGCATAACTTAGATCTTACGCATAACTTAAAGGTTACGCATAACATTTTACGCGTAAGATTATTCAAAGTTTACGCGTAAGATTCAAGGTTTACGCGTAAGATTTTGACTTTTTGACAACCAAACTTCAAACGGCCATAACTTTTGAACCCAGCTTCGAGGCCCAAATCCACTCTGAACGGAAGTTATTGAGGTTTTAAGGTTTCAGATCAAATTTTTCACCATAAAAACTTGCATCAACTTACACTAAACACTACTCCTACTTCGTTGGAACGATCCAAGAATCAACTTTATCAATCTAGACTTCATCAATGGCTACTCAGCAAGATATTCATGCAGCCGGTGCGGAAAACCGACCTCCAATGCTTGAAAAAGGTGGATATCTCCCATGGACAAGCCGCATGCTTCGTTACATCAAAACAAAGCCTGATGGTAAATTAATGATCAACTCCATTACAAATGGTCCATTCAAGCCACGACAAGTTCAAATTGAAGGTAATCCAAATACAACACCTCCTACTCAACCATTCGTGCGTGAACAAACAGAAGCAGATTACACAGAGGAAGACAAGAAGCAGATCGCCGCTGATGATATGGCAATGCATTTAATCCAACTTAGATTACCACGAGAGATCTTTGCTGCGGTCGACAGTTGTGAAACTGCTTATGCTATGTGGGAACGTGTCAGAAGGATATGTCATGGAACAGAGATTGGACAACAGGACGTTGAGAACAAACTTCTTACTGAATGGGAGAACTTTACATCCACTAAAGGTGAACAGATTGAATCTTACTACACAAGGTTTTGCACTTTGATGAATGAGTTAATCAGAAACAAGTTGACACCTCGAACAATTGCAACAAACATCAAATTCATCAATAACCTTCCAGAAGAATGGGGTCGTTATGTTACAATTGTCAATCAAACAAAGGATTTACATAAGGTGAATTATGATCAACTTTATGACTTTTTGAAGCAAAACCAAGCTGAGGCTAATGAAGTAAGGAAAGAAAGATTGGCAAAGAATCATGATCCTCTCGCTTTAATTGCTACTACACCAACACCGCTACCAGTGAACACACAACAACCATCATCATCTTCCAATCACAACTACATGCAACCATCATACATTCAACAACCAACACCGGTCTACCAACAACAGTTCTACCCACAGCAACAACAAAACATTATTCCACAACAGCAATACCAACAATTCCAAGAACCAGAATTCACTGAAAATGATGAAGCTACTGCAGCATTGACCCAAGCGTTTGCTTTTCTGTCAAAGGCATTCCAAGGACGCTATTCTACACCAACTAACAACAACCAAAGGATTTCATCGAACACTCGCAACAAGCAGATTGCTCAGCCGAGTTTCAATATGGGCAATGGAGGCCAAATGGTTGGAGTTTATGGGAATCAGCAAGGATATGCAACTGGAATTAACATGGGGAATCAGAATATGCTGAATGCAGGGAATCAGAATGCAGGAAATCAGTATGGTCAGTATGCAGGGAATCAGTTGGGTCAGTTTGTTGGAAATCAGAGGGGTCAGAATGTTGGTAATCAGGCAATGGGTAATCAGAATAGAAATGTTGCAGCTCCAGTAGTTGGGAATTTAGGAAATGTGAATCAGGGTAATCCGGTTAAGTGTTTCAACTGTCAGGGTGTAGGTCATATGGCAAGGAACTGTCCTACTAAGCCAAACAAGAAAGATCTAGCGTACTTGCAGAAAGCAGTGATGTTGGCACAAAAGGCAGAGGCAGGATTTCAGTTGAATGCAGAGGAGAATGATTTTATGGCTCTTATGGATGACATGGAAGATAGAGAGGATATCGATGCGAACTGCATATTCATGGCGAATCTTCAGGAAGCTAAGTATGACACGGATTCTGATATACTTCCTGTTTATGACACCAATGCACCATCTGAGGTACCAAATTTCAACACATGTCACAATAATGATATATTTGATATGTCTCCTCATGAGGAACAACATTCTGAGAAGCTAGCACCCACTTATGATACATACCTGGACACGCCAAGTAGTAGCAATACTCCTTCAGCAACTCCAGATGTGAATCATAATGGAGGCTTCGTTTCACAGCATGCTGAGAATGATGAGGAAACACGTGCTTTGTTTGAATCATTATTGAATAATTGTCGTATTGAAATTGAGAATGTGAAAAAGGTCAATCGCGATGTTAAGGCTGCGAATGTTAAATTGACCGCTGAGCTTGAGAGTTACAAGGAAAACGTTAAAGCTTTTGAATTTCATAACAAAAGATTGTCTGAATTAGAAACTGGTTATCAAAATTCCGTTTCAAGGGAAAAACAATTGCAACTCAAGTTTGATACACTTGATGTTAATTCTTTCAAGAAGATAAAAGCTTTAAACGCGGAAATTTCTGATCTACAAAACCAACTTTCTAAACAAAAAACAGCTTATACCAATCTTGAAAAAGAAAGGGATGAGTTGAAAAAGGACTTTGCAAAGAAAGAAGACAAACTTTTGGCCGAAATCGTAGAGTCAGAACACATGATTGCTCATTTAGAAGAATTGGTGGTTAAGTCGGGTCAGTCAAGTCAAACAATGAAAATGATTTCAAATCAAACTAATCCGGTTTACCATACGAAACATAAAGTGGGTCTTGGTAACAATACCCCCTGTAATCTCAAGAAAGCTCAGCAAGCTCAGAATTGTTTGTTTAATGGAAATGTTTTGTTGGTGAAGCATGATCCTCCCATTGTTCGTGATTCTGTGGAAACGATTGAATTGGCCGAAGAGAGCATTAATAAAATGAAACAAAAGAATCCTGATTTGAAACCCATTGATTACAACAAATTGAACAAACTTTCAAGAATTACTTTTGTTCCACAAAAAGAACCATCTGTGTTTTCCATAAAACGACCATTCGCAAAAATGTTTTCTAAGAAAGTAATTGTTTCCAAATCTCTTTCAAAAATGGAACAAATTTCTTCTAACAACACTTTTAATACAAGTGAGGCTAGAGAAATTCTGGATGACGTTAAAAAGAGAATTCAAGAACTTCAAAATATTGTTGCTTCTAAAACTACAATCAATATTAACAACTGGCATTCCAGTTTTCATATCGAACAGAAAAAGGTGTTTGAAAACGAAATTACTATCCCACTGAATAACATCAGTGCGAGGGTAATCCATTTTGAAAACGCTTTCTTAAAAGAAACGGCCGAATTTGTCAAGGACCACAAATCCCTGGTAAACGAAGCTAATGAAACTCGTGAAAACATGAATGTTTTGGAAAGGTTAAATGATTCACTCTTCGAAGCCGTTATGACTACAGATATAATGTCCATCATTTTACAAACATATTCTGTTCAAGACGATGAAAGACTGAGAGCTGAGACATCTGAAATTGTTTCAAAATATGAAAATGCTCTCGTAAAACTTGAAAAAGAAAACATGTCATTTTTCAAACAACTTGATCGAAAATCAGAGGAATGCAAATATGACAAATTGTCATATGAGCATGCCTACAAGGACATGAAAAAGCAAAATGATCTTCTGAGAGCTCAGCTTGAAAGTATAAAAGGGAAGGGTGTGGACACTAAGTTTGCTAAACCATCGACTTCGGAGACACCAAATGTTTCAAAAACGGTTGAAAAACCAAAAATGTCAATTTTCCGGTTTGCTCCAAAAGTCGATGCGAAAAAGGATTTGTCAAAACCAGTCACTCCACAACCCTTGCCCAAGCAAAAGGAAATTGAAAAGATTGTTGAAAAACAAAGATTGTTTGTTGAACGAAACACAAATGTGAGTGCACCTGGCCCTTCTAGGAATAGCACACCGAATGTGACCACAAAATCTATAAAGGAATCTTTTGGTTCAAATGACATGGTCCAAAATCACCATCTAGAAGAAGCTAGGAAAAAGGCACAACTACGAAAAGACGGAATTTTAGGCGCAAAACCTAGTGTGATGAATTCTACAAGACTCCAAAGCGCTGCTAGTAGTAGTAAACCTTTACCTAGGAACAATCTACAAAATACTAGGGATTGGCTTGCATCTAAGAGCAGTGGCACACAAGATAATGCTAAGAACGTAGAATGCAACACAAAGAATTCCAAAGTCTCATCGAACAACAAACAATTTCCAAATGACTGTAGTGACAAAGTTAAGGTTGTTGTTTTAAACAAAAATGTTGAATTTGTCTGTCCTACATGTCAAAAATGTGTTTTTTCAGCTAATCATGATGCATGTGTTGCACAATATATCAAGAAAGAAAATGCTCGTACTAAGGTACAATCCACTAAGAAACCAAATAGAAACAAACCCGTTGATAAGAAGCAAGAGGCTAAGAAACCTAATAGGTGGATACCGAAAGAATGTAGTTTTTCCAAGACTGAGACTTCCGCTGCATCTGATAACAAAACTACGTCTAGATCTTACCTTAGGTGGATTCCCACGGGAAAAGTTTTTAATACATTTGGTCTTAGATGGATTCCCACAGGGAAGATTTTCGATGCTTTCACCAAGACAAATAATAGTGAAAATCATCAGGATAAGGAAGTAGAAATCACTACAACCGTTGATAGTGAACACCCTCAATGTGAGGAAACATGTACTTCTAACACTGTTATTTGTGAGAATTCTTCTTCTGTGGATGCAGGTACTTGTGAAAGTGATGAGAGTTCATACACCCAATGTGGTAAAGAAAAACTTTACGCCAACATCGCATGTGGAAATCCTTTTCTAATTCCACTCGTAACTCCACTTTTACTTGTCAAACCTTAATTTTTATTTCTTTCTTCAAATCTTTTCTTTGTAAATACTTTTTTGAAAATACAAAATACAAATTTTGAAAAACCAACAAAAACAAAATACAAAAATATAAAATTTTCAAAAAATACAAAAACAATATAAAATCAAAAATCCAAAAATATTCTTCTCACGACATGTCTCTCGTATAAATCAATATTCTGTACGTTTCTAGAAATGTCATTCAACAATGATACGGATATGTACAGATGCTTGAGCGGGAGTTCTTTAAAATGTTTTTCTAAAACATGTCGTTTCTCAAAAGTTTCTTCAAAATGGCTTTCGTATACTTCAGTACGAAACCCGGACCCTAATGATGATTTCTGATTATTTTCAAATCAAGGACTCGTACGTTCAGTGACGAAATCTTTTTCAAAAAGTTCGAGTCTAAACAAACGAAAAAGATTTCAAGCATAAACTCGTTTTCAAACAAAATTCTTGAGCACTTTTTCAAGATTGTTCAAAAGATTTCTCAAAATCTCTCAAAATTAGTGCTCAAGATAACTCCCTCTAAACCCTTAATTGATTTTAAATGTGCTATCATTAAGGGGGAGTACAAAAAGAAAAATGTTCCAAAATTCATGCAAAATAGAATCTGTCTTTCTCTCCAAAAAGTTTTTTTTTACTCAGTTGATATCAAAAATATCACAATATGCTATTTTTGAGGGGGAGAAGACATGATTAAAATGTGATCAAAGATGTTTAAAGATTGTGACTGAATCTCAAAAGAGCTCGACTCAGTAAGTACTAATGAATTGACGAAGCTTAAAATGTCAGTAATCGAAAAGACTTGTCCTGGACGGGTAATAATTTCAAGCTAGTCTAACTAGTGATGTAAGCGTGTCTCGAATAGGACTTGTCTGAGTAGAATGTACCGTATCGAGAGACTTTCTTTGGACTTGACCAGGACGGGTAATAACTTCAAGCTAGTCTAACTAGTGATGTAAGCGTGTCTCAAATCGGTCATGTTCGCTGAAAGTGGATCAATTCAAAAGTGCAAACTCCTCTCGCCTGTGCAAATTTCTTAAATATTCATGAGCACATGTGAAGGGGGAGTCCTTCAAAATTGCAAAACTCTCAAAGTGGTAACAACAATGTGTTTTATTATCATAAACACTTTGAGAGATTTTCACAAAAGGTTTTATGGCACGTGATCAAGTATAGGATAGTCATGGAGTTATAAGGTGACTAAGGTTAGGGAAAAACCGTCCTATGATCCGCCAGAGCCGGAGGGATCTACCCAAGGACAAATCCAATAGATTAGAATTAGAAGTCCTTAGGTATGATTGAAAAAAGGAGAAAATGAGAAAGGAGAAAGAAGGGGTTGAAGAATTAAAAAGAAAAGTTATGAAAAAGGGTGAAAAGAAATAGCCCTCCATATGATTCAACCTTAGGGCAGACACCGGGTACAATTCATATGCTACTGGTTGTTACTAAGGTGACACCGGTATTGAAGACAAAGACGTCATGGACCCAGTGACGCACTGCACTAAACCTTCTTAACCACTCGGGTATCTCTTAAAAGGTACTTGTTTCATTCTCACGGGGAACCGGTGTAATCTATCGACATATCTCTTAGAGATGGTTGATATTGAAGCAGGAGACCTCTCCCTAATCTCCGCATAGGAAACCAAATGTGCACTTATCGAGTCTAGAGCCCCGAGATTCATCAAAAGATCTCATAGGAACACATGATATTTCTACACTGGTTGTTCATCATTAAGGACGCCAGATGTAAACTTAAGAGTCCTACGCAGATCTTAGCAATCTGCCAGAACATTTATGAGAGAATTCACACAAGTGATTCTCAATGATTGAATGGAAATTCCTGCCAGGGTCAACATCAAGCAGCCCTGACAGCAGGTCACTTCGGTAATTCTTTATGGGTTACACTTAGTGTTCGCGGTGGTTTCAAACGGTCTACAGTCGTGGAGTGATCCCCAGCGACTCACCCAGTCATTGAGCTACTAAGTAGGTCTCGTAAGCTCTCTCGAGAGTATCTGACATGGGAACGGCCTTGGTAAGGGTTAGAAGGAGTCTTCACACTATGCTGTTGACGATCTCTAATTCTTATCTGTAAGTACCGGACGTTTTATTGCTAACTGTTTATATGCAGGGACACTTCATCTTCGTGGCGACAGATTCCACGTGCTCATACATGCATCTCGAAGTCAAAGGAAAGTTCTCGCAAAGATCAAAGCAAAGAAAGGTTCAAAGAAAGATTCTACGCCAAAAAGAAGAATCTACAAAGTATAAAGACTAAAGATCAAAGTGAACGAAAGGGAACTACAAATGCATGTATCACAAAGACTGAAGATGTATGAGCATGTTGGAACGGCAAACAACCACCACAGACGCAGAAGTAACGAAAGGCAGATAACTCCACATCACAAAGGAACAAAGAACGATGAAAAATCAGTTATCAGAGATCACAAAGCATGAAGGAACAAAGACTAAAGACTATTCTACAACGACACAAAAAGTTAAAGACAAAGAACACGGAAGACCCACTCACGTGGAGCATCATTCGAATGACCACCCCTTAGGGGGAGATTGTTAGCATTAAAATATTTATATATAGAAGTGATGGTCATTCTCATATTGTAACTTTGTGTCGTTGGTTAAGATTAGTAATAGTTTAGTCATTGGGCCTTGGTCTTGGTAAGCTAATATGCTATTAGTTATGTTTCATAAGCCTTTATAGATAAAAGAAAGCCAAGCCCAAGACCAAGCCCATGGAAAGCCTTTAGGGCATCCTAACTCTTGTACTATATAAACACCTCAAAGCTCATTTGAGGTGTGTGCTTGTGTGTGTATTGTGTGTGTTTTTAATAAAAAGCTCTCTTCATCTTATTCTCTTTATATATATTTACGCCATACATATACATACATTAAGTCACCATCTTCTCTTCATCTTTACTTCATCTAGTGCTTATATTTGTGTTAAAGTTGATATATCTAAGGTCATACAGAAGTCAACCCCTTTTGAATTTCCTGTCTTTGCTTGACAGTTTGATCGAATTGTTTTTTTAAAGAAACTAACTCCTTTTTCAATGTTTCTTGTTTGGCATTGTTTTCAGATATGTAAGTACGCAATTGCCATTCCATTTTCTGCTCACGTTCATTAAGTTCAAATTTAGCACGCTGCTCGTATAAGGCCACCTGATCCTTAAGGATGTTAACTCTAGTTATCAAGGAGTCATCAGGGTTGTATATAGTGTGCTCATGTAACTCAAGTTCTCTAACATCAACCGACGGCATGTCACTTGGTACAACATTCATTTTATTGTCATTCACATACCGTTCATATGGGATATTATTGGTATTTCCCATATTAGTGATATTTGTGTTGTCAATATTCGTGGGTTGTACCGAGTCACATGCCCCCTGTGGATTGATAGAGCAATTCAGATTAGAATTTTGTGGCTTTGGTACCTCAGAGATAGCAGAAGTGATGGAGGAGCCAGATTGCTGTGGAGATGATGCAGCTGCAGACAGATTAGCCATAAAGATGGTTTGAGCTATGGGTTCTTCATCAACGTCCGAATCAAAAGCATCACAGTCTTCAATTTGGAAGATGTTCGGATCATTGAGTGCCATGTCCAGAACAGGTTGATCATCCACATCAGCATCAAAAGTATTCTTGTCATCACCAGCTAGAAAGAGCAAATCTTCTTCATCCAGAGCAGTACCATTCTCTTGCGCCTGCATTAGCAACATCTTGTCCTTGAAGTACTCAGAGTTTTGAGGACGCTTTGGAAGAGTGCAATTCCTAGCTATATGGCCCAACCCTCCACAGTTATAGCACTTAGGCTGCCTAGCTTGCACTTGAAGTGCATTCCCGACTCTATACTGCCCATTATCTCTACCAGCATTTCTTGGATTGACATTTTGTCTTCCTTGCACATTCTACACCACCACTCTTCCATCTTCAATGACTGCCTGATTACGTGGGTTAGACGAAGTCCTGAGTTGTTTGTTAGTTGGTGGAAGTACAGCTCTGAACTGTTGGACTAATAAGGAGACTTGGTTGGAGAGGTTATCAATCATCATGTCGGTATGAGAATAACCAGAGTCAAGATGGGTGTTTAAGGCTGGTGGTGAGGGAGTTGATGTTTGTCCACTAGTTGAGGTAGACCTGGATGAAGGTGGTTGAGATTGATCATTTGAAGACTGAGTAAGTTGTTGAACATTAGACACAAAGGCAAGAGACTCATTTGTTGTTGTAGGACTGAGCTTTTCTCGCATTACCCGATCATAAGCTGCATGTTTCTCATGTTGTTGGAGATATGCGTAAAGTTGTTCATGATTAGTATGCCTGAGACCTTTGTTGAGTTTGACAGCTGTAACAAACCTATCCCATTCAGGTGCCATGTTATTCACGAATTTTGAATTGAGCTGAATGTTGGGCATTGTCATCTTGATGGCTCTCATGTCATTAACTAGCTTGTGAAATCTGACGTAGTAGTCAGTGATGCTTTCACCTGGATTCATTTTGAAGTGCTTGAATTCATCATACAGCTGAGACTCCCTATCTTCTTTGGTTAACTCAGACCCTGCAAGAAGCATCTTCACATTATCCCAAACTGCTTTCGCTTCTGTGTTAAAGTTGATGAGTTTGTAGACATCTTTAGGAAGCCCTTGAATGACAATATTCGAAGCTCTGATGTCAGCATCATAGCATTTCTTTTCTTCATCAGAAAGATCATTGTAGGTACGAGGTCTTTCTGGACCAACTGCCGCAGGATTGTCATCAGTAGCTGCGATAGTGTCTCTGGTTGTCCCCATGAGGAAAGGTCCATTATCAATGGATTTCAGGATGTTCACACCATTTTCCTTACCCAAGCAGTATAGACGAATCCTTTGTGCCCATGACTCATAGTCGGTCCTGTCCAGCATAGGAGGACGAGTATCCGATCCTGCTGCCTGAATGTCATCCGATGCAGTGCTTGCCATGCTGTGAAGACTGAGTAGTTGCACGTATCAAGCTGTTAAACACACGTGAGATTCGTGTTTTGTTCCAACAAGTCGAATTACAATCACTTCTCAGAAAACAAGTCGAATCGTAAGATTAAACTCACAACGTCAAGTTACTATTGAAATAACAATTCAAGTTGTAGGAATAGTCTCACAACGTCAAGTTACTGAAGGAGTAGATGTAACAACTTAAGCCGCTACAGCTCACAAATTTCACAAATGCTAACACGTTAAGATAATCACAACTCGCTAAGGCTTTAACTCGCTACAAGTACCAAGTCGCTGAAATAACTCAACTCGCCACAAACCTGCACTAACTCGCTAGACAAGAATCAGCTCGCTGATTATCAACTCGCTAGTACCAACTCGCCACAAACCTGCACTAACTCGCTAGACAAGAATCAACTCGCTGATTATCAACTCGCTATTACCAAAACCTGAAAACTCGCTAATGCCAACACGCTATCTGACAATACGCTAACTGTACAACTCGCCAATGCCAACTCGCTAATACACAACTCGCTAATGAACAACTCGCCAGATCCACAAAACTCCAAAATCTGACAACTCGCTAATAATGAGATGCCAACTCGCTAATACACAACTCGCTAATGAACAACTCGCCAGATCCACAAAACTCCAAAATCTAACAACTCGCTAATAATGAGACAAAATTGTCCCTTTCGTAGCGATTTGTCCGTATGTCCCAAAATAGTAAAGAGCCAAAACTCTAACGTCAACTCGCTAATGAATCCTGCCAACCCTCTACCAAGAAGAAACCAACTCGATGGAAAGAAATACCTAACGAAATTCCTCCCACGTCCACAAAAGTGATGAAATGATAAAACTAAGAGTAACCCGGGATGTCTACTACACTACTAATCCAGAAAGTACAACAAACTAACCAATACAAACCCCTAACGAGATCAAACTCGTGTGAAAACCACTAGAAAAATTCAAACCAACCTAAAACCACAAACCATACTATAAATTCGAGCATACCATGAATCCTAGGATAGAACCATGGCTCTTGATACCAATTGTAATATACTCTAATATAAGAACATGGATGGTTATGTAATTTAGGATGATTAAAGATGTAGTTTCTAGTGAGAAGTTAGAGAGAGAATGAGATGAGATAATTGGGAGCCTTGTATGAGAAAACTTGTTGAATGTTAGATTGAAAATGAAGGTCCAACCCTTTCCCATGTGTGGGAAAGGGTATATATAGTAACAATGTAAACGCCCCTAGAAACATGCTGTAGAGCGGGCTGACAGTGGGTAAGAGACCCGACCCGACTCCACAAATACTAACTAATACTACTCTACATACTAACTAATATGATAATTACTACGAGCTACAATATGCTAAACTGTACTCGGGGTGACCGAGTCTTCATGTGAATAATCGTATTCCTAACAAATTACAACTAAAATAGGCCTAATCTAAATTCTAACCTAAGTATTTTGCAAAACAGTTTTAAATAAAAAAAAATTTTGGAAAACTTGCTAACTTCCTTTAAAACTAATCAAAACTAATTAACTTAACTACTAAATCATGTCTAACAGTAAATTAAAGTAACTTGAAATCCAGATTTAGGTCAAAAAGGGTTCAAGCTTGAAAAAGTTTCATGTGCCAAACACCCCTTTAATAGGGTTGTTTTGGTTTTTGATTATGAAAAACTATTTTGAACCAAAATTTGTGAACACAGTATTTAAGCTTGATCTAAAAACACTTAAAAAGCTAAAGTTGATCCTGAATAATCTAAGTAAACACAAATAAGCAGTTGAGACTACATAAGATAGTTAGGATAGAAAATCTTAAACCAATACCTATTAAACTATAACCTAAGCATAAATAACAACAAAAAGCATAAATAAGCAACTCTACACTAGAAATAAGCACACAAATAAGCTAATAAGCAGATGAACCTTACACTAAGCTAAAATAAGAAAATGACTTACAAATTCCCTTTGCTTAAAAGGCCCGAGGAGCTAATCTACAAGCTCTAGCTTGTAAACTTAAATGAACAAACAAACTAAGACACAAAATAAGCTATCAATTAGCTTATTGGGTTTTGGTTATGGAAAAAAGGCTTATAGTAGCTTAGATGAAATTTCAACAGTAAATCAAAGAAAATAAATTAACTAAAAAAAACTTTCATTAAACTTGAAAATTTACAAAAACATTGAATTTACAACTAAAGAAAAACTAAAAATAGTATTCTACTTAAAAATCCTAACTGCCATTTGAAGGCTCACATCTCATTCTATTTATACTAGCACAATTAGGGTTTCTTGAACTCTTGTCCTCTTGTATTGTGCTTCTTTTTTGAGTGAATGAAGCTTTGGATCCATTTTGTGCTTTCTCTGTTCAATCACAGCCATAGATATAAGCTTGGGGACCAATCATTGAATTCTCAGCCATTAGATTAGAATTTGAGCCTTGGATTGCCAAGGTGGCAATGGGAGTCATAAGACACCATGTGATCAAGGTTTGTCTTGGTGTAAAACCCACATTTTCATAACATGCTTAAATGACCAAAATGCCCCTATGCTTTAAAATTTAATAAAAGAATTATTTAAAATGCAAAATAAATCCTAAACTCATGGGATTTAGCAATATATGATATGTAATATTTTTGTATGGACCTTACAATATTTATAAAGATTCTAAAAATGTTTGTCACATCTATAAAATTTAATTTGGCCAAATAAACTTTTAATTTGTATTTATTATCTAATTAAATGATTTAAATTATATAATTAAGGGATAATTGCTATATATTTTGGGAAAGAATTTCAAAATCAGAAATTGGTCTATATACATCCAATTTAGCTGAAAATCACTCCCCCCCCCCCCTCCCATCTATATACACGGTTCTCCTTATTTCGTTTTTATACATTTTCAAAAACCCTAAATCAAACTAAAATCCACAAAGGCGGCATACAAAATTATGAGAGCTTCCATATATTTTTCCTGGGTGCATACAAGTTAATAGAAGGTGTTAAAAATAGTGTCAAGGTTTCTGGGTCGTTTTTATGATCTGGGGATATTATTTAAGTTGTATTTCTTTCAGCCGAGAGTTCCTAAATTGTTTCTACTCATCCTCTGGTTCGAATCCATCAAGAGGGTATTTGTATCATCCCTTTTAATCATATTCATCATGTTTAAACATTTGAAACATTACCATGCATGCTTGATTAATCATAAGAATTATAAGAATCAAAAACCTAAAATAAATCCATAATCAGCCATGCCATTTTTGGGGGCTTTGTATATATTTTATTCTGGTCTTTTACAGATTATATAATATCAGAAAAATAAATTTAGTAATTTTCGAGACCTGGATAATCATTTGTGAATTAATTTGTAATCAGAAAAATTAAAAAGAAAGCATAAAAATAAAGTACAAATCGTATAAGTTAGGGTTTTGATTTTTGGTATTGGATTTGATATAATTAATGTGTTTTGAGGTTACATTAATGTTTGTAATGATTGAATAAATTTAGGGTTAGGGTTTGATGAAATATGTTGTTAACCGATTGGATTTTAAATAATATAAGGTGTGTTTTGTAATTTTATAAACATGTGGGTTATCTTTGTAAGTTGTATTAGACCAGGGGTGAGTTGGGTAAAATGTAATATGAGGGTGTTATGTGTAAAATTTGTAACTAAAAGGTTTAATTGGTAATTTAAAAAATAAATAAATCCGATTTGTAATTAATTAATTTAAGGGGGTTTGTTTATTTTGGAAATTATATAAAATAAAAGGTGTTTCGTATAATTATTAATGTAAGGGGTGTAATATGTAATTTTGGATATTTAAGGGCTTAATGTGTAAATATAAATATTATAAGGATTAATTTGTAATTTATTTAATTAAAAGGTTTAATTCGCAAAATTATTAGAATTATAGGATTGGAGTTGTAAGTATGGAAAGTTACTAAAAATGGAAAGATAACTAAGAGAGGTAGACTTTAAGAACTTGCCTTAGGAATCCCCTACATGAACTTAAGTTTTGACCAGTAAGGAATGGGTAGACTTTAAGATTTTGCTTATGTATCTTTGCTTCCACATTACTCTGATTCGTGCCTTACGTTTAGCTATGCCTTTTTGGAATCATCCTTTTGGAGTTAGAAATCTTTGCACCACCTAAGTTTACCACTAGTAAGTTTGAAGGCATTTAAGATTGCATGGTAATGCATAACGCTA
This sequence comes from Artemisia argyi, assembly GCA_030686995.1. Taxonomy (NCBI): domain Eukaryota; kingdom Viridiplantae; phylum Streptophyta; class Magnoliopsida; order Asterales; family Asteraceae; genus Artemisia; species Artemisia argyi. Next base: position 140,680,286 of record CM060692.1, read on the forward strand.
TATTGATTTTATCTTTGATCTCTGATCTATTTGTTAATCCTTTTGATATCTCTCCGGACATTTTGAGAATCTCCATGACGATGATGTATGTGATGCACGCTATGATCGTCCCTAACTTCTGGTGATCATCTGTAAGTTTTCGGACATTATTTGATTTTGTTTTATCCATCTTTGATTCCATGAGGAGTCTCGTGGTATTTAACCACGGGTATAAGAATGTTTCTTTCCCCTTGGAATGATAAAATTTGCTATGATAATCTGCCTTTCTTTGGAAAGTCAACTTCGATTTGATTCTGATATATGGTTGGTTGCTTAAACATTCGAGATGCTGACGACTGTTCTGCTATGTCTCACCTTTGGTGTTTTGAACTATTTTTAAACTCCCTACCATGATTTCCGATCGTTAAATTTTGCTACCATTATTGTTCTGGAGACTCGTACATTATTTTCGCGATTATAAAGTTTCCCTTGCACCTATTTTGGTACACCGAAGAAACTAATCTTATCTCAAGAATCATTTTGACACCCTGAGTTCCGGTTATGATTCCTGCTGAACCACCAAGTTTCCCACCAGAGGACGGAGCTGGATAGAACCTGAAGTTGACAACAGTGATGACTACTCTGAAGAGTTGAAGACATTCCTCGCCAGACGGAAGAGTTGACGAGCAGAGCACAAGAACCAGTCAAGATGGCGAACCTGGAGTTGATGAAGACATGCGGTCTCACTTCCCTATTCACCTTGGTTGTGCTAAGATGAATTGAGAGTGGAAGCAGACTGGATGATGAGGAGATTGAAGATCGTACCAAAGGTTCACATTACTCCATCACATTCCAAGAAGAACTGCAGAAGGCTTGAGGAAAGCAAACTCAAGTTAATGATTCCATTTCACTCTCAGATTGGAAGATGGACGAAGACTGACTACTCGGACATAAGAAGATTCTGAAGGGACGAATTCTTGAAGCGAACTTTATGATGGAAGAATTGATGCCCTGGCGACATGTTTCTTTTTGATGATGGTTGTTTGGCTTTGTTACATCTTTTCGAGTTTCATTCGGTTTGCCGACATCGTTTTGTTATTAATCCTTTGAATAGGGATAACCCAGGAGTTAGTTGGACTGTTAGGTGGATTTGTAGATTTATTTCATTGATTGAGATAAAGTATGACCATCATGAGGGCATATTTATATGATGCTAGTATTATGACGCCTGGCCAACGTGATAATACTTACATCACATACCGTGCACTTGTTATGTTCATAGGATGTCTTGAGAAGTGCCTTAGAGGAGCCTTAGATTTCTGATTTCTTTTGCGACTATCTGCGAGTAGTGAGACTTTAGGACTCTTTCAATCTGTACGTTTGATCCGCCTTATCGCCGTATGTTTTGATATGTTAGATACTCGACATGCGATTGTTGACTTCTGTGCATCTGATAAGTTCTATTGTAGAGCTTCCTGCCATTTGATGTTATCGATCAACCTGTTTTTCTGCCTATATGGATTTGATCTGTTACTTTGAAGAGCTACACCTATGTTTTGCTATGTATGCGCTTCTTATTCGATGAATCTGTTTCATGATAATCGGTTATGAGTTAAAATATGAGGTTTTGGATTCTGAGAATCAAGATCTGTCTGTTTAAGAGAATACATTTGAAAGGTTGTATTGAAGACGAAGCTATTTGAAAATCTGAAGAGTTAAACTTATAGATGTCACCCTCATGATTGCTATCATTCGATACATTTTCAACTGATCGGTCCATTTCCTTGTCCACGGATGAAATACCCACCCAATCCTATATCTTCCTTTGTATATCTTTTAAGGGGATACGATTGTCATCTGTTACGTTCGGTATGTGATTCTTTGATTTGGATTCTGCACGATGTGCCTTCTCTGGGGAAACCGAAACTATCTTTGGATCAATAAGAGCAAGTCATGGGAAACAGGGTCATTCTGTTTGTTGAAATTTCTCTAAGTCTGAGTCTATGCGAGTCAACCACTCCCTTTTCTGTTCGTAGTCTGGTGTACCTTCGTGTTGTTTCACCACCTTACCTTTTGCATTTTCGAGGATGAAAATTCATTTGAGGGGGAGATAGTTATAAAACCCACATTTTCATAATATGCTTAAATGACCAAAATGCTCCTATGCTTTCAAATTTAATAAAATAATTATTTAAAATGCAAAATAAATCCTAAACTCATGGGATTTAGTAATATATGATATGTAATATTTTTATACGGACCTTACAATATTTATAAAGATTCTAAAAATATTTGTCACATCTATAAAATTTACTTTGGCAGAATATACTTTTAATTTGTATTTATTTTCTAATTAAATTATTTAAATTATATAATTAAGGGATAATTGCTATATATTTTGGGAAAGTATTTCAAAATCAGAAATTGGTCTATATACATCCAATTTGGCTGAAAATCACTCCCCCCCCCCCCCTCCCATCTATATACACGGTTCTCCTTATTTCTTTTTTATACATTTTCAAAAACCCTAAATCAAACTAAAATCCACAAAGGTGGCATACCAAATTTTGAGAGCTTCCATATATTTTTCCTGGGTGCATAAAAGTTCATAGAAGGTGCTAAAAATAGTGTCAAGGTTTCTGGATCGTTTGTGTGATCTGGGGATATTATATGGGTCGTATTTCTTTTAGCCGACAGTTCCTGAATTGTTTATGCTCTTCCTCTGGTCCGAATCCATCAAGAGGGTATTTGTATCATCCCTTTTAATCATATTCATCATGTTTAAACATTTGAAACATTACCATGCATGCTTGATTAATCATAAGAATTATAAGAATCAAAAAACTAAAATAAATCCATAATCGGCCATGCCATTTTGGGGGGCTTGGTATATATTTTATTCTGGTCTTTTACAGGTTATATAACATTAGAAAAATAAATTTAGTAATTTTTGAAACATGGGTAATCATTTGTGAATTAATTTATAATCGAAAAAATTAAAAAGAAAGCATAAAACTAAAGTATAAATCGTATAAGTTAGGGTTTGGATTTTTGGTATTGGGTTTGATATAATTAATGTGTTTTTGAGGTTAAATTAATGTCTATAATGATTGGATAAATTTAGGGTTAGGGTTTGATGAAATATGTTGTTAACCGATTGGATTTTAAATAATATAAGGTGTGTTTTGTAATTTTATAAACATGTGGGTTATCTTTGTAAGTTGTATTAGACCAGGGGTGAGTTGGGTAAAATGTAATATGAGGGTGTTATGTGTAAAATTTGTAACTAAAAGGTTTAATTGGTAATTTAATAAATAAATAAATTTGATTTGTAATTAATTAATTTAAGGGGGTTTGTTTTGGAAATTATATAAAATAAAAGGTGTTTCATATAATTATTAATGTAAGGGGTATAATATGTAATTTTGTATACTTAAGGGCTTAATGTGTAAATATAAATATTATAAGGATTAATTTGTAATTTATTTAATTAAAAGGTTGAATTCGCAAAATTATTAAAATTAAAGGATTGGAATTGTAAGTGTGGAAAGTTACTAAAAATGGAAAGATAACTAAGAGAGGTAACTTATATAATTTGAACTCTTCATAATTCATTATTCGCTTTCTTCTAGGTCCGGTGAAGCGGGAGTGATCTTTCTCCTTTTTTTAATCTTGGTTTTTTTTTATTCGGCGAAGGTACAGATATTCTGCATTCTTTTAGCAAAAATGCACCCTTTCTCTCTCTTGACTTTGTCTTTGATTTGTTATCGTGTATGATTCCGTTTGGTCATTGTTATGACTCCTTTGTACTTTGGCTCTGTGGTTGATGTGTTTCGTTGGTATTGTGATCCTATTGATATTCGTTTGAACCCTTATGGTATGATGTTGACATAACCCGTTCGTTAACCTTTGTGACCTTAGCCTTTGGGCCTTTGAAACTTTGAAAGTTCTTTTGGGATATTTTAACAGGATTTGAAAACCTTTTTTTTTCTTAACTATGATATGGAAACGCTGTAAAGAGAAACCATTTTAAAACTACACTTCTAGCATGATTTAAGATCACTTTTATATGGGATTTTACAAATTCATAAAGACCACTTTTAAAGAATATTTTATGAAAACCTTCATTAAAGATCACTTTTATAAATGCTATCTTTTGGAAGATTCCATTTAAATGAACCTTTGATAATGACCTTTTAAATTGATTTTACTACGAACCTTTAAGATAATTGATATGAACCTGCTAAATTGAACCTTTGTTTTAAACTTACACTTTGACCCTTTTATTATGAACCATGGGATTTTGAACTTTGGGATGTCTTGAAGACTTAGAGGTTTACCAAACTTTGACCTTGTTTTGTTGACCCCTCAGCTTAATGCCCCTTCAACAATAGTGTACCACTTTATCTCCCTCGTGAATTATATCTCTATCTCCCTCTTTTGTGAACTCTTATCTTATTTGGACTCATGATATATTTCAGTCTCATAATTTGAACCTTTAATATTGCATCTTTGACTTGATCCTCGCCTATGTGGACCTTCGGTATATTTGGACCTTTGGGCACTTATGGAACTTTGGGATATGGAACCTTTGGCATTGGCACTTATATTACAGGAAACTTTGATATTGAAACTTGGTCTTAACCCTTGATTAATTGACCATGATATTGATATTGACATTTGATTTGAACTATGGTTACTTTGACCCTTCAGTATTTACCTAGGCATTATTATCTGTTCCCAGTTATGGGGGGGGGGGGGGGGGGGGGGTCCATGACCGTAGCATTGATGCACCAATGTTATGACTCTAGTGTGGTTGGAGAGATGTACCACACCGTCCCTTTTTGTTATATGATTATGAGCTCAAGAATATTTGTTTGGCCACTATGATTTGATTTGCATGGGCGTATGGATGCATCCTAGTTTTGTTTGGTATTTGTTTGGATATCTGATTTGGATATACATTATATTTGATTTGGTGATTGGGCATGCGTGCATGCAGTCCCTCACATTTTGGGAGCTAGCTACTCCATTGATTACTTGAGGACTCCCCTCCTACTATATTTGGTATTCCGAGGACTCCCCTCCGAATACATTGGCTATGAAGGTATGATATGGTTTGGATATTTGTTTGGCCTGGAGTAAATATACTGATGCATACACTCACCTTATACCTTAACCATTTATCCTACTCCCTTTATCTTGTAATCCTTATGATCTTCTCAACTCTATTTATTGTATCTCTTTCGTATCGTTTCCTTATTTTCTGCTTTGTTATCTGTTATATCTGTTCACTGAGCTTTGTAAGCACAGCCGCATTTCTTTTCCTGCGGCAGGTTTAGTAGGAAGCTGGGTTATGGAAGAAGATTTTACTTTTGGCTTAGAAGACTTCACCTTGTTAGCTACTTGCTGGACTTAGAGATGACTAGGAGCATTTATGTTTGGGCTTAGTATATTATTGTTGCCCCTTTTGTATCTTGTACTTTGTTTAGTTTTTCCTTGTAACCCTTTGTAAACTTTGTATTAGAAATGTATCTCCGTTTCACTTGTGTTCTGATTTGACTCCATAATGTTACACTTTAGCCCTTTTGGGTTGGGGTGTTACACTTGATCTGGGAGGTGAGTTGGATTGAAAGAGATAGGGTGAGTGTCTTTCTTTTTGGCGAGTAAATCAGGCAAAGGGTGTTGACTGGTGTGTTTGACCAAGGGGTCTAGTAAAGGAAAATTGGACCTTTGAACCTTTTGTTTTGACCCTTTGTCACTTGACCCCTGGTTTGAACCTTTGAGTGATTAGTATTAAAACGGGTTAGGTTTTATGGGGATTGGATTAGGCTGGGTTTGTCAAATGGGTTTAGTGATAATGGGTTATAGGATTAGGATAAAAGGGTTTAGTTTAGGTAAAAAAAAAATGTAGTTTTAGTTTTGTTTTAGTAAAAGGGTTTAGTGTTAATAAAATGTTATATTGTTTTGTAAAAAATGGTTCAAGTAAAAGAGTTTTGCAAAATAGTTTTTTATTATATATAATTTTAATAAAAACTTAGTAATTAACAAAAATGTTTTAGGTTTAGTTATTAGAAAAAGTTTTTAGAAAAATGGTTTAAATAAAAAGCTTTAAACATAATGTTTTTAGGATTTATTTGGAAATTAGGTTTTTAGGTTTAAAGGGTAAAAGGGTAATTTTGGTTTTGTGATTAGGGTTTTGGTGTTTTCGGGTTTGAAAATTGGGTTTTCGGGATTAAGGGGTAAAAAGGTAATTTTTGGTTTTGGGTTTATTTTTCCATGGTTACCCCCATGCCGCTTCCCGGGTTTGACTCTGACTTTTCTTTTCTTCATTAAATGCTCAAATGGTGTCGAGTCGATCCAGTATGTCTCTTTTTGCTCTTTTTCCCATCCAAGCTCGGTTTTGTCCGCTTTTGCCTTGTTTTCAATCCTTTTGTACCTAAAAACATAAAACACAATCCAAGGATATTTGCAATAATATTTGGTCTATTTTGGTGTTTTTGGTCATTTTTGTGGGTTTTCCGGGTATAAAATGATGAGTAAAAGGCCACTCATCAATGGGGATTCCCGTGATTATTGGTGTAAGTTCATGTCGAGTGTCACAATACAGAGGTATTTGCTTAATTATTCAATGTAGTCAAGGAACATTTTCATATTAAACAAAAGTTATTTGCTTATAGCGTTTGTCGTTGACATTCCAGACTTACAGTTATCTGCCATATTGACAACTCACTACTACTTGAATCCGGATATCCCAGGAATCGAGCAGTCTTTGGCCGAGTAAGTAGCACGCATCAGAATCGGCCATGGCCTGATAATTTTTTACTAGTATCTCACATCATATAAGTTGGTTATTTACATAGGAATGTGGAACAGATACATGAAAAAACACAATATTAACATGCCACTTGCAATATGCAAATAACGTCTGGAGGACCGAGAGAAAGTGTAGATGAGGAAAGGGTATTCTTTGGTATTGTTGCTTCAACAAAACCAAGAGAGCTACAAGGTCAGATATTATGAAACAAGAGAGCCTTAAACTTATATCGCATTGTTTTTTATTTGGCTGTTTAGTCGAATGGTATTAAGGGGTGTTTGGCAATGTATTTTAGATGATACTTAGGTTTGCTTATGGTTACAGGGTGTTAGGTTCACAACGTGAAGCGATCGTACTTACTGTAAACAGATCAAGAGATTGGTTTTACATATCATGCACTGAGTATACGGGCAAGGTCAGGAACGACAATGATGTCTGGGAATGTTTAGATCTGGACCGCAGCCAAAGGTTGTGTCTAGGCAAACTCCTTGCAAATCACATGATATATTTCCGAAAAAAAAATAATTGTCCCATTTTGAATACCGGTTCTGAACATACAGGTACAACTTCAAAGTCATTGTTTCAGATGGAATAGCAGAAGCGACATTTACTTTCTTCACTTCGTGTGCCGATGATATCACAGGACATCAATGCCACATATTGGTTCAGATGCTCGTAATACCCGATCCTCAGCAAGTACCAGCGGAAATACTTGCGAACAAAGGGAAGAAGTGTACATTCCAATTCCATTTCAATACATCGAGTAAGATAGGATCAGTAGATTTCACTATAGATAATGTTTTTGGTGGTGTCGTTGAAGCAAATGTAGTAACCAAAGCACCAGAGAACTCTAGCGATTAGAACCTATAAGTTCATGTTTACTTCTTTAAAAGAAGTGTACATGTTTGCTTATTATTTACACGTGTTATTTGTTCTACGGTCTTAGACACACAACCATCACCGGATTTGGTTAAGGTTGAAGAAAGAGGAAAAACAACGTTGCTGAGTGAAGCCAGGACCAGATCCGCAAAAAAAGGCTACTTTATCCGGTCCTAATAGGCCAACGGAAGCTAGGAAAAGGGAGGAGGAGTGACTGAAAGGCGGTCGCTTTTGGTGTTTTTCTGCATTGTCACATTTTCATATAATGGTGGGGGCGCTTGGGTTCGGATTATGTAAGTCACAGTTGTGACCTGATGATGTATGGGGTTGAACACTTTATGGTTTTTGTTTATGTTTGTATGAAATTGTCTCGTTTGGCAGATCCTTGAACAATGTTGTTAAAGTCTTTGCAATATTGTTCATATGTTTTAATTGCCGTTTGTGTGGTGGACTAATGGTTGCCGCTATTTACTGAGAAAGTAGATTTGTTCGTGTTTGGATTTTTTTATTTTATTATTATTTTTTTTTGGGTGCAGATATCAGCTTGGGTTTGGAGATGTAAGTCGTGATGATGATTCGACTTTTCATCTTAGTTACCAAGACTTAAATCAACTATCGTGTTGTTGATATTGTGTAGCAAGCAAGGAAAACTTGTGGTCCATCATGTTGCACGAAACCAAATTAAATACTCCGGGTATGGTTTGGCCATGGTTTTCGAAAACGGAATTACTAAAGAGTAATGTCGTTGGCTTCAGCATATCAGCAATAATTAAAGGCTTTTCTAAGAAAAATTGTTTAGGAAAGATGCTCTCGCGTTATTTATTTATTTTTTTTTTTAAAAAAAAAAAAAAAAAAAAAAAAAAGGGCAAGCCGATTTCGATTGAGAAAAATTTGACGGTTCCGATGTTTACAATATTATCGTATAGATCCAAATGTCTCAACACTATCATATGCTAGCACCCCTCCGCAATGCGCGGGCTGAAAACCTTGTTATAGTTAAATGGTGAAAATCATGAAATAATAACAAAGTTTGACATTTGTTCCAATTTAGTTACTGTTGCTTTATCATGAATTCATGATTATAGAAACCACTCGAAGGTTAAATCGTGTTTCATTGTTGTGAAAGTTTTATGTTTGATTGACTTACATATAACATTTCAAACTCAGTTATGTGAATTATTTCTTTATACAGTTGCATAAATTAGTTGTACATAATGTTGGTTGGTAGTAGTTATAGGTACAACTTAACAATGCATGTATAAATGTTTTAAACATTGTCATTTTTTATATTTTCACAATAACGGAACATAATTAAGACTTTGATAGTTTGCATAATTAACGTGAAGTTTGAGTGACTAAATTTTATTTATCATTTACTTGAGTACTTTTTAGATAATAGTTTAACTAGAATACAGGTTAAAAACTAGAATACCGATAACGATAAATAATTTAACTAAAATCTCAAAAATTTGTAGATGCATGAGATTATAAGTAGGGGGAAGTATTACAATGAAAGCTAGTTTTATAAGTACACACCTACATATTTAATTAAAATAAATTATTAGTTGCATTTATAGTCTGAAACTCGTTTGTATAATATTACAGTTATAAAATATTAAATACTGATAAATTCTTATATGCCATTATGTTAAACTAAAATTTTAAAATAAATTTTATTCGTATTGTGTAAACCGAGACTTGTAAGTAGTAACATAAGTGATTTAGCAAAATCATTCGATTGATATTATTTTTAAAATTTAAAATTTACCATAGATACGTACAGCTTATAACTGCGTATAACTTTTAGTAATGATTTTGTAACCAACTTACCATATATAAATTTTTTGTTAGACACGGTATTATATGTAGCCGTTGATTATCTAGGGCAACATATATGTGCGACCGACTTACGTCTTATTACATTCGTTATGTATATTATATATTACATTATTATTTGTATTGCAATTTATTTTATAGTTACCTAAGGTACGTAACAATGGTGTCTGAGATGACTAACTTACGACTTATCGATCTTTCTAAGGAAGATGATTGTCTGTTAGCATTTTCGTTACGTGATGATATCGAAGGTGTTAGGCTTTCGGGTGCGGGTTGTTTTGCAGTAGGGTTAGATAATGTGAACGAACCAGAACCAGTGGAGCGAAAAAGAACGAGTTTGTTGCGTAAAAGCTTAGAGGATAAGGGTTTCTTTACTAGTAACGGTGAGTGTTAATATATAGGTGTTTGTTACACATTGTTCGTGTAAAAATATTTGGTTTGTTTTGATAAATAATGTTGATGTTTTGTTTACCAGGTTTATTAAACACTCAAGAGTTGCATATGATAAGTAAAGTTGACAAGAAAGGCAAATCTCGACAACCATCTTGCGGAACACGAAAAGATGTGAAGCCTGATATCCGCAAACGAACCAAAGTTCTTACCATTAGCCGTGGGCTGGAATGTGTCCAAGCAACTATGGTAAATAAAAGCAGAAAGGATGCAACAGGTTTAAGTTTGTGCAATAGGTCTCAAAGGGTGAACTTGTCATCAAATTCGACTAATTTGACTACTAAAACTGAAAAGATTTCAATGATTCGTCGATCAAATGAATCGTTGTCTTCTAGTGGTACATCCAAGTGCAGTAGAAAGAACATCACTTCCAGAAATACAAAACTGACCTCTGATCCTTCCTCTGTCTTGTCTCCGTTATCATCCATCTGCTCTTCTGTTACATCTCCTGCTAGAATTTTTCGGAGTGCGACATCACCCTCAGAGTTACAATCTCCCTTCCATCAGGCTACACGATCATCAATAAGAAACATTAAAGGTTCAGGTCTTCGTATGCCATGTGTAAAGATCGGTTTCTTTGATGAGGTATTTAATTTCATTTTAGTTTCTTTTTCATCTGATAGACACAAGATGTACTTATACTAATACTTTCCTCTTTTTAATCACAGAAGCAGCCTATCGTCAGAGGGAATGCTCAAATTTGTTCAAAAAATCAAAAAGTACACAAAGAGATCTCAAAGAACATAACGAACTTAGAGAAAAGGAGTCTGAAAGAAAAGAGTGGGTCATTCAAAGGCAAAGTTGTGACTGATATGAAGACAAAGAAAGACGAGAGTAACCAATGCTTATTAACGCATAGCCAAAAGAAAGATATGTGTAGTTTTGAAGATCAAGACAATGGTTTAAGCAGTCACTTGGAGAGAATTGTTCTCGACAGAGACGCTGAGGTCAAAAGTCAACCGAGTTACTCAAAGCATCGTCAACTTTCAGTTGAGAAAAGCTTAGACTGGGACAGTGCTTTCTTCACAAATGAAGGTAATTGTTGATTCCTTTGTCTGTTTGGTGTTTTTGCATATTTTATTTCTTTGAATAAGCAATGCCTTATAAATGATCACAAAGACAATGATAAACTTTATCTATGATTGCAAAAATTGTACCAAATTTAAATAATTAGTTTTAATCTGTGAATAAATCGACTTAAGGGTTGTGTATGCATTAAAATTACCCTCTTGTCACAAACTTTATCTATGATTGCAAAAATTGTACCAAATTTAAATAATTAGTTTTAATCTGTGAATAAATCGACTTAAGGGTTGTGTATGCATTAAAATTACCCTCCTGTCAACTTTCAACCCCCGTTCAGCCCATATGACCGGTCCTCTTCTTAGTAAATTTTTATCTAAACCATATGAGACTATAACGAAGCAAATCGACTCGTTTAAAAGTTAATGGGCTGCAATGGATCATGTAGTCTCTTTAAATATGTAACATTTTCACTTTACCAAAAATCTTCCAAGTTTCAGTTTCCTGTTTGTTTAAAACCATTTGAATCCAAATGTCAAGCTGTTTTCTTGAGACTGCTAATTTTCTTTCATTCATGTATTAATGGACAAATGCTTTGTGACATATCCAGGTCTATTAACTACTGAAGAGATGTGTATGATACAAAAAGGCTTCACAAAAGCTAAATCCAATCAAGAATCTTCTGGAAGTCGAAAAGACGTACCTACACGTGTTCAATCAAAATCAGTGGGGTCAAGAAGACTGTGCATCTTGCGTAAAACTGTAGATTGGGATACTGCGTTTCATAGTGAAGGTTTATTGAATACCGAAGAGTTGTTTAAGGTAAATAAAGGCTTCAAGAAAGCTGAATCCAGTCAATCTTCACCTAAAAGTCACATACTGCCACATACAATTGCTGGCCAGAATCAGTCATCCACGGAGAGTGATCACCTTCATCTGCGGACTTTTGGAGCAGATCTTCTCATAGATGTAAAGCCTGATATCGAGAAGCTCACAAAACCAGCGAATCATTCTAAATCAACTTCTCTTACAACTGAAACGAATTCAAAGGTTCAACACTCAAATAAATCATCTTCTAGTGGTTCACCCAAGTATATCAGAAGAAAACTCAATTATAAAAACACAAAACCAACTACTTGTTCTTCTGATACATCTCCTGCTAGTAGCTCCCATGGTGTCATATCTCCATCAAATTTTCAGCGCCCTTCTCGGCACCCTCCTTGTCATAATACCGAGGAAAGAAAGCTTACAAGTCAAGATGCCACAAGATCATCAATAAGAAACGTCATGCCTTCACGCCTTAGAATGCCATCTCCTCGGATTGGATTCTTTGATGAGGTATTTTATGCAATTCTAGTTTCTATAGGATTACTTTTATATAATCACTATATGAACTTTACTAATACCTTTTTCTCTTTATATCTTACTAACATACAGAGCAAATAGGCAGAAAACCATCAAAGAACATAAGAGAAAAGGACATAAACAGAAATAAGCAAACGCCGCAAGAAACCCAAAAAATAGAAAAGATAAAGCGCTAAAGAGACAGGGGGACACAAGCAAAGCATACAAGAACAAAAGCATAAACGCAAAAAAGCAAAAGGCAAGAGCACCAAGAAAAACGCAGGCAAAGAAAAGGGGGCTAAAGGCAAACAAGACCAAGGCCTAAGAAAGCAGCAAAGATCTAAGCAGGGCAACGCTATGGGCCTAAAACTAAGGCAAAGCAAAAAGAACAAGAGAGGCCCCTAAACGTCTAAAGCCTAAAGGGAACTAGCTAAGGGGCTCTATATCTAAAGCCAAGGGGCAAAGCTGTTTACGGAAACAAACCTGATAAGCTGTTTATGGTGAACAACTTCTTTCTGTACAAAATGACCTCAAGACTAAATTCAATCAGCCATCTTCTGGAATTCGAAGAAACATACTACCACGCGTTTCTGGTTTCGAGCAGCCATCATTAGATAGTGGTGAGATAGAACTCCAATGTTGTAAAAATTGAAAAGGAAATCATCAATTACTGATTCTCTTTCCATGAACTTAATATATTTTTGTATATGATGTTTTACACATAACATTTAACTTGATGTTCTGAAATGAAATTCTGTCTCGGATGTGTTGGATTATATATTTGGTCATGTTGACTTCTTTCATCAGTTAGGTAATGATTTCATGTTTAACTTCTGAGTTTGTACTTTGAAGTTTAAAACAAGGAGAAAGTGTAATTATTTAGTAAAGATTTTGGAGTTTTAAATTATTGTCATTGATGTTACTAAATCATCTCATTTGTGAACCACTTTGACCGGTTAAAGGCTTGTGCTTTATCCACTGTTTGACAAACTGCGAAGCTCATAGCTAGGTTATGATTTAGCTACTTAAATAGTTTGGATGGGGTTTACTTAGACACATCATACTTTGCACTTCCCAGCAAGAAGATACTGGCTTTTCCCTTCTATTATTATTACCCATGTTCCAAACAACAGCGCGCAAAAAGTATACAAAAGAACACCAGAAACAAAACAAAAAAATAAAAATAAAAATACAAAGTGTAGATACAACTAACCTCCACCATCGATCATGAGATGAAGACTAGCAGGCTTTGAAATACAAGCTCTCCAACTGGCATTGACCCTTAGAACACCAGTTAGAAATCCATAAAAGGGATCTAGATTGACTGAGGACGAAAACATCGCTTTGCACAGCCAATTTATCTGCAGCTTTAGAATGAACCATTTTGTTTCCTCACATCCATACAGACCACATTGTAACGAAACAAACCCTTGAAACACTTTATGAAAATGAGCTGGGATAGAATGACACAAGGAACCCTTTATCAAACCACTATAAATGTATAAACGGGATTCAAGTGAAAGTATACTTGTTATTTCGTGCATTAAATCCTAACACAAACAAATAAATGGAAGAACTAGATATCTAATACACAACATAAAACTAAATATACGAAATTTATTTTTCCTTTAAAGAGAAACAACTTCTCCCACCACAGATTCAGGTGTAGAAGCCCCTACACCATCATTCGGACCACCTTCTACTCCAACATCTACCTGAGCATCACGCTCAGATGAATCCACCGTTTCACCACCAACTTGGGTCTCAAAGGATACTCCCAACCCTTTCCCACTGCCTTCTATTCTACCAACAACGTCATTATCAAATTGCATACCTCTGTTACCATCCAATATCTCTGCAGTTCCATCACCAATTTGGGTTTCTGATGGTGGAGCCTCTGTCTCCCAACCTAACCCTTTCGCGCCACCTTCTATTGTACCAACATCCCCTGACTCACCACTGATTCGGGATTCCACGCCTAACCCTTTAGCAAGACAAACATACTTAAACACCAGTTGTTTATAACCATTCAACAACTCTTCTACATCACCTACTCTCAAATCACCAGCTTCAGAGAATAAAAACGGAAAATTCTGAAACTTCTCATTCACCTTTTCCTCCGTCACAAGCATACTAGCACCTTTATTTTCCAAATCAGAAATTGATGGAACTTCTTTTAACTTCGACTCGGCAATACTTTGACTTTGACGTTGACCATTTTCACTCTGCATATTCTCACCATCATTGTAGTCCCCATAAAGGCCGGAAACTAGTGTTTGAGCAAATTCCATATTCTTCTCAAATTCGATTTCATCCATCGACAATGCTTTTGAGTCTATGTTCAAAATGAACGATTCTGCAGAAAGCATATTTGTGAAAACATAAGATGCTTCTCCAACTAAGCGTGATTTATTCCTGTACCGTTGAATATACATCAAATTCGAGTGAAATTGAGGAGGGTTTGCTTTAATGATAACATATATTAGAACCGGGAAAAAGTCATCAGCCCCAGGTGGATTTTGAGAAACCGATGCATTTAACAGTGAGTTACTAATAACTTTACAACAACTTAGGATGCAAGCGAGTTTGTCTCGTGGTGCTTTGAAGTTGTTGATTTTCTGAAGTTCTTTCTGGGCTTCTAACCATAATGTTTCGTCTTGATATACTGGTTGAATTTCCAAATGCTCCGGCTGGATAAACTGCTGGATCAAAGCTGATTTTTTATATAAGTCGTTGTCTGTTTTGATATCATCAGGGTGTGAAGCGAATACCCGAGTGAACAATTTTGTCATCATGTATTTCTCAAGACCTTCCCCGGCACTATCCAATTCTTCTTCGGTTCGACCAGTCCACAGGGGATGATGTTTAAAAGCAATCTCCATATTGCTAAGAAATTGCTGTATAGATGCACTGTCTGTTTCTGGATCAGGAGCATTGTTTGATAATGAGGCGATAAATTTTTTGATGCTTTTAACAAATTCTGTAGCGGATGGTTGTCGCATACGCTCTAAGAAGTCGTGCCATGTACGAGTTGCAGTTGATGCAACAGATGCTTCAGTGTTCTCCATTGATATTACTCGCTAACAATCAAATCATCATCCTGCAAAGAAATATTAATTGAATAGCATTCTGTAAAGATTGGATTTTTATAGTTAGCATAATCATTGTAAGAATAATGGGCTACAACAGCCACTTTATACAAGGTTAATTAGGAAGTTGATGAGAAATATATAGCAACTTAAAAAGAACAGAAGTTACTAACTTTAAGGGGCTACTTTAAAAATAGGATTTTTATAATTACTACTTTAAGGCGCTAATGCAAAATCCATATAAGAAAGCTATAAATAACAATTAAAATCTCAAGGTAATATAGCACCACTATAGTTGGTTGAACCATACTTTGCATTCTAATTCAGCAAAAACGGTAACCAATATACATAGAGCCTATGGTTCTGTTTGTTTATACCATTTCGCTCAGGCTAACCAAGATCCCAAATTCTAAACAGTAAGCTCTTGGTGAGTATTTGTGATCAGCCAATTTGTTGGGCTTAAGCTTATGTACAATAAGCTCTTGGTGAGTGTTTGTACTAAGCTAATTTGAAATGGCTTATTCTTGTAAAAAAAAATAATAATAAAAAAATAAATGCTATACAAGCCAAAAAATGAGCTTATGTAAATACCCTAAATAAACTCAAACTTATAAGCTTATCTAAACACAAAAAAGTGCATAGGGGGTGTTTGTTTAAGCTTATTTGATAGGCTTATTAGCTTATTGAAAATTTGATAAGCTTTTAAGCTTATTTTTGTGTATTTGCGAACTTATCCACTTGAGCTTATCAGCTTATGAGCTTATAAAATTCTGAATAAGCTGATAAGGCCATGAAATAAGTTTAGACAACGACCCCCCCCCCCCCCCCCCCCCCCCCCCCCAATCACTAATTTTGGTATATAAGCACCTAAATAAGGTTAAACCACCGACCAAATGATAGAGAATATAATATTAAAATAGTTAGATTGATTTAATTTGTTGTTAATGGTATTTTGAAATCATTTGAATAAATGATGATTGTAATAAACAGTTGAATAGATAGATAAATGGAATAATGATAATGGTGTGTACCTGATGATTCTTGATTGGAAAATCCGAGATTACCAACAAGACAACCAAACCCAACACAAAGGATCTCGCACACGTGGATTGTTTTTAAGACTTCTCAAATTTATCAGTTTATACAAGTAGTTTTCGGAATCATTAATTACCCTCTAATCAATAATTTAATTGAATAATGGTTTTCTATTACATCCGTTAGTATTTTCATTTATATAATTTTTGATGACAAACAAAAATATTTATAATCAAAATTGAGTAAGAAAGATCGAAAAAATCAAAAGAGGACAACAATTTTAGGACGGAATGAGTATTTGTTTACGGTGAGAATAAGTTTAGAAGTTTTTCTAGAGTCACAGTAAATTATTAAAATTCTGACATGATATCTTATTTACAGGCTAATAACTTAAAAATGTATTTAACTTCTTATTTTTTTTGTTATTCCATGTAGCTTTTTTTTTTTTTTTTTTTTTTTTTTTTTTTTTACTATTAAAACACAGAATATCAACATTTGTGTATACTGTGTCACCTGCTAGATCGTTAGCTGGTTGCAAGTCGTCTTTTCTTTATTTAACTTATTGTCACCTAAGATAAATCATTTCCAATAAAATATCATTTCATTTTAGATCTTTACTCACTTTAATAACTCCAAAAAGTTAATTTCTTTAACAAATCAAAAGTACAAAACACATACAAAAACATTTACTCTCATATCCCTTTTACCCAACCAAACCATAGTTTTATAATCATCGAAATTGATTGACGTTTTCAATCCAAATTGATTGGTGCAAAAGGCTCGTTATACTTTATTCTCCAGGTCCACTTCCAATTTTGTTTGTATTTAAGGTTTATACATGCATACCATATTAAGTTTTACATGAAAAATTTTAAATTTTATTATTTATTTTTATTTTTTATTTTTTTCAAGATGGAACCATCTAGCTCAGATGCTTACTTATTTGATGTTCATAATTATGGTTTGTTTAATTTCTCACAACTTAGGTATGAAAACAAGGTTGTGTTTTATTAGAGACTTCCTAATGAAAAATAAATAAATAAATAAAAATAAATAAATAAATAAATAAATTGACTATGCTAGTATGTGTGAGTATATGAAAGGAGTTCTATTCTTTGTTTTTCTGCTTATCATAATGTGAATTAGAAGTAGGCTTGAAACTAATAGAAGGTGATACGGATGTGGCTGCCATGTATGAATTTGTTGAGTTATATGAGAAGATAATGATGTCTATGGCTCATGTTCCACAAAATTTGGCTGATTTTTATTATCATAATCTATCTTTTAGGAGACGGGGTTTTTATGATTCATACCATCAGTACTTGACACCAGTAGCTGGGATGACATTTTGGCGAGACTGTAATGATATGCCAAAAGTTTTGCCATTAAAACTCAAATCAATGCCCGATAGGCCAAGAAAGTAAAGAATCAAGGTTACCCATGAAAACAAAAACACAAACAGGGTTCTGGGTCTAGCATTACTATGACATGCTCAAATTGTTTCCAAAAAGGTCACAATAAAAATGGTTGTAAAAATGAAACTGCTGTATTACCTCCCAGACCACCATGTAAGAAAGGCAGGCCAAGAAAGACACAAGTAGGAATTAGTTCACTTATAGATGAAGTCTTTGTTGATGCACTAGTTGTAGATGATCATTCTAGACAGTTTTAAGTTGGCAGGTCTAGTAATGGTAGAAGCAACATATAGAAGGCCGGTAAAAAGGGTAAGAACAAAAGTAATAGAGGAGGATTTCAGAATAGAGGTAGGCTGGCGCCATCTCTTAGCTTTTCCAGATTGGGTAGATGGTTTGGTTTGTACAAGTTCAATTTGAGTCCGATCCAATTGAAGATTCGGAGTATGCACTGGCAACTCAGGATAATCCACGGAATGCAATCTTTGAAGCTACACAGAACAGTCATACTACAAGCACTACAGCCTTTGCAGCTACTCAAAGCATCCAAACAACAAACAACATGTTGCAGAAGAAGACCAAAGATTTGTAGACCAATACCAACAAGTTGCTCCAAGACCAAGACAAGACCAAGGCTACACTTTATCAGACCAAGAGAAAGGAGCGAAAGAATTCAAAAAAAAGAAGTTGGCCAAGAATCATCCTGGAATGGTTTATAGCTCCAATACTCATGAATTGGACTAACTATCCATTGAACACCATGTTCTGTATGTAACTATTAAAAACACATTTATGAACTTCTTTTGTATCTAAGTGTTGTGCATCTACTTTGTTATGGGTATATGTCAACTAATCAATATTATGCTATGCTTCTTTTGTAGTTTATGGTATGATATCAGGGCTTGTAACTTTGTCCATTATGCCTAATTTATAAACTTTTTAAGGCATGATTACTAATGAATGGTATCCTTTATATATTTACCATGTGTCTTTCATTTATAGATTGCATAAAATGACATTGCATGAATATATTTCAATAACATATTTCATACACAGATTACATAAGCAGATGTTAAGCACTTTCATAAATTGACATTCATAAAAAGATTTCATTAACATAATATTCAACAAACTTACAAACAAGGGCAGCCCTACAAACAACAACAAAAGTTACAAAAGAAAGACAACACAGTTGGTGAACTACAATTTATTTCATTACACAAATTGCAATAATAATACCAATCACCACAACAACCAAGCTAAGAAACACTAAACTTTATCATAAATATTTTGACTTAATAAAAGTCATCTCATCCTTCATTTGTTGCTTCTGAGATTTAAAAACTCCAAAAATAGCTTCCTCCTTCAGTTGTTGCATCTAAAATTTAGAAACTTCATTCACTTGCATTGAATCTAAACTCTTAAACTTGTCCTTGTATTTATGTTTTCCACATATATCTTGTAAAACACATCTTTGTAATACTCACTTGGTACCTTCAGGTCTAGAAACCCATAAAATCCACAATTTTTCTTCTTATTCCTTATAGGATATGACTTGAATCTTCTACCAGGATTTATAGGGGTCCAAGCTACTTGCTCTCTAATTGGTATTGGACAATCACAATGTGTAGCGTCGATGAGCTCATGAAGGGTCCTTCGTTTAGATTTAGAAGTATTGGATGAAGATGACATTCTTTAGGGTTTGTGGTTTGTGTGAAAAATAGGAAAAATAAAAAGTGGAATTATGAGAGATAAAGTAGGGTTTGGTGGGGTTATAAGGTTAGATGAATAAAATAAAATAAAATGACATGACATATAACCGGCTCCACGTAGGACAAACAAGTTTAGTAGATGACACAATACATACAAAGGTCGATATTTGAATGCATTGTGTTTTAATTAAAAAAAATGACAAGTTAGATGCATTTTCAAGTCATTAGCTGTCACACCTCGCCAAGGCGGAAACGCGAGGGTGTAACTTCATGGATATCATCACAACACATGGTGTCTATATAGAGAATAACTACATGCAATAAAATGGCAAAGTATAGACACAAAGTGTCATAACAATACCCGAAAAGAAACAACATGATAAACTCCAAATGCACAGATAAACCACTTCCAATGCAACTAAGGTCTCGTCTAACCACTTCCTTCTATCATAGCCTTAGAATGATCACCTGAAAATGATGCTTAAAACGTCAACATAATGTTGGTGAGATTCATAGGTTTAGACACACAAACACTCACAAGGCAACCAGTTCACTGTGATTATAAAACATAGCTGGACGAATAAATTACAGTTATCATATAAGCTACATGTATCCATAAACCAATCATCACACAAAAAGGCAACCATCGGGCCGGAACGTGACCCCCGCTCCAAAACACATCATCAATTGGGTCGCATGCGCGAGCAACAGGATAAGCATCCTCCCAATTGGAAATCACACAGCATCAATTAGGTCGCTAACCTAATCGGAATCACACTTTCATGTACCACATAGCATTATTACGATAACATTATAAGTCTAAGCTTTTAAACCACACATAATCACAGTAACTCAAATATTTAAGACAAGCATCATTCCCATCCCAAGTTTAAAAACAAAGTAAAATATGGGACTATGAACTCACCTTAAACTCCGCAGCTTCCACAAAAATAATTCACAATCTATAGCACACAAAAATAATCCACATTACACAAGGTCAAGCTAAAAGCTACAACCCATGTAATACTCATATGATGGATGTCTAAGACTCATATGACCCACCATGGATCTCCTAGACACCATACTAACCAACACCATAACCTAACACTTACTAAATCCCATGCACTTTCAAAATCAGAAAATGCAGAATTTTTGGGTACATTCGCCCACATGAAATCATGACAAATAAAGCTCAACAACTCACACAAAAAATTTACCATGGTCTCTCATAAGCATAAAATCTAATCCCAGAAGGCCATGGACCAATAACACACACAAGTACTCAAAAGAAAATCAAACTTGTCAACTACTCAAATTCTGATCTGAACGCACACCAAAAAGTTTCAATTAACATAAAATACTTCCACAAGTTTTTATCGCGAATCCTTTTCGTGGTAGTCTAATATAACCTAATACTTAACTATTCCAGAAGGCCTAGTCAAAATACCACTTTTACAACCACAAAACACCCTCAAACTTTTACCCAAAATCTGTCCCGGTTTGACAGCTTTGACACCTTAACAAAGAAAAATCAAAAGACCAACTTTCTGACCTTGAAATCAATCGTGGCTGGACTTTTTGGAAAGCTCTTTCATTAAACTTCAATTTAGACATAAAATTCGTGACTTAACTCTTCACCATCTGTTATTTACACTCACATCTTTACAGCCATAGTTTTCTGTCCAAACCCTAACGCATAATCTAACGCGTTTTACACTCAATTCTCTTAACCAATTACCATATTATTAACAACTAATGATCCTAACATGTTTTACTTCATTAATTTACAGAAGTATATAAACCCTAGATTCCATCATAATAAATATTACATGATGACGTATAGCCTATATTTGGGCCACAAGCCCAAATGATAGACATTACTTACACCTAAGCCCACCACGAATGGGCTACCATAACAATGGTATAGGCCGCAGTAGTAACGCTTTGGGCTCATGAAGCCCAAAGGCCCAACTAAACCCACCGGGTACACGATAAGGATTATCTATTCATAGAATAGATATCCTTTCCTTAGATAAGCACCACGAGTGCAAAGAGTAAGGAGCAAGAAACACGGTTTCTTAGCCCCTATATATAGAATCATACGATTCTCATTCAAGGTACGATATACAACCCTAACTTTTTACGAGAACCTAAAACGATTACTTACTCTCACGCCGGAGTCTAATCGGGGGAGACAATCCCTCGATAAGCCTAACGGTGTTGTCTTATTTTCTTAGTACGCAGGTAACAAGTGCTAAGGATCGAATTGGTACGAGAGTATAAGCCATAACCAGGTACGCCCAACTTTTGTATCAACATTACATGAATCATAACAATAATTAATTAATTACACATAAGGTTTAAGGATTTTACCTTGATTCTTGATTATTGCTTGAAAACTATAAAACCCTAATTTTTTTCTTCTTGTTCTCCTTGTGGTCGACTTCAATATGCAGGAAAAAGAGTTTTAGAAACTTTGATTTTGTATTTATAATTATTTAGTTGATAATTACCTAACTTAGAGTTGTAACTGGGCTACAATTGGGTTTCCTTTTTACCCTAAAAACCCTCTTGGCCGAATTTTACTTACATATATATATATATATATATATATATATATATATATATATATATATATATATATATATATATATATATATATATATATATATATATATATATATATTATTAAATTAATTTATTACACTCAAAACCTTATACTTTTCATATTTTATAAATACCCGTAGCTAATCCTAGCGTCTTACGCGATAAACCTCAGTTTTTACGACAAACCGGAAAAATATCATATTCAAAAATAAAGTTTCCAAAAATAGAATTCCACACTCTTTTGAAACATAACTCATAAAAACAAACTCCTCGTAACTTGCTAATGCTCAAATACTTGAACGAAGAGTCGCTACGCAAAAACACAAAAACACCAAAAACTACACAAGTCATTTCTACACCACAAAGGTGATCAAAATAAACTTTCCCAAATTCCAAACTTTCCAAATCACAATAAAACCACTTACGCAAAGGGATTTAGTGCTAAAACTCACCTATATCACACTTATATCACTTCAAACACCTAGGACACACCAAACAAACGTCAACCGAGTCAAGACTATCAGTCAAACTGACTTGCCAAAACCACGGTTGTTACATTAGCACCTTATTTAAAGCCACTTTCAACTTTTTTTTCCTTATTTTGAAAGTTCGAACACTTATTACTTTTTTGTGATTCATAAGTTTGTGCTATTTACAAAAAAAAATAATAAATAAAATAAAATAAAAATTGTATCATTTAAAATTATTCATGAAATGTCTTCAAAATTTTAGGGAGTTTTAGCAGTTTGCTTAGCTTGTGCATTGTGTTTATTAAATGATACATTTTATTAAGGGATATTTTAAAGATGCCATTAACTACAAGTGTTGACTGGTCAGTATACATATGTATTGATACATAAATTGATTGTACATCTAGCTTAATTAGTTGTATTTGCTTAAAATTATATATGAAAACCTTAAAAAAGAAAAAATAGAAGAGAGATGGTACTTTGTGTTCTACGTGGATATCCGTCTAACCAAAAAGGATATAAACTGTATAATTTGGAGACTAAGGAAGTATTTCTAAGTAGAGATGTCATTTTTGAAGAAACAATTTTCCCTTTTAAGATGCCAGTTGTTACAATTCAGATGCCTACAGACCTTCTTTTCCCATGTTTGGTGATTTTGCACCAGATGAGAAACTGTTAGCTCCAAACATTGATCCCACGCCACCTGTTCCAAACACCCCCTAATTGCATGAGATAACGATATCCCTCTTAACCCAAACACTCCTCATAACCCTCCTACAAACACATAACCAAACATTCCACCCTAAACTGCTCAAAACCATAACCCTTTGCCAGCAAGAAAGTCTTCTGGAGCTTTCACCAGACCTACTTGGTTGAAAGATTTTGTCACTCCAAATTCTACAACAAGCACAACTAATTATTGTTCTACTCAACCACAATATCCTTTGTTTGGCAAAGCAGATTTCAAGGATGTCCCCCCTCCTTATATAGCCTTTTTGGCCAATGTTTTTGCTCTAATTGAACCCATAAGTTATGCTCAAGCAGCCAAAGACAAAGGGTGAGTTGAGGCAATGGATAAGGAACCAACAGCTCTAGAAGTTAATTACACTTGGGAGGTCACTAATTTACCAAAAAGTCATAAACCAAACACTTTCAAATAGGTGTTTAAGATAAAGTATAACCCTGATGGTATTATTGAAAGACTCAAAAGCAAGATTGGTGGTCAGGGTTGTAGACAACAAGAGGGACAGGATTATAAACATACTTTTTCACATGTGGCAAAACTGGCAACTGTCAGGGTTCTAATTGCTTTGGCTACTACAAAGGAGTGGGATTTACATCAGTTGGACATTAATAACACTTTCCTTCATGGTTACATTCAAGGTAGTTAAAGGCGAAAGCGCCCTCAAAGCGACATGCCTTTCCCTAAAGCGAGAAGCGACAAAAGAGAGCGCTTTAGTTAACTTTTTACCATTTGTGCATATAATAGTGTTTAGTATGAAAACAATGATTAAATAAAAACATAATTATCTTAAAATCTTTATTTTTAATATAAAAAGACCACAAAAAAGAAGTTTATTCAAATAGTTAAAACTTAAAGTCTACTATTTTTATTCGGAATAATCATCTAAGTTCTCATTTTTATTTCCCCATCGTTTTCGAGATCCAGTATATCATCTTCATCTACAAGATCCTCGTCGGACTCATCATAGAGTGTCGTACTTGAAACGTGGGAAGAGGGGATTGTGTGAATAATAATTGCTAGTATTTATAATATTATACTAAAGAGTTAGTTTTGTAATTATTTAACCTAATTTGGAAGATTAGGGCCGGTTGTACAACTTCATTAGCTAAAAAAAATCAAAACTAGCCGTTATACAAAAAAGCGAACGCTTTTCGGTTGCTTTTAACGCTTTTTCTCGCTCTAGTAAAACGCCTAGCTTCTTTAGAATCAAAGCGCTTTAGGGTGCTTCGCTTCACTTCTTCGCTTAAGCGCTCGCTTTTCTTGCTTTTGACTACACTGGTTACATTAATGAAGAAATTTACATGTTGCCATCAAAAGGCTATCACAAAGCTGGTCCTAATCAAGTTTGCAAGCTAAAAAGGTCTTTGTATGGTCTCAAACAAGCTTCCAGGCAATGGAATTATGAGTTAACAAAATTCTTACCAAGTCTGGGTTATGAGTAGTCTAAACATGATTACTCCTTGTTTGTTAAAGATATTAATGGTCATTCACTACTTATGGGTACCAATACCGTCTTCCACGGTGTATGTGGGAGGTTGAGACGTAGACAACCTTACCCCTACCTAAGGTAGAGAGGCTTCTTCCGGTTCTACCAAATGTAGAAAAGGACCTCCGGCCTTGCAAGGGGTGAGGATCGAACCTTTGACCTCTGTCTCCATAGGCAAGGGTGTTAACCACTTGATCCAACCTTGCTCTTTTAATGGTCATTCCCTACTGCATTGGTTTATGTGGATAATGTTTTGGTCACTGAAACTGCCCAAGTGAGATTCAAGCTCTTAAGAAAGCTCTTGATCAGAAGTTCACAATCAAAGATCTTGGTTTGCCAACATATTTTTAGGCATAGAGTTATGCAGAACCACTGCAGGCACTTATTTGAACCAAAGGAAGTACATTATGGAATTATTAAGTGGTGCTGGTTTGACTACTGCAAAACCTAAAGAGTTTCCTTTACCAACTCAATTAAAGTTGTCTCTTGCCAAAGACACTTTATTAAAGGACCCTGGTTCTTACAAAAGATTGGTAGGAAGATTGCTTTATTTGACCATGACTAGGCCAGACATTTCATATGCAGTCCAACATCTAAGTTAATTTGTTTCTTCTCCTAAAGATGCTCATATGCAGTCTGTATTACATTTGCTTAAGTATCTCAAAGGCACAGTTTCAAAAGGCCTCTTTAATCATGTCCAATCTCATCTTAAACTTACTGGTTTCTCAGATGCTAACTGGGCCTCATGTCTTATGGCTAGAAGATCTTTGACAGGGTATTGCATTTTCATGGGACATTATCTAGTATCTTGGAAAACTAAGAACAAGCCACTGTCTCAAGGGCCAAGTATTGAAGCTGAATAGAGGAGCATGGCTGCTACCACATGTGAACTCTTATGGCTCAGTTACTTGTTACAAGACTTGAAGATCAAAGTTCAACATCCGGTGACCCTTTTCTGTGATAATAAATCAGCTCAACAAATTGCAACCAACCATGTTATCATGATAGAACCAAACACTTAGATATAGATTGCCACTTCACAAGAGACAAAATTCAAAATGGTTTTCTTCAAACTGCATACATTCCTACTCAATCACAAATTGCACATATCATGACCAAGGCTTTAGGAAAGTTACAACACTCTTGTAAATAGTTTAAGTTTCAGTCAGAAAGTTTAAACAAATGAATCACTCTCATTTCAACTAATCAATAAAATCATTTACCTTTCACTTTAATTCCGCATCATAAATTCTATACACCTCAACCCCAAGTCAAATGCATATGGCATTTTCTGATAATAGGTAGAAACTTCAGAAATCCATTCTCTTGCAAATCCATTTTGCAGGTCTCATTACTGTTTCTATCCAATAACAAGTGTCTAGTACTCACAATTGCATGTTCACTCTTTATAACATTATAATTGATAAAATCAAACTATTTTCAAAGACTTCATGCATATTTACACAGATAAGTTCAAATCATTGGAAAATAGATGCCCAAAAGCTTGCAGATCTGACAAAATATTACTTGCTAGACATATTAACAACATGTCAAACATATTAACTTATTCATGCCCCAAGGAAAAAAAACAGGGGGACATAGACAATATTTTTATACATATATTTTACGCTGGCATATGAAAACTATATGATATTACAAGTACAAATCAAGTTATACATTATCTACTGACCGCGGAATTGTAAATGAAGAAGCTGGAAAGTCCCACGCTTGTTCAGGTTACATAAGTGAACAACAAGACGATGCCCCCTTACCTGCAAGAAACTCGATGTGACATGGTATTATCTAAAGCATTTTCATGTTTTTGAAATAACACAGTTTGAAAACATGAATCAACATTCGTATACTAAAATAAGCTACATAGATGTACAACAAAATACAATGCTGAAAGCAGGTATAATTGTGCCATTTTACCTTTTAATAAGGTATCTATCTCTTCTCTATCGCCATCTTGTATTCACGTTTTGACTTCGTATTTCAAAACTTCTATTTGTTATTAGATTGTTATACACTTAAACAACAATTCTTCTCGTATCTTAGTACCTACAATTTTCAGATGGATATTGGGGTTGCCTAGAAAAACAAAAGGTATTCCTATTGATAAAACTAGAAGCCACTTATTTAATATTCAAATCCAAAGCATAATAATACTGCCACTTATTGGATATTGGGGTTGCACTTCTCTGCCATATGAAAATGCAACAATACTATACTGGAGATGCAACATCTAATAAGATATGTAACGTCCCCTATTCTGCAATTTCTTCATGCAACAATTTGCTTATTTCTCAATTGTCATCCAGAGAATTTCGCTGTCTAGTCATAATTAAATGGTATTCTAGAATCTAGTCATTTGACAAATTGTTAGGGAAAACTACTAAACTGAAACCTAAACTTCCACAATATAGAATATCCAGGTAGCATAATGTAAATCATATCCATATTAGGTCTCAAATGTCACGCAATCACCAAAATGGCACAATGGTGACTCAAACCAATATCAGGCTATCAGCATCCCAAAATTGCACATCGCATATCTGCAACTACTTTACTTAGTGAAGAAAGGTAATTTTCCCTTCAACTACCTCGTTACGCCATGCAAATCTATATATTTAGTAATCAGTTATGAGTCATCTTCCTAGCATGTCACAATAGAGGGTCACCCTACTTGCGACAATCTTATTTCACATAGGCCATGTGGTCATTCCTCATTTCCCTCTTTGGCATTCCTACAGTCCTACGAAATCTCAAGAAATGTTGCATCTGCTTAAAGTAGCAAACATATAATTATCACTTGTTGAGCCAAAAACAAGCAACACACATGTATATGTAATTAAAAGCAAATAATGGATAACACATGTAACGGATGGTTGCGAATAGTCCAGCATCTACTTACAGTTGCGAGTTTTCCAATCATGAAAGTTGAAGAGTTATCTCATTCAGGATTCACATCTCAGAAGCCTAAGTTTAAGTTATTTTATGGGCCAGTGGGGATAGTATATTAACAGCTTTCTCATTTTATGAAGTAGATATGACCCAGTAGAAGTGTCCAAAATATCAGCCAGAGACAGAAAAAAATACCTGTAAAGTTCAAACTTAGGAATTCACGAAGTTCATGCCTTGTGTATAAGAACCTTGATGAGTAAACTGCCAATAATGTAAAAAGAAGTAAAAAACCAGCAAATCCTAGTTAAGAGTACATTAACAGAAAGATCAAAATATTCCAAAAACAGCATGTAGAGACGGAAATATCAAAGCCTGAAAGTGTTTTGGCTCACCTGTGCATTTGGAGCATGCTGAGTGTCAATGGTATCTTTCTTACCAGATCCATCTCCACCCCTAGCAGATCCTTTACTGTCACCCTAGCAGAGATAACCGTATGTCAGCAATGAAAGGTCTAGCATAAAACAAAGAAATCCAACTGCATACTTCAAATATTATTGACATTGGTTGAACTATGAGTTTGACAAAAACAAGTCACGCACCTCTAGCTGCATGGATCACCATCCCACATAAGCATCCAGCAAGAGGAGACAAGGGAAAAGTATGTTAGATAGGTCAAAAAAGAAATTGACCAATCAATGACAAGAGAACCATAGCAAATGAAAAACATAGCACCCAATAAGTAGAGTGTGTTCCTTCTAGTTCAAAATTTAACAAGTTTCATGGTCAAAATGTACATCAAACCGATTCATGACAATTTGACGTGGAAATCATTCTGAATCACTATTAGTATATTCTCCACAAATATTTAGAATTTCATTCTTTCCATTATGGTGTTCAAGCATATTTGAGAGGATATGACACATCTTGCATAAAAAAATTATAAGGTTACAGATATGGTGTCCAAGTTTATTTATGATACATTTTTTTTTTTTTTTTTTTTTTTTTTGCCTTTTTTGCCTTCTACAAAAAAAGAAGATATCATAAGAATTACACTTTTTTTAGTAAGCACAATTAGTTCAAACCTTCAAGTTCACGTTAAGACTCCATCCCCCAAAATGGAAACAAATAAAAAAGTAGCTCCACTACCATATAATCTCAAATATGTATGCAGAGATTATATGAAGTGTTAAAAGGCTACCCTAAACATCCTACCAAGAAGCTTATCATGGACAAAAAAAAATATAATACGTCATTTTTTTTTTTTTTTTTTTTTGTTGTTGCAATCATGGTAACAAAAGCGATAGACTGTGCTACTTGAAAGGCAACAGAAATGCATTACCTCTCTGTAGTCTGTACCTAGATAGGTAAGCTTTAAGTGGATCAATGTAATCTTCGAAACCTAACGTTGCCATTGCCCACAACAAGTCGTCACCATTAATTGTCTTCCTCTTCTCTTTCTGGCACTTGTCACTAGCCCTGCATAAACATTATAAACACAATTAAAGCTTGCTTTTATCAACTATCAACCATCCGAACATACTATATCCCATGTTCAATAATTACTCCATCCAAAATTGTCACATTACACCACGATGTTGAAGTCAGTTAACTAATCTGTAACATTTAATTATAATATAAACGTACTTACTTTTTTTTTCACTTTGTGGATCAATATATGAAAATTTTGAATTTTCCATTAATAGTCAAGATAAAAGAAATAGGAGTAGATGGACCAAAAAGACATCTGCCATTATTTTAACACCAGGAGATGATAATCAAATATAGCCACTTCAAGAATAATATCTTTCCATGATAAAGCAATGTAAACAAGAGCTTGTTTACAAGCATAGTCCAAACGTGAGACTATAAAAATCAGCTAAAACTCTACATATAGTACCAATTGAATAATAAAGGGCCAAAACCTTAGAGGAAACTAGAATGGCGAACTAAGGAGTGGTTTTGAGCAACATGCTTGCTATAAAATTATAGCTCCTCAATCATGAGCTTCATCGGTGTTCTAGTGACATGCTTGATCCACACTCCTAGAAATGTGTGGTTGGGACACAACCTTTAAATATACGTACCTGATAAATATTGGTGTGTGCTACCTTATTATGCGTTATTATACTTTTCAGCTACACCTAAAGCTATATAGTCAAACACTTCTATACAACCACTAAAAGCTACAGATAAAACCTAAGCGCAATTATACCAAATTATACCAAACATACCAAGAATTTCATATCTATTTTCACTCGTATGGATTCAAAACTCAAGATTTCACAATAATGTAAATTTCCCCAAAAAATACCATACATACTCGCTAGTGATGAAACTGATAAATTCAGAAACACATTCCTGAACCGTATCCTTCGCATCTTTTGCAATCTTCCCATTTGTCGGCAATGCCTTTTTCATAATCCGACTTATATTCGCAATCGGAAGAAACCTATCTTGCTCTCTGATATTATAATTGGACTGAGGACTCCGATCTCCGCCGCTTTGACTCCCACCGGCCGGACTTCCAGGTCCATCCGCCATCCTACCACTGACAAGAAAACGCAAACCTCATAAACAAGCAAAAAACACAGAATTAAAAAATAGTCACAAATTGAAATCTACAAGGTTTACTCTTCATGCATCAATTTTTCTTTAGCAACTTATTTCACAAGTTACATAACACAGACCCTAAAGGCCTAAACTCATCAACAAATACATAATTCAAGAACCTAAAGAGGGGAGGGGGGGGGGGGGGGGGGGGGGGGGGGGGGGGGGTATTCGGATTAGTTACTTTATGTAATTGTCAGCTAATTGAAATCTGACGTTTGAATTTAGAGAAGCCAATAAGCTCACTGTTCTCGTCTCACGAGCTTATCAACTTGAGCTTATTTAAATTCATGGGCTCACAAGATGCACACAGATGAGCTTGTCAGCTTTTACAAATTCAGTCCAAACACCCCCTAAATTAATTTTACCTACAAACTTTTGGTGTTTACTTTCCATACATCATTTTTGGTGTAATAACTCATTCCACAAGTAACATAACACAAAACCTAACCTCATCAACAAACACAAAAAAGAGTTGTTTTTAATAAGGGGTGTTTCAACTAGCTTACTTTTACCAGAAGTCCAGAACAATAAAGACATCAAGCTCACTTTTTGCACCCTGTGAGCTTATCAACTGAAACTTATGGGTTTATCTAAGTCCATAAGCGATAAACTCCCAACATGCAAAAAATTGAGCTTTTGGGTTTTCAAAATTCCAATAAGAAACCGTAAAACAAGCTAGTCCAAACACCCACTAGATTAACAACTGAACCTTAAAACATCTAGGGTTTGCTTTGGTATAACAATTTTTGTGTAATAACTTATCAAAAAGTTAAATTACACAAACTCTCAGCTCAACAACTAACACAAAAAAAGGTGTTTGAATTAGCTTACTTTTTGGGTTATCGACTTATTGGAAGTAACGAATAAGAACCCAAGCTCACCCTTTGCAGCTGGTGTGCTAATGAACTTGATATATAAGTCCATAAGTGATAAGCTCACGAAATGCCAAAAATTGAGCTTGTTGGGTTTTTCCAAATTCCAGTGTAAGGTGATAAGCCGTGAAACAAGCTAATCCAAACACCACTGAATTAACAATTGAATCTACAAACATCTAGGGTTTACTTTCCATATATCAATTATCCTATACATAAATTAATCTCACAAGTTACATAACACAAACCCTAACCTCATCAACAAACACAAAATTAAGAAGAAAAAAATGAGAAGAAAAACAAGGGTATTTAAATCAACTTACTTTTTGGGTTAACAAGGGTATTTAAATCAACTTACTTTTTGGGTTATCGGCTTAGTGGTACTAGAAAGAATCCAAGCTCACTTTTTGCAGTATGTTAGCTTATCAACTTAAACATAAGTGCTTCTACAAGTCCATAATCGATATGCCCACATGTTGCCAAAAGGCGAGCTTGTCGGATTTTTCCAAGTTCCAATAAGTAGATAACCTGCAGCTAAGCTAAGCTAAGCTAATTTTTGCGGTATGTTAGCTTATCAACTTAAACATATGAAACCGCCAAAGCTTGTCAGCCTTTCCCAAACTCTAGTAAGCCGCCGATCCAGCCGTAAAACAAACTAACCCAAACAGCCCCTAAAGTACCAATTTTTGTGAAACAACTTGTATAAAAAGTTATATAATACAAACCCTAACCTCATCAAGAAACACACAAAAATTAAAGGGTGTTTGGACTAGCATACTTTTGGGGTTGGTAAAAAAGGGCAAGCTGACTTTTTGCAACTTCCAAGCATACCACCTTGAACTTATTAGCTTATATGCTTTATTTCCAGTAAATTGATAATCCATAAAACAAGCTAATCCAAATTTCTAATGTTCCAAATTAAGATACAAAATATCATAAAATAAGTTATGAGGAGAAGAGTTGGGTACCTTGTTTATATATAGAGAGAGAAAGAGTAAATTTGGCGGGAAGAGTTGCAATGATCGGACGTTGGAGAAGTGAGATGTGATGATGATGTTGGTTTGGAGGAGCAGATTCCTTGTTTCTTTTAATGTTGCAATTATCTCCACCGTTGGTTACTTTACTTGTTCCAACTCTGTCGTTTTGTGTTTCTTTGACTCACTTGTTTGATCGTACTAGCAATTTTGATTTACTAGAGTGTTTGCAGTCGGTCAAATTTATTCGGAATCTATGGTAGTTAGACTATCTTTATTAACAATCTCATCCAACCCAATCTTTCATTAAAATATTATTTTCTTACTCATCCACCTATACAATCTATACATACAACCAATCTCAACTTTTTTACCATTTATCAACAACCCAACCTAAAATATAATATTATTTATTATCTATTTAATATAATTACTTAAACTTCAAAATATAACTATTAAGCAATTATTATATTAAAGGGTAAAGTGCAAATGGCAAATGGCCATTATCTTTTTAGTCATTGGGAAAGGTTCCTAACGGTAAAAAGCAAAAGCAAATGGCCATTATCTTTTAGTCAAAAAGAAACATTGAGAACCAAAATAAAAATCTACAACTATGCTTTCTTCTCCGGTTCTCCTTCTTCTCCGATGAGTTTCTTTTTCCGGCAAGTATCTTTCAGTTAGCATTTTATCAAACCAACAATATGTATTTTTTTCTCTTTCTTACAGAGAGTGACATGTGGCAAGATCGGCTGAAAGCTTTGAAGGTCACATACCAACCGGGTCGTTCCATTCTCTTTCTTTCTTTTGTACTATTTTAATATAATATTGAATATTCTTTTGTCTTGTATAATCCGATCGGTCGGATCAATTTGCCAATAAAGATAGTCTTACTAGCATTTTAGCTGGAAGATGTTTTAAAACCCGGGTTGATCCGGTCAGTCTAACTGCTTGAATCGAGAATTGGCTCTAAATCAAGAATTGGCTCAGAGAACGGGTCGGATGTGATCAGATTTTTGTTTGTTTCATTTGAGTACCGATTTAATAAACCTGGCCGAATCATAACATTTTATAACTAATTCTAACAAAACATTCTTTTTCCATTAACTTTTCTAAGTTTAATTGACAAGTTGAAGTGAAACTAATGTTAGTTAAATTTTTGTAAAACAGTAAATTAGAGTTAAACTAAGAAGCTTAATGCCCCTATAGTGTGTAGCAACTACATGGGCATTAAGCTTCTTAGCCACACCATAAAGCTTTGGGAGAGAGTTATTGAGAGAAGGTTGAGCAGGGAAACGAGGGTGGTGGAGAACCAATTTGGCTTTACGTCAAGTAGGTCATCGATTGAGGCTATTCACCTTCTCAGAAGTCTCATGGAGAAGTATAGAGAAAGACAAAAGGATCTGCATGGCGTTCCTCGACCTTGAAAAGGCATACGATAGTATACCACGCGAGTTGATTTGGAGAACTCTTATTGAGAAAGGAACCCCAAGGGGATACGTGAGGGTCATTAAGGATATGTACGAGGGGGCTAAGACCCGTGTACGGTCCACAATGGGGATCTTTGAGTTTTTTCCTGTGGAAGTTGGGCTACACCAAGGATCGGTCATTAGTCCTTATCTCTTCGCCTTGATTCTAGATGAGTTAGCTCGACGGATATAAGAGGGCATTCTGTGGAGCATGATTTTTGTTGATGACATTGTGTTGGTGGTAGAATCGACGGAAGAGTTAAACAACAGACTTGAGCTCTGGAGGGAGGCTCTCGAAGATAACGGTCTTCGAGTGAGTAGAGAGAAGACTGAATACCTGAGATGTGATTTTGAGAGGATCGAGACAGGCCACCATGGAGAAATTGATATTTGTTTAGGTGACCAGATCCTGCCACCCAAGGAGTCTTTTAGATATCTGGGATCAATGATTCACAAATCAGGGGGATAGAAGTGGACGTAACCCACCGGATTAAAGCAGGTTGGACAAAATGGAGGGCGGCGTCGGGAGTATTTGTGACAGGAACGTCCCCTTAAAGTTAAAGGTAAATTCTATAAGGTGGCGATTAGACCGGCTATGCTGTATGGGTCTGAGTGTTGGCCCATCTCCAAGGCCCATGCTAACAGGGTAGAGGTAGTGGAACTGAGAATGCTAAAATGGACTTGTGGTAAAACCTTGCTTGACATGATCCCGAACGGAGTTTTCAGAGAAAAACTCAAAGTCGAGAATATTATCTCAAAGATGAGAGAAGGAAGGTTGAGTTGGTTCGGTCATGTCAGGAGGAGGCCACAATCAGCGCCAGTAAGAAGAGTAGAGGTGCTAGTAAAAGAGGGTGTGAGAAGGAGGGGTAGACCCAAACTTAGGTGGGAGGATAGAGTTAAGCTCGACATAAAGGAGCTTCTCTTGACCGAAGACATGACCTCATATAAGAAGGCGTGGAGAGATAGAATTAGGATCTACTGGTAGTTCCGGCTAGGTGCCTAGTGGGTTTAGGTTGTTGTAGATGATTCTCATTTTAGGAGTCCCTTTGTTGCCTTGCCCCTTGCACTTTGGTTTTTTGTGCCTTTGTTATTGCTTTGTTGTTTGCCCCGTGCGTTGCTTTTCCTTGCCTTGTGTTGCTCCCTTAGGCTGCCTGCTTTTCTTGCCTTTTGCGTTTTTGGTTTTTAGTGCCTCGTTTTTGCGTTGCCTTAGCTTTAGACCACATACGTTGCTTGGCTTTGCTATGTTTTGCTCCCTTAGGTTGTCTGCTTTTCTTGGTGCTTTGGTGTTTTGTTTTCATATGGGCTTTGCTCTGTGCTTCTTTGCTTGTGCTTTTACCTGTGCCCTTTTGCCTATGCCTTTTGCGATTTTCTTGTTTGTTTCCCCGGTTTGTTTGCTTGTATTGCCGGCTTTCTTTGCATGTTTTTGCATGTTGCTTAATGTTGTCACCCGCACACCTACCCTTGCCGGAGGTCTCTTTGGAAGCAGTCTCTCTACTCCCGAGTTTATCTTGGGGTGGGCGTAAGATCTGTCTACACTTTACCTCTCCCATACTCTGCCCTAGCGGGATTGGGTTTGTTGTTGTTGTAGTAAATTAGAGTTAAACTATCTTAGAAACACCAAATAATAATAATTATTATAATGTAGTTTTAATATAAATTGTTATAACTTTGAATCATAAGTTGATTATTGTTGCAAATATTTGTTATATTATTATAGATATAAAACTTAAGAACAAGTTTAACTCTGGAGCGTCGGTGTTTTCTATCGGTTCAACCGAATGTAGAAATAAAGTTCAGATAAATCATGGGATCATGCAACACTACATATTAAATATAGAAAAAAATATATTTACATATGTATAGAAACGATTCGACCCCAGTTCAACCGGTTAATCCGATGACTCGATGAACCGGCAAGTAAACTGGGTCGATAAAAAAACCGGATTTCAAAACATTTATTTTAGCAGAATCATTTCTTAGTACTAGTTTTGTTGAGGTCAAATGTCGAATTGCCATGCTTTGATTATAAAAAAAAAGAAAAAAAAAAAAAAAAAAAAAAAAAAAGAAACTATAAATTTTATTTATTGATTAAGTCATTCGGTTATGTGTTTAACGAGGTAGTTGCCCTCGCCGCGTTGTGGCGGGTTTACTTCTTTTTTTCCCGTTTACAATGGGCAACCTGTTTTGTAAATTGTGGGTACTGTGTTAAGGCTTGGTTTGTTCCTTTTTTCATGTGAAGTTATTCTTTCTCTTGGGTGGAGAATACTTACTTGTGGCCACTTGTTTTTTCTTAGGTTAATTTTGAGAAGTACATCAGGTACTTATATTTTGTCTAGTTGGTATGTTAAGTCTTGTAGCCTAGTTCTCCTGTTTTCTAAAACCGTCTAATAACATTGACCCAACTATTCTAATTTTTTATTATGCGCCATTGGGCCAACTTTTCTATGGCCCAAGTTTATTAATTATTGTTTAGGCATCGACATTCTTTTTTATTTAGCGCCGATGTTGCGTTTTAATGTATACAAGATTGGCAACGATCGCTGCGTTGCAGGCGTGCCTGTTTATCCGGCTAAATGTTTTTTCAGTGATTACACGGCTGTTAATTTCGTAAATTTCTAATTCAGTCGTTGGTGATAGGTTCTTTTCTGTTCTTGTATAGGCAAAGCTTTTAGCGGAGTTTTTTTTAAGAGTTGTAAAGACAAATTATTGTTTAGCCGGATACAGACCCGTTTAGTTTGTCGGTTATAGTGTTAACTTTCGGTATTTACGTTACATTTTTTCTTTACTATACCTTACACAAAATTTGTTTTTCTTTTATCGGAGTTTTTTTAAGAGTTTTATGGTAGCATTTGATATACATTTTTTTAAAATTTTGTAACTTTTTAAAAGAATTTGTTTTTTTATTACCACCTTTGCATAAAGATTTTTTTTTTTTTCGTTTCCCTTTCCCCTGGCTGCTAATAAAAAGGGCGGTTCCCCCTTTTCATTTCATCTCAAGCCCTAATAGTTCTCTCAAACCCTAACTCTTCTCTCCTTAGCAACGTTTAACATCTCTAAACTCTTGCTGTTACGATGGCATCACCACCAAGGACATCTGCCTACGCTCTTGCTCGCACTCCTAATTTTCAAAAGCTCAAGTTCGCTGCTGGTTCCAATGATGTGGACGATTGCTTGCATTTGGTGTTTAGCCAGGACTATACCGAGAATGATGGATTGCTGATGGTTCTTGGAGAGAAGCGTGATCAGGTAGCGGCCAAGGTCAAGTATTTAGAGGATCAGGTGGAGGAAGGGGAGGGTTTTCTGCCATTGCATGAGAATGGGGACATCGGTTTGGACCGTTTGAAGGTCACTTTGAAGAGGGAAAGGAAGGTTTTGGATGGGTTGATCAAGGTTTTGGATGTGGCACATAAAGGAAGGGAGCAGAAGAAGATTAATCTTTTCTGGTTTGAATGATGGGATGGCCACCTTGTTGTGGTATATTTTGTTGATATTTTCTGGTTTTATGGGTGATGGGTCTCAGTTAACTGCTTATATGTTTGTGTCTGTTTATGTATGGAACTGGTATCATGTCTTTGGTTGGTTTTTGAATGGTATCATGTAATGAAGTACAATGTAATCTGTTTCATCAATGGAAATATAATCTATGATAATGTTTCTTAATGTATTGTTTTATGTTGCAAAATTATTGTTACATGTTTTTTTTATTATTGTTACTTGTTTTTTAACTGCTATATTTGATGCACTAATGCCTTGATCCTAAGATAAGGAACTTTGCGAAACTGCCGTCAAACACTTGTGAATCTGTGAAACTTATGTATAGAACTTATTACTTTGGTAAACCCCTGTGGCTTTTATCTAAGTTGCAAACATGGTGTCATAGGGCATTTGTCAATATTTGCGCAAAATTGTAATAAAGAGCCAATTCGTGCCTAAGATAGGCACAATGCGGAGGTTATTTGCACTTAACGGATACTTCATAAACCATAGATAGTTAAGCTTACATGTGCCATGTTTTTTGACTGTTGTACAAAAGAGAAGCATCTTACCTAAGTTCTGCCATATGTTTGGCGATACCATCTAGACATATTTACATACTGCATAGGTTTTTAGACGGACTTAAGAAGTTTACATCTAAGCAGCAAAAGGTGGAACTAACTGTTTGTAAGCGATGCATAGTACTGCATAGTTACTTAGATTATTATACATAAGTAGCTGAGAGACTTCCTTCACACTTGTGCACTGCAATTTTGCCTTGATATATTTCTTTTGCACCAGTGCTCTCCAACCGTAATCTTAGTCTCCTTTTTTGGATTTTTTTCACAGATGGTTTCTCTGCCGCATCTTTGTCTTCTGTGAAAAGAATTTTCCTGGTGCTTCTTTTTGGGGGTTGAGTTTTAGCCTGTGATGTTTCAGCTGTAGGGGTTTGTTTTGGCGGTGGTGTGGTGTCAGTCTCTTTTGGTTCAAAAGTATTAGGTGTCTCAGGATTTGTAGTGGAAGCCTTTGGTGGTGTATTCACTGGAGTCACAGTTGTTGGTTCCATTTCAGTTTTTGGTTTTGAAGTTTCGGCCACAGGTGTTCCGGTTGGCACAGTCTTCATGCTACTTTCAGGAACTAAAGTGACATTTGATATTAGAAATGGTGCGTCTTCCCAGCAGGTATCAAGTATGAAACCTTGGTTGTCTTTTGTACTTTCTGATCAAAGTGTATCTGAAAAATTTTCTTGGTTCCTTGCAAAGAAAGCAGTTCCGTTGGATACTCATAGGAATCTTGGTTAGGTATGCTCTCCAATAATTCTTTGCAATCTTTTACCAGTGAATTTGCCTCATTACTGAAACATTTCATTGTTCCAGTGCCAATGTCATCGGACAACACTACTTTGAAACAGTAGCTGTGTAAAAAATGTTAAAAAAATCCATTAGAAATGATGTTGTTTCCTTATAAATAATGTATTATGCATTATACTTTACTTGTAAAGCAAGTCATCTTTGGAGGCTGGCTGTTTACAGTGGGCATGTGGAAATCGCTTTGAGATTTTAGAACCGCAGTCAGAACATTTTTTGAAAAACCATGGCCTTTTTGTATCAATTGCAGTAATTGTAGCACTGACAGTAAACCGGACAGTCTGTGGCATAAAAATTTAAAATGTGCATCAGCTTTTGATTTTATGAGACTTATGTTACAGTTGTTGCTTACATGGTGGTTTTGCGGGTTTTCTGCAGCTAAATCTGCCAGAGTGATGCGGTTTCTATACTTTTCTTCCTCTGGATCTGCACATCTTTGGTACTGGATGCTTAGTGTTGTTGATGGGGCTATGAATTCTTCATATCTGCATCATTAAACGTTGTAAGTTAACCTTTTTTAAATATAGAAAATGTAATATTAGTTTATTAGTTTATGTCTTTACACGCTGCGAATTTCACTGCACTCTGGTATGTTAGGATTGAAGTAATAAGACATTGCAGGTGTACTTGAAAGTTGCAATCCTGTATTAATTTAGATAGATGTTAAGCGATAAAAGTAAATGGTCAAATAATAAGCATAAAAGCAAAGCGCACAATGATAAATATTAATGAATAAGTTTACCACCATAGTTTTTAACTAAGCATGAGCTCACTGCTATGATAACTGGCTTTTCTGCTTTTTCATATTTTGTTTGCCTAAAAGTGTGAGCATCTTGATTCCCTAAAGTAAAGCGCACCGTGTGACCGCTGTTAGAGTTACAAAGAAGTTGTAAGAGTGAACATGAAATTAACTTGTTAAGCTAAATCTGAAACACTTACACTAAATTTTGAATACCAATGTCCCTCCAAACCGTTGAACCTTGCATTGCTTTTAGTGAATGTTGTATGCCGGTCACATATTGCACGGATCCAACATAATCTGCAATTAGTAGCACAAAATTACACATCTTTTATTATTAGGAATTTTATATGTGCGCGTGTTATGCACCTGTTAGGAGGCCTTCTTTCTCATCTACTTTCAAATACAGGTCTCGGTAGTAGGTAAAGTTGAAATAATGCTCCAGGAAACCTGTGCCTGGTATGTCTTTAATATCTGTGTATGTTCCAAAAACCAATGAAAGTGAATGAGGAACAACTTGCATCCATGTTTTTGCAAGTTGAAAGCCAAAGCCGGTGATGATGTAGGTTTTGTTGATCTGAAGGAGTGCATAAAATTTTGCCTTTTCCCGTAAGTTCACAGTTCCTTGTATAGCTCCTCCATTCAAATATAACAGCCATCTGTGAATCTATATGCTCTATTCATGTTTTTTAGACAATAGTAAAAACTGAATTGTGTATTTCTTTTGTGCAAAAATTGGATCGCGTATTTGGCCTATAGAATAGTGGTTTATACCTACCGGTCAATTAGCATGAAACAGAATATGACCGGTTTCCCTTGCTTATTTGTTGGTGTCCATTTTTGGTACACTTTGACACATATAGGTTTGCCAATATCCGATTCCTTTAGGTTGTTCAGGCCAATGTCATCTGGTTGCGTAACGATTGATTTGCCTGTAGACTCTGGCAATGCCATGGTTGTAGTGCTATGCTCCATTTGTCTACATGTTCAGAGAAAAGATGTTTATGATTAATGCATATAAGTACATGTTTAATGGTAACAAAAAGATTGCAATGTAATGATGAATTTTTAAAATAAGCAAGTGAAGCAAGCATAAACTGCATACAAATAATAGTAGACCATCTTGCATCACAGTTTTAGAGGTTATGACGCTATATTTTTGGTAATTGCCTAAACGTATATCTAAAAGGTAAATATAAGCGTAAGGAACCTGTGCGAGTGTAACCATGTCTAAAAATTATTTATAAACAACAATTTTTGTTGTGTTCTTATCATTGCCCAGCAATTGTTTGATTAGCATTTTTAAACCTTGCGGAGATGTTGCCCTTGACAATGCAACATACAATTGACCATGGGCAAAGACAGGTTCGGATAGGTACACGCCTATCTTCTTTAACGATTGCCCTTGGCTTTTATTGATTGCCATTGCGTAACAGACTTTGACCGGGAACTTCTTCCTTTTAAACACAAACAGTAGTTGTTCTTCTTTATTGATAAGCACAATACGCGGCAAGTAAACTTTTTCTCCCATTCTAGTACTGATCACAATCTTTGCCTGAATAAGCCTTGTATACACCTGAGTCACAATCATCCATGTACCATTACACAATCCGCCGCCTAGGTTAAGGTTTCTTAGTAGCATTATGGGTGCACCTATTTTAAGCGTAAGTTCATGGGGGGCATCCCTGAAAAGGAAAGCGTGTTTAGGTATTCTTGAGGATAGAGTAGCTCTGTTGCACCTCCATCATTTGATTTTGGTATAGCCTCATCAACACATATAGAGTAGCTCTGTTGCACCTCCATCATTTGATTTGGGTATAACCTCGTCAACACTTATGAAAGTATACGCATCTTATGGAAAACTAGAAGGGGGGTTGAATAGTTTTATGTCCTTTTTAAATTTATTACCAAAATATTTTGTAGCTTATTAAAAACTTTCGATTCAATCTCAAGTGAATTCAAGTGACAACCAATATAAGCAATTCTAATCTAATAATGAAAGTATTGAAATGTAATGAAGAAAAGATAGAGTTAGAAAGATCAAACCACAACACGCGAATTTATAGTGGTTCGGCTACAAGGACACCTTCCTTGCCCTACTCCACTCCCCGAGTACCACACTCGAGAGTTTTCTTCACTATGTCAACAAACTCCTTATGGTGGAGAAACCTTACACACCTTGGCTTACACGAGTTAACGACACTAAGCTAAATGTCGAGTTCTAATCGTAGCTAGAACCAATCTCACAACTTCTTCAAAGGCTTCACACCTTCTTCACACCTTCACAACTTCTTCAAGACTTCACACCTTCTTCACACCTTGTCAACTTCACACCTTCTTCTATGCACAACTAAGTCACAACTTCTAAACTACTTTACAACACACCTAGTTTCTACAATCAACAAATTCACACAACACTTTTACAAATATCTAACACTACTACAATATGAAACTAGCTATTCACAACACTACTACAATTAGATGGATGTAGAGGAGTGTTCTTCTTCTTGCACTTGAGTGGATGAAGCTTTGGATCACTTGGAAACAAAGACTTATGAATTATATGATCAAAGGATTTTAGATCTAGAAATGGAGGTTGGATCAGAAAGTTTATAGTGCAAAAAGGTGAGAAAAATATGTGAAATGATCCAATATTTATAGGGCCAGAAAATATTGTTCTGGAATCTGGAGCGTGCCGGTCCCCTTAATTAGGGGGCGGTCCCCTTAATGATTAAGGGGGCCGCCTAGTAAAATTAAGGGGGTCGCCCTCCTGAACGTTGGAAAAGTTTTTCTGGATAAAATTTGCCCTTTTTGGTTGGAAATTTGAAATCATATCTTTGTAGTTTAATATAGCGTTACCAAAAATGATTTACAAATATATATAAAATGTTTATATCATTTTATAAGATGTTATGTCTTAAGACAAAATTTCCTTTGATCATGTAATGCATACGATGCTTAGTTTATGCATACCTTAAGTGATATTAGATGTAGAGGTAAATATTTGTTACCAAATACTTGTTTACGTCCTAATCTTGACTTAATTTGATTTGAGTTTTGTGATTATCAAAACATAGGTTTATTGAGAGATATTAATAACATTTTTAAACATTATTTATATCAACAATCTCCCCTTTTTTGATGATTACAAAACTTAAACTCATTAACTCAAAAATTAGTTTTTAAACAAGTATTTTAGTGAGTTTATATTTACTTCTCCCCCTTTTTGTAGAATCAAAAAGGTTATGCCGACAATTTTCAAACGTGAAAATTTGACGGGAAGCTATCTCCCCCTTGATGTGTACTCCCCCTCGTTTGGGGGCACCAAGAGAACGAGCTATGGAATGCTTTGCAACACAAAAATATTAGAAGCACAAGTATATTCATGCAAACATATATTAGGTGATAAAAAGAAATCTGCATGGTTTAAAGAAAGCATTCATATAAAAGAAATAATTGTGTTAAGACACACCATACAAGTAGCAATAAGGATTACAAGTAGAAAAGCTAGTACACAAATAAACAACTAGGAGAATACATCATCATGCAAAGAGTACATGGTCTTCATAGAGCTTGCAAGCAAAAGGGTGGTAGAGGTTTTATTTATTAAGCATATCAAATGCTTAATTTGGAGAGCATGATGGTGATGGTGGAGGAATGGGTGAGAATTGTGGTGGAGGAATGATTGGAGAGGATGGTGGAGTTGGTGGTGGTGGTGGGTTGGTAAGCAAATGTTCAATATATGAAAACATATATTGAATTTCATCTCTAAGGCCAAAGATGACGGTGCGGTTGTGGATACAACAAAGACAAGTATCTCCATGGGATTCAAGTAGCCTCCAATGCACGGGATTGGCAAAGAATGGTGGTGTAATTGGTGGAGATGAAAGATGAGTATCAAGAGGTGTTATTGGTGAAAGTGAGATGGTAAGATGGGTGGACATAGGTTCTTGTGTAGGAAGTGGTGATGATACTTGTGGTGACAAGTGTGAGTTGATGTAGTCATTGATTGATGAAGTTGAGGGTATGGAGGATGAGGAAGTTCCATGAGTGGAAGGTGTTTTAGATGGTGCATTGGGTGCACTTGGGGATGAGCATTTGGGTGGAGGTGATGGGGTTTTATCTTCTTCATTTGTTAAATCAATGAAGAGTTGTTTTGGGGGGATGACCACAAGCTTTTGTTTCTTGGAGGCTTTGGAGTGCTTGGTGCTTGGTGGAGTTATGATGATTTAGATGATGAATGATGAGAAGAATAATGATGATTATGGAGGGAATTTATAGTATGGAAATTGTTGTTTTAGGTATGTATTTGAAATGGTTGAATGAGATGCTAAAATCAGTTGGGTTAAAATGGGAAATGGTAGCTGATACTAGAGAAAGGGTTCACAAGATGTAAAAGAAAACAGTGAACCCAGTTCCAGATGGCCGGTCCCCTTAATTGTATGCCGGCCCCCTTAATTATTAAGGGGACCGCCTAGGAAATTAAGGGGGCCGCCCATCTGATGTTTTCCCAGACGACCAGAAACCCAAAATTTGCAGAATTTAGTGATTTTTCAAGTGTGTTTTTCCAGCAAGCTCTATTAGAAGTATATACTCTAGGAATGATGATATATAAACATATATAAATAACCAAATTTTGCATGTAAATTAACATATTATAATCCACATTGAAAAGAAGCATAGCATAACATTAAGATAGTAGCATGATAATAGTTAGAGTCTAAAAATCATTCAGGAGATAAACAA
This sequence comes from Artemisia argyi, assembly GCA_030686995.1. Classification (NCBI taxonomy): domain Eukaryota; kingdom Viridiplantae; phylum Streptophyta; class Magnoliopsida; order Asterales; family Asteraceae; genus Artemisia; species Artemisia argyi. The sequence continues at coordinate 140,724,322 of CM060692.1, forward strand.
GAAATAACACAAGTATTTTCGAATTAATCGGACAAATAGCAAACCATACAAGTGTCTAATAGAACCAAATAATAACAAGTAGCAATACGTCAATATCTTCTACTTCTTCTTCTTTCCAAGCATCTTCCTAAACATCTTCCCAACGGATTTGAATCCTCTTCGAAGTTCTTCATGCATTTATTGTTGACGGTTGATGATGGACATTTGACGAGTGAAGAGAAGCTCATCGGTACGTTCATGAGGAAGAGGAACTTGATACTCGGTATCATCAATATCAGAAAGATTTTCAACAAAGGTCGTGGGGGATGGAGTATTAACACGTGAGGTGTTTTCCTCCTCATCATCATCGTCCTCACGATGAGATGTAGAACCACGAGGCCTAGAATACAAAGGAGCACGAGATTTTCCTTTGTCACTTCGAGAACGACGAGTACGAACACGAGTAAGTTGGTTCAAAGTAGGAAGGATATGAACGTAGTAATCTCGTTGAAGATGTGGTAATGTTCCATCACATAACGATAAAGTCGTGTGAGGAACATACCATAAGGAAGATTTGCATTTGGGGTGTTTTTGGAGGACATGATTCGATGAATAAAAAGATAAGCCAAGTTGTATTGCTCTTCAGCAACTACACAATACAACATGTGGGCAATGCTCGCCGAGACATGATCACGGTGACCACCCGTACCAAACGCATTCTCGCGAATGAGTTCTTCCCACTTTTTCAAATCTTGGCTTAACTCTATGAGGAGGATTTGATTTGCATGAATATCGACATTCTTCGACTTGATTACTCGACTAGTCGTACGACGTTCTAGTTCAAGCATTCGACGAATGTCTTCAGGACTAGGAATCTCAGAATAGTGGGGGCCATCCTGAGGACGATTTCTTTCAAGAGAGGAAAGATCCCATTCATTTGAGAAAACGGCTTGGCCGTTGAATGGGATTCTCAGAATTTGTCCAAATTGAGCAAAAGTAAGAGTGGTGAATTGATTTTGAATCATGAAGGAAATGAGGTCATGACCATAGGGATCGGTTTGCACAGTTACTTGGCTATAGAAGTCGAGGATAAAACGAGGAATGATTGGTTCGTTGATTTGGAAAAGACATTCAAAACGAATATTGGAGAACATTCGTTCTGTTTGATCATTTTCATAGAAAGATGGATCGACAATTCTTCCTTCGTGAATGTTTCTATTTTCAATAGGACGATAGAAACATGCAACTGAAGGAGACATGACGGGAGTAGAAGAGACATTTGGAATGTATTGTTTTGTTTTGGAGACATCACCAACCGTGGTCTTAGGCATTTTCACCTAAACAATATAACAACAAAAATAAAATTAATATAAAAACAACTATCATGCATATGTTTTATATATATATATATATATATATATATATATATATATATATATATATATATATATATATATATATATATATATATATATATATATATGCAATATATGTGGAACGAAAATCTACTTCGACACAAAAAAAAATATTCAATGAAGTAGTTCATAATGTTCCTTTTTATTTTGATTTTAAACTCGTTTATAATATATGATATCATAATTCATTTCGAAGTAAGGCTACATATATATTAGATTATATATCTTCCATTTCATAAGAGTTTGACACAACATAAGCTTGTTTAAAAGATTAAAATGCGAATTTTAGTTTTCAAAAATATCATTTTCGAGATAAACCAAACGCTCCCTTAACTAGATAAAAACATCCTAAAACATCAATATATATACTGATTATATATCTTGATGACGTCTATTGATTCTAGTAGTATTAACAAATTTTATGAACTAGTTTTAAGTTTCAAATAACTACATATAGTTATAGTTTGTTCATGAACCAAACGCCCATGTTGTCTTAATGAATCATTTTATAACGAATTGAAAAGTATGTTTTGATTATTTATAACATTAAAACAATGTAATGTAGTAAGTTTTAAATAGTTTTTAAGAGTTATATCAACAATGTGCTTTTTGAAAAATAAAATTCAACAAGGGTTTATGGGCGATTAATGATTTTGACAAAATGGTATGTTATACTAAATTTGAGTTGCAATACATCATCCTAATTCTATGGGAAGCATTTGGTAGTTCAATTTCTAGCTTCTATTTCACTAAAATTCGAATTAAGATAAATTTTAATAAAATGCATAATTATTGATTAGACACCAAATCAAATGAAATGTGATGAAATGCATGTTGGAAAACTTACAAAAGATGTTGTTATATGTTTGGTTAATGTTTGCCCCTTGCGAAACAACCCCGGATTGGTGATATGGTGGAGGATTTTGATGGTTTTGGGTGTTTTGGTTCGTACTCAGCAGTAATGGGGAAGAGATGAGTGAGCAAATGGAGTGTTTGGGAATGGAAATAAGGTGGAAAACGTATTTGGAAGTGTCAGATGGCCGGTCCCCTTAAACATTAAGGGGACCGCCCTCGATAACAAGCCGGTCCCCTTAATCTTTAAGGGGGCCGCCTTTGAAATTTTTGAAATTTCGCGGAATTAGTTTCTGGAACAAATATATTTATACGTATATAATTCGATTTATAAAATATCAAAAATACATAAACGTTTATTGGCACGATGATAAGATACTTAACAATTTTTAATTACCGTTTCGATAAATTAAAATGTACCTTTGACAATTTTGGATAAAATGATCAAAGTGTTAAGTTGATGAGGGGTTTGAGGTGTGTTAGGAAATATGTGAATAAGTGTATATATATATATATATATATATATATATATATATATATATATATATATATATATATATATAAAGTATAAATGTGAGTGAAAGATGGGTGAGGTTTGAAAGATAATAGCGGAGATAGGATATAGTCGGCGAGAGGAGTTTGTTTCATCCATAGTGTTCACGTGCGAAGGCGTTCTTGCATGATAAAAGTCCACTTGACTCATATCCCTTCATCATCATGAGTCTTCTAAAAGAGGACTTAATAGGATAACGCAAGGGGGAAGGAAAGAGTTCGATAATGAACAATTTCTTGGAGTTCTAGAAAGTCAACTAATGTCGTATCTAGGTTATGTGCAAGTAATTATATATATATATATATATATATATATATATATATATATATATATATATATATATATATATATATATATATATATATATATATATATATATGATCGAACAAGTAGAGAGAAATAGCAAGCTATATCAATGCAAACAATGTAATCAAATAACGCATATTTATCTAAGCATGGCAATGAGTTATGAAACAATGGCGTACCCGGTGGTCTTCAAAAAAAATCTTCAAAATCATCAAGATGGCATATAGACTTTAAAAAAGTCTATGTTGAGAGAAACTTCAAGATTGCCTCAAGGAATGTTCATCTAGCCATTTGATCCCCATTGTTTCTTTGGTCCAAAGTTGTTTAGTCCAAACATGTTTAACATTTGACTAGGATGCATGAAAGGTGGTAGTATACCCCAAGGATTGTAGTTTGTTAGTAGTTCCACATTTGATTACTATTGTTATTATAGTTTTGCCTATTTTGGTTTCTTCTTGGTTGAGGTGTTTTAGACCTAGGATTAGAATTATTTGGTTTTTTAGGTGGTGGTGTTTTAGATCTTGTCTTAGGTTTAGAAGATCCTGCCTCATTTTTTAAAGACGGTTTATAGAAAACTTTTACTTCTTCATGGTTGGCAAGAGGTATTTTTCAATCATTAATAAGTATATACTTAGGATTAGATTTTAGAGATTTTTGTTCATTAGGTTCATTTTCGAATTTGACATTTTTAATATCACTTGTTGAAGCTTTATTTGAATTATATCCTAAACCGGTTTTATCTCCGGATGTTCTTTGAATACTTATTACTTTACTAAGTGAGTGACTACTATTTTCGAATTTATCAAGTTTGCGAATTTCTTCCCTAGGTATTTCGTTTTCACCTTTAAGCTCTTGACATGATTTACATTCTTCACAAATTTCTTTACCTTTTTCAAGTTGATGTATTTTAATTTTTAGTTCTAGTACTTCATTTTCCAATTGATTGTTTATGTATTTTAGTGATTTATTTTTGGCCATTACTAGTTGTCCTAATTTGCATAGCCTATTATATTCATTATCTAGATCTTTTTCATCTAATGATAAGCTTTCATTACTAAAATATTCGGTTTCGGAACGTACCTCATTTGATGTATTCGCCATAAGACACTTCTCTTCTTTTGTCGTTTCTTTCTCATCTTCATCACTATCACTCCAAGCACCTCCAACAAAAGCTCTTTGATTTTGATCTCTTGTCATCATTGGACATTTTCCAATGAGGTGATTTGGATCACCACACTTGAAACATTTCCTTTCAATCTTGTTGTTCTTGTCATCCTTACTCTTTTGAAATATTTTCTTTTCATCATGTGGTTGTCTTACAAATCTTCCTCGCCTTTTGAAGAATTTCTTGAAATCTCTTACGGCCATGGCGTATTCTTCGTCATCACTTTCGGAAGATGAGCTATCTTCGATACTAGATTCCTTTCTAGCTTTCAAGGCGATTGACTTGCTTTGCTCTCGTTTTTCTTTGACCATTTCGGAATCCTTCTTAATGATAACTTCGTAAACTTTTAGATTTCCTATTAATTCATCATGTTGTAATGTTGACAAATTCTTTGATTCTTCAATCGCCGTCACTTTAGCTCGCCATTTTGGATGAAGAGCCCTATGAAACTTCCTAACAAAATTCTTACTAGAAAAATTCTCATCAAGTGCTTTTAAACTTGTGATGATAGTGTTAAATCTAGGAAAAGCATTATCAATTGATTCCTCTTCCGGAATCGTGAATTGCTCATATTGTTGAACAAGTAGATCTATCTTATTATCTTTGACTTGACTATTACCTTGGTGAGTTATTAGTAAAGAGTTCCAAATTTCTTTTGCGGTTTCACACATAAAGATCCTTTCGTACTCTTTACGTGGTAGCGCATTATAAATAACCATTTTTGCTTCATTATTTTTAGCAAGTTTTCTTTTTAAATCATCATTTTGTTTCTCAAAAGGTACGATTTCATCTTTCTTTGTTTCGGGGTTATTTTGAATAGGTAAAAAATCACCATTAGTAATAACATGCCAAAGATCTAGATCTTTTGACTTCACATAAGTTTCGAATCGATTTTTCCAATATAAAAATCCATCACTTTCAAATAGTGGTGGTCTTTGCATAGATTGCCCTTCTAAATATTTTTCAGATTCCATAGATCGTTACAAGTTTTAAAATACAATATATTTTAAAGATCTTGCTAGACGTGGCTCTTGATACCAATTGGGGAAAACTAGAAGGGGGGTTGAATAGTTTTATGTCCTTTTTAAATTTATTACCAAAATATTTTGTAGCTTCTTAGAAACTTTCGATTCGATCTCAAGTGAATTCAAGTGACAACCAATATAAGCAATTCTAATCTAATAATGAAAGTATTGAAATGTAATGAAGAAAAGATAGAGTTAGAAAGATCAAACCACAACATGCGAATTTATAGTGGTTCGGCTACAAGGACACCTTCCTTGCCCTACTCCACTCCCCGAGTACCACACTCGAGAGTTTTCTTCACTATGTCAACAAACTCCTTATGGTGGAGAAACCTTACACACCTTGGCTTACACGAGTTAACGACACTAAGCTAAATGTCGAGTTCTAATCGTAGCTAGAACCAATCTCACAACTTCTTCAAAGGCTTCACACCTTCTTCACACCTTCACAACTTCTTCAAGACTTCACACCTTCTTCACACCTTGTCAACTTCACACCTTCTTCTATGCACAACTAAGTCACAACTTCTAAACTACTTTACAACACACCTAGTTTCTACAATCAACAAATTCACACAACACTTTTACAAATATCTAACACTACTACAATATGAAACTAGCTATTCACAACACTACTACAATTAGATGGATGTAGAGGAGTGTTCTTCTTCTTGCACTTGAGTGGATGAAGCTTTGGATCACTTGGAAACAAAGACTTATGAATTATATGATCAAAGGATTTTAGATCTAGAAATGGAGGTTGGATCGGAAAGTTTATAGTGCAAAAAGGTGAGAAAAATATGTGAAATGATCCAATATTTATAGGGCTAGAAAATACTGTTCTGGAGCGTGCCGGTCCCCTTAATTAGGGGGCGATCCCCTTAATGATTAAGGGGGCCGCCTAGTAAAATTAAGGGGGCCGCCCTCCTGAACGTTGGAAAAGTTTTTCTGGATAAAATTTGCCCTTTTTGGTTGAAAATTTGAAATCATATCTTTGTAGTTTAATATAGCATTACCAAAAATGATTTACAAATATATATAAAATGTTTATATCATTTTATAAGATGTTATGTCTTAGGACAAAATTTCCTTTGATCATGTAATGCATAAGATGCTTAGTTTATGCATACCTTAAGTGATATTAGATGTAGAGGTAAATATTTGTTACCAAATACTTGTTTACGTCTTAATCTTGACTTAATTTGATTTGAGTTTTGTGATTATCAAAACATAGGTTTATTGAGAGATATTAATAACATTTTTAAACATTATTTATATCAACACATCTCCCTCTAACTTCTCCAGTGTAGTAGAATTGATGTTGTCTGCGGTTTCGTTTCTCGAACACACTATTAATTTCCCTTGCAACGATGCTGCGTCTGGTGCCTGTAACGTTCGATTGTCATATATAAAATTGATCAGTTCCTGAACCGCTGTGTAGCTCTCGGGAATGCAGTACCTATCTGGTATCTGGACCCATGATGAATTCTCGGGATCGGCTTCATCTGGCTGGCCAATGGTACCGTTCCCAACCTGAAGCAACCATTCGGAGAATGTTGCATGTTGATATAAATAATGCATAAAAACGTTATTAATATTTTTCGATATCCCTATGTTTTGACGATCACAAAATATAAAATCATTAAACGTAAAATAATTACGTAAATAAGTATTTAGTGACAAAATATCATTTTATCCAACTAATTCACTTAAGGTATGAATAAACAAGTGCCTAATACATTTTATGATCAAATGAAGGTTTATTTACTAATTACAAATTATATAAAATGGTATAAATATTTTATATATTTAAGAAAAACATTTTTGGTAATTAAAGGAAAATGTTTATTTCACAATAAATAAATGAATTCAAATTTTTAACCAAATTTAGTTAAATTTTCACCAAATAAACTTTCCCCAGAAAAGACAAAGAAATCAGGCTGTTACAGTGGGCGGCCCCCTTAATTATAAGGGTCGGCCCCTTAATTTTAAGGGGGCCGGCACACAATTAAGGGGCCGGCATACGCTCCTGTGTCAGAATTCTTTGCCTATAAATACTGGTTCAAATCTGAATTTTTTTCTCATCTTTTGCAATAAAACTTTCTGTTCTAATTCTCTCAAAACACCTTTCTAAATCCTTTGATCATAAACATATTAGTTTTGTTTCAAGTGATCTAATCCCTCATTATTCAAAGTGCAAGAGAAGAATACTCCTTTTATCCCAAATCAAGAAGTATTGAAGATTAGTTGTCTAGCTTGTATTTATTGTAAAGTTGTGTAGTGATTGTAATTGGTAGATCTAGGTGGGTTTGTAAATCTAGTATTGAAGAAGTTGTGGTGTGAAGTAGAAGTAGTGTGTAGTTTTGAAGTAGTGGTGTGTAAAAGTTGTGAAGAACGCGTGTAGTGGTGTGAAATTGGTTCTAGCTACTATTAGGACTCGACATCTAGCTTAGTGTCGTTAATTGGTATAAGCAAAAGTTGTGTAAGGTTTCTCCGTTAAAAAGGGAGTTTGTTGACATAGTGAAGAAAACTCTCGAGTAGGTGACTCGAGGAGTGGAGTAGGGCGAAGAGGTGCTTCGTAGCCGAACCACTATAAATATCGTGTGTTGTGGTTTGATCTCTCTATCTCTATCTTTTCATTACTTTCATATTTACGTTATAATTATCTAGTTAGTTAGATTAAATTGTTTATGTTGTGCAAGTGTTGAATTTCACATAAATAAGAATCGAAGTTTTTATAAAACAAAGTTTTTAAAATCCAAATTAACGTAAAACTGTTCAACCCCCCCTTCTAGTTTTCCACAATTGGCATCAGAGCTACGATAAACAAGATTTTTTAAAATAAACTGCATTTTAAAACTTGAAACGATCTATGGAATCTGAAAAATATTTAGAAGGTCAATCTATGCAAAGACCACCACTATTTGAAAGTGATGGTTTTCTTTATTGGAAAAATCGATTCGAAAATTATGTGAAATCAAAAGATCTAGATCTTTGGTTTGTTAATACTAATGGTGATTTTCCTCCTATACAAAATAATCCCGAAACCAGAAGGGATGAAATTGTACCTTTTGAAAAACAAAACGATGATTCGAAAAAGAAACTTGCTAAAAATAATGAGGCTAAAATGGTTATTTATAATGCGTTACCACGCAAAGAATATGAAAGAATTTTTAAGTGTAAAACCGCAAAAGATATTTAGAACTCTTTACTAATCACTCACCAAGGTAATAGTCAAGTCAAAGATAATAAAATAGATCTTCTTGTACAACAATATGAACAATTTACGATTCCTGAAGAGGAATCAATTGATAATGTTTTTTCTAGATTTAACACTATCATCACAAGTTTAAAAGCACTTGATGAGAATTTTTCTAGCAAGAATTTTGTAAGGAAATTTCTTAAAGCTCTCCATCCGAAGTACCGTGCTAAAGTGACGGCTATTGAGTAGTCAAAAAATCTATCAACTCTACAACTTGACGAGCTAATTGGACACTTGAAAGTGTATGAGGTGATAATAAAGAAAGATTCCGAAATGGTCAAAGGAAAAAGGGAGCAAACCAAGTCAATTTCATTGAAAGCAAAAAAGGACTCTGGTGACGAAGAATGCTCAACCTCCGAAAGTGAAGATGAAGAGTATGCCATGGCCGTAAGAGACTTCAAGAAATTCTTCGAAAGATGAGGAAGATACGTTAGACAACTGTTTGATGAAAGAAAAACATTCCAAAGAAACAAGGACGACAAGACTAGCAAGAATGAAAGAAAGTGCTTCAAATGAGGAGATCCAAACTATTTTATTGGAGAATGTCCGAAATTATCAGGAAGTCAAAACCACAAGGCCTTTGTAGGAGGAGCATGGGTACCTTCCACATTCTCCATCGTCAACTTGACGGCTTGATTAATTTTATCCAAAATTATCAAGGAAATTTTAGTTGACATGATGTCAAATAAAATGTCAAGTAATTCTCTCCGTGCGAACTCTCTCCAACATATTTTTGATTATATATATATATATATATATATATATATATATATATATATATATATATATATATATATATATATATATATATATACTTATTTTTATTTTCTGAATCAAAGCCGCGAAAAACCAAAATTTAACTGGGCGGCCCCCTTAAAATTAAGGGGACCGGCAGTGTAAAAAGGGGAAGCCCCCTTAATGATTAAAGGGGCCGGCCATCTGACGATTTCCACTCACTTTTCCTCCTTATTCCACTTACCAAACACTCCATTTTCTCTCCTCCCTTCACTCATGCTGCTGCTGTGACAATTTTTAAACCCAAAACCATCCAAAATCCATCCTCAAATCTTCATATCAAGGTCAATTAACAAAGAACAAATACTTATAACACGACTAACAACAAGTATTGTAATTTTTTCATAACACATTTCTTTTAATTTCATCTAATTTGGCCATAATCATAGTTAAGCATTTTATTTCAATTTCTTCAATTTCATATTTACCTTCAAATTGAGTCTAGGAATTCCATAACTAAATGCTTCCCTTAGGATTAGAATGTATAATTAACACTAGAAACTAATAATTACAAACCCTCTTGTCGAAAACTTTTGACAAAGTTCATACACTCATATTCAAATTTTGCTTATACACATTGTTGAATAATGCCATAAAAACTTGTTAAAACATATCACATTATTGTTTTATAACTTATTAATCACAAAAAAAAAAATTTTCGGTGAAGTAAAAATATTTTTTTGTTTGATAAGAGGGTGTTTGGATCATGTCCGAATAATGTCGAAAATTATTCAATATAACCTCTACAATACATCGTCATGAATATGAGTATAAAACTAGTATTTTAGAGTTGTCAAGATTTATAATTCATATATATATATATTGACATTTTAGTAGTAAATTTTTTAAATAAGGAAGCGTTTGGTTTAACTAGAAAAATAGTATTTTTGAGTCAAAATATAAACCATTCTTTTCGAAACAAATAATTTGCACAAGAAACTTGTCGGAAATAGCTAGTTATACAATCTAATGTATATCTAGCAAATTTTCATGATATATTAAGATGTTTAAAGGGGCGTTTGGATTATTCCATAACAACTTGATAAACATCGTAAAATATATCTAACACAAGTTAAAAATAAAAATAAGGAACATGGTAAACTACTTCTTAAGTTAAAAGTCTTTGGAGTCGAAGTACGTTTACATTCCACATATGTCATAAAAATATAAGAACTATATTTTAACCTTGACTTTATTTTAATTTTATTTTGTTGTTATTGTGTTTAGGTGAAAATGCCCAAATTTATTACCGAAGATATTTCCTTAACCAAAAACTATATTCCCAAAGTTTCACAACTTCCCACCACCTCTCCTTCCATTGCTCATTTCTATCGTCAAATTGAAGATAGAAATATTCATGAAGGTCGTGTCGTACATCCCACTTACTATCAATCCGATTTTATCGATCGTATGTTCACAAATATCCGTTTTGAATGTTTCTTCCAAATTAATGAACCCATTATTCCTCGCTTCATTCTCGACTTCTATAGCTAAGTCAAGGTCCAAACCGATGATTTTGGTTCGATCTTCATCTCATTCATGAACCAACATGAATTCATTACTCTAACTCTTGCACAATTTGGTCAAATCCTCCAAATTCCCTTCACCGGTCAATCTGTTTTCTCAAACGAATGGGATCTTGGTTCTCTTCAATATTCTCGTCCAACTTTTGGTCCTTATTTCTCCGAAATTCCTTCTCCACTCGAAATTCTACAAATGCTTGCGTTAACCCGTGAAACCACCACTCGAAAAATCAAATCCAAAAATGTCGATATTACCGAAAACCAAATTCTACTCAAAGAATTAAGCCCCGACATGAAGCGTTGGGAAGAACTCATTCGTGAGAATGAGTTTGGTACCGGAGGCCACCGTGACCATCTCCCGGCTAGTCTCGCTCATATGTTGTATTGTATTGTTGCCGAACAACATTACAATTTGGCATATTTCTTTATCAAGCGCATTGAACGTGCAAGATCTACTACTAAAGCAAATCTTCCGTATGGAATGTTCCTTACTCGTCTCTATCGTCATGTTATCCAACACTATCCCGATCTTAACGGTAGTATCTATGAGTCCATCTATCCGACCTTACATCCTCTCGTTCTTAAACAAACCCGTAAACCTCGTAGTGATAAGGGTAAATATCGTCGTCACAGTTTCCATGGCTCATCATCTCGTCAAGAGGATGACGAAGAGGATGAATTTATTCATCGTGCTCCCTCTCCCGATACTTTTCTTGAAGACTTGCAAGAACTTGAAGAAGACGATTACCAAGTGCCATCTCCTTCTTCTCAAACTAACCAAGTACTATTTGAGCGACAAACCGATTTGCTCAATCAAAACCTAAGGATACGTGAGGAGATGTGAGGAGGCTTCAAGTCCATTGCTAAAACGATTGGAGGATTATTCAAGAAGAAGAAATGATGGGGGATATTTATTTGCTTTGGATGATCATGTTTGTTGAACTATTAGTTTGTTGCTTTTGTTGAATAATTGTTTATTGTGTGCTATATTTCCGATATATATTCGGAAATTAATATTTGTTTCTATGCTCTTAGATACACTTGAACTATATTATTAGTGTACTTATTATTATTAGTTGCTCTACATGTATGCATGTTATTATACTTACTTTTAATCTATGCTTGCATGATTTGTGTATGATTATATATATGCTTATCTAATAGACCAAAACTAAAATAAAATGTTCCAATAGAGCTTGTTGCAAACACAAAACCAAAATAAACCATTTTTAGAAAATTTTTGAAATTTGGACGTCTGGGATTTTACCAGATGGGCGGCCCCCATAATTAACATGGGCGGCCCCTTTAATTTTAAGGGGGCCGGCCAAGAATTAAGGGGACCGACCACCTGGAACAGTTTTTACACTGTTTTCTTTTGCAACTTGTGACTCCTTTTGCTAGTCTCAGCTACCATTTCCCTTAAAATCTAAACTGATTTTGGAATCTAACAATGTAATTTCAAATTAATTCCAATTCTAAACATGATTTCATGCTATATAACCCTTTACACCCTTCATCCACACTCCATTATCATCACATTCATCAACCTCAACCAATTTATCATGTCATCACCAAAAACCACCACCTCCAACAAAGCCAAGAAACAAAAACTTGTTATCATCCCACCAAAAAAACTCTTTATTGATCTCACTAATGAAGACAATACCACTCCATCACCACCACCTCAATGTTCATCTCCTAGTGCTCCAAATGCACCATCCAAAACACCATCAACATATGGAACCTCCATCTCTTCCATACCATCATCATCATCCATCAATGACTACATCAACACTCACCTATCACCTCCACCAAGAATTCCACCACCACCACCTCTTGAAAATGCAACCTTAGACATCACCCTTTCATTATCACCCATCACACCTCTTGATGCACAATTTTCACCATCACCACTCAATCCACCAAACTACAATCCCATCCCATGGAGCTTGCTTGAAGCTCATGGTGACACTTGCCTTTGTTGCATCCATAACCGCACCATCATCTTTGGATTAAGAGATGAAATCCACTACATGTTTTCATACCTTGAAAGCTTGTTCCCTCAACCTCAACCAACAACATCCACATCTCCACCACCAACATCAACCACACCTCCACCTCCATCAACATCAAACACACCTCCATCAACTCCATCATCTCCACCTACAACATTGCTCCTCCCAAACTAAGCATGGGTCATGATTGGAAAATAAATTTATTTAAACTATTTTGATGACAAGCTCTAGGAAAAACATTTCTATTAGTGTTTTGGTTAATTGTAAGCCCTTAAGGCTTTAGTTTATTAGTTGTATTATTCATGCATCTTGGATGCATGTTGCTTGTATTTTCATCTATTTAATGAAGTTTTTTCTTCCATGCTTATGTTGCTTGCCTTATATATATATATATATATATATATATATATATATATATATATATATATATATATATATATATATATATATATATTTGTTGCATGCATATATATTGTATGTTCTAAATATTTTTGCAAGCATTTCATATCTCGACTTGTCTTGTAACCTTAAAACGAGGGGGGGTACACATCAAGGGGGAGCTCATCCGACTTCGGGACAACCTTTTTGATGTTCACAAAAAGGGGGAGAAGTGATATAGACTCACTAAATACTTGCATATATAATAATTTTTGATTTAATGAGTTTAGATTTTGTAATCATCAAAAAGAGGGAGATTGTTGACATAAATAATGCGTAAAAATGTTATTAATATTTCTCGATATCCCTATGTTTTGATGATCACAAAATATAAAATCATTAAACATAAAATCGTTACATAAATAAGTATTTAGTGACAAAATATCATTTTATCCAACTAATTCACTTAAGGTATGAATAAACAAGTGCCTAATACATTTTATGATCAAAAGGAAGGTTTATTTACTAATTACAAATTATATAAAATGGTATAAACGTTTTATATATTTAAGAAAAACACTTTTGGTAATTAAAGGAAAATGTTTATTTCACAATAAATAAATGAATTCAAATTTTTAACCAAATTTAGTTAGATTTTCACCAAATAAACTTTCCCTAGAAAAGACAAAGAAATCAGGCCGTTACAGTTGGCGGCCCCCTTAAATATAAGGGGCGGCCCCCTTAATTTTAAGGGGGCCGACACACAATTAAGGGGGCCGGCATACGCTCCTGTGTCAGAATTCTTTGCCTATAAATACTGGTTCAAATCTGAATTTTTTCCTCATCTTTTGCACTAAAACTTTATGTTCTAATTCTCTCAAAACACCTTTCTAAATCCTTTGATCATAAACATGTTAGTTTTGTTTCAAGCGATCTAATCCCTCATTATTCAAAGTGCAAGAGAAGAATACTCATTTCATCTCAAATCAAGAAGTATTGAAGATTAGTTGTGTAGCTTGTATTTATTGTAAAGTTGTGTAGTGATTGTAATTGGTAGATCTAGGTGGGTTTGTAAATCTAGTATTGAAGAAGTTGTGGTGTGAAGTAGAAGTAGTGTGTAGTTGTGAAGTAGTGGTGTGTATAAGTTGTGAAGAAGGCGTGTAGTGGTGTGAGATTGGTTCTATCTACTATTAGGACTCGACATCTAGCTTAGTATCGTTAATTGGTGTAAGCAAAAGTTGTGTAAGGTTTCTCCGCCAAAAAGGGAGTTTGTTGACATAGTGAAGAAAACTCTCGAGTAGGTGACTCGAGGAGTGGAGTAGGGAGAAGAGGTGCTTCGTAGCCGAACCACTATAAATATCGTGTGTTGTGGTTTGATCTCTCTATCTCTATCTTTTCGTTACTTTCATATTTACGTTATAATTATCTAGTTAGTTAGATTAAATTGTTTGTGTTGTGCAAGTGTTTAATTTCACATAAATAAGAATCGAAGTTTTTATAAAACAAAGTTTTTAAAATCCAAATTAACGTAAAACTATTCAACCCCCCCCCCCCCTTTCTAGTTTTCCACATTGCAATTTCTTCAGACTCCTGAGGTGTAAGGCCTGGCTGCTGAAGGCGCATATTTTGTTTAAGCCTAATGATCTTGAAATATGGCCATAAGTACGACTGTGTTATGCATGAGGAAATAATTTGGTCGTTTGTAGCTTTCTTTTTGATAGGAAGTGTTTGCCTTAAATCGCCGCCTAAAATAACAGATTTACCTCCAAATAGACTTGTCGGCGTATCCATTATATCTCTCAATGTGCGGTCAAGCGTTTCAAAGCATTTGCGATCGTTCATGGGAGCCTCGTCCCATATGATGAGATCAGTATGCCTAAGCAACTCCGCTACCTGCGTCTTTTTTTTATACTGCACATTGATGCGTCAGTTAAATCTAAAGGTATCTTGAATCTTGAATGAGCCGTCTGTCCTGATGGGAGTAATATGACAGCAATACCCGAAGAAGCTACTGCCAAGATAATTTTCCCTTCTGACCTAAGTGTAGAAATTATAGCCCTCCAAACGAAAGTCTTTCCTGTACCTCCATGGCCATAAACAAATATGAGCTTCTACTGTCGATGATTGACTGCATGTGTGACTTGCTCAAAGATTATTCGTTGGTCAGCATTAGATGGGCCACTAATCTTTCACTTTCACTCCTTAACAATTCACGATTATATGACCTTTCTTCCATCAGCGCCCTGTTGTTCAAGATTTGTAGTAAGTGAGGTGGTGGTAGATTAAATCCAAAATCTTTGACCGATTTTCCATAGGAAGTAAGGATTGCTTGCAGCTCATACATAAGACCGTCTTCTAAGTCTTCAGGACTGACATGAAGATCTTGTATATGCAAGGCCTCCGAAAGTATTCGGGGAATGTCTTCTGACATGGAATTTGTGTGTAACTGTAGCAATGTGACCGGGCTGGAAACCTCACAAAAAATAAGGATCTGACAAAACAGGTTCCGCATGTAAGACGGGGATGCTGAGAACGATGCTTCTTGTAAAGCAATGTTCCATTCTTGATCACCACCTAACAGTCCCATGGCCTCACACGCGGCTCTATTTGTAGGGTAGACAACTTCGTTAACTGTACGGATATGGCAGAACGACATTGAACCTTTTTGATGGCAGAGTAATAATCTTAAGTAGAACACGTCTCCACAGTTAGGATGAACATATGTCAAACGGCCAATGGCTATCGAGTTGGCACGGCGCCTACGTTGCCAATACTTCCCATATTTGTACCATACATATTCTTTCGGAAAGCTTAAGTATGTTATATGGCAGCCGTCTATATTGTAAAGGTTGTACCTAAACCATTCAGTGAGTGTTGTCCTTTTGTTATGCTCACTGTCCACAACCGCTTGCAATCGCTGTTGCCTTCTAAAATTTACACGCTGCATATTTTCAAGGTGAACTGCTAGTATTTGAACCGGTGGATCCCTGCTATGTATGCTGAATCTAAGAATTCTCCAGCATGCCTCATGTGGTCCAATGAATCTAGCATCTTGGAAATTCTTGATTTCATCAATGTGCAATGAACTGCGGCTTGTACTTGCTCCTGTACTTCAAAGTGTCCTTGTAATATGAGTTACTATGCAGTTGGTGCCTTTTGAAATATACTTAAAGAGGTATTTTATAAGCATCGACCACTCACAGTAACATTGATATGTGCGTAGAACTGCATGCATAGAGACCGGTTATGTGGCACAACATACCCGTTATCAAAGCTGACATTTTGCCCTATCGTGGTTATGCCTGAATCCCTTCTACGGTAGTGCACATATCCTTTCTTATCAATAAATGTCTCTGGACAAAAATCTTTAGGAAAGTTCTTACTACATACGTCACTATCACGCATACACGGTGCTGATTTATTGACCAACCCACACGGTCCGTGCATCATAAACGCAGTGACAACCCTATAGCCTTTAGGATCGAGTGTCGGGTCTGGGAGCTCTATAGAGACATATCTATCCACATCTGTGTGCGCTTGTACACGGTGGCTTTCTTTGATCCATAGGAGTAAATGAGAATGCGGTGACCCTCTCTTCTGAAACTCGACTGTATATAAGACTGCAACGAAATGTATAGTTATTTAGGCATCTGGTAAGCATACAAATTTGATAGAAAGTATACACATGTAGATGTTAGACGGTACCTGCTTCCACATGGCCAAACGGCTTCGAATCGCGTAAGAAAGTAACTAAATGGTGTATCTTTCTTTCAAAAACACGATCCACAACATCAGGCATGTCAACAACTGTGACATGCAGGTACTGCTCCATATATTCTTGAATCTCAGGCCAGTTCACATTGCACGTGAAAGTGATAAAGAATGATGGGTTCCCGTGCACCCGGGATATAGGTAGAACATCTAAATAATGGCTATACATATAGCATGGGCCCCCTGTAAAAGATGAAGGCAGGATTGTCCTTGCACCGACATTTGAACTGTCTCGATCACCACGTGAGATAGCATCGTGCAGGCCTGCCATATAGTCATTTCGAATATCATCTTGATGCTCTCTTATAAAGTCAATCCTTGATTGCTCAATGCTGCAATAAGCTGTCACAACATATTGTTGAAAAAGGCGGCCACTTCTTGGGAGTAGTCGATATTCATTAAAGTGGCCGTGGAGCTCGTATGTATAGTACATCTTCATTGACATTTTTTTCGGAGGGTCGGATGTTGCACCTCTGGTTAATAACATGCGACCCAAATGGTAGCCATCTTCACCAAAGAAAAAAATCAATGGAAATTGCATTGACATATAAGATGCATTTAGCTTGCTCACTTGCTGCAGCTCACTATCATGTTGTTCTACGACGAAATCAAACTCAGTTTCCATGTCTGGCCCACCTTTAAAAAACAATTATACCAATAGAATCGCTTGTAGGCAATTCATGTTGCCTTGAACCAACAATACCAAACAAACGGACCTTGAATTCTGGAATATCAGCCTCCTCCATTTTATCCCTTGTAGTTCTAAATAACTACACCAATTCATTGTGCTCATCTAACAGTTCCATCAAATTTTCCACAATATCTGGACGGAGACCCTGGCCAGATCTTTGAAAGTGCTCCAAACGGTTTGCAACCTCATTTTGTGTGTCATGGATATATAGCTGCAGGAATTGTGGCCGCTTATTGGGTCCTGGACAGAGGCTACCTATCCGATGGTAAAGTTGCCCGGAAATTTTAAAAACATAAGGACCACGGCCCATGTTTATAGAGTTGTCTGTTTCAGCACCCAATGATGTCATTGCGAACATCTGATTGTATGCACGAATATTTTCCATAAAATGGCGATTAGTAAATAGGTCTTTTATATATTGCGGGTATTTATGCTGACCCTCTAACTTAGCTTTCCCGGCATTGCAACATTTGTGATAATCAACACGGCTTCTAGTAGAAACAATCCTCTCGTCATACTAGAACCTTGCGCCACAATGACGACAAATTTGATCACATGTGCCCATATGCATATATGTATATGGAGGACCTGCATTAGACACAGAAAATATAGTTTTTAACAACTGGCTATTCAAAATAGATGTGTTTGATTTATTGTGCATATGAAACAGGACAACCGCAACAGGTAACACACCTTGTCTACTTCTTCTAGTTCTGTTGCGCATACGCCGGCCATTGTTTGATGAAGAACGCATTCTGACTACAAGAGATAAAAGAACAGGCGGTAAGTAAATGCAAAGGTATCTAAGTTCCCATGTTTATCTTTTATTTTAATCAATTCTTTTTTAAAGCAAATAAACCTTGAGGCCGCCGGAACTGATTATCTGTGCCGACATTTGCATTGCAGGGTTCTGGCAATGCATATGTGTTTTGAGGAACTTCATTAGACGAAGGGCCTGCAGTTTAGAGCGCGAACGCATGCGTAACACATTCAGGTATAATTCCACTGCAGCTGTCATCTAGCGCAAAACTGCCTTCGTTGCCTATAACAAATATAAATGGCTAAGCTTTTAATCCTCAAAACAACAGTTACAATAAATTACATAGTAATTCTGCATGGTTAAATCCTGCAGGCGATATAGGACGGGTCCTTTCCAAAGCCAACTGGTCTTCATCAGAAAGGTCATACACTTTCCGCTTCCCTTTATCATTAAAAGTTGTAGGCTCATCTACCTTAGAAGTGACCATTGATTATCTTTGCTGCACATCAGGCGGACCAACATGTAGAATACTTTTAAAGGATTCACCCAAAACCCCTGGAGTTGTGTAACGGCACTGACAGACTACTTCAAAGGTATCACCTTCTTCTCTGCTTTGAGTGTTTTCCCTTTGTATAGAACCACTTCGAGTCGAAAACTGGCTAGTATCACCCTTATCCCTACACAGCCTCTTGCTAACCGGATCTAAAGATACATCAACACCACCTGTAGCACTTACCATAGCCAATGATTCTATATCTAGAACAGCAGTTCCCTTTTCTCCAGCAAAACCACAAAGGTTTATAGATTCTAAAGAAGGTACATAGCTAACCCTACGTATCGCCTTTCTTTTAGTCTTCATATTACACAAATCTAATAATATTAAAGTTCATACAGATATAAGCTGCTAAAGACAGCACAGAATGTAGGCAAAGCAAATGTACATGGATCCAGCCATCACCAAGAATGCATGCATGGAAGGCACAAAAGTTCAAGACAAATAACAATAGAACCATGCATAAGTAACAAAAAAAAGTAGACAAACCTCTTTCAAGTGATCATGAGGAATCTGCAGCTTGTATCTTCAGTTTTTTTTTTCAGCTTTCTTATTATTATTATTTTTTTGTTTTTGAAGATTTGGGATTTCCTTTGGCTGTCACTTTGAAACTGTGAGTATTTATAAAGGATAGAAGCTTCTTTTAGTACTCTTGACACTCAAACACATGTGCAACATTGTACTTGTTGAAAAAACATCCACATAGAACTTGTCGTTAGGTCAAAAATTTCAAGATAAGGTTTTGGATGGCTGACACGTCTAAAAGGCCCCTGTATTTGCAACATATACGTTTGTATTATTTAGACTTTATAAAGATTGCATGTATGTATACGGTCCAGTATACGGTTTGACAAATACTGGACCAATGTGGGCCAAATCTGGGGCTAAAACATGCAGGCATATGGGCTACCCAAACAGGCCATTTTTTGGCGGGAAAAACAGAGGGTAAAACGACACCGTTTATGGTGTGATTTAATATAAACTTTAATATAGAACGAGAAAGGCTACGGATGCCGCGTTGCGGGCTAGCCTATTTTTTTTTCGATGATAATGTTATTGTTGTTTTGTCGATGTTTGGCCATTGCTTGTGTTAAGTGAAGTAAAGCTTGTGTATGTATAAAATCGAGAATGAAAAAGGAAAACTGTGAGGAGGACTATTAGTTCGTGGTGTTTGTTGCATGCATTTAACGACTTTCTGTAGTTGAGTTGATATAAATCTGTATATACATCGCATTTGTTTGGTAGATGGTATTTAATGTAACCATATACATTGTATTTTATTTTATTTAAGTATTCACGTATATATATTGTATCCAGAAATTGTATTTTACATCCGTGTTAGAAAGTAGCATCTTTAAGTTCGTTGATGTTTTGATGATATTTTTAACAATATAAATCCGTGTATGGTAAAAGGTATGCTTAAATTTTTAAAAAAATTGTGTTTATTATAATTTTTATAATGCGCTTTATATTTATTTGTGCAGTTGCTTTTACCTATGCGTTTTTTTAAGGTGTTAATAATTTTAGTAAATAAGTTTTTTTACCTTTTTTTTAAAATAATTTTTTTAGTTTAATACATTGTTTTAATGTAGTAGTGCCAGTGAAATTATTAGTACTACGGTTTCTTTGCTAATAAAAGGGCACTTTACCCCCTTTTTTTGCCATATCAAACCCTAATCACTTTCAGTCGCATTTCAATTTTCAGCGCTCTAATCCCCTGCTTCTACGATGGCGACACCAGCAAGAACATCTGCATATGCACTTGCTCGCACTCCAAATTTCCAAAAGCTAAAGTTTGCTGCTGGTTCAAATGAACTTGATGACTATTTACATGTGGCGTTTACCCAAGATAACACTGAGAATGATCGGTTGTTAATAGTGCTTGGTGAGAAGCGTGATCAATTGGCTGCAAAGGTTAAGTGGTTGGAGGATTTGGTGGAAGAAGGGGAGGGTTTCTTGCCGTTACATGAGAATGGTGATATTGGTTTGGACTGTTTGAAGGACACTCTGAAGAGAGAGAGGAAGGTGCTTGCTGGGTTGATCAAGGTTATTGATTCGGCTCGTAAAGGAAGAGAAGAAAAGAAGATCAATCTTTCCGTGTTCGGGTGATGGGCTGGCCACTTTTTTTTGCGGTATATTTTGGTTATCTTTTGCGTCCTTATCAGAAGTATAGTATATGATATGATGCATGCCTTTAGGCAAATTTTGTATAGCCATTAGGCATATTTTGTATGAGCATCATATCTTTAATGTATGGAATGACTTAATGGTACTTGCTTTGGAAAATTGAAATGCAAATGTTTGTATTACTGCTTTTATAAATGGTGCAGTTTAGTTGTTTTCAGTTGACATTTAGTTTGTGTTTCTTTAATGTTGGCAATAGTACTAATTGTCTTTAGTTGTAAAAAAATGTTGTGAGATAGAAGTGCAAAGTAAAGGAGTAGTTGTAAATTTGATTTATTACAAATCAAAAGTACTGGTAGGTGCATACTGGTAGTTTTTTTTTGGGTAGGAGAGCTTTGAGATGTCTTTAGATAGTAGCTGGGTAGATTCCCTGAGGCCTTTTTTGGCCCTTGTTTAGTTTTTTTAACTACTGTTTTACATGTGAAAACTAAAGTAAAGGAAAGCCGTTCTAGTTTAGTTAGGTTCACTATTTGTTGTTACATGTATTGGCTATATAAATGGCAGGGGTATGTTTCTCATTGTCACTTGTATTTTTTTGTTGCACTTTTTAAAAATTACCAAAACATAATGGCACATACCCCTAACTTTGATGACTTGAAAGAGGAGTGTAACTCTGATAGGCTGGAACATTGTTTTCGGTATTTCTTTATGCAACTGGCTGATGAGAATGAGAGCTTTATTGCACTCCTTGAAGATGAATGTGAAGTTGTGCAGAGCAGAATGCAAAAACAGTTGTAACTTCTTCAAGAGGGCCAAGGTTTTAATCATTTTGATCCTGCAGTTGCGAACGGGTTGCAATGCATGAGAGAAGTGCAGGTTAAGGATAGCCGTATTTTGGCTGCTTTGAATGTTGTGTTGGTCCTTGCACGTGAGGCACGTGATGAGAAGCGTAGGCATGTATCGATAATGGAACGCTATGGTTGATGTGATTTGCTGCAGTCACTGATGTTACTATCCGTGTTGGTAGAAATTTATTTAGGTTTCAATTTCCAGTTATGTTGTTATGTGTGCTTTGTTGTAGTTTCTGATGGTGGGTGTGTGTTTTAGTAGAAGTCCATGTAGGTTTAGATTGATGCCTATCTTCTTGTGTTTGGTTGTAAGCTATGCGAGTCATGTAAGATATGTTACTGATTAATAAAAATATGGCCATCTTTATGTTTACCAATGTTTTAATTTTATATATGATGCTTTGATTGTTTATTTATTTCATGTATCAATATATTCATGATATGAAACCTGTGTAATGATAAATGCATAAGTAATGAGAGAGGTAATTGTTGCACCAAACAGCAAGGGTATTAGTCAATTACTGTTAAAGTTTTGCCTGTATAGGCTATGCATAAAATACAGGTCGATAGTACTAAAGGCATGGCAGCGCAGGCCATGTACAAAACAGATAACGATTTATGGTAGACTCTTGCTTAGATGGTTGGTGCTAGGTAGTAGGTAATAATATTTACAAAAACAGGTATCTTTAACGGTAGTCTAGGATACATAGATCGGCTGGATTTTTTGTCTACATCCGGTACTTGTATTATACCTCCGATCAGTCTTGCTTTTTTGATTTCTTGAGGCTTGATGGTGTGCTTGCATCTTCATCGCTTGTAAAGAGGGCTCTCCTAGTGCTTTTTCTGGTCATTTCTTTTCTGGCTTTTGATGCTTCGGACATGGAAGCTTGTTCTGCTGCTGGTGTAGGGTCATTTTCTTTGGTTTCAAGTGATACATTTGGATTGGTGTTTGAAATAGTGATTTTTTCTGGTGTGTCGAGTGGTGTTGTGCATTCTATGGTTTCTTTTGGTGGTGTTGTCATTTCAGTTTTTGCGGGTTGAAGTGCTTCAATTGTTTCAATTTTTGTTGCTGCATCTGTTGCCTTTACTACATCCGCTATTGAAGAGTCCATGGCACCTTCACTGGTAGCAGTGCTTTCTAATGTTAATAAAGGCGTGCCATCCCAGCATGTATCTAGAATGAAAATCTTCTTTTCTTTTGTACTTTCTGTATCAAAGTGAAGTTGAAATATTTTCTTCTTTCCATGCAAAGACAGCAGTTCTGGTGGGTACTCATAGGAGTTTTCGTTACCTATGGCTCGCACCAATTCTTTGCAATCTTTCACCATTGAATTTGCCTCATTGCTGAAACATGTCATAGTTGCGACGGCGGTGCCATCGGATAGTTGTACTCTGAAGCAATAGCTGTGCAAAATGTATATATATCATTTTTTAGTGTGCCTAATTTAAAATATATATATATAAAAGATTGTGCATGTATACTGGTAAACGAATGTCTAGATGGTGTAGTTTACCTGTAAAGTAATTCGTCTTCGGTTGCTGGTTGTTTGCACTGAGTATGCGGCCATCGTTCATAGATCTTTAGCTTACAATGTGAGCATTTCTTGAAAAACCATGGTCTGTTTGTTTCGACTTTGTCAATTGTGGCATCGACAGTAAAACGCACATTCTGTTTTAGTAAAAGGTTAAATGTTCATAAGATTTTTCTTAGACTATGGTTGTATTGCCATTGTTCATTACCTGTTGGTTTTGTGGGTTTTCGTTTGCTAAGTCTGCTAGGGTCACCCAGTTTCTCAGCTTTTCTTGTTGTGGATCTGCACATCTTTAGTGCTGTATATTTACTATTGTTGGTGGGTCGAAGAATTCTTCATAACTGCAGAGTTAATTTATGTGATTTTAGCTTCTTTTAGAAGCGTAAAACTTTTTTCGGTAAAATAGTTTGTTAACTTACACATTGCGAATTTCATCGCACTCTGGTATAGCTGGATTGAAATAGTATGATGTTGCACTTGTGCCTGAGAGCTGAAGGCCTGTATCAATTTAGGTAGATGTTAAAGGCTATAGTTAGAAGGCCGAAGCATAAACATAAAGTAAAAATGTTGCCTCCGTAGTTTTTGACCAAGCATGAGCTAACTGCTATGATTACTTGTTTCTCTGCCTTGTCATATTCTTCTTGCCTAAAAGTATGAGCGTCTTGGTTCCATAGAGTAAACCTTACTGTGCGTCCACTGTTAGAAGTACAAAGTATTTGTGAGTGTGAATATTAAGATTAGGTTTTTGAAGTAAATGTTCGACACTTACTCTAAATTTTGCACACCAATGTCTCTCCAAACGGTTGAATCATGTGTTACTTTTACCGATTTCTGTATTATTCATATTTGTTTTATATGACCGTGTATTACATACCTGTTAGTAGACCTTCCTTGAAATCAATTTTTTAATACAGTTCTCGGTACTGGCTGAAGTTGAAATAGTGCCTTGGGAAAACTGCATCAGGTATGTCCTTAACATCTGTATGTGTTCCAAAAGCAAATGAAAGCGTGTGAGGGATAACTTGCATCCATGTTTTTGCAGGTTGAAAGCCAAATCCAACTATTTTGTATGTTCCATTGATTTGAAGGAGCGCGTCAAATTTGCTTTTATCACATAAGTTGATATTTGCTTGTATAGCTCCTCCCTGTAAATGGAAGCCCACTTTATAAATTTAATATGTTGTTTTTCTTGTTTTTTTAAACAATATAAGAGTGTTTAATCATAGTGTAGTGCATTATACCTGCTGATCAAGTAGCATACAGCAGAACATGACCGGTCTTGCTTGCTTGTTTGTCGGTGTCCTTTTCGGTAGACCCTTACATATATAGCCTTACCAGTATCCGTTTCTTTTATATCGCCAAGGCTAACTCCGTCCGACTGTGCTACAATCTCCTTCCTTTTAGATTCGGCTGATGCCAGAATTGCAACTTCTTTCCCTTTAGATTTGGCCAATTTTACACTGTCAGAGGTCTGTTCCATTTGCCTATAAGTGAAAAGAGGAAATGTAAATGATAAATATATTGCAATGTGTGTTTAATGAACAAAAACAAATAGCATTGCAAGTATTGTTGGTAGAAATTAGACAGTGAGCAAGCATAGAATAGATAGAATGTTGCGTTGTAAAGGCACATAATAATACTGGAATGTTTGTTATAACAGCTTAAAAGGTATTGTTGTAGGTTTTTAGGAGTTGTAGAAATGTATATCTAAAAGGGAAACTTAATTATGAAGAACCTGTGGAACTGTAACCATGTCTAAAAAGTCTTTGTAGACAATATTTTTAGTCGTGTTTTTATCCTTTCCCGGCTGTTTTTTTTATTAGCAATTTCAACCCTTGAGGAGATGTTGCTCTTGACAATGCAACATACAATTGCCCATGACCAAAGACAGGTTCTGGTAGGTAAACGCCTATTTTATTCAACGACCTTGACTTTTATTAATCGTCATTGCATAGCAAACCTTGACCGGGAACTGTTTTCTTTTAAACACGAATGGTAGTTTTTCCTCTTTATTTATCAGCAAAATATGTGGTAGGTAAACTTTTTCAGACATTCTGGTACTAGTAATGATCTTTGCTTGGATAAGTTTTGTAACTATCTGAGTGACAATCATCCGTGTACCGTTACATAATCCACCACCTAGGTTTAGGTTTCTGAGGAGCATTATAGGAGCACTGATTTTAAGTATAAGTTTATGAGGAGGAATTCCTGAAAAGGAAAGTGTGTTTAGGTATTCTTGAGGATACAATAGCTCTGTTGCTCCTCCATCATTTGTTTTCGGTATGGCCTCATCGATGCTTGTAAAAGTATATGTATCTCCTTCTAACATATCTAGCACCGTAGAATTTATAGCATCTGCAGTTTCATTTTTAGGACACACTATAGCCTTTTCTTGTAAGAGTGCTGCAGTTGGTGCTTGTAATGTTTGCTCATCATATATGAAATCGATGCGTTCTTGAATAGCTGTGTCGCTCTCGGGAATACAATATCTATCTGGTATCTGTATCCAAGCTGAATCTGTTAGGTCATTTTCTTCTTGGTCATCGATAGTACCATTCCCAACTTCGAGTAACCATTTAGAAAATGTGGCAGTTCGTATTCTATACTTGAGAGGCCCGGTCGCTGCAAGCGCATGTTCTGTTGAAGCCTAACTATTGTGAAATGTCGCCACAGGTATGATAGCGTTATAGAAGAAGCTACAATTTCTTGCTTTGTAGCATTTTTCTTAACGGGGAGTGTTTGTCTGAAATCTCCACCCAATATCACCGTTTTTTTGCCAAACAAACACTCTGGTGTATTCATTATGTCCCGCAATGTTTGATCGAGTGCTTCAAAGCATCTACGATCATTCATAGGAGCCTCGTCCCAGATGATAAGATCGGTCTGCTTAAGTAATTCCGCCACCTGCGTTTTTTTTTATGCTGCACACCGACTCGTCCGTTAAATCAAGAGGTATCTTGAATCTTGAATGAGCTGTCTAAACAACCACTAAAAACACTTATAAATAACCATATTAGGAATAATATACAAAAAGTAAAATATTATTACGAATTAACATTTTAGCAACTAATAACCAATTGATACATACGTTTGCATTAGTGGTACACAATTATAAATTTACATGTCGAATCAAAGTGTATCACCTTAACCTGATACACATTACATGTCGAATCAAAGTGTATCACAATGGTTTCGTCAAATTTAAAAAGAAAACCATCGGAACTTTAACAATTTTAGTTGTGATTAATAAAAAAATTAATTTTGTTTTAACGAGAGTGTCATTTGTTAAATTTTAGTTGAATCTCATTTTTACAACTTTAAGTTTGATCTTATTTGAACTAGATTCTATATATATATATATATATATATATATATATATATATATATATATATATATATATATATATATATATATATATATATATATATATATATATATATCACGAGGCTTTTGTGATATTTACCTTTTTTGTTGATATACTTGGTGTAAGAGTGAGAGTTCATACATTTTAAGTCTGTTTTAAAAAACATAAAGATTTCTAAGTCACTTAAATGAAAAGAAACATATGTTTAGTAGTGAACCATATGGGACAACAAATTGCATCAATAGAAGAAACTCGAGATGTAAATGCCTAAATGGAGCTATGGCGTATATTACAAACAGAAAATTAGATTTTTGTTTTATTTAGTAAAATGTTTAACGAATTAGTTGTAACTAAACTTTATTATTTTAAATTACATAAAAAAAACATTAAAATATGTTTTAAGGTTTTATATGTGTATTTATAGTATTTTGAAAGATATAAGTAATTTAAGTAAATTTTGAAAACTTATTTTCACTAGCATGAGCTGGTAAAAATTTATAGCTTATTAGAGCTTTAGAAACATATGTGATAAACAAATCTTACTTTATAAAGCTAAGGTCACAAAAATTACATCCAAACACATCAATAAGCTCGTAAACTCAAACTTAGGGCTGCAAACGAACTGAACGTTCAGTGAACATTTCATGAACCGTTCGATAAAAAGTTCGTTTATGTTCTTTCGTTTATTAAATGAACGAACATGAACAATATTTTACGTTCGTTTAGTTAAATGAACGAACATAAACAAAAGTCTCGTCCGTTCATTTATGTTCGTGAACGTCCAATTATACGTTCGTTTATATTTATTTATCTATTTATGTTCATATATTATATCTTTTAATTTTATAATTTTAAAAATTGGTTTGCTTAAATAAACAACACTTACAAAATAATATATTGTGAAGAATTTGATAAGTTTATGTTTGTTTGTCAATTTTTATTTATGTTCGATCGTTTAGCGTTCGTTTAGTGTCTTAATGAACGAATATAAACGAACATGAACAATCCATTTTTTTAATAAACGAACATGAACAAGAAAATTCGTCCGTTTAAGCGTCTGTTTTCGTTTATTTGTTCGCTTAAAATTAAATAAACGAACATAAATAAAGCTCCGTTCGTGTTCATCCAGTTCGTTTACAGCACTACTTAAACTTATAAATCTACCCATGATGTTAAGGCTCTTGGCGATATAAGGAGTATCCATTAGCCCTGAAAAGCTTAAACAACCAGTCAACCACTCGTGAGTAGTGACTAATCCAACTAGTATTGACTCGTGGGCTTGAAAACATGTTGGGCCTAAGGCACAAAAAAGCAAAGATATATACTGCCAAGAAGCTATAATCACTCACCTGACCCGTATTATTTAAGTGAATTTGTCTTATCTTTGTTAGAAGACAAACTAGATAAAATTAAAACCATGGCCAACTCATATTCACTAATCGTGTATGTTCGAAAGAAAAGAAATTGCATGTACATGTTTATTTAATAATTTTATTAACATTATTTTTAATTGCCTCGACCGTAAGTGATCATTATATTAACTGTGTTTATTACATACAAATGAGCTTTCCAAAAAAAATAAAAAAAAATATAAAAAAAAAATGCAAATGATCTAATTGTGAGAATCTAAGTGTATGTTTGATATATTTTCCATTTGATAGAATATGTTATGAGACACAACACATTATGCCTTTTGTAGATTCATCATATAAATCATCCGTAATAACTTACTAAAAATATTGATTTTGAAATCATTTCTAGAACATCATAATGGTTCATCCGTAATAACTAACTAAACATAGTCGTTTAAGAATTTTCAAACATAGTTCGCTTTTGTAGTTTTGTTGGACAATCAAATCTAGTTTTGACTTTAAAAAGAACTTGAAACAATCATGTTAAAGGAGTTGACTTTTATACTTTGGAAAATGTCTTTGACTTTTAGTAGCTCTTCTATATATGAATGAATTTTGGAATTGGGTGATATTTTGGTAAGAGGTATAGGTCTGCCGGTCTGCCCTATAAGTCCAACCACCTTAAATTTTGACTTCATTTATTTATACTTACCCCCTTGCACAGTTTTGGACCTCTAATTCATTATTCAATCCCCTGTTAAATGCAAAAATAGCAAGTTGATACCTCTCCAAACTCGCACGTGTCAACATTTGAGGACCATTTTGAATCTAATTGACATGCCTAAATGCCATGTCTAATTATATATACTTAAGCATATGTTGCAACTTCTGATTAGTAATATCGAGAGAAGCCACTTATTTAAATTTTACATTTTCTCATCTTTACTCTTTATTTTGCCACTTATCTCAATCCTCTAATTAGACATGTTTTTAAATACACATTTTAGATCCTTGAATCATTTTCCTTTGAATGTATTGTCCATGATAAATAATATCAATATGGCTTATTTTCTTTCAAACTCACATTGGTGGCAATTTTCAACGATAAACAACGCAAACTCGACATGAAATTAAACAAATTTGGGTTGATGACAACTAGAATTGGATAAAAAACAGGTCAACCCGTATAACTTGTTTAATAAATAGGTAGTGTTTATGTTAAGCATTGATAAAAATCGACCTATAACCCCGTATCTATATAAACATCTAAAAATAAAATATATAACTTGGTTTTATGTTGGATTTAGATTAAATGTATTATGGTATTTATTTAATATGAGTGAATTACGATTAAATTGTCGTTATAGTTATTGTATGTTATTTTAATCATTTTTTAGATTCTTATATTATTTTAGCATTTAAACTAGTTAAATTTGACAAACCACCAACCTTATTCAATGCTTGACCTATTTATTTAAATATATTAAACGAGTTACACGTGTTATGCATGTCTGAGTTGGGATGGAGTTTCTTGACACAATTACACGGTTATTAAATAGGTCATGTTTTAGTAGAGATTATACTAACGTGCCAACTTGCAAACTCGAAAAGGTCAACCCGAACATTACTCGATTGCCAGCCCTAGCAATGTACTAATGTTATGTATTTGAAACATCTAATCGACATGTCATTTGTTGAGTTCAATACATCATTAAGTTATGCAAAATGAGAATCCTAAAATAATTTTTTACAAATAATTCTCAAACAATGATGTGTCATGGTGACTTGTACATCTATTGATGAAATAAAATAAATAAATAAATAAATAAATAAAATCCTTTAATAGATGAAATCAAAAGGGTAATCCTCTTTCTAGCAAAATTCCTAAAATAGATAATGCGACCGATCTGTTGGTGTTTTTATATATAACATATAAAAACATATAAAACGCATCAGAGAAGGTCATCAAATCATGGATCCGTATGACGCTTATGTTTAGTTATAATAATAACACTTATTACTTGTTGTGTGATCTCTTGAATTAACGGAATTAAAAACCTACCCATTGTTTTCCCTCTTGAAACCCACGAAACACCTAAAGCTTCCAAAGGAGAAAGCCTCTACAAATGTCCACATTACACATCATGGTGTATCACCCAAATGCTAGTTTTTCCTCTATTTGTTTTCTCCTTATGTGGTTGGCCCTCTAACCAAGTATGGGCTCTCCATATTTGTTTTTACCACTTTAATTAGAGCTAGATCTT
Source organism: Artemisia argyi (assembly GCA_030686995.1). Taxonomy (NCBI): domain Eukaryota; kingdom Viridiplantae; phylum Streptophyta; class Magnoliopsida; order Asterales; family Asteraceae; genus Artemisia; species Artemisia argyi. The sequence continues at coordinate 140,754,850 of CM060692.1, forward strand.
TGTTATCAAACGCTTTTATTAAGCAGACAACTACTTCTAATTGCTATTGCTTGCTGCTAACTGCTACTATTAATTGATAGTGATACTGCTATGTACTCATAGTTTTTTTTAAGCAGCTGTTTAGATTATTCAATTCATATTATCAATTCTTGTTGGGTGTCAATACCAGTATGTTATAGTTAGTAGCCATAGAAATGTAATTATTAGTTTATAAGTTTGAATTTCCTACAGACCAAAGAAAAGGGAGGTTGTGAGAAAATAATAAAATGAGAAGTAATTTCAATCATATAACTTAAATAACAAATTAAAAAATAAGAATAGATGCATATATTTTTATAAGTACATTTTTATAAGTGCATCTAAAATATGTAGTTATAATTTTTTCTTATTCTTCTGGTTTTAATTTTATTTCTCATGTAATCCAAAACCATATTACCTTTTAAAACACCGCCGTTTAATCCGTATTAAAAAAGTGAAACGATAATTTGGTAGCTAAATAAAAGGGTTAAAAGAAATCAACGGTGTGACGTCGTTCGGGAAAAAAGTAGAAAAGTGCAAAACGCATCTCCAAACTATACGACGAGTTACAAAACTACTTTGAACTTTTTACTATTTACGACTTTTTTATATAACATACTTTATTCGTAGAATATCTAGCAAATACCTAATGAATTCGATAACACAAAATATACCGGTACGAAGAACTCTTAATTACGAACAAAAGGAACCCAATATTGATTTGCTTTCGACGTACATACGACTTTTTTATTTTTTATTTTATTTTATTATTATTTTTATTTTTTTAATATTGAAGTTTAATATGTTTTATTTTTTTGAAAAAATAAAAAATTTCAAACAATACCCTTCTACTATATAATAGTTTTTAAAGCTATCTAAAGTTTGTGTACAAATAGTGTAGGGACTATCACGGACAAATATATTAGGCCTAAAATATATGATAGTTTACAATTTTTGGCTTTATTTAGTTGTTGGTACTTCTTTTTTTTTTTTTCTTTTTTTTTTTGCTTAAAAAATTTTGCCGAAGATTTTTCTTTGACAAAATTTCACCGTTCGTCCCTGAACTTGTCAAGATTCTCGTGTATCGTCCTTAAACTATTTTTTTCACTTTCGTCCCTGAACTTGTGAAACGACGGCGCGTTTGGTCCCTGGGAGCGCGTTTTGGCAGACGGACGTTATGTCCGTCCGTTATCTGATGTGGTAAGCTTGGGTTTTTTCGTCTTTTCACCTATTTCAAATTCTCACTATTCGTCCCCAATGCCGTTTGTATATTGTAGCAAACGCTTTGCATGTTTCGTCCCTAAGATTTGATGCGTGTTGTGTAAAAATTCGACCGTTGGCCAGAAGTGAACCATGTAAATACCCGTCCTTTGTGCACATAATAAGTATGTAAAACACACATCTTCTCAAAAGAAAAACATAGCAACGATGGTGGTCTGCACATGTGGTAAACCTGCTGTTGTCAAGACTTCTTGGACAAACAGGAATCCAGGTCGCCATTTCTTTGGCTGTCCGACAATTGTAAGTTTATCATTGTGTTGTTTATTTTAAAAAAAATGTGTTGCTCATTTACACACTTTGTTGTTTCAGGGCTCAAACTGTCCTTTTCTGGGATGGTTGGATCCTCCGATGTGCCCAAGGTCAGTAGACATTATCCCTGGTTTGTTGAGGAGGATTAATGCTCTACGAGGTGTTGTTGAAGAGCTTGAAGAACAGCGGTCCAAGTACAAGAAGTATATCATCATCAGTTGGGTTTTGTTTGCATTGTATGTTTATTTAACTGCTTGACATGTGTTGTATAGTAGTAGTTGTTAGTTTCTGATGGTGGTGGGTGAATGCTTTTAGTATTTTCGAGTAGATGATGGTAGTTGGGTGGTGAAGCAGTCGTCTGTAATGGTTGTCAATGGTCAATGAAATTTCTTGTTTGAATAATGGCTAAATCAAAATGGTTTGTGATTAAGTGAATGTGGCTTGTTATTGTCAAGTATTTTGTTTGATTGTTCAATGCATAATATGACTGACTTAGGGAAGTTAACAAACCATAAGGCTGTACTTTGACTTAGGGAAGTCAAAAAACCATTAGGCTGTAGTTTGACTTAATAAAGTCAACTAACTAAACCATTTTAATGGTAAATATTTGCTCATGGTGCCATAAACCTTTTTTTGATAATATTAACTAAAATAGTACATGAGAGTCAACAAATGCAGATTCGTTACCAATAATAAAAGAACATAAATCTGTTCTTCATTACAAACGAGATACTAGTTATACCATGAAAACACATTATTATCATGAACTGGCATAATTAAATGCTATAAGTTTCCTTTTCCTTGACTGGCTTCAAGGCTTATTTGCAGGAGTGGAGGTTGAACCTTTGTTAGCTTGAAGCTTTAAATACTTGCTATAAGCAGAATCAGTAGTACCAATGATATAATGAGAGCTTGTTGGAATGGTGCTTGAACGTTTTGGACCTATAAGCTTTAAATACTCGGCATAATCAGGATCAACAGGATCAATGATATACTCAGAGGTTGTAGGAGTGCTGGTTGAACCTTTTTGAGCTTGAAGAGTTAAAAACTTGGCATAATCATCATTAACAGGACCAATGATATACTCAGACCTTGCAGGTTTGCTTTCTGCAAATAAGGAAAAAGAGAGCATCAAAAAACAAAAAAAATATAGCTTCACAAATAGATAAATGTTAACAGAAAACGACCCTATATTGACAGTTTTTAATTAAATACAGCTAATTACATATCAAAAACAGAAATAACAATACCTTTTTTGTTTGTGGCCTTCATTTTGTGTGAAGTAACGTTATAGGATATTTAGGTTTAAGGGAAATTTAGGTTACAAGATTGATTATGTGGGTTTGTGTGTGTGTTTCATCGTTTGGGTGGGTATTATATGAGATGGGATTAAATGATATGGAAATATGTGTGGTTGATCGGTTTGGTGGGTATTTAATGGGTTGGGTGGGTATTTAATGGGTTTGGTTGGGTGGCATCACAGGGCTTTATCGGCTCACCAGTACTAAGTTCCATATTTATAACAGTAGTAAAATCTTACTACTGGTAGTACAAAATTCCTTGTAACATAATATGATTTAGTTAGGGAAGTTAAGAAACCATAACAGCAAGCCTGAGAGGGCCAGTTTCCGTGGAGTTGAACGCAATGCTTTGCTTGACATGTCTACCGATGAGTTGGTCAAGATGTTCACTGCTCGTCCTCCAAGTTGGTTTCAGAGGGGTTTGTAAAAATTCATCCCACTGAAGTGAGGATGCTACTTGTTTTAAAGGATTATGGTTTTAAAGGATTATGCTACTAGTTTTAAAGGTTTACCCCTAGTATGTTGTCATTTCAGAAGGTTAAGATGATACTTGTTTTAAAGGATTTTGCAACTTTATTTGTTTTGTGTTTTTTCAAAAAACACGTGTAAAAGGCTGTAGTTTGACTTGAAAAAGTCCCCTTTTGTACTAACAATATTAATTTTTTTACTACTGTTCGAAATAAAAAACTTAATACTGGTGAGCCAATAAAGGCGTGTGAAGACCACCCAACACAACCCAACCCATTACATACAATACATAGATACATTCCCAAATAAAATGGAAATATAAATGTGTTCATATTTTCAACAAATAATTGGGAACCGAAGAGTCCAATAAAAGGCTGTAAAATTTAATAAAGACTCCTCGTTTTCCCCATTATGTGTCTATATATTGGTTACTGCCACATTATGCATCATACTAATCTAATACTAGCAAACATCAAACAACTTAAAGTGTAAGTAAAATGTCAGGAACCAAGAGAGCAAGAGATGTTGTTGCAACCGACAACACAGAAGAAGAAAACAAGGAAGTGATGAAACGAGCAAGGGGAGATCCAAAAGAGCCAGAGGTGCCTTCGTTGGAAAATGGCTCTAACGATAACGATAAGAAGGAAGTGGATGAAGAAAAGGAGAAGGCTCTAACGATAACGATAAGAAGGAGGTGGATGAAGAAGGCACTAAACTGCTGCCTCATATTTTCATGAATGCGCCTCAAGCAAAATCTATGTTCTGCATTAGGGAAGACAGATTTTAAGGCTGGAATGAGTCCCTACATAAACCAACAAAGTTAGCAAAATAATAGTTTATATTTTGTTGGTTATTAAAGAATTCAATTAGAGGACCATCATTTACTAACCTTTTGTCTATCACTCATGAATGTGAAGTTAGATCTAGGGCCTAGATCTTTGTCATCACCCAAGCAAATTAAGAACCAAGACCATGAACTCTTAGTTTCAGCTTCCACCAATGCATAAGCCAATGGGTAAATCCCATTGTTAGGATCAAGTCCAACAGCCACCAACACTTGCCCTGGATAAGGACCTTTCATGAAACAACCATCTAGCCCCAACAATTCTCTTTTGCAAGCCTTGAAGCCTTCCTTCAACGGTCCCAAACAAACATATATTCTTTTAAACACCCTTCTAGACTCACCAGGATTAGCAGAATCTCTATCAATTCCAAGCTTCACAGTCGTATTAGGGTTTGTAGATAGCAATTCACCAATATAGTCCCTAAGCATCATATGCTGCAGGTTGTGATCACCTGAAACATCTTTTTCTGCTTTAGCTTTCGCCCTGAATGCTTTTGTCATAGAAACCTGAAGATGTAATTCACGCTGGAGCTAGTCTTGAACTGCCTTTCCTGGAATCTTTGGATTAACCTTAACTAGGTCATAGATCTTGTTTGCCAAATATTTATAAGTGCAGTGTTTGATTTCCCTTGATTGAAGGCAAGTGTGTTTGTCTCTGTGTGTCTTTACTATCCAGTTTTGACTAACTCTGTCTTTGCCTACATACAAGACCCAGGGGCATTCATCACACACATCATCAAAAGTTCCTTCATCGTTTCTCTTTCTTTTACTCCATCTACCTAATGGGCCACTTGATCCACTAGGCCCAACACCTGTATCTACATTTGGGTCTGTTGATCCACTTAAGACTGACTTTGTAAAGACAGGAATTTGGTTATCACATACAGCTCTTATCCTAATACCATCATTCTTGACCAACTTCAAATTTCTCTTGGTCTCAACTGCATGCATGTATACTCTTTCCTTCACCTCTTCTGGGGTTGCAAACTCTTGTCCAGTGAAAAAATAATACTTCATAATAGGATTCTCTGACATGTCAACTCCAATTGCTCTTCTTATTTCCCTTAACTGTTTCCTAACACCAGAATCTGGTTCACCATCACTACCTGATTGACTCTCGAAACCTTCAACACAAACAGGTTCTACTCCACCCACAACCTCTCCAACTAAACTGCTGTTGCCAATGCTGTCATAAGCTTTATTCCCTGTTAGTCTAAACTTATTTACTTGATCACCACTGTTGTTGCCAATACTCACACAAGGATTATCCCTTGCTAGATGAAAACCGTTTACTTGCACAGGAGGTTCAACTCCAGTGTGTCCTTCATCATTCATAACTACAGCCTCTCCTTCATCACCTGAACCTGCATTGTCACTTAACCCTCCTTCATAATCACTATCATTACCATGCTGAACCTCACCCTCTAGTGCCTCTTGCCTGGTATCCTATTGACCCTCACCTGTATGTGTTTGGGGATCATTTAGGCAAAAAACAGGTAACCCTACATTTAGGTCCAGGTCAGCAACACCAAAATGTTCATCAGGACTTAATCCACTAGTGCTGTCAACATTCATGGCATCCAAATAACTAAATGACAGAGGCACATCTAACTCATTTTCTTCAAACTCCATCATCCTGACTATATCAGCAAGTTTCTTTGCCACAATCTCCTTACTAGCAAGTACAACAGGGGTGAAACTTAAATTTAAACTTCCAAATTGTGAATCAATCTGGGGAAGTTCATTGTTTTCATTTTCACGACATTCACTTAAAGTCAGTTGTGTAAAAGGAGTGCCTTGACTTGAGTTGCCAGGAAGTGGAACACTATCAGTATTATCAGGCCATGTGAGGGGCAACAGTTGAGGGTGTTTAGTTTCCTTAGAGGCTCTAAGTGGACTAGAACCTAGTTCCTCTATTACTACCCTCGTTTTACCAGTGACCCTGGAACAACCGTGCTCTATATAGACTTCAATCAACTTGAAACGACCTACCATATAACCCACACATCTGACATCATCATCAGATGAAAGGGGAAACAGTCCGTGGTCTAAAGTACTCATTGGACTAAGATAATGATAAAACAGAGGCTCTTTCAGATCTGTGTAGCCCAACTTAAGCACCATCTTGTCCAGATCAAAGACTGAGAATACATCAATATCCACCATGTCAAATATGTCTTCAGTACCACCAACGTATTCCCTGTTAGGGAAACGCATAAATGCGCCACCATGATGTATTCGAATGGTGAATAAATTGCGATTAAATTCTGCAATATAAAGTCAATTACTTAGTACCTAAACATATATAAACACAAGCTAACAGAAAAATAAGCTCAAATCAACTGGACTTAAACTCATTACCTTAGTGATTCTCACATTGCGCCTCCAACTCATCTGCAGGGACTGACACTCCTCTTGTGCGCATCTTCCACATTGGTGCGGACATTGTTCGGGACGCTCTTCAATACTTTTGTGATTTTGACGTTGATGTGATTAGGCGGGAAAGTTTTTTGCAGGTGTATCTTGGAAAACGAAAGCTTCAGGCAAAAGTTAATAGAACCTTCTTTATAGGCAACTTTTAGGGACGATTTGCGCAAATCACTGTACCAAAACATCTTGGAGCTATCTTTTAGGGACCAACGGCGAGAGTTACTGTTGGAGATGTTTTGGTGTGAAATGACGAAAGTAGCCATGGTATACACGTCAGCTAACGCTGCATTGCAACGTCCGTTTCTCAAAAGGACCAACCGCGCCAATATCGACAAGTTCAGGGACGAAAATGAAAAAAAAAGTTTAAGGATGATTCGCGCTAATCTTGACAAGTTTAGGGACCAACGATGAAATTTTGTCTTTTTCTTTTGAAATACATTCTTTTCAATATGATGTTTGGTTTTTGTTAGAATCAGATGTTTACGTTTGCTGACAAATATGGACGTGCGATGGCCTTAAGAGATTTGTTTTGCCGTTTTATTGCTCATAGTCTGATACCAAGTATTTTGTTTATTAGAAGTTTTATGGTTGTTTTAAGACTTTAACTAATCTCTTATGTGCCAGGTATAGTGCGACGAAACGAAATCATTTGGAGAAAAAAAATGTAAAATGCACACTCAAACTATGCGACGAGTTACAAAAAATACCTTGAATTTTTTGTTGTTTACAAATTCTTTATATAATAAACTTTATTCGTCAAATCTCCAGCAAATACTAACGTATTCTATAACAAAAAAATATACCGGTATGAGGGGCTTTGGATTACAAACAAAACCAACCGAATATTGATTTGCTTTTAACGTACGTATGATTTTATAAAAAATGCTAAAGTTTAATACAACAACAACAACAACAACAGCAGCAGCAACAACAACAACAACAACAACAACGACAACAACAACAACAACAACAACAACAATAATAATAATAATAATAATAATAATAATAATAATAATAGTAATAATAATGAGAGAGAGAGAGACTTTCAAAATACATCCTTAAACTATCAATAAATTTAAAAATCAGTAGGGAAGTAGCAAATAAACTACAGCGGTCAAAGACGTACAATTCTATAAAAGTTTGAATTATATAAATTACTCTATACTTCTGACTATTCACGACTTTTTAAAGTATCAAACTTTATTTGTCAAATATCTAACAACTGCCTAACGACTTCTTGAATAAAAAATATATCGATGCGAAATCTTTGGAATCTGAACAAAATGAGTCGAATATTGATATGCATTTGACGTACATATGATTTTATAAAAAAATAATAAAGTTTAATATATTTTTTTGAAAAAAAAGAACAAAAAAAGAAAAACTTTCAAATCACACCCATAAACTACCTAATAACTTTAAAAAGCAACGGAGAAGTAGGAAAGAAAATACAAAGGCCAAATACGTATAATTTTATAAAGTTTGAATTATCTCCCAACATATATATTAGAGGAACTTGCCAAGTCACATATGCGACTAGGCATGAAAGAATTAGGTGGAAACTCAAAAGAATGTCATCCTGTCACAATGTAATTAGCTGTTATACAAAAACACACGCCTTCCTCACTTCTACCATAACCCCCAAATCATATCCCTAATTTCAAGCATCAAATCAATCGCATTCAAAATAAACCTACATAATCGGTCAACCATAAAATTTCAATGTTAATTCAAAAACAAGTCTTCATTCATTATCTCAAACTCACCAAATTATTTTATTTTGATTCTTGATTCAAAATATTAAGAATACCCCTATCAATTCTTAATCTTTATCAAACCCATGTTATTAAAATTCATGATGTGTGTTTTAAACGGCACATACACGAACCCTAATTTCACCCAATTGAGATCGACTCATCAATTAATGAAGAACCCTAATTTCAAAAGATTCGTAATCGATGGCTTGACTGAAATCGGACAAGGGTGTTTGAAGGTAAATATGAATAATCAATTGTTTGAAAATTTTATATGTATAAACCATGTATGTTCGTTATTTATGATTTTGATTCAGATTATTTTTGTATATAAGAAACGTTAGGAATTTAAAAATCCAAACTTTAAAATCTTAGGTTTACGATTCAAGTTTATATGAACACCAATGAATTGAAACTTGAGAATCTTAGTTTTGCTGTTTTAATTTATATTGAGCACCGATCTATCAAGAACTATATTCTAAATCATGGTCAAATGTTGGGAATTTAACAGTATAAGTCTAGATACTACCTATATTTTGAGATTTTATGGTGTTTAAAATGTGTAGGATGGTATGCGTAGAGTGTAGACCAAGTGTTTGACGAAACGCCTAACTAAGATGTGTGTTATGTGTTAAAATCAATGTGCAGTGTGTCAAGGATGCATCAAGTTGTCACAATGTAGACATTTAACTGGAAGTAAGTGATGATATTAATTTATGCATAGTATATGTTTGGTGAAATGGCTATGAAGCTAATATGGTGTTCGTTGATTTCGAGATCTCACAGCACATCGAGAGCAGCAATATAAGTTCGCAAAAAAAGTCATGTATGCTTACAAACACACGTCTGGAACAATCCAAAACACACACACTTTTATATATGGGTTGAGGTTAATTAAGTAACAGACAACGATCATTTATATATGGGTTGAGGTTATAAATTATTATTGTTTGCGTGAGCTAAAAATTCTATTCTAGGAATTATGAAAAATGATAAAATTATTATGGTTCTCATTAGATGTATTGACATGATATATTATCATTGGTCTTTGAATTTTGTGCGCAAATTTTGTGGACTGAAATTATAATGACTTGGTGCATCATTTTAGAAAGGCTAGAGACATGTATATCATTGAAATAGTGCCATAATTTTTGATCAGGTTGTAGAGTATTGGCAAAAGCCTAAATTATAATGTTACTGATTCAGGTACGCTTGGTGCAATTTTGTATGACAACTATAACAAAAGTAAAATTGACTTTCACATAATCATACGCTCTAAGCATATGAGGTCTTAAAGGATCAGTAAGTTACACCACTCATATATGTTGTTGCAATTCTGTTTTCTGTTTTTGTTCAGTGAGCATGGGTGTGGGCTAAAATTACCAAGTAACGTAGGTAGAGGTAATGGGCATCTTACCATGAATATGTTGTTACAATAGTTAATGACAGTTTTGAATGTGGACATATTGATTATAGTGTTATGAGAGGTTAATGATACTTCCATGTATTCACTAGATTTATAAGCAACAAAAGTATGTTGGTCTGAGTATTGATTTTTTACTTTGAGTAGATTAATGTTGTTTTCTCTTCTCAAGGATCTAACAGAAATGTAACTAACTAAAGTTTACATGTCTAATTTATCCAAATAAGAAACAAAAATGATTTATCCAGGACTTGCATTATTGTAAATTTTGAAGTGGTTTTTTATTATTTAAATATAACCAAACAGCAATCCATATTAAGATTTGTTGAAGGATGGACAAGGGAATTTTCAGTGATCCACATGAAAATTTATATTATATATAATAGTATATGTTAGAGAACTTTTTATTTTGCTAATTGTGCTATAATTTATCGTAAAATAGATATTTAAACAGTGAAAGTTGGTATGTATATGAATAAGAAGGCCATGTTTGCACTATTACAGGTGACTTCATTAATAGACGAGCATAGTTTAGCAAAATCCAAGTTCAATGCACCCAATATTTGATTGTGGACTTGCTAGAAAGTTTTTAGGACAAGATGCCAGTGCTAAGACAAAGAAGTTGGTCGGAACATAGTAATAATCTAATAAGTGCGGTCATTTAGATTAACATTAATATATTCTGATACTAATCCGTCAATTTATTATGTTTGATTTTTCTGAAGTGGTTACATTTCTCAGGAGTATGTAGTACACGGATAAATGAATGTCTTACGTTGCTGCAACAAAGTTCCGATCTTAAAGAAGTGCACACAGATTGTAGTGCTTTAACACTATAATCATAGGATCGAAGGTTGAAAACTTGAGCCACCTAAGAACAGAGCACCATGTGTAAGTATTTGCTTATTTTAATCCTATTTGTGTTACAATATTCTCAGGTATTGAAAACATATACATAATAAGAAAAAAAAAGGCATCCAAGATACTTAATGATTAACTATATCTAGATACTTTAGGACTAAGCATTCAACATATGTAAAGTGTTGGTTACTGGACCATTAGCAACGTCATGATATAATTTTATCATATGTGTATCAATTCATTTTGTTTTTAGATATAGAAACAGAAGATACTATCAATTTTACGTTGTATGTATGATTACAATAATTATAATAATAACTACTATTGATTATCAATTATAAATCATAATAGATTGTAAGTATTTCTTTTGAAATGATCTTGAAGGTTCTTTATGCTTGGGTTACTGGAATACATTATAGATGTGTTCCTACCCATTTGACTAGCTCAATGTTTGTGTCATACATTCCACATTGTCGCAAGGGGCTGATCAAGAAGAGAAGTCCAGTTGAGGAACTAATGAGTATGCATGACTTAAAATTGCCAACTTTACCATGCAGGCTCTCTCTAAAAGAATTCACTATGGTAAGTCGAGCTTCACTAGATAATTATTTAGCTGCCATTAGAGCAAAGGTAAGGATTCTCTTATCTTTGAACTTATAATTATTAGAATTTAGTTGATGGTCATTAAAACATTTAATTTCCTAACTGTATTTAGAATAAGGAAAACTAATGGAATTTTTGACGTATCATATTGTGGAGGAGGCAATACAAAGAAGGGTTGAAACAAAAGCAAAGACCTACGGGCAAGTGGTCGTGTGGGGTCTTTCGAAACCGGATCCGGTGTACAAGATCATCCCAAGGTTAGTTTCTGATCTTTATGAGGACTAGATCATGCCATTCACCAAGGAAGTTCAGATTTAATATTTTTTAGGAAGACTTGATTGAGTTACCTCATTTGTGGTATCTTACACGATAAATAATATTTTACGATTATTTCATCCACATCAACATCTAAGATTTTTAGGGCAATAAATTTCCACGACGAATAATATTTTAAGACTTGTGGAGTTGTGGGTGCATGAAATGGAGTACTATACTACCATCTGTTATGTGTGAGGGATAGTATACGATGATAGGATAATAATAACAAAACATGGGATTAGGTATTGTGTAGAAAAGTATCTCAATAAGTCGTAAATAAATTGGGAGTGTGACCAATAGAAGTTGCAATATGCACGAGTGTGATAACGAGTCAAAACTAGCCATTTCCTTAAAAAAATGTCAAATTGGTCCAATGTGAGTTCATTTGGATTTTTAGACCACTTTGTTAGTTCACCCACACAAACCCAAAAGCTTATAAGAAAACCAAAGTTGACTAATTTATGTCCACTTGGACCATCTAAAGTGCCCACAACCTACATTTATAGTCAATTGGTTGTGCAAACAATATATTTGCTGATGTACCCTCTGTCAAAGAACACCCAAGACAAAACCTCCTCCAGATAGCTATAAGATATTTGCTGGAGTACATAATAAATTCGTCACACGTCACATCTTTTTTAATGAATACCAGTGAACATGTAAATCTTTCTACATATAGCGTATTGCAACTTTGGAACGTACTGAAAAGAGTACATTCTTAAATAAAAAAGTGTGAAACAATTATAACTTCCTAAACTTTAGAATAATGCTACACATTAAGCTTTCTACATCTAGCAAGAAACATGTTTATTTTTACAGGATGTTATCAGTAATGTAGATTACAAACACACCAATAGATACAAAGGGATTTGAGAAGCTGGTTCAAGTGGTATGCTCAAGCTTATTTCTATACGTTATATAAATTTTGTTGATACAGAAGGCAAGGCGTACTAGGAAAAAATGATTTTTTGTTAAAATGTTACAAAATTAACATGCACATAGACTATAAACATGGAGAATGATAACTTTGATCTCTACAGTGGGCTGTTCATACGCAATAGGTTTCACAAGCAGCAGGTATGACACAAGTATGCACATTTTGTCAAGCTTTTTGTGAGGGAATTAGCTTACTGTATTCTTTTTACACTGTATAGGAATTTAATATATACATGTGCTTACTCAGCTAACCATAGCTAACCATATAGGTTCGCCCCTGCCTGTTGGTAAATAGTGGCATGTAGAGGTGGTAAGAAGGGCAGTTAATCGGGTCATATGTAACACGGTCCAAATATGGCCAGGCACCGATGAATACTTTTTGTCAATCTATTTTTCTAAATGATAATTACCATGTTAATATTGATTGCAAATTCAGTATCATTACAACATGTATCTGAAATATATGAATGAAATGAAAAATACGCTTACATTGACTTTCAATCGGCTTCACCCATTTAACCTGGGAAGTTTAAGCTATTTGTTTTACTTGACTCATTTGACTCATTTAGAGATGAACACAACCCAACTTGACCCGTTCATAAATAAATAAGTTGCAGTTGCCACTTTTAGTGGCATATGTAGGGGAGATTAATTTCATGATACTCTTCCTTGTATAATCACTTTAGAAATAGTATGATTTATGTTCTCTAAATGGAAAAAAAATCTAGATGCAATAGGCTAGTGACTAAAGTTGCACTATAATTGTTGTAGGACTGATAAATTTAGGAGACAAAGAGAAACACTGGTAAATGAACTCGAAATAACTGCTGAATCAACAGTGAACATAGAAGGACAAGCAGAATGCCTATTGCATAGTTCAGATCATATTAAAAAAAATGTTGAAGAACATGTTAATGTTGTGTTATAGCATTCCGAGTCCGTTTATGAGCAACCCCTCAAGATAGTAGATTCCCAGTTGTAGTTGGGTAGCCGATAGATAAATATGAGTCGTGGAACAATCAGATGCTGCAATCACTCTTTGAGAAGGCTAACGTGATGCAAGGAAATAAACAATTATTGTACAATGATAATGATGTAGAATGGTCTTCATAGATTGACACCGATATAACTAAAGAAGAAGCAGAAGACCTTGACTATGACCTCCCGAAGCAGTCAGAGAGTTCAACTACTACTTTAGGCTCAAGAGGATATAGCATTCTGCAACCGATGTCGTTAGCTCAATTTAATATACTTCTTTTTAAAAACAATTTATAGAAATGGTTGAAAAGATTATTGAAAAGAAATTGACCATTGAGATCTTTATTAAATGGTAGCATAAAGCTGGAAAATTGATCATGGCATCTGGCACTTGCGGTTCCACCTCATTTTAGGTAATTATATAAGTTGTTGCACAATAATAAGTTGTTAGTTGGTTTCATGTGAAACTCATAAGATCATTCTTGTAATCAAGGTTTATAAATTATCAAGTTTTTTCATTTTTCATAACTATGTTGCTTATCATAACTACGTTGCTTATCATAAGCTAAATCTCATAAAAGACTGGTGTTAGAAATGACGAAGGTGGATAGTAACATGGTATCATTGTGTATTTGTTAGAACATAATAACTTAATATTGAGCACATGATATGTTAGGCACATTGCTAAACCTTTAACAACTCATAACTTTGAATGATAAAGTTATGATCCTTATAAGTATGGACCTAATAAGTAATAATATAATTAAATTTACATGACGTTAGCCCGTCCATCGGACGGGTCATGCGACTAGTATATAAATATAACAAAACTCTTTGTCACGGTCAAATTTTGTAAACATTCCATTATATTAAAAAAATAATAGTTTTCGACACACGTGTAAATTACAAATGTAAGTTTTTAGGTTAAGTATTATATAAAGAAAAATTAAGTAAGGTTGTTAGACTGTGTTAACACAAATAATGTCAAAAACGTTATTCGCATTATTCGGTCTTCTTATGTTTTGATAAACACAAAATATAAAGACATGTTACGTAAAGTTACGGTTAATAAGCTTTTAATCGAGGAAAGTCGTTTCTTCCACATAGCTACAACAACGTCACTTTATGTATGAAAAAACTTTATACCGACATTAGTAAAATGATCAAAGAATTTTATTTTCTCCCAATCTTACATTTTTAAGTTTGACAAAATATTTTTCACAAAAAGTATTTGTGTATTTTAAAGAAATGTTTTATTATGAAAATATATTCAAAATTCAAATATATAACAGCTATATTTCTTCGAAAAACAGTTCAGCTTTCACCACGTTAGGATAAAAAGAGGAGTGTCTTGTCAGGACGGTCCCTTAAATGGACCGGCGGTCCCTTAGTTATAAAGGACCGTCGCATGTTTAAGGGACCGCCACCTCCTTTCTTGTCGACCTCTCGTGTATAAATATTGAACTGTTCCTTCTCAGAAAACAATCCCTCTTTGCACAAAAACTTTCTGTTTCTCTTTTGTTTCTTCTTTTATCACTATAACATGTCGGTATATGTTTATAAGTGATTTCCTCTTCATATCAAAGTGCAAGAGAAGAACTCTCTTCGTAAATGAAGAATCGAGATATTGTATGAGTCCACAGATAAACGTAACAAGTGTTGCGGTCCTTTTCTTCCATCTATTTTCTTCTTGTAAATATTATAAATATTTCTGAATTGTGTGTAAGTTGAGGATGGAGTTATTTGTGTGAACTTTGAAGAAGATGAAGATCCAAGAAGTCTTGTAACTAGAATAGGTCTTGTAGTTGTTGTGAGGAGAGCGGAGTCTTGGTGTGTAATTTAGGACTTAGTAAAGTCGGTGTGTGAAGGCTTGGATTGAGTGATGATCCAAGTGTGTATTAGCGTGAAGGCTTGGATTGGGTGATGATCCAAGTGTGTCATTTGTGCGAAGGCTTGGATTAGGTGAAGATCCAAGTAGGACAAGTGTGCTTGTTTGTGTGGCCACGTGGGCATTGGAGTAGATTGCATCTAGCTACGATTAGAACTCGACATTACGCTTAGTGTTGTTAAACTTTGTGTAAGCTTGTGTATGGATTGCTCCGTCTGAAGGAGTGTGTTGATATAGTGATTGATAACTCTCGAGTGTGGTACTCGGGGAGTGGATTAGGATGAAGAGTGAGCTTCGTGGAAAACCACTATAAAACTCCGTGTCACTTTGGTTGTGCTTTTTCCTTACTCTTTACATTACTTGTTTGTTTACATTTACTTGTTGCTTAATAGATATCACATAACTAGTAAAATTCAACATGTTTGCAAAAGAATAGTAATCGGACCTAAAAATGGCGAAACATTTTAACAAGTAAAAAGAATCGGTGAAACTATTCGAACCTCCCCCCTTCTAGTTTCTACAATTGGTATTAGAGCTCCAGGTTATCAAGATCGTTAGAGTATACTGTACTTTAAAACTTGAATCGATCTATGGAGTCTGAAAGACATCTAGAAGGGAGTTCTCTAGAAGGGAGTTCTTTGAATGAACCACCATTTTTTTTCGAAAATGAAAATTTTGTCACTTAAAAATGAATTTGAAAGTTATGTGAAATAAATAGATCATGATCTTTGGCATGTCATTTCAATTGGTGTCCTTCAACCAATTAAAACTAATTTCGACAATCAAAATTTCATAAGAAGGTTTTGCAAAAACGTTGAAGCAAAAATATTGATTTATAAAGCTTTGCCGAAGATTGAGTATGATAGAATAATCTTATGTTAAACGGCAAATAACATATGGAAAAATATTTTAAACTTTCATCAAGGAAATATTCAAGCCAAAGATGATGAAACTAAGTTATTAGAAAAACACTTAGTCAAAGTAGATGCATGTACTACTAGTTCAAATGTTTTTGATGTAGGTAATATCGTCGACAAGGATCACATAAGCAACCTAGATAGTGTACCAATCTATGATTCTAGAAGTGATACTGATGAAGAAGACTACGTGTGCCTTGAATGCGTAACTAATCAAATGATTGATTCTTCAAGTGAGAGTCATTAAGTCTTGCATTACGTACAACACATTTATGGTAATGTGTAATTAAGGATAGCTAGCGGCCAAGGTACGTTTTCTTACAACCTTGACTATTATGCTTGCTATTTGAATGTTTGCTATATGCTTATGTAACTATGTGATCAATCATTACTCGCTTGCATGCTAGATAATATTTGTGTGTTAATATGTGCTATATGTTTTGTTAAAATTAGAAGTTATGTCTAAATGCTAATCCCTCTTTGGATTCAAGCAAATTATTTGGAAAATAATGGTCTTACCAACCATTATTAATAGCGATTTTTACGTCAATCAATCACTATAGACGATGCACCTCTTTTTCGCTCTTTATCTTTTCTTTAGTTCTCTTCTATGACTTTTCTTGGGATTTACATGATTGACTTCTAGCCTCCTCGATGCAAGTCTCATTCTTGAACCTCATCTCACGCACTCTCTCTTTTCTTTTGTTTCGACTCTAAATCCACTCCTCACTCAAGCGTATCAGGTCTCTTCCATTTCTTCCGTCTCGATTCTATTCCATACCCATTCCTTAGCCTACTCATGCATATTGAGTCTACTACGTGTCTAAAAATACAAGAGTTATGTTTTTAAGACAGTCACTAACTAAAGACTTTTCACAAAGAATAAAACACCAAAAACTATCGAATTTTACCACCTTACTACTGGCGGTCCTTTATCGACTGGCGGTCCCATATCGATAAAGGACCATCTAGTATTTTTGGCCCACACCCTGTTTTACTACCGCACATTGTCTAAAACAAAACCAAACACACCTCTCTGCTGTAGAAGTGATGAAAATACGACCCTTGCACCCAAAACTATTACTCACCAATAATCAAACCAATTCGAAGTCTTTCAATTCAGGATCATCAATCACTAGTACACACTAATCACTTTATTGTAAGTTAATATCTTCAATCTCATCTAATTAATTCGCAATTGAATTATTAGGGTTCATATGAACATAAAATTAAAAATTAGGGATTCTCATTTCTTTGTAAAATTAACAACAATTTAAACTAAATCTCAACAATGTATCATTAACAACACTTGAATTAATAAATTATTTAATTTAATTCGTGGATTTTGAAAATGGGTTGAAAATAAAATTATCCCCAATTCGAATTTGTTGTTATTAATCTTGTTTAATCACGTAACAAAAATGTAGTTATGCATTGTTTATACATGTCCGAAACGTTTTCATAACCATGCAACAAAATGGATCAGGAATTTCAAAATTAAAATGTGTTATGTTATGTGGGGGGAGTTTAGGATAAGTGTAGGACCATTGAACTAACCATTTCACTTAAGAATCTTGGCTAATACTTAGAGAGAGAAAGAGTTTAGAGAGAGAAAGTAGAACTTTATTTATAAAACATAACCTTACACACACTAAGCTATCCCCTAAGCAACCACCCTCTCAAGTGAGGAGGTGTGGAGGTATTTATAGTGTTTACAAGATGGAAGGCTTTTTATGGGCTTTGCATATGGGCTTGGTTTATATCTTTCCTATTTAACATAATAACTTACCAAGACCATAGCCCATTGACTTTTCTAATAACAAAAACTACGACACATTACAGCGTTACAATATATGATAATGACCATCACTTTCTAATAAAATATTTAATGCTAACAATCTCCCCCTAAGGGGTGGTCATTCGAATGATGCTCCACATGATTAGGTCTTCATCTTCTTTGTTGTTGAGCATTGTGTGTGTCGTAGTAGAAATGTCTTAAGTCTTTGTTCCTTCATGCTTTGTTTGATGACTGACTTTTCATCGTTCTTAGTTCTTTTATGATGTGGAGCAATCTGCCTTTTGTCACTTCTTTGACTTTGGTGGTGAAACGCCTTTCCAACATGCTCATACGGCTTTAGTCTTTGTGATACATGCATTTGTTATTCCTGTTCTTTCACACCGATCTTTGTCACTCTACTTCTGTAGACTCTTTCACTTTGCGTAGAATCTTTCTTTGAACTTTTCTTTGCTTTGATCTTTGTGAGAACTTTCCTTTGACTTCGTGATGCATGTATGAGCATTTGGAATCTATTGACATGGAGATGATATATAGTTGCAGGTAAACAGTTAGCAATAAATCAACCGGTACTTACAGATAAGGAATTAGAGATCGTCAACAACATAGTGTGAAGATTCTTTCTAACCCTTACCAAGGCTGTTCCCATTTCGGATACTCCCGAGGGAGCTTACGAGACCTACTAAGTAGCTCAACGAATGGGTGAGTCGCTGGGGATCAATCCATGACTGTAGACCATTTTGGAACCACCGCGAACACTAAGCGTAACCCATAAAAAATTACCGAAGTGACCTGCTGTCAGGGCTGCTTGATGTTGACCCTGGCAGGAATTTCCATTCAATCATTGAGAATCACAAATGTGAATCCTATCATAAATGTTCTGGCAGATTGCTAAGATATGCGTAGGACTCTTAAGTTTACATCTGGCATCCTTTTTGTTGGATCACCATTGTAGAAGTATCATGTGTTCCTATGAGATCTTTTGATGAATCTCGGGGCTCTAGACTCGATAAGTGCACAACTTGTTTCCTATGCAGAGATTAGGGAGAGGTCTTCTGCTTTAATATCAACCATCTCTAAGAGACAGGTCGATAGATTACACCGGTTTCCCGTGAGAATGAAACAAGCTCTTTTAAGAGAACTTGAGTGGTTAAGAAGGTTTAGTGCAGTGCGTCACTGGGTCCATGATGTCTTGTCTGCAATACTGGTGTGTCACCTTAGTAACAACCAGTAGCATATGAGTTGAACCCGGTGTCTGCCCTAAGATTGAACATTTGGAGGGCTATTTCTTTTCACCCTTTTCTTTACTTTTCTTTTTAATTCTTCAACCCCTTCTTTCTCCTTTCTCATTTTCTCATTTTTTTCAATCATACCTAAGGATTTCTAATTCTAAACTATTGGATTTATCCTTGGGTAGATCCCTCCGACTCTGGCGGATAATTGGACATAAACCTAACCATAATCACATTATAACTTCCACGATCATTCTAGATTTTTTGATCACATGCCATAAAACCTTTTTGTGAAAATCTCTTAAAGTGTTTATGATAATAAAACACATCGTTGTTTCCACCTTGAGAGTTTTGCAACTTTTGAAGGACTCCCCCTTCACATGTGCTCATGAATGTTTAAGAAATTTGCACATGCGTGAGGAGTTTGCACTTTTTGAATTGATCCACTTTCAGTGAACATGGCCAATTCGAGACAAAGTTACATCACTAGTTAGACTAGCTTGAAATTATTACCCGTCCTGGTCAAGTCCAAAGAAGGTCTCTCGATACGGTACATTCTACTCAGACAAGTCATATTCGAGACACGCTTACATCACTAGTTAGACTAGCTTGAAATTATTACCCGTCCAGGACAAGTCTTTTCGATTACTGACATTTAAGCTTCGTCAATTCATAGGTACTTTCTGAGTCGAGCTCTTTTGAGATTCAGTCACAATCTTTAAGCATTTTTATCACATATTAATCATGTCTTCTCCCCCTCAAAAATAGCATATCGTGATATTTTTTATATCAACTTATTAAGAAAATACTTTTGGAGAGAAAGACAGATTTGTTTTTGCATGAAACCAGAACATTTTGTTTTTATACTCCCCCTTAATGATAGCTCATTTGAAAATCAATTAAAGATTTGGAGGGAGTTATCTTGAGCACTCATTTTGAGTGATTTTGAGAAATCTTTTGAACAATCTTGAAAAAGTGCTCAAGAATTCTGTTTGAAAATGAGTTTTTGTTTGAAGTCTTTTTCGTTTGTTTAGACTCGAACTTTTTTAAAAAAGATTTCATCCTTAAAAATATGAGTCCTTGATTAGAAATAACCAGAAGTCATCATTAGGGTTCGGGTTTCGTACTGAAGTATACGAAAGCCATTGTGAAGAAACTTTTGAGAAATGACATGTTTTAGAAAAACAATTTAAAGAACTCCCGTTCAAGCATCTGTACATGTCCGTATCATTGTTGAATGACATTTCTAGAAACATACAGAATATTGATTTATACGAGAGACATGTCGTGAGAAGAATATTTTTGGATTTTTTGATTTTATATTGTTTTTGTATATTTTAAAATTTTATATTTTTGTGTTATATATATATATATATATATATATATATATATATATATATATATATATATATATATATATATATATATATATATATTTGTTGGTTTTTCAAATTTTGTATTTTGTTTTTCAAAAATATTTACAGCGAAGCGATTTTGAAAACATTTTTCAAGAAGATTCAAGAAGCGTTCTAGCTCCTCAGGAGTTAGGCTTCACATGCCAATTCGTCGAACTAATTCGTTAAACCGTTGTTTAGGTAGGGCTTTGGTAAATATATCAGCGAGTCGGTAATCAGTCTTAACGAAAAACAATTCAACAGTACCCTCTTCTACATGTTCTTTGATGAAATGGTAGCGGACTTTGATATGCTTTGTCTTTGAGTATTGTACGGGATTGCACGAGATGGCTATGGCACTTTTTGAGTCACAATACATAGGTATTTTGTCAAAAGTAAAGCCATAATCTGTGAGCTGTGTCCGCATCCAAAGAACTTGGGCACAACACGCAGATAGAGACACATACTCGGCTTCGGCAGTTGATAGCGCAGTACAATCATGTTTCTTTGACGACCAGCTTACTAGCTTTTCACCCAAAAATTGTGCTCCACCTGATGTACTCTTTGTTGTAACTTGATCACCGGCATGGTCGGCATCTGAAAATGCTGTTAGATTAAACTCCGAATCCTTCGGATACCAAAGTCCCATGTTAGTGGTGCTTCGTAGGTACCGAAAGATCCGTTTAACCTCTTTTAGGTGAAGTTTGGTAGGCTTTGCCTGAAACAGTGCTAATAAACAAACAGCAAATTGAATATCTGGTCGACTAGCAGTTAGATACATGAGAGAACCAATCATACTCTGATATTTCTTCAGATCGATGGGTTTTCTAAACAAATCAGCACCTATTTTTGGTGAAGTAACCATTGGTGTAACAAGAGAATCACAGTTTTCCATTCCATGTTTTTTCAAAATCTCTATTGTATATTTAGCTTGATTGATAAAAATACTACGAGGGGATTGATGTATTTGTAAACCAAAAAAGAATTTTAGTTCCCCCATCATGGACATTTCAAATTTGCTTTTCATGAGATTTTCAAAATGTTTTGAATGGTTAGGATTGGTTGATCCACAAATAATGTCGTCCACGTAAATTTGAACGATCAAAATGTCATCTTTGAATTTTTTGGTAAACAAGGTGTCATCAACCGTTCCTTTGGTGAAATTGTTTTTAAGCAAGAAAGATGATAGTTCGTCATACCACGCTCTTGGAGCTTGTTTTAAACCATAAATGGCTTTCTTAAGCTTGTACACGTAGTCTGGATGATCTTTGTCGATGAATCCTTCTGGTTGACTCACAGACACCTCTTCTGTCAGAGTTCCATTCAAGAAAGCTGTCTTAATGTTCATCTGATAGACTGTGATGTTTTTGTGAGCTGCATAGGCTAAGAAAATCCAAACTGCCTCAACTCTAGCTATGGGCGTGAATGATTCCTCGAAGTCTATCCATTCTTCTTATGGATATCCTTTAGCCACGAGATGAGATTTTTTTGCGATTTATAGTTATTTCCTCATCCATTTTGTTCTTCCACAACCACTTGAGATCAAGAACACATTTATCAAGTGGTCGTTCAACAAGTTCCCAACTATCATGTAACTGGTATTGAAGAATTTCCTCCTGCATCGCTTCTATCCAAGGGTTTTCTGCCATTGCTTCCCGAATGTTCTTTGGTTCTTTGAGGCTTATAGAGCAAATGTAGATACACATTTTAGGATCTGTGGCAAGTTGTCTTCACGTCTGAACTGGCCTTGAAGGTTCACCAATAACGTGTTCAATTGGATGGTCTTTTGTCCATTGAAGCGTAGAAGGGTACCTTGGGTTTAACGTATGTGTGTTAGACGGTTCTTGTAACCTTGAAGAAGATTCAGCGGAGTCTGTTGCAAACGGGTTTTCAAATACTTCTTCTTCTTTTAACCCAACATCGTTTGAATTATTTGTTGGTTCTTTTTGAAAATTTATGTTTTGGTGTTGCTCATCAACTCTTGGTAGAACAGTTTCAATAATTGGAGTCGCTGGAGTAGATGTTGATGATGCAGAGGGAGTTGGTGCTTCAGCTTCGATTGTAGTATATGGATCTTGTGGTGGTGGTGGTGGTTGATGGTTTTGAGCGGATGCAGCGGAGTGTTGTTGAGATGCATTTGTCGAAGTTCCACCATAGTATTCATTAAACATTAACTCGAAGAAATTTTTCAGTTCTTGTTCTAAAGGTTTTTCGGTGTTTGCTGATTGAGCTCCTTGAGGTACGAGTCCTGAACTAATTTGTCCAGAAGTCTGCTGGTTTGGTGCGGGTCCTAATCCGTTTTGATTAGAAGCCATTGGATTAAGCGTGGGTTCTGGAGCGAGTCTCTCAGAAGCCATATGTGAAACCTCATCAAACTTCACATTCATCATCTCCATTATCCTTTTTGTTCTTCTATTATACACCCTGAATGCCCTTGAGTTTTCTGAATATCCAATGAAGATTCGAATATCACCCTTAGCTTTCAACTTTCCTAGATCTTCTCTGTCATTCGTCGGATAGCACAAAGCGCCAAATACGTGAAGATAAGAGATATCCGGTTTCCGATTGTTCACAAGCTCATATGGTGTTTTATTGAATCTTGGATGGATTAGGGATTGATTCGGAGTGAAACAAGCAGTGGCATCAGCATCAACCCATAAGAATAGTGGTGCACTAGAATAAATTAGCATTGTTCGAGCAACTTCCACATGAGTTCGGTTTCTTCTTTCAACTACCCCCTTCTGTTGTGGAGTTCTAACAACTGATGTTTGGTGTGTGATTCCAACATCTTCAAAATAGGTTCTTAACTCCTGATTTGTGAATTCTGTGCCATTATCTGTTCTTACAATCCTTACTGGAGCTTGAAGTAGAACTTGAATACGCTTCAGAAAGGTGATGATGATGCCTGGTGCTTCGTCTTTTGACCTCAGAAACTTAACCCATGTATATCTTTAATAGTCATCGACGATAACAAGAATATACTTCTTTCCATTATTGCTTTCAACTCTCATTGGGCCACATAAGTCAATGTGCAACATATGTAACCTTGCTTCCGAACTAGGTATGGTTTTAGGTGTATATGATGCTCTTTTACTTTTTCCTTGTTCGCATGATGGACATAGATGATCCTTGGTGTATTTGAACTTAGGGAGTCCGTTGACGATGTTGTCTTTGGCTAACTTGTTGATGGTGTCGAAGTTGAGATGGGATAAACGTCTATGCCACAGCCAGGATTGTTTCGGCTACTCTTGTCATAAGACAAATTGGTGATGTAGAAGCCATTTGGTTGATATCGATAGCATACAAGTTTGTACCACGGTTTCCAGTTAAGAGATCATCACCAACCAAATTTCTAATGAAAACCGTGTTTCTCCTGAATGCAACTTCTAAATCTGCATCACAAAACTGCCCAACTGAAAACAAGTTGTGTCCCAACCCTTCGACGTAGTAAACCCGAGTGATTAAAAAATTCCCAAACCGAAGGTCTCCATAACCCAGAATAGCTGCTACATGATCATTTCCAAAGCGTACAGTTCCCATGAATTTCCAAACGAAATTGATCAGCAGCTTTAAGTTCCCGGTCATGTGCTTGGAGTAACTCGAGTTGACGATCCAAAGACATATTTTGATAACCTGCCAAGAACAGAAGAGTTTGTATTTGGAAACCATTTTGAATTTGGTTCCATGGGGTCAGAAGTAAAATCTGAATAACATTCATCAAAGGTTGCTACATGTTTATTTTGAACAACTTTCAATTTGCTATCCTAGAGAATGAACTCTCTACCTGTTGGTATCCATATACAAAACTTAAGGTAGTTCATAGGCATTCGACTACTAGTGGTAGACCTAAAGGGTGCAATTAATCTTTCTATAGATCTAGATCTAGCACTAGTTCCTTTTAGAATATTCTTCTGTTCAGGCGTAACATTTACATTCTTAGAAACACATTCATCATGAACATCATTAATTAAACATTTCTTGCATATTAAACAAACAGAGTCATTACATGCATTAGAAACAGTACTCTCGACATTACATTCAGATGAAACATGTCTCTTATTACAAAGCGATAAATTCCTAGGGTGTTCTTCTACTTCTTAAACTTTATTCTTGCTACTACTCGTAAAGGCAGGCGAGACTCTATTGTTCCATGTATTAATCCTAGGCTTTAGTCTGCTGCTCCTAGAGGTGCCGTCTAATCCTGTAGAAGGTAAGGCACACGTGTTAGGATTTATTTTTTTGTCCTTTTTTGCATCACTAGACTCTTTAGAATTATCCTTTTTGCCATCATTTGTATTAGATGTGGAGGCAGACGCACTAGTGGGACTAATCCTAAAAAGGCCAGGTGCTAGCACTTTTGGTGTTTCGACAACCGCTATTCCTTTATCAACAATCTTTTCATTTTCACTTTGCTGGGGCATGGGTGTTGGAGTGACTGGTTTTGTCAAATCCTTTTTCTCATCGACTTTTGGAGCAAACCGTGAAATTGACATTTTTGGTTTTTCAACCATTTTTGAAACATTTGGTTTTTTCATAGTTGATGGTTTTGCAAACTGATGCATGGGGTTTGCACCAGGCTTTACCTCTCGAGGGATCTTGAGAAGCTTACAACCCACACCAAGCAGTGTACCTGATCGATGTAGTATAGTATAATGACAAGTACCGGGGGATTGATCGTTCAGCTAGGAATAGTGTCGCTAGGATTAGAAAACCTAAAGACTAGGTCTAAAGAGGAGGGATGATTCTTTTTGTATTTTTATATTTTTTAGAAAGCAAGTAAAAAATCTCGGGTTTGAAGGATTTGGGCGGAATTAGTTGCTAGTCAACTAACCCAATACTAAGATGCAATCAAAATAAAATACAAAAAATGAAAATAAACTATATTAAACTAAGGTTGTGAGCAATAAGTGGAAGAAATGTGTTTACTTAGATTTCACTACTCCCTAGATATCTTTTACACATTAATTACTTGTTATAGTTGAGTGGATGACGGATTGTATTCCTTAATACCATTCATGGGGTGGCGTACTTACTTCCCCAATCCTATGAGTGCCTACTTCACTCCTATGTTGAGCCGGCTAAGAAGCTCCTAACATGGGATCATTAGAATTTACTCATGCATTAAATACAACCAATAAAACCTAGTACACATCGGTTCATGTTTCCTAAGACGTTCAAGCATGTTACACAATGGAGATCTACCAGTTTTCTTAAGCCTAACATTGAAATCATTCATCCAATACAACCATAAACAAGTAATCAACACATAATTAACATCTAGGTTTCATTAGATCTAACCAAACACAAGATAGATCTAGCCTAGCATGTTGAAATCAAGACAAGCACAAGATATAGACAACCAACACATAGACATATTGATTGAATTAAGAGAAGACTTATCTCAATAGCACATGAAAGGATTCAAGGGGTGAAAACCCTTGAATTTACTGTAAAATACGAGCTAGGGTTCACAAAGTTCGGCCCTAGGGTTTCTCCACACAAGTTCCTCCCCAATGAATGAAAATTAGAAAACTATATATAGAGTTTAGAAGGTGACGGCGTCAAGAACAAATGTCTGACGCCGTCATCTCGCCGCCAAATAGTTCCTCGGACTGCCTAGATCTGGGTCTGACGCCGTCATGTAGTCCCCTTATGCAGGCCGTCACACAATTAACTCTTGACGCCCTTCTTGTGACGCCTTCACGTTTCTTCTGGGTCGTCATGGATTTTACGCTTGACACCGTCAAGTACTTCCTCTTGACGCCGTCATACACTGTTCTCAGCTTGGAAAATTAAGTCTTTGGCGTTTTCTTCACTTTTATGCTCCAAAAACGTTCGAATTGCTTCCTTTTCCAAATTTCACTCCCAAAGTACCTAAAATCACAAAAGAAACGATTTAGGGTAATATTTGATCAAATAAATTCAATTCCGGGCTTAAATAACCCCCTAAAAGTGGTTCATTTTTCGCCTCATCATATACCCTTACACTTGAGATTTGCTTGTCCTCAAGCAAATGCGCTTTTATTCTAATCAAAAGACAAGTTAGGGGTCATTTAACACTAATATAAAAGTAATTACAACAAATAATCGTTCCACTAAAGACCAAAGACAAGCACGGAGGTCATACACTAGCACCTTACAAATAGTGTTTAGATACTCATATCTCTCGGGTGTAATAAAGTAATATCACAATATGGAAATGGAAAACATCTCTCACTACCTGTCATAGCAAAATAGATTACCATAGGCTTGGGAAAGGATCAAACCTCCACCACATGGCGTAAGCACCTAGGATAAACTATCAAAGAGGTCTTTTAAAGGGTTGTAACGTTAAGTGTAGGGATATGAAATACACGGTTTTGTTGGATATAGGCAGTCTTTACTGGTGGCGAGTTAACAATCTTGATTAATTAAATGTACAATATGGCGTTGCTAAGCCAAGACTAGACTCGACATAAGCTAATAAATGGAAAATAACAAAAACATAAAATGAACAAAGAATGAAAAGGGATGGTAGTCCGTATGTTTTTTTTTTTTTTCTCTTTTCTTTTTCTATTTTTTCTCTTTTTCTTAATTTTTTCGTTTTTTTTTTTTTTTTTTTTTTTTTTTTTTTTTTTTTTTTTTTTTTGCATACACTCTTACCCTACCATCCAAAATAATACATAATAGGGGTTGAACATTCCCCTTACACTTGAATTTTACATACTTTACAATAAACTAATCTAATGACTCGAATTATGAAAATCAAAACACTTGGAGTACTTTTAAGATTAACGCACATATGGGGGTAATATATGATGTTCTTCCCCATTACTCCATAAAATAAGTACTTTATCCATGAGTCCCAATCGTCCCAAAACAATATGTACAAGGATATGACTCGACTTAGCAACCATGTAATCAATTAGATAATTAACTTAGGGTTTAACAAATAACAATAATGCACTAAAGATGAGTGCATACATGGAAGGCTAAGGCAATTTGGGTGTACATTTAAGTGGGGTGTAACAAATTCTTCCTTTAAGTAAAATGCTTAAAGTTAGAAATGAAAAGATAGGCTCGGAGGGGTGTACTAGGGGTTTTGTGTACTAAAAATAAGTACAACGCTAAAGGTGTAGTAAAAATTAGTTGACTTTACTAGCCAAGTAATATGACTTAAATGATCAAGTAATTATGATACGGGTTTAACACAAGGGTGATCCTAATGCCTCTTATCATGTAGTAAATCCTACCACACGAATGTAGTCTCACTAGCGGTCTCGGGATGCATCACTAATGCAAGTTCTAGAATCTAAATGCTACCGGTACACTAATAAGCACTAATAGTAAATGCTTTTCCTATCAAATCTAAAGGCGAACCTCACATGTTTGGGTGGAAAATTTTTCTGAAAGATACGGTTATGTGCTAGTCATACAATCTCTTATCCATGAGACGCTTGCTATGGCTAAAGTTTCACTCCTAAATGTTGTAAAAAATTTTAAATTTGGCGCTAAAATTACACTAACAAGTATTTCTTATAGTTTTATTACACATCTACTATCAAACAAACAAACTCAAGCGAAAGTGTATCTATAAGGTATCATCATTTTACCCTCCCCTTACACTTAAGATGAACATTGTCCCCAATGTTCAAGCAAAGAATGTAAAAGTGTAATAAGTAAAACAAATGAAATCAAATACTCCCCTGATTCGCTCGGTATGGATAATAAGGTGGCCAGGTTAGATCTTCCTCCAAGAAAATGAACAATCAAAGCTTCCCTTCCAGAATATAAATCATCTTCTTGTCATACATAACCTGTTAAACCTGAGAAAACAGACAAGGCAACCTTGCATAAAATCGGCGGCAATCTACATATGCTAGTAAATCCTAGAAAACAAAATAAGATATAATGCTTGTGGAATGATGTTTGCAGATTTCCTGGAGATTATAAAACTAATAATTAAACAAAAACTTTAAGACTCCGTTAGAAAAACAAAACTGGTAAAATTTCCAGATTTTTACACGTGACGCTGTCAAGAGTAAACTCGTGACACCGTCAAAAGTGACCTGCAGACGGTGTTGATTCAAACAAAGCACGTGTTTCCTCATCATTCTCAGCATGCTAACTTAACGTTAATTTTACTTCATTGTTTTATATAAGAAAAACATGCCTAAACCAAACGGTGTTGATCACCAAAAGACACACAACTACATACCCATCCTTTCTACTAATTACCCTCCACCCCTTTCCTATAATTTCCAACGAATTAAAAAACTTTGTATTCATGAAGGTCGATTTGTTTATCCCGACTTTGAGGACTTTAATTACCTTAAAGCCATGCTAAGTCTTGCTAAACTTGATTGCCTTTACAAAATCAATAAGTTAATCGTTCCTCATTTTATCTTGAGTTCTATAGTCAATTTAGGTTAAGAACTGAGTCCATGTCTGAACTCTATGTTGAGTTTGTCATTCAAGAAAAATTCTTCTCATACTCACTTTCTGAATTCGGTGACATCCTTGGTCTTCCCACCAGGGGGCAATGCTCATTCACTGACGAATGAAGCCTTGATGCTCTTGTCAAGAGCACCCCAGACGTGGGAAATATGCCACTATTCTCCCCAATCCAAGTGAAATTAGGTCTGTTATTCAAAAACCACGAACCTCACTTCTTACCCGTACTCACAAAGGTAAGAAAATTATTGTTGAAGAAAATCAAATTTTCACAAAAGAAATTTTCAATCACTTCAAAACCTTTGAGGAAGTCATTCGTGAAAATGCCTTTTGCCTTGGTGCCAATAGGGATCATCTGCCTGCCTGTCTCGGTCACATGCTTCATTGTATTGTCACATTAACAATCTACAATCTTGCATTCTACATAGTTAGGAGAATGGAGTTCGTCACCAAGAAGCCCAAGTTAAATATGCCCTATGACATGATTTTGACTCATTTATTCAATCATATCATGTATAAATTTCCCGAACTCAAATCGGAAAAATATCATATCTATGATCATGTCATGCTCCCGCTCAGTATACATATTAAGTGTAAAACAAGGTTTGATTTTGGGTCGAAAAGGACCTTGTTTCCCGAGTCATCCTCTAGTGATTCATCCTCTCATCATATAGATGATGATGAACAAATTAGTAGTTCTAATGCTAGTGCCTCCTCTCCACTCAAACCTTCACCAATGCCCTTCCTCAAATCCCTCAAAACCTCGACTCACAAGATCCATTTGTGATCACCCTTTTAACTCAAATTCGGGATGAGCAAAGGAAAGGATTGAAGTCAATCAAGAACATTCTAAAAAAAGGAAGAAGAAGTGAAATGTCATCTGGAGCACCTCTATTGGTGAACTTGGAACAACTATGTTCATCGTTTATGTAAACTTATTTCATGATTATTAGCAATGCTTGTTTAATTATGTTTGTATTTGGATAATGTTGTTTGGTACGTTTAAGTTGGTGTATGACATCTTTATTGTTGAACTTATGTTTATGCAGTTCTGTGATATGTAGGAATGTGTTGTGTATGCAGGTTACAGAAATGAGAAATTGGGCAAAATTCTGGAAACCTACTGCCGGCGGTCCCTTTTCTACCTGGCGATCCTCCAGTGATAAAGGACCGTCTGGTATTTAATGGACCGTCCCTTTTGGGATCACTGATTTTTGCACTGTTTTCTTCCTTTCTGTAATCCTAAACCTATTGCATGTTTGTCACCACCTTACCATGTTTAGATAAACAATTTTAAATGCTAAATGTTTCCTAATGCATGCTTTGCCCAAATCATAACCATGCTTGATTATTTAAACACCTCTTCTCTTCTTCAACCTCATCACAATCATCTTTCATCTCTCCTTCATCCCCTACAATGGCATCATCTTCCACCTCTTTGCCAAACACAAACCAATTTCATTGATCTCACTCTCTATGACACTACTCCCTCTCCAAAGTCATCCCCATCCTCTCCTCCAGCACCAAGTGCACCTCTCAAAACATCATCCACCAATGGAACATCCTACTCTTCATCAAAGCCATCCTCTAACTCCAAGCCAACCTCATCACCTTTCTCATCATGTATCAAAAACTTGTCTCCCTTGCTCACCTAATCTAGCTCGGGTGCTTACACTCCTTTTGTGGGTAATTAACCATCATCTCCTACCTTCTCTAGCTCTCCACCAAGAAACTCACATCCTCCTCCAACAAATCCTCTAAATCATACATCACCAAACGGGCCTTTGGAAAACATTCTCCCACTCCACCATCATCTTCAAACCTTGGCAATCCCATTCCTTACTAGTTTGTTAACCACACCATGGGATGTGCATGTTGTTATCACAACTTTCATCTCATCACCTCTCTTCGAGATGAACTCCATATAATGTTTGGCCACATTGAATCTCTTCTTGCACAACAAAATGTGCAACCAACTCTCCTTGCCACCATGCCACCTTCGGCTCCAACTTCTTCCTCACCATCATCCTCTCCACCTTCTAACTAGATATTTTCACATGTCTAGTTAAGAATAATCAAGTGGAAGATATATTTTGGGCCAAGCATATTTTGGGAAATAGCTTGTTGTGTTATTTGATGTTTAATGTTGTAGGATTTGATGATGTTTTGATTATGTGATGATTATGAATGTTTTTGTATGTTTTTCATGAATGCATGAATGAATGATTATGTTATGTTAATATGTTGTGATAATTATCATGGTTGACTTGAAAATGGACTAAAATTATTCAACCTTAAAAATGGAAAGTTACTAAAATCACAACACATCTGCCAACCAGGATGCCTACTGGTGGCAGTCCTTTATTTGTTTGGCAGTCCCTAATCACTAAAGGACCATCCCCAGTAGGAGCTAAAACGCAGATTTCTCTTCTATTTTTTTTATCTGATTCATGCTCTATCTATTTGATTTCAGCCTTCTATCTATCTTATCTCTCTATATCCTCCTATATATATATATATATATATATATATATATATATATATATATATATATATATATATATATATATATATATATGCATGTGCTTTGTTTCTAACTTGTTTTTGTGGCACATCACCATAGCTCGATTCTCCGGTGCTCTCATCTAGGGGGAGCACTGTGACAATTCGTAAATTCAGGTCATTTCCAAATCACTATTTATTTCATTATTCATCATTTCACGTAACTAGGTTTACGAGTATTCATTTCGCGTAACCGTGAGGGTTAAGCCGCGTAATCATGAAACATCATTCAAAATACATCATATAGACTAGATTTAGTCTACATATCATCACTACATCATCTGCATACTATTCCACTCGTAGGTTGTATAGTTTCAATTTATGTTTATTTAATTTTTAAATAAACGTTAACATGCAATCAATAATTTAAACAACATATTCGACACTTCCCACAATGGTCCTAAAACATTTTTACACTCATTACAATATTACAAAAAATTATAAAATTTATTTACCCGGTGTTTTAGGAATTTATTTATTTTATACCGTTAATTATATATAATTACGATGATTTTTGTAATAATGAAAGAATAATTATTCAAACACCCAATACTTATACGAAATATATTTTTATTTTTTTGTGACTTTATTATGTCACATTTAGTCCCGTTAGAATTTATTTCTAGCTAACCCGGTACCCGAAAACACTAAAACTACTTTTAATCTACAACTAATAACACTTAAACCCAACATTTCTTACACAAACATCACCTCACCCCCCCCCCCCCCCCTTTATCCCACTCATAAATTTTGTTATTGGACCAACAAAATCCACTAGTAGTTTATATTATTATTTTACCAAACTACTGCACATAGTTACTGCAAAAAGAAAAGTGCAAGAGTAACAATACTGTCTTCAACATTTAAAACAGGGCACTAAGCGTAAACTAAATGAACCGACTTATCAAAAATCTATTAGCTCACTACAACATGAGACCGAGGACATAAAGAACATAGAAAACAAGCTTATAACGACCAAGATACACGCAATGGAAAACCGGCACTTGAAACACTTTTTCATCAGCTTTTACCAAAATTTTCACCAAGTATAAACTGAAGTTCCAGGTATCCATGTTTGGAGCCGTTTTCCCGTCAATACACTCACTTCTGGGAAGGTGATGTCTCTATATAAAAGATAGTTCACCTGGCCTAACTTCCAATACAATTGGCCGTTCGTCAATTGGACTTATAACGAATAATCTATGACCATCCAAACTTTCCCGAAAACTGTCCAGAAATGGCAGTTTTGGCCCACTTCACGACTGTTTATCTTTTAATCTAAGCACATATGAGAAAAATGTCAGTGTTAAAACTTTTAGATAATGTAACAAGCTTTCGAAAACCAATGAGTTTGCTTTCTAACTCTCACTACACACTGTTTTACGGCTAACTTTCCGAGGCCACTTGGCCATTTTCATAAACTTTCCAAAATATTATATTTGCGGCAAAAAGTTATATTTTCACAAATTTTCACTAAACGACTATCGTAAAACGTCGTTACACCATATATACACGTAAAGTACATTATAACTTGACGCGATAATATAAACATAATTTTCGACGATTATAGTCATTTCAAAATAATACTAGTGGTATAGATAACATATGCATTTGCATTCACGATATCGTTTCATAATCTAAATTAGAATATATTCATTCATATTAGGTTGCGGCTAGAGTTCGCGCCTTGTTTCCAGTTTATTTACTTTATCACTTTACCATTTGAATCAGGTGAGTTTTCATAGACCCGTTTTCAATTTACAATTTCATTTCATACTTTCGAGGGAGAATACATTGCACCATTTTCATACGGGCCAAAGTATCAAATTCATTTACATTGCTTAAGTTACATCATTGCTATGCTAAACTCCCCTGTTTATCATGAACCGTTAATTACGAGTAAGCAAGGGTGAGTGAATAGATCTACTGAGGGTGACTCCTCCGTTCGGGTTGGTAGCTCCAACTAGTCTACGAACGCATTTCACTTGAATCACTTCAGAGTGTTTGGAAAAGCACTCAGGTTGGGGCGTTCATATTCAGTCTAGCTTCGGGGTCATGAGCTTAAGAGCCAATGTAACATTTCATGTGACATTTTGTCATTTCACTATATATACTTGTGGTTACCGTACATACAATTTATTTACATAAACCTATAATAAATTGTATGTTCATTATTGACCGTTTAAGCAATGTATTTTCAGGTATCAAAGGCATACACTTCATGGCATGCATGGAGTCATTTTATAGAGTTGCGATGTTGACGCTTCTTATTTTGGGGTTTTCATGCACTTAAACTATCGTTTGGTTGTAACAAACTCATTTTCACAACTTTTGCTAATCATTTGGGACCTATATTTTGGAAACTTTGAATTAATTCTTTGAATCAAACGATGCATTTTTCAAACGACAATTTAGGTCGTTCAATGTAATCATAACTGAGATGCTATGACAGTCACGCTCCAGGTATTCCATTCCGCTGCAAATCATGTATTTGGGGGTGTGACAAGCACTAAGCTAGGGGAGATTGTATTCCGTCGATATCTTTTCTCTCCTCACATCGACGATGCCCTCTTAAGGATGCTTATGTTCCGTCGAACTCTTTTCTCTCTTCAACATCGACGAAGCCTTTTAGATTCTACAAAAAAGGGGAGAAGTAACGGGAAAACGCATAAAAAATTTATCAACACATTGTTTTACCTAAAATGAGTTTATATTTTGTAATCATCAAAAAGGGGGAGATTGTTAATACAAATAATGTCAAAAACGTTATTCGCATTATTCGGTCTTCTTGTGTTTTGATAATCACAAAATATAAAGACATGTTACATAAAGTTACGGTTAATTAGTTTTTAATCGAGGAAACTCGTTTCTTCCATGTAGCAACTACAACGTCACTTCAGGTATGAACAAACTTTATACCGGCATTAGTAAAGTGATCAAAGAATTTTATTTTCTCCTAAACTTACATTTTTAAGTTTGACAAAACATTGTTCACAAAATGTATTTTTGTGATTTTAAAGAAATGTTTTATTATGAAAATATATTCAAAATTCAAATATGTAACAACTATATTTCCACCAAAAATAGTTAAGCTTTCACCAGATAAGTTTTCACCACGTCAGGACAAAAAGAGGAGCGTCTTGTCAGGACGATCCCTTAAATGGACCGGCGGTCCCTTAGTGATAAAGGACCGTCGCATGTTTAAGGGACCGCCACCTCATTTCCTATCATGTATAAATACTGAACTGTTCCTTCTCAGAAAATAATCCCTTTTGGCACAAAAACTTTTTGTTTCTCTTTTGTTTCTTCTTTGATCACTATAACATGTCGGTATATGTTTATAAGTGATTTCCGCTTCATATCAAAGTGCAAGAGAAGAACTCTCGACGTAGATGAAGAATCGAGATGTTGTATGAGTCCACACACAAACGTAACAAGTGTTGCAGTTCTATTCTTCCATCTATTTTATTCTTGTAAATATTGTAAATATTTCCGAATTGTGTGTGAGTCGAGGATGGAGTTTGAACTTGGAAGAAGATGAAGATTCAAGAAGTCATGTAACTAGAATAGGTCTTGTATTTGTTGAGAGGAGAGCGGAGTCTTGGTGTGTAATTTAGGACTTAGTAAAGTCAGTGTATGAAGGCTTGGATTGGGTGATGATCCAAGTGTGTCATTTGTGCAAAGGCTTGGATTAGGTGAAGATCCAAGTAGGACAAGTGTGCTTGTTCGTGTGGCCACATGGGCATTGGAGTAGATTAAATCTTGCTACGATTAGAACTCGACATTCCGCTTAGTGTCGTTAAACTTTGTGTAAGCTTGTGTACAGATTGCTCCGCCTGAAGGAGTGTGTTGATATAGTAATTGATAACTCTTGAGTGTGGTACTCGGGGAGTGGAGTAGGACGAAGAGTGAGCTTCGTCCCGAACCACTATAAATCTCCGCGTCTTTTTGGTTGTGATCTTTCTTTGCTCTTTACATTACTTGTTTGTTTACATTTACTTGTTGCTTAATAGATATCACATAACTAGTAAAATTCAACAAGTTTGCAAAAGAATTTTAACCGGACCTAAAAATGGCAAAATATTTTAACAAGTAAGAAGAATCAGTGAAACTAGTCAACCCCCCTTCTAGTATCTACAGACTATTTTTGGGACGTTTCGGATACAACCAAGGGATTTTATTTATTTATTTATTATTTTTTTTTCTCTCTTGGGCATGGTTTGTCATTTAGACTTTTAAGTTGAGATCCCTAAAGAACCCACACTTGTCATAGAACCAATCAATCAATCCTAACCACACAATCCAATTTGATCTAAAGGCTGAGATCAAATCTCCTATTTACACTTGAAGGGCAAAAAAGACAATTATATAAACAAAAAATAATAATTACCTTCATTCTTTTCCAAAAAAAATTAGGGCAAAAAAAACACACACACAATTTAACAAAACCATCATCAAATCCGTAAATCCGTCATCATAGTTTATAAACACCGCCGAAAACAGTAAATCCGTCATCAATTTAACATGATCGATCTATGATTATGCCATAAACATCAAATCGGTCATCAATTTTTATTTTCGATATGTGATTACGCCATAAACATGATCGTAGATCTGTGATTACACCATTTATGATCGTAGATCTGTTTTTCAAGTTATGTTGATGAACCAGATGTACACCATGTGTTTGATGAAATGCGTCTGCGATAATCATATATGATTCGGAAGCAAAATCACATATGATTCTGTAACAGGTAATAAGAGGAAAGCATTCATCTTATTGTTACCAGTTCTTTACTGTTTCAAAGTCGGCATAAAAAAGATGAGTTGTAGCAACCTTCTCATGGTAAGAGGCTCGATCTTCTTTTTTGGGTATTTAACCCATTGGATGAATCTACCGAGTACATGTAAAATCAAGCAAAACATTTCGATACAATGGGAGTGAGAGGAATTATGTTTCTAGTGACAAAGGGAAACAAGTCTCATCATTGCACTGCTTCACATGTTGCTTGTTTTCATATTAGTAGATATATTTTATCTGTTTTTCTGTAACAAAGAAGAAAAGAAACACATATGATTCTAGTGAAAGAAAAGAAGTTTTTATGTTTTATCTGTTTTTCTGTAATAAAGAAGAAAAGAATCACATATGATTCTTGTAGAATCATATATGATTGTAGTAGAATCATATGTGATTCTTATAAACATCATATACGATTCTAGTAAAATCATATATGACTCTAGAATTAAAAATGTTCTAATTTTGTTTCCTTCCTTTCCTGCAACTAGGTTATGCGTTCTCTTGATGACAGGTCAGTGGAGTTAAGGATATATATGCAGTTGAAAAACCTGAAAAACCTATGGTCAAAAATCCATCCAATGCTTCAAACAAAGGTTGGTCTAAAGAAGAACGTAAAAAGAGTGGAAAACATCTAAGCGGAAAAGGAAATGTGGATTTTGTGGAGAGAAGACTAACAATCACAGCAAGACGACATGTCCATTGAATCCAAAGTATATTGAAAAACAAGCTAGAACTGATGCGGGTGAACAAGCAACGATAATTGTCGAAACTGAACAAGCGACTAACGCTTCTTGAATATCATCCTTTGTTTAGATTTGGTTATTTATTTATTTTTATTGCACAATTGGAAAAGTGTTACGAGGATTATATGTGATTCTGAAAAGTTACTTTTTGTTTAATTGAATTATTTTAATTTATTGTTATAGCAGATTTGATATTTTAACTGAATACAAATGCAAGCTGTAAAGTTACGTTACTAAATCACATATGATTCTACTACAATCACATATGATTGTTCACAAAATCATATATAATTTGTGAAAATCATATGTCCCATCTTTACCATACAAACCCATCTTCACCACACATATCCTCCCCCACACATATAGACACCCATAAACAAACCCTTAACACTCTCCATCTCCATCTAAGTTGGGTAAGTTCATGTTTATTGATATTTTTTTCTGAGTTACCTAACCGTAATTGATTTTTGTGAAATATGATGTTTAGGGTTAGTGCTTGTTTTGTGTTTGGTTAGTGTTGGTTACTTGATTATTAATGGTTTGTACAAAAGAATTGGATTTTCGGATTATTTAATGGTTTTGGATTTTAAACAGATCATATATGATTCTACTACAATCATATATTGAGTTTTAACAGATCATATATAATTTGTGAAAATATTATTGATTTTTAACAAATCATATATGCTTTGTGCAAAAATGATATGTGATTTAGATATAAAAACTTTAAAACATACTTCAAAATAGCAAATAGCAGGTTAAAAAAACATTTTAAAATTTATAATGAGATATTACAATTAGATTATCCCAAAGCTAACCATTAGTACTACATAAACTACCATCAGTTTAACACAATCAGATTTTACAAAAAGACTACCCATCAGTACTACTTTCTTCACCAGACTCGCCCTCACTACCTTCTTCACCCTTGTCATTAGATTATCCTCACTACGTTCTTCACCCTTGTCACCAGACTCATCCTCACCCTTGTCACCAGACTCATCCTCATTTGACTTTGGTTTATCAGCAGTCGCATCCTTCTTAGCTGATTGCCTTGTAAGCTTCTCTTTAGGATTATGTGCAACAGATTTTGATCGACCTGCATAAAAATGTTAAATGTTAATAACCATAAAATAATCTAATATAATCATATATGATTCTACTAGATCCATATATGATTCAATGTGAATCATATATGATTCTAACAAAATACATTAGTACATCAGCAACAAAATCCTATAAATCACTACATCAATCATATATGATTAAATGTGGATCATATATGATTCTAACAAAATACATCAGCAACAAAATCCTATACATCAGTACATCACTAACCACTGATTTCAATCCAAATTAACTTATCTCACTCAGAAATCAGCAGTCACTTACAAGCATTTAGATATACCCTATACATCAGTACATCACTCACAAATCTCACAGATCTACTTCCATAAATTCCGCTAACTCTAAACAGTCTATTAGTTTTATTCATGTTTACGGCATAACTTTTAAACAGTCTATTCTCTAAAATGCATAACATTCTGAAAACAAGAGATCTCACTCACAATACAACTATACCAAAGTAAATAAGTCTTACTAAGCAATCTCACTCACAATTAAGATATTAGACATAAACCGAACATATACTACAAAATAAAACTAAAACAAAGCAAAGAAAGGGCGGAATCTACTATAAACTTATATCACTACGCAACAGATCATATCTCAATAATAATGAATTCCAATTACTCGTTTATGCTCATTATTAGTGGACTCAGGCAAAAAAAGAGCTTCCCTAAAAAGTCGGCTGAACGACTTATTATTTGCTTGCAAAGCATCCAACAAACACTTGGCCTTCAATAAGAAAGATAATACCAATCAAACTAAAAAACAAGCGAAAAACCTAAAACATTAGTATAAGCACTAAAAACATCAGTATAAGCTAGAATCATATATGATTTTAGTAAGAATCACATATGATTCTAGTAGAATCATATATGATTCTACTATAATCATATATGATTTTACAAAAACATCATTATAAGCACTAATAACATCAGTATAATCACTAAAAACATCAGTATAAGCACAACTATATATAAACACTAAAAATATTAGTATAAGCACACGGCTACCCGTGAGACCATTAACATGTTTCAAGAGCTCCGTAGTGCCAAATGTCTCACATGTGATTCAAGTCACTAAACAGAAAAACCGCCTAACAAACACTTAGCCTAATAAGCAAAATCTACAAAATAAAGCAACAAAACCTAAAAACCTAAAAATAAGCAACAAAATAAGCAACACTTATTGCTAATATCCCAAAAATAAACCACCACTAAAAACTTAAAAATAAGCAACAAAATAAGCAATTGTATTCAATATCTAATGCTTTTATTCACAATCTACTGAAAATAACTATAACATAAAGAAAAATAACCATAATCAACAGATGAAGAGACCTTCGTTTTATCCTTAGTCACTACTATTTTAGCCCGTATGTCCATTATTCATAAGATTTGGGGGTAAAAATTAGGGTTAGGCGTTTAGGCAACGGATTTGACGGTTATATGTGGATCGTCGCCGCTGTCCAACGGTTATATGAAGGTGATGATGACGGATTTTACGGTGCTGATGATGATGACGGAAGTTATGACGGATTTGAAGGAGAATGAGAGTGAAATTGAATGACAATGAAAGTGAAATTGAATGAGAAGACTGACAGTTACAATTCGGGGAAAGACCAAGTTGCCCCTCTGATTAAATGAAAAAAGAAAAAAAAAAAAAAAAGACTAAAATCAATTTGTTTAGCAGGGTTGATTGAAAAAAAAAAAAAAAAAAGAAAAAAAAAAAAAAAACTGGACGGACAAGATCAAGTTTGGGGATCTACGGTCATTTAGGGTTCTATACGGATCTTTTGGCTTGGTCTTTTACTCGAAAATTTAATTAGTTATTAGACTTGGGATATTATCTTTTTGACAAGTTTTCCCACTCGGTAGACTTATAACCGACTTAAAAAAATACATAAACAAGAAATATGTATATAATTTAAATCTATGAAAAATGGTGATGGACAAACTTTTGTCACATTAAAATAACACAAACAAAAAAAAAACAATAATAATAAAATAAAATAAAATGCAATATGTATGTTAAGCAAAAAGCCGTCGCAACCCGCGGGCGCCATCCACCTCGTTAATATTCATTTTTTATGCTATATATTTAGCTGTTCATCAAGTATCG
This sequence comes from Artemisia argyi, assembly GCA_030686995.1. Classification (NCBI taxonomy): domain Eukaryota; kingdom Viridiplantae; phylum Streptophyta; class Magnoliopsida; order Asterales; family Asteraceae; genus Artemisia; species Artemisia argyi. Next base: position 140,795,322 of record CM060692.1, read on the forward strand.
ATGGGAATTATTGTTCAAGCATGAAATCGGTCACAAAGTACAAATTTAAACTTCATAAGTTGTTTGAATTGTGTTTGAAATTGTGTATTTAGAAGTGTGTTTGAAGTTGGTATTTATAATGTTGTTAAAGTGGTAAAATAAAAATAAAAAAATACCCAGCGTTCACAATTTTGTAATTTTGTGAGTTACACAATCGGTCGAATTTTCGACCGAGTTTTGAGAAATTTCCTTCGGCGACCGACGCTTCACAACGGGACGACCACGCACGACCGATCGGTCGATCAACCTTGATCGATATCATTGTGCGTAGCCTTATCACAGATGAAAACCGTTTAGTGCAAGTAAAATGAGATCAAAGTGAATATTTTGTTACATTGTTTAACCATTTATTCCAATGCGTGTTTCTTACTAATGTTCTATATGAAATAAGTGTTAGTCAAAAACTTGGATTGTTTTCAATACATATCTAACATTGAAGGGATTTAGCCGTACAATAGCAACATATTTTTTCAAATGTTCCATTCTAGTACGCGTACTTTTTTTCTGTCCCACTCAATGTAACGTACTTTCAACTTTTGTACCAATCTACCCCATGTAACTTGTTTTACCGGCTATGCTTAAAATTTTGCCACATCCCTTCTGCCACGTCAGATTTCCACTAACTCCATTATATACCATCACCAACCCTTTTCTTCCTCAATTTCTTCCCTCCATAAATCTAAACCCTAACCCTAAATCAATTTTAGTTACCATGTCCTCATCCTCCAATCGTAGTTATCGTCCACCACCACCAACACATTGTGAACATGAAGAACCCGTAATTAGACAGACTTCGCGAACAAGGGATTTTCCTTTAAGGCGTTTTCTTGGCCAACACTCACATTGATTAGAAATTTTTTTCTTAGTAAGCTCTTTAATTGCCCTGTAGCTAATTGTGGGATCCTGGACCACTTTAAAAGCAAACTGTTTGGCAAGCCATTTATAGGTTACCAATGCTCCCAAATCAAAGTTCCTACAACATGTATGTTCTGGGATCAAGGTTTTGATCTGAAAGGAACTGCCATCTTGCACCCAAGATGCCCAAAGCCTGAATGAACAACCATCCTTCATAACCTTCTTCTTTTTCGGAGTACATTTACCCTTATCACCAACTTTCCCTTTTACTTTTTTAGACGGTGATGCACTCTGCACACGTTTCACTTTACCCTTTTTAGACGGTGATGCAATCTGCACACGTTTCACTTTACCCTTTTTAGACAGTGATGCACTCTGCACACCCTCATCTTTCCACTTCCTAGTTTTCCAACCCCCACTTCTACCCTCATCAGTATTCCTTCCACATAGAACCATCAAAGTTCTATAATCATTTCTTCTATACCACAACTGATATCCATTAGCCACCCCATAATTGGTTAAACAATCCTTGAGTTGTTCAGGGTGTTCAAACCTTAAACCTAATGTTGGTTTCATCTCATTCCATGGAACACTAGGGTCATGTTCTGGATAAAGTACCCCAGGTTTAACTTTATACTTTGCATCCACATCCTCCTCATCACTATCTATATCCTTAGGAGTACCTTGAGTAAATTCAGTAGGATCAGCTTTGTCAATGTTGTCTGTAATAAAGTTGCCATCGCATAACTTATTAAGAAATGGGTCTGAAATACTCCTATTTGGTATCTCTACATCTTCTTCTCCTACAGCATCATCATATCCATATCCTTTAATATCTTCCATATCACCTATCTCATCATCATCTGAAACCTCATCAGGACCTATCTCATTTTGTAACCAATGGCTTAAATCATATCCATGGTATTCCACATACAAATCTATTTCATTTTCATTCTTAAAACCTAGGGCAACAAACTCAGCTAGGTCATTATCATCCTTAATCTCCTTTAAACCATTACTTAGCTCTCTACCAGGGATAAGAAAGTAAATACCTTTAACGGGGAACTGACAAGCTCCTGAGATTAGCTTCGACAAACGTATGAGTGTCATACCAACGAAATCAATGTCTGGTATTCTGGCAACATCACCTTCCTTATACATGAGAGGTGAAGGAGTGAAGGTACCGTCATGATGGAAATTTACTGTTAAACGCATTTTAGTAAGTGTTAATTGATTGATTATAACATTTGATTGGTATGGATGAAATTAGGGTTGGGGTTTGAAAGAATTGGGGGAAATATGATCGTGGTAACTGTTGGGTGTGTGTGTGAAATTTGTGTGTAATTTAATTAAAATAATAGTCCACATAAGTTACTAGCCGGTTTTCAAAGTTTTTATCCGGTTGCCAGTCACCTTATGGGTAGATTGGTACAAAAGTTGAAAGTACTCCCTCCGTCCCATTATAAGTGTCCAGTTTGACTTTTCTTGGTCTTTCTTGTTTAACTTTGACCTTAAATAATTTTACGTATGTTATATAATATTTGATGAAAATTATATCAATGAAAATACGTTTAAAATCCAATCCATTCATATATTTTGCATCAAGTATTACATAACACACATAAATATATTCAAGGTCAAAGTTGAACAAGTTAGACCGTAAAAAGTCAAACTGGACACTTATAATGGGACGGAGGTAGTACGTTACATTGAGTGGGACAAAAAAAAGTACGCGTACTAGAATGGAACATTTGGAAAAGTATGTTGCTATTGTACGGCTAAATCCCAACATTGAATTATAGAACTTCTGTAATAACAACGAATTATTTGGCACAAAATAGAAGTATCATGGATATAGAATAAGAACGATAGCAACACATATGTAAGCAACAACTATCTAAAGCACGTAGATGATTTTTATTGCAGTTATTAATTAAGAGTGGCAAAGGACCTGCAGATACGTATCGATTGCCATAATTTTACAAAGATGCTTTCGGGGTTTTATAATATAAAGGTGATTATAAGAGATACAGATGCCCAAAAACAATTAATGTTACTCATTCGATTGTGAAGACGATTAGGCCATGATGGATTTTTGACAGGAGGCACAATAGGGTTTTTCTCTTCAATTGTTTTGAGGAAGACCTGTTTTTAGAGAGGAGCGTATTTTTTTGTTTTTTAAATGTATGCTTTGTAGAAAACGATTTTTTTTTTTTTTTTTTTTTTTTTTTTTTTTAGCTAAACATGCATTAATTTAAAATAATAATAATAATAATAATACAACAATTACTTACCTAATAAAGAAACATTTTTTTTTTCATAATATAAAAGTTTCTACTTCAAGTTTTATTTTATTACTCGTATATAAAAGATGAGAGAGATGATGAGTGGTTAGTATACTTGACCACATGTATTGTCATAAAACCAAAGCTACTACTTGGGCATTTACACAGTACACATTTTTTTTTTACCACATATCCCAAATTCTAAATCGAGATAATCAAACAAACAATTAATTTTCGGATTAAGCCTAGACAACCCCCCCCCTATAAACCCTCAAACCAAAGTAACCCTTAGTCTTCATATATAGTTGACATGCGTATTTGTGAAGTCTCTATTGTAAAATAATTGCAGATCTCTCATTTATCATCAAACTACATAAATAAAAGACGATGCGCCATCAAATTGAACCGAACTATTAAGATTTATGATAATTTGTGGTTATATAAAAGTTGACGGGCACATATGAAATAAAATGAATCTTGCATAACACATATCAACAAATTTGTAAGGTTTGGGTGGCCTCCACAAATTTTATTGTAGGGTTGGTTAAGCTAGGTGATTTGCGTATAAATTTAGTTATACTAGTTTTAGATACTTTTTTTTTTTTTTATCTTTCTAGACAGATTTAAAGCTTACAAATATAAATATATGAAACAATAATATATAATTATATCTTTGATGATACTAAGGTTTTTTTATTTACTACTCAAAGTCATCGGGCCATATTTGAATGTGGGCGAAATGGGCTACTGCTTAATGCCTCACTTTTTAAAAGTCCAAAAATTTATGATTCATATATAAAACTATAAAAATATTATAAGCATATATAACAAATAATTAAATGATCTAACAATTTTATACAATAACGCTTTAGGAGTGATATGTTACGTATATAATCTATAAGTAAAGATTATTTGAGGACCAAACTTTTTTTACATACCAAGAGACTAATCTCCACCCTCCATCTTCCCTCCATCTTTATTTGATCTAATGGATGAGATTAATCCCAACAATTTAAAAAACCCACTTTCATCATTTTTTTCAATTATTAATATCTTTCAAACCGTTAATCGTTAAGCGAAAAAAAATATACCGTTACGACGAGCATTTAATTATCTTTCTATAGATAGGCTAATTGATATATTTTCGACAAAATTTTTTTTTTCATTTTCTTCACGTTTTTTTTTCGTAGCCGAAAAAATCATATATGATATTACATATAATATCATATATGATATTACATATCATATATGATATGTAATATCATATATGATATAATATCATATATGATATTGCATATCATATATGATATGCAATATCATATATGATTTTACATACAATATCATATATGATTTTACATATAACATCATATATGATATTATATGTAATATCATATATGATATTACATATCATATATGATATGCAATATCATACATGATTTTTTTTTTCGGCCAGGAAAAAAAACGTGAAAAAAATGGTTTTTTTTTTTTTTTCGAAAGTATATCAAAGTGCCCGTCTATAGAAAGATAATTAAATGCCCGTCGCGATGGTGTAATTATTTTCGCTTAACGATTAACGGTTTAAGAGATATTTAAATTATAAAAAATAGGTGAAATAATAAAATCCTTTCAATCTCAACCATTGATTTCTTTTTTAGATGGATGGTGGGGATGAGTCCCTTGGTATGTGAGGAATGTTTGGTTTGTTGAATAACTCGACTCATAATCTATAGAGTATGTTTTAGGAATAAATATATTTTTCATTTAACCTTTACCCTTAGAGGCCTCATTTTCATTTCTCACCCAACACCTCTAAAATCTCAAAAACGGCCTTGAAAGACGTTGGATAAAGTCAAATCTATTAAATAAACTCAATTTTAATATCGATCAGTTTCCTTTCATTTGGACATCTATTTGTTGATGATTTTTGGAACGTTAGTATTTTTTAATTGGTTTTTGATTATCCGTTTATTTAAGAGTAATAATAATCTCAAATAACAGTAATAATTATTTATTATTTTCTTTAAAGGTTGAAATAATAATCTCAAATAAAAGTAATACGGTAATCTTGATCAAACTTTTCAATCTATTTTTAGCAGCTGACAATAAATTTGAAACATCCCAAAAAATAATCGTGAATAATTATCTTGATACGTAAAGAGTAATAAGTTAAATTATTTGATCTTATGAGCTTATCAACTCAGTATCATAGCTTATTTAGGTTAGAAACACTCATGCGAAATTCAATAAACCATAGACTTGCGTGTATTAACTTTTTAAAAGTTTTATGAGCTCATAAAACGAACAAATAAACTTAACAAATGCCTGTAGAACACGTAGCACACAACTAAAATCATCAGCTATAACTTATTTCATTATTATTCTAATGTAAGCATGTCTTGTTTTTTGGGTGCCATTCAGCTCAAACCCCTTCAAAAAGCGCATACCAAACGCTACCTATCTTTAAATATAATCAGTAGATATTTACAGTAGTTTGACTAGATTGACTTTTTGTTTTTTAGGTAACTTGCTTGATAATTTAAACCAAACTGTAGATTACCATCCTTACCTAATTAAGAAAGCATCCGTTCCTTAATCCCTTTGTTGCACTCGTTTCCATCAATCAATGCATGCCACGTGTCATATTTACCTCGACACTCTTCTCAGCTAATCAGTGACGTCTATGCATTATATTAGGCAATGTAGGTCACCACACCGTATATCCACCAGTATTTCTTTTGTCCCATCCGCACAAACGTTATAATCGTCCGATTTACGATAAAAGTTTAATGTTAGAATATCTAAAGTCTAAACGTATGTTTAATTTTTTGGCGAAAAGAGTATGTAAATAGTTTATTAATCGATGAAAAAATGAAGATGAATCATTTGATGCAACCAAGTGCTTTCACGAAAATTTACTAATTTAGCATAACATCATATAAGTTCTTTTTCTGAGTCTTTAATCATTCTCAACATAATAGTAGTATAAATTAGAATAAATTACACGTTTAGTCCCAAAAGTTTTTGCAGATTTCATGTAAAGTAAATTTCAACAAAATTACTACAATTTTCCCTAACGTTTGAAATGTTGCTCGCCGCTAATCCAATTTTGTAACAACGTTAAATTTATCTTGTTATCTCATATCACGTGCAAGTCACATGAGGATAGGTTTGTCTTATCACCTTTTTTGTCATTTTATGCATTTGTTTAATGTTTATTTTTTTAATCTGTTAATGCATTTTTAAATGTTCAGCTTTTTATCTTTATGTTAATTTATTTATTGTTTTCTTTTTTGTCTTCCAATCATTTGTTTTTTATTTCTTGAACTAAATAAAAAACATTCAGACTCTAAATCAAGAACCAACAAACTCCACATTCAATCCTAAAAGAATATTTATAATATTCCAAAAATGAGTGGTGCTGGTTGAAATTGATAAAAGAAAGCAAAAAGTATAGGCAAAATTTACATAAGTGAACAGGGATGATTGACTGTAAAAATGTATCTAAATTGTCACTTTTTATTATATTGCGTAATATTTTTTTTATTTTTTTCTTATTAAATGTACAGAACTAGCTAATTATTCTATTGTGTGTACTAAATGGCTTGATTAAGTAAAATTGATGACGTTGCACAATTAATCACTATTTAACACACAATAGGATAATTAGCAAGTTTTGCACATTTAATAGAAAAAAGTAAAAATTTGGATATATTTACAAACAATTAACCCTTAAAAGAATGCAAGACGCTACAAAATATTCTTACATGGGAATCCCATATTCGTATATGTGGATCAGTTCCAACATGTAAAAGCTCCCAAATATTCAGTTGTAATAACCAAATTGGCGCCATGTTTACGTGTGTGATGTAAAACGTGATTAGAGATGGGTTGACATGGTTGTGTTGTTCACTTTCCCGTATCGTACGGTAAGGACCTACAAATATGATTAAAAATCAAGAGTGTAGAACCGTAGAGGGGGGAGTGAATACGGTTTCTTCGGCTTTTTGGATGTTTAAAAACTTTAAGCCAAGAAGAGCACCGAGTGGTTTAAGCAAGAACAACCACTAACACAAACACAAGTATATAAAGCGAGTAAAGAGACACCACGATATATACTGGTTCAGGATGCGGGTTTATACCATTCGTACGTCCAGTTGCGAATCCACAACACGATACTGTTCCACTAGTATAATCCTTTCGGTGGACAACAAACCGTTACAATTCATTCCACCGATATTCACCAATATCGATGCTCACAAAGAAGGAGTTACTCCCACGGTATTCCGCCCTTGGAAACCACCCAAAATAATCTCACGATTCAACTTCACCTAAGGGTCACCAAGAACACTACCAAGACATCCTCCGAAAGAATCAAACCCCAACTAGATCCCTAATGATCTAGGCTTGGTCACCAAGACACAAGACTTCTCGTACAAACAATTGAATGAATAATAGTTTGTTTGATCAACCAAGCCCTAACCTAACCTAGAGACTTGATTGTGTGAAAATCAACTTATTATAGTATAGTAGTATAGTATCGAAATGATCCGCGTGAAATACGGATCACCCGAGTCATATCCGAGTGAGGTGAATGGAATCAAGAATATTGATTCATGAAAATCGTGAATTGAGAAGTGGAAAAGAGAAAATAGCAATCAAGTAATTCAATTATTAACTAACAATGATGAAATATGCAAAATGTACAAGCTAGTAATGCACCAAAATTGAAAACGTAAAAACGGAAATGCAAACGCGTTTATTAAAACGTAACGTTTAACGAAAAATGATCCTATGAACGTGAAATAATTTTCTAAAAATCTTAAACTACTAAAATGAATTTCTAGAAAAAGAAAATTGTTTTTTTGACTTTTCTTTTAATTTCTATGAATTTATTTAGATTTTTGTATTTTTAAATGAATTAAAAATGAAAAAAATAGAAAAATAAAGTGGAAAAATAAAAATTTAATTCTGAAAAATCTAAAATATTGAAAAAGAATTTCTAAAAATATTTTTGTATTTTTCACAGCTTTTTCTGAATTTTTATGGATTTTTGTTGCTTAAAATCTAATTAAAAATGATTAAAATCAAGAGAAAATTAAGAAAAATACTAAAACTCTTTGGAAAAATCTGGAAAAAATTCCATAAAATCAAAAATAATAAAAAGAACTTGGAGAAAAATTTTGGAATGAAAAGAAACTGTTTAAGTGCTTATTTATTACAAACTGCTTATTCACAAGTGCTTATAAATAAGCACTTGTGAACAAAACTGAATGAAACCTTGAAAACAGACTCCTTATGATAAAAATTGCTCAGATATGTAATGAATGAACAAATGCTAGCACATAAATCCACAGAAGCACCAATACAATGCAATAAGCTCAATGAATTAAGTAGAACACACACACAGTGTTACAGAAGCCAATCAATTTTACACAATCCTAAATCTACTCACATTAAACTCAGAAACAATTAGCAAACACAGAAATAAGCCCAAATAATCAAATGCAGGCCTATAAAACTAAAACAGAACCCTGTCTCAATCAAGCTTATAAATAGGCCCAATAAGCTCCAAAATTCAAATAAATGGGGGCAAAAGCTAGACTGAACAACTGAGATTCAAAATCAACCAAAAACTCTGTGTAAATGAATTAAACTCATGCCTAAAATGTATCAAGTTCAGCAGTCAATGAACCACAAGCTCTTATTTCAGTTGACTTTTTATTGGCCTTAAAACTTTGACTACTTTGAATTTTAATAGCTTAATCTTCTCCTAAACTGATGTAATAAGTGACTAACTACTATAAGCTAGCTTAACAACTTATGCTACTTCTATTGGTGATTATGCAACTAATAAGCCTAACTAATAAAACATATGAAGGAATTAAAGTGATTTTTTTTTTTTTTTTTTTTTTTTTTTTTTTAATGAATAACCTACTAGTATTATGCAACTATTATTCTAATATAACCATATGTGTGTAATCTTACCAAACAACACCAGCTCAAGCACAACCTAGCTTAGCTGATTACCTTTTACCAAACAGCCTTATAAGTGACTGATTACACTAGATCTAATAGATATAAGCTTCAAATTACCACAAAAATGAGCCAAATCAGTCATACAAGTTATTATACCAACAGATCAACAACAAACAACAACAATCTAACATCAAATCCTAGTATCTTAGATCCAAAATAAGTATCACAGTCAACTATTGTAAGACTAAACTTGTACAATAAAGAAAATATTGATAAATCCAACTAAATAATAATCACTACTATCAACTAAGCATCAAATTAACATGAATCAAACAGTACAAACTAGAATAACCAGAGCTAAACTAATTCTTTTAATAGAACCAAAAATAAAGAAAATACTCACAAAGTTCTTCCTCCTCAGCCACAATTGAGGAGGTTCACTATGCTTGCCTGTCTTTAGACAGGCCAAGTGCATCCCAATCTCACTTTGGACTGCCAAATTCACCACAGTTCACCTCCAATTGTCTCAGTAACATCTATTTTCTGTCTTAAGTTGCTATTGAGCAATGAATGAAGCTCACAGATTCCCAAATAAGCTACTTAACTAAAAATTTATTGAAAATAGATTTATTAAACTCTTTTGTGACTTATGCAGAAAGGATACAAACTTATTTTTTTATTATTTTTTTATTTTTTTTCTGATTTTTATGTATTAATTTGTAAATGATATAAACTTATATGAAATTGAAAATGTAGTTTTTAAGCTAAGTAAGAATGAAAATAAGCTGAATAGAACAAGTTATAAAACTCTAAACTATCAATGATAAACTACAAACTAATCAACAATTTAAAGAAAACTGAATTTTATTAAAATCTCAACTGAAATTACAATAACTAGACTAAGTACAATTTGAGAAATGAAAATGGCAGAGCTTCGCTGCTAGACTAACTACACACTAAAATGGCTAAAATGGACCTCTATATATAAGAGAGGTGAGAGTTGGGGTCTCGGATTGCCAAGCTAGCAATCCGTGTGACCTGTGCTTGTTTACATCATCTCATACCCGTTTGATCAATCCAATCCTTGCCCAAACTGATATCAGCCCTTGATAAAGTCTCTATGACGCGTCCACACCAATAGCAGCTTGCCATGTGTCGTGTTTGTGCTTATTAGATACTCTGATGCATGTTGACACCCACTAACACTTCTAGAAGCCCCTTGATTTGACAACTCTACCCTTAATTGCGGTGATTTTTTGTACGGAGTAATTAGGGTTCACGAGGGCTGGTAAAAAAAGAATTGGGGAAAAAGGGAAAGCGGGGTAAGTATTTTATATTTGTTGACCTCTTTTTGACTTTATTGACCCGTTGGTATTGGTTTGACCAAGGGTGGATTGGGTCGGGTTTTGGGACTATGTGTTTGGTATGGGCTTTTGGTTTTTTGTAATATGAATTGGATATTAAACTTGGACCCAAAACAGATTTTGTATTTAGTAAATTTCAAGGACTAATTTTTAATTTCATGAAACTTTGAGGACTGATCTTGCCTGAATTCCAAAGTATCTTTCAAGGGTAAATTATGATAATAATGTTTCTCCAAGGGTTAACTTTGTCCTTTTTCTTCATAAATTCCATGAGGGACTGAATATGTCAAAACTGAAAGTGCAGGGACCAATTTTGGCAATTCTTCAAACTTCACACAAGGATCACTTTAGCTCATATATCAAACTCTGAGGACTCTTATAAGCTCAAATTGATTTCCAGCTTGACTTTCTGACTCCAACTACTCTCATGCTCGTTATTACCGGGTTTTTGCTTGTTTTTCGTCATTTTGTGAAATATCCTTACTTGCACGTTCACAGACATAAAACACACAATTCTTTGGCATTTGTTAGCATAATTAGTCTATTTGGGTTGATATTTGGCCATGAAAAGGTATGTGAATTAACACATACCAAAATCTCCCAAACTAAGGTATTGTCGTGTCCTCACGCAATGTGATCAATTCACGCTTTTGGGATAAATAATTTCACAACTCTTCCTACTAACTTTGTAAAGTAGCAAAGAGGTTCGAAAGAAGTAATAAAATCATTTATTCCCGCAAACGCTCCATTTTCTAAAAAATTTCCTTTATTCCACTTTCACTTCTATTTTTGTACTTTTCTTACTTCATACTTGTAACGGTTTATTGAACTTTCATTTTTTTGCAATAATTTTTAGGGTCAACGAGTAGAAACACTTCTATTTAAGAAGTGGCCATAAGGATAAAAATCGTCATCCTTGATTTTTCACGAGTCCCCAAACTAAGCGTACAAACGAGATCACAGCTTATCTACAAGTTAGATGCTAACACTACTCATAATAGTTACTTGTGGAAACTCCTTACTCCCATGTCCTAAGTTTTGTATCTCAATATTTTACTTTTGTTGAGAAATGAATTGCTTCATATTTTCTCGTTTCAATAATTTTTATTCCGATAGTGACACCTAAATTTAAACGATAAGTAGTTATCCATTTTCTCTTAAGAACCACTACAATAGAAATTCGGTCCACATCAAGGAATTTTGGTACATACAATATCATAAATATAAGTTGCGGAGTACTACACGTGCACCTCATGTGTCCAATTCAGAATCATTCACATGCACCTTACGCGCCAACAACTTATTTACATTCAAACTCTTATTCATCATAATTTCAACTTTCACTTTTTTCATTTTTCATTTTTTTTCTCTTTTCTCATATTTTTCATACTTTTCACTTTTTTTTTCTTACTTGATATTTCTCATAACATCAATGGAAGCTTATCGGGTAGCTCCAAAACCACATAGATAATCAACTTTTGACTTTTGATTTTTTCACTTTTTGCTCTTATTTTTGATGTACCTTGATATGTACCCAACTTTTAAAACAAAAATTCTCTTAAGAAAACAAAGAACTAAATATTATCCAAACCTAAACACCACTAATTAACCTAGAACATCTATTATATATCGGTGACGTATTTTATGGGAGTAAAAAGCCACAAGTACCTCTCATGAGCTCTAAAGAGAACCACTACTCCACGTTTAGCATCTAACTTCTAAATAGACTCTATCATTTCTCGCTCTTCGCAATTTAAGATTTCAAATAATGAAACCAGTGAATACTTAGCCGATAATCAGCCACGCATATATAAAGAATTCGCGTTTTATAGCTCCTAGTGTACACACATTCTAGATGAAGAATTCACGTATTCTAGCTCCTTAATTCGCTAGTCTTTTACGGAAACTTGCAAATTCTTATTCATCATAATTTGCTAGTCTTTTACGGAAACTTGCAAATTCTAGAAGAAGAATTCGCGTTTTCTAGCTCCTTATGTAAAAGACTAGCGAAAGCTTTTAAGCTGCGCATGCATAAAGTCAAATACGGGAACTTGCAGATTCTTAAGAAAGAATTCGCATTTTATAGCTCCTAGTGTACAAGACTAGCACAAGCTTATGTGATTATCATTGGTTAAGGGAACAAGCTAGGGCTCAACACGCCCGGTCAAGTCAAAGTATTTATTCCTACTCTCGCCAGCTGGAAAGTCAACAAGGTGTCAAAACACTTATTCAAACTTTATTATATTATTGCACAATTTTTCAACTTTTTACATCTTTTTGTGCTTTTTCATGAATTTTTCATTCATTTTTCTTTAAAATTTTTGAAATTTTCAATTTTTTATTTTTGGTGGAAAAACGGAGATGCAAGAGTGCATGACATTTGTGAAAAATGCAAGGTCAAATCGAATCGAAGATTCACCCTCCCCCAGACTAGAATTAAACATTGTCCTCAATGTTTTTATGGGTTAAGGCAATCCTAACAAAATTCTAGGGCCGTTTATTAATTATGCCAAAGAAAACGTTAGTCGATAAGATTCACGGATATAGGATTTCCAATAGCACCGATGAATGAAACTCAAGTGGAGAGAAGATAACGAGCACGAGAGTCATCATAAATCGCGGAAAATCCTAAAAAAACATTACAAACAACCACGGAACACAAGAGTAGAAGAGGCACCCCCTCCTCACGTTATTTGTTAGAAATAAGAAAAATAAGAAGATGAAATTGGATAAGCATGGGTTGCTACCCACGAAGCGCTTTGGTTTTTATTTCCGAGTCACGTAGCTTGACTCGCCTCGAATTTGCTTAATCTTGGGGGAGCAAATGAATTGGACACCCGGTACGAGAAACAGAGATACCGGGGTCAAATACAGTATCCTCACTCCCGGGGGAATGGAAAGGTGAAGAAATGATGGGATAAAGATAGTGATTGGTTCAGAGCAGTCAGATTATTATTGACCAAGGTCAATAAGTCAAAGATAGCCTAGAATCAATACTCCGGTGATAGTGTAGTGTTTCCCCGGGTCGTTAAAGTCCCGACGAGATTGAAATGGTGCTTTTGGAATCGTTTATGAGTGAGTGGGACTGAGGACAGTAGCCCAGATGATATGGAATTGATTTTGCTAGTGTTATTTTGGTATTGGTACACAGATATAATATTCACAATAATCAGATACCAGATATATGCACAAATTCACAATTAAGATCACGTATCGGACTGGAAAAGTGGGTTTTTGGTAATTATCAAACTACAGGGGGTGCTTTTGACACTTTTTCAAACTTGAAAATTAAAAATGAAAATGAAATTATGAAAATGATTAAAATACTATTTAAATATTATTTAATTAATTAAACTATTTAAAATCTAAATTAAAACCTAATTTAAATTAACTAAAAATGACAAATGATTTAAATTAAACTAAAAATTAACAAAAATATTTTCTAAACCTAAATTAGAACTTGAAGAAAGTATAAAAAATTAAAAATAATATTTTTGTCTTTTTGTGGCTTTGTTATTAATTAAAAACTATTTAACTTAATTAAACTAATTAAACTACTTTTAATTAATATTAATACTAAATTAACTTAGAAAATTAAGATAAAATTTCTAAAATTACTTAACCATCACTGGAATCCTATAAAATTATAAAAACTCTAAAAAATATGTTTTAAGATTAAACAACTAATTATTTACCTTTTAATTAATTTAAGTCTATTTTAAACAAAATAAAATAAGGAAAATAGAAAATGAACAGTAGAATCTCAAATTTTATTTTCTAAAAACTTATTAGACTATATTAGAACTAGGAAAATTATAAAAACTAAATTTAACCTTATAAAAACTAATTAAGCTATTTAATATTTGATATTAATTAATAATAAAGAAAATTAAAATTAAATCTAATGAACACTAAATGACAAAATAAAAATCTGAAAAAATTATCAAAATTACTTTACTATATAAGGTATTTAATAAAAATATAAAAACACTAGTGACTTAATTAAAATATAAAAATGAAAATTAAAATTAACTTGAATTAAATAGAAACTATCACTTACTTTAACTTTAATTTTTTTTTTATTTTTCTTTTTCAGAACTACTTAATACCTTAAAATGACAAACTTTAATGAAAACACTTTTAAAATTAGCTTATTAATAAGCTGTAAACACCCCCTTGGCTTACACAGTTGACTTATGTTGACTGTGTGGTCAATTGTGGTCAAATGGCTTAAGGTGGGGTCCACAATGGTAAAAAAGGGTACAAATAAGATTGACAAACACAAATAAGCCAGAAATAACACTACTTGATCTCAAATAAGCTGAATAAGCTAAAATAAGCACTTTGCACTTTTGAAATTGAACCAGATTGGGGACAGACTTTTTGAGCTAAACTAGGTGGGGTCCACTGGGCTGGAGGTCAAACAAAAGGTCAAAGGTGAGACTCTGGTAGGAGGGGGGTTGAAGGAACCTAACTAGAGGGTGTGGGACCCACTGAGGGGGTCACAAAACACCACAAAAGTGATGGTGGTGACTGGGTATCTGGGTGAGCAGGGCACACCTTTGCCCTGCAACTCACTTTGAGGGTCTGTGGGACCCACTAAACAAAACCTATAAAATCTAAATAAAATCTCAAAAATCAACAAAGTGGTAGAGATTTAGCTTGTAAAATCTCAGACCCTAAAACCTAGTATCAAACAAATTGCAGGCCATCAAAGTTTGCCCAAAATCCAGTGAGACAGATTTGACTTTACAAGATTTTTGTATACTCTGACTTTTATGAACTTTGCATCCAAATTAACTACTTAGTATGATGATTTAAGCTAAGTTAAGGCCAAATTATCCTAAACCACTCAATTATGATTGGAAATGGGGCATAAGCCACTCTTTAACCAATCACAGAGGGTATAATTGGCCTGTTTGTGTTGATTTTGACTTTTTAATGAACATAGCTTTGTGTTTTATTGTTATTATGAGCTAGTTTGACACTAAGGAGTATGTGTAAGTAAGAAACAACAACAAGAATAAGCTGAGTACCAAGCAACATGTAAATCCAAACACCACTTTAGGAAACAGATTATTGAATGAACTTAGTAAACAAGGATTAAAACTAAATTTATGAATCAGATACTACTAAAATAGGTATAAGATAGCAATTAGATCAAATTTAAACTACCAATGAGATCAATAGAAAGGAACTGAGATCAAATGGATTTGCTTACAAATTTTTGCACTCCTGCTATATTCAAAATCCAAGAACCATGAACCCTTTTCTAACATCCCCCATGGGATTCTAACCTAAGGCCTTCCAAAATACACCCTGCTCCAGCTTTGAAATCCAAAAACTTGTCATGTTGACTTTTGTTGACCAAGTTGTGTTTTTTGAGTTTTATATCACTAAGCTGATTTTAACTATTTCTAATAGCTTATATAAGCTATAAGGGAACTTATATGAGCCTAGGAGTCCTTATCATCCACTAGAAACAATAATTAAGCTTAATGAAAATTTTAAAATAAAAGTAGAATTGCATAAACTGAAACAGATAGGGAAAATTGAAATTGATTGTTCAAAAAGAGTTACAATACATGAAAAAGACTTAATACACTGCTTAAACACTTTAAATTAGACTAGAATTTGAAATTGCAGTTATACGACATACATAAAATTAAAATTAACTAACTATCTCTTCCTTGTGCTTCCTCTTCTATTTATAGCTCCAAATTAGGGTTACCCTCTGCATTGTCATCATTTCCCACCACTTTGGTCAAGCTTTGGTCCACTCTCCATGTACCACGTGTGTTGGCGGGAAAAATGCAAACAGAGCAAATTGCTCTGTTGCGTGTAGGGGAGGGGTGATAGAAGCATTTATTGTGGGGGGTTCTCCTTGGATTGTGATTGGAGGGATTGAGAGGTTGGATTTGATGGAGGAGGCAGGTGGAGGAGGGAAGTAGCAAGTGGTGGTGTTGAGGAGGGAAAGGGGACGGGGTATGGGTGTTTGACTGGGAGTTGACCAGGTCAACGTTGACCCGGATTTAACACTTTGGGTGGATTGGGCTCAGGTTGGGTTGGGTAATTTTTGGGCCCAAAGTTGGATAAGTGGTTTTGGTCTTAGCTTATTTTGGATCCGGTTAGGATTTGGTTTAATAAATCACAAGGACCAAATGTGTAATAAAGGTAAAGTTGAGGGGCTGTTTGTGATTTTTTTCCAAACTTCAAATAAGGATCAAACCTGCAATTTAACATTAGTACAAGGACCACAAGTATAAATTTTATTATTTTAAACCTCAGGGACCAAATCTGCCAATTCCACAAACTCTAGGGACCAAACCTGTAATTTTCTGATTTTTGAAGGGTTTAATTTGTAACTTCTCAAAAGTTATCATAAGGACCAATTTTGTCATTTTAGAATAGTATAAGGTTTATTTTTCACATTTTCCATTTTTCAAAACCTTAGGGACTATTTTTGACATTTTTCAAAGTTGAGGGACCAAAGTTGTAAATATGTGATTTTAAACTTTAAAGGACTATTTCTTACAACTTATGAATCCCAAGGACCTTTTATGACATTTGTACAAGTTTTGATTTACCAGGGACTAGTTTTGCAAATTTAAGAAACTTAAGGGACTGAAACTGCCAATTATGCAAACTTTGTACGTTTTTCATTTGTTTTTGCATATTTTGCATTTGAGACATGTAAAACACTTTCCTGGGATATTTTCACTATTTTGATTCATTATTGAGTGTTTTTGGATGTTTTGGCAGTTCAGAATTGGTAAAAATGATGAGTATTTACACACTCATCAATCCCCCACACTAAAACATTGCTAGTCCCTAGCAATCTTTTGAGAAAAATTAATGGATTTGAAACTCTTTACCAAAAGCCATCACTTCTGGAGTAGCCAGGTGTAAGAACTGTGGCACACCTGATAACCGTGTGATTTTGAGCAAACCACCAGCTGTCAACGGATTTGATTTGTCTTTACCAAAAGCCGTTTGCTTCTGGACTATCCAGCATCTTGATGGACTAAGTCAACATCTTGGTGAGCTGAATACCAATTATGGATTTTCCACTGCCTTTACCACAAGCCATAATCTTATGGGCTAGCCAACTCATTTGCTTATGAGGATGCGGGGGAGCTGAGGAACCATGCAATTTTTGGCAAACTGCCAGCCATCAACGGGTTTGAGATGTCTTTACCAAGAGCCGTTTGCTCCTGGACTAGCCAATCCCTTTGTCATTTAGACTTTGGCGGACTGATAACCACAAAAATTTTGGAGTAAAGTGAAAAATTTTGAAAAATTTTTGGCCTAAAATTTGGGTACTTGGAAAGTTTTGTGATAAAATTCGTAAGAATTTCCCCCCCCCCCCCCCCCCCCCCCCACACTAGAACTGAATATTGTCCTCAATATTCAAAGTCCCGGCTATTATGCCGAATCTCTGAACGGGAAAAGCTAATATTCGATTCTAACTGTGGAAATTTCTATTTTTCACTTTATTTTATCTGTACATACAAATTTTTTTTATTTTATTTTTTTTTTATTATTTTTTTTTTGAATCACTACCTCCCAGGCTTGTGTCAGGTTTACCACGCTAGCTAATCACTTGTGAATGATTAACTGTAATAAATTTGCCCTGACAGCCCGGGAGTTGAATGATATAATATACATACAAAACATGATTATTGAATTTTGAAACATATTTACTTTTGAAACGGTGGGGGATGGCCACTCCCCCACACTAGGGTGGTAGAAAGTAGAAAGAAGTCAGAAATACGGGTGAAAACCCATATATGCTGCTAATTTTTGTTCACCGAGTCACTAGCTTGACTCGATCCCCGAATTCATTGGTCCATGGGGAAAGTTTGGAGATCCGGGACAACCATGGGTGGTGTGTCCTCTCCAAAATAATGTTTCAATCTATGACCATTCACTTTGAAGTTGGGACCTTCGGGTTGAGATAACTCAACAGTCCCGTATGGGTATACTTTAGTAATAGTGAATGGTCTGGTCCATCGGGTTTTTAATTTCCCCGAGAAGATCTTTAATCTTGAATTGAAAAGAAGGACTCTGTCACCGACGTTAAAAACTCGGTTCTTAATCTTAGAGTCGTGAATCTTCTTTGTCTTTTCTTTGTAGAACAAAGAGTTCTCGTAGGCTAGATCACGTGGTTCATTTAATTCATTGATTTGAACCTTACGGTGATCACCCGCTTTATGAAGGTCGTAGTTTGCATGTTTCAAGGCCCAGTAGGCTTTGTGCTCGAGCTCGATCGGTAAATGACACGCCTTCCCGTATACAAGCTTGTATGGAGTACACCCGATGGGTGTTTTGTAAGCTGTACGGAAGGCCCAGAGTGCATCATCTAGTTTATCCGACCAGGAAGCACGGTTTTCACCTACTGTCCTCTCAAGAATCCGTTTAATACCACGGTTGGAAACCTCCACCTGCCCACTTGTTTGTGGGTGATACGCGGTAGAAAGACGATGAGTAACACCGTACTTAAGCATGACTTTTGCAAACTGATCATTGCAAAAGTGAGTACAGCGATCACTAATGATGGCACGTGGGGTTCCAAACCGAGCAAAGAGGGATTTCAAGAATTTCACAACTACTCGGGCATCGTTAGTGGGTAAGGCCTTAGCCTCAACCCATTTTGACAAGTAGTCAACAGCCACGAGTATGTATTTGTTTCCACGAGAAGATGGGAATGGCCCCATAAAGTCAATGCCCCAGACGTCAAAGATTTCACAAACTTGAATAGCATTTTGCGGCATTTCGTTCTTTTGTGAAATATTCCCATGACGCTGACAAGCATCACAGGCTTTGACTAACTCGTGGGCATCCTTGTAGATTATGGGCCAATAGAAACCGGAATCAAACACCTTTTTGGCGGTGTAGTTAGGACTATGGTGGCCCCCGGTGGGTCCAGCATGGCAAGCCTTGAGAATATCAGTGGCTTCCTGTCCGTATACACATCGCCTGATGACTTGATCGGCACAGATTTTGAAGAGGAAGGGGTCGTCCCAGAAGTAATGTTTAACGTCTTTGAAGAATTTTTTCTTTTGTTGGGACGTCAACCCCTTCACTATGAAGTTACCCGCATGGTAA
Source organism: Artemisia argyi (assembly GCA_030686995.1). Classification (NCBI taxonomy): domain Eukaryota; kingdom Viridiplantae; phylum Streptophyta; class Magnoliopsida; order Asterales; family Asteraceae; genus Artemisia; species Artemisia argyi. Next base: position 140,814,949 of record CM060692.1, read on the forward strand.
TTTGCAAAGTCGGCAAACCATGGGGTAGTAGAGTCACCACGAAAAGTAACCGCATTGAGTGTCTCGAGAGGAAATGTTTCATTTATTTCCTTTTTCTCGGACACATCTTGATGAGGGTTCTCTAATCGTGAGAGATGATCAGCAGCAAGGTTCTCGGCTCCTTTTTTATCACGGATAATGATATCAAATTCCTGAAGGAGGAGAACCCAAAGTAGAAGCCTCGGCTTTGCATCTTGTTTTGCAAATAGGTATTTCAAAGCCGAGTGATCTGTGTACACTACGCATTTAGTCAAGATTAGGTATGACCGGAATTTCTCGAAGGCATACACCACAGCTAGGAGTTCTTTTTCAGTGGTGGTGTAATGACCTTGAGCCTCAGTCATAGTTTTGCTTGCGTAGTGTATGGGCTGAAAGTATTTTGCTTTTCGTTGCCCCAAGACCGCACCTATGGCAAAATCACTAGCATCGCACATAAGCTCAAAAGGTTGGTCCCAATCGGGGGCAACAAGAATCGGTGCCTCGGTAAGCTTTTTCTTTAATGTTTCAAAAGCTTCGATGCACTCAGGAGAGAAGATGAAAGGAGCATCCTTCTCGAGGAGATGGGTCATAGGCCGGGCAATCTTAGAAAAATCTTGGATAAACCTACGGTAGAAGCCGGCATGACCCAAAAAGCTCCTAACACCTTTTACGGTGGTGGGATGAGGTAATTTGGCAATGACATCGATTTTAGCTCTGTCAACCTCGATCTCGTTTTTTGAAATTTTATGGCCGAGGACAATGCCCTCCTTGACCATAAAGTGGCTCTTCTGCCAGTTGAGACTTAGATTCGTTTCTTTGCAACGTTTAAGCATCTGTTCCAAGTGGGAGAGGCAAGTCTGAAATGAATCCCCGATGACCGAAAAGTCATCCATGAATACCTCCATAGTTTTCCCGATCATGTCGGAAAAAATAGACATCATGCACCTCTGGAACGTGCCTGGTGCATTACATAAGCCGAAAGGCATACGTCTGTAAGCAAAAGTTCCGTAGGGGCATGTGAAGGTAGTCTTCTCTTGATCCTGGGGATCAATGGGGATTTGGAAGTAACCCGAGAAGCCATCGAGGAAGCAGTAGTATTCATTCCCCGCAAGTCTTTCAAGCATTTGGTCCATAAAAGGGAGAGGAAAGTGGTCTTTACGGGTGGCTTCATTCAACTTTCGATAGTCAATACAAACTCGCCAACCCGTGACCAAACGAGTTGGAATCAACTCGTTATCCTCGTTGGTGACAACGGTAATGCCACCCTTTTTTGGAACACAATGAATTGGGCTAACCCAAGGACTGTCAGATATAGGGTAAATCAATCCCGCATCAAGAAGTTTAAGAACTTCTTGTTTGATAACTTCGTGGATTTTGGGATTTACCCTTCTCTGATGTTGCACAGCTGGTTTAAAGTCATCCTCCATTAAGATTTTATGAGTACAAAAGTTTGGGCTTATGCCCTTAATGTCGGAGAGTTTCCAAGCAATTGCTTGCTTGTTTGACTTAAGAACCTTTAGGAGTGCAACCTTTTCCTCATCTTTTAAGTCTTTGGCAATAATGACGGGTAATTTATTATCACCCTCCAGAAATGCATATTCTAGATGAGGAGGCAAGTCCTTGAGCTCAACCTCGGGAAAGTCTTCAGTTATTTCAACATTTTTGACTTCCGCTTTATGAAGTATTTGTGGAGACGGAGAGGGTGAAGGATCGTCATTTAACAATCTTTCAAGGAGAAGAATGTCCCCCTCCGGGTCAAGATAGTTTTCATCAACTCCATCGGGAATTGAGCTATCTTGAGCAAGAAAAGCCTCGAGCTCTTCCAAAAGTAAGTCACTTCCCTCAAACGGAGTGAGGGAAGGGGAAGAGTCGGAAATGATCGGGTCAGTAGAAAGACTGCCACTGGATGAGAAACCAAGGACCTCTTGAGAATACTCCTCAGACGCAACATCGATGACATCAATTCGGTTAACCGTTTCAGCGTCATAGTTGGAAGAGTATCTTGAAGTCTGATCAAGATTGAATGTGATGGCTTCGCCACCAACACGTAGAGTGATTTCTTCTTCGAATACATCGATTAAAGCACGACCCGTTCTTAAGAATCCCCTTCCGAGAATGAGAGGGACTCGTGGGTCAGCATCGAAATCAACAATCACGAAATCTGCCGGAAAATGGAACTTTCCTACTTTCACGAAGATATCTTCGGCAATGCCGAGAGGACGGGATATGGTACGGTCTGCAAGCTCGAGTGTCATGCAGGTCGGAGTGAGAGTAGGTAGAGAAAGTCTTTTCCAGACTGTGTAAGGCATCAGGTTAATGCTTGCGCCAAGATTGGCCAAGGCAAAACATTCAACCATCCCCGGGAAAATACAAGGAATGAGAAATTTCCCGGGATCTCCAAGCTTTTCGGGAAGCTTTTTCAAGAGCACTGCTGAGCAATGCTCATTAAGAGAAGTTTTTGCCATCTCACAGAGTTTTTCTTTGTTGCTTATCAGATTTTTGATTGTCGAAGCAAACTTAGGCATGAGAAGAAGAGCGTCCGCGAAGCTAATATCGAAATGCAATTCTTGGAAATTTTGATAAAATTTTTCCATCTGATGATTAGCTCTTTCGCGGTTCTTTTGATCATTCACACGTGAAGGATATGGAATTGAAGGCTTAGGATCATTCTTTGGGATTTCATCCGAACTCATAGGAGGATCAAATACAACTTTCGGCTTACGAGCCGGGACCGGGACAACTTGAGGGTGGACGTTGTTGATACCTCCGTTATTAGTAGGAAGTACCGTGTCCGTAGTAACCTCAGGTTCACGTTCCGCTACCTTAGGAGGAGAAGAAGAGGTAGAGGGAATCGAGGGTCCATTGTATGATACCCCACTTCGGGTAGTGATCGCCTTGACATCGCCCCTCGGGTTAGCGATCGTGTTGCTTGGTAGTGTACCCGAGCCCGAGGGTCGATCATTTAAAGACTTCTGAAGATCAGAGATCGTCTTGATCAATAACCGATTCGTTTCCTCTTGTGCTTTCATGAATTGTTTAATCTCAGCATCGGAGGAAGACGAGGGTGGAACAACGTTTTGATTTTGAACAGGGGGATTTTGAACACGGTTGTTTTGAAAATTCCCTTGATTTTGATTGTTGTTACCCTGAAAATTGTTTCTCTGATTGAAATTTCCCTGATTGTAATTTCCTTGATTCTGGTTTCTTTGAAAATTTCCTTGAAAACCTTGGTTTTGATTGCCATTTTGAAAATTGTTTTGATTAAACTGGCCTTGATTTTGGTTCGGGTTTTGGAAATTTGAGTTTTGACCTTGGTTAAAATTCTGATTCGAGTTATGGTTTTGATTTTGGTTAAAACCGGGAGGTCCGAGAAAATTATTGGAACGATAGCTTAAGAGATTACGGTCCCCTTGCGGTTGGTAAGAATTACCCCCCGTGTTGTAGGAACCGTTAGCAGCATAAACGTTCTCTTGAGGAAATTCAGCAGTAGCTGGACACTCGGAATACAGATGTGGGCCCCCACAAGTTTCACAACTTCGGGCCACGGCTTTTACTTGTTGATTTTGAACCTGATGTTGCATCGTTTGGTTCATTCTCAACACAGCCGTAGAAATATCATCCATCTTTTTGGTAAGAGCAATTATTTCAGGAGATGATGATGAGGGAGTAACTGAATTACATGACGCATCCTTCTCCGCAGAGGAATCCCAAAAGTTATGATGGGCAGTCATGTTTTCAATCAAGTCATAGCACTCCTCGGGACGCCTTTTCATAAAGGTCCCACCACCAGCAGCATTGAGAATGTCTCGGTGCCTCAATGTCAGACCATTATAGAAGGTATCTATGATGGTAACTTGTAACATATTGTGGTTAGGGCACCGATCAATGGCTAGCTTATAACGCTCCCAAGCCTCAAAAAGAGACTCATCGGGACGTTGCTGGAAGTTGCTGATATCATTTCGTAACTTGGTAACCATGGATGGTGGAAAATATTTTGCTAGAAACTTGGTTACCATTTCATCAAAGGTACGAATAGAATTCTTTGGGAGTCGGTCAAACCATGCAGTGGCATGATGAGTGAGAGAATAGGGGAAGAGGTACAGCCGAAGGGCATCATCGGTGACACCATGCTGTTTCATGCTTTGGGTGACCGTAAGATATTTGTCAAGATGCTTGTTGGCATCGTCACCCGGTAATCCGTGAAACTGACACGAATTCTGGACTTGTTGGATCATGTGATGCTTGAGGCCAAAGTCCGCAGCCCCAATAGTGAGTGGTGCAATAGGCCCACCCCGCCCTTGCATGGTAGGCTGGCACAGCTCCTCCATCGTTCGGAGATCGGGAGCTGGCTCATCCCTAGGAGGGTCAGGGGGTGGTAATAGTGGTGGTGGTGGCCCAGCGGCCATTTCGGTTTCTGTATTAGAACGTAGCTCGGGTACGTCTTTCTATTTTTTATTCTTTGCTTGAGACCGAGTGCGCATGCACTAAAAACAATTTTTCAACACAAGTTCGAGGCAAAACCACAGTGAACTTAAACCAGCAATCACAAGTGAATGGCTTCTTTGAAAAAGGTACACCACTCACAGGGATATAAAGGCAAGTTTTAATCTTAAGTTTGGGAACTTATTATGGGTTTATTAATTGATTTGAAAAAACTGTTTTAGGCTTATGGGTGTGTGTGTGCAGAAAACTTGGGAAATATTTTTGGAACTGATTCGTTAACCGAAATCGTCCCTTTAAGATTACTCGCAGGCTGGCGGGAGGAAGTAAATAGGTTTCCTCTTCAGTTCGCAATTTAATGTCAGAACTTACCTTAAACCAACTGTTTCAGGTTGTAATCTTAAAGAACACGAAGTAATTTAACTTCACAGTTTGTTTTTGATTGTTTTTAATTTTTTTGGTGTTTTCAACACTTCAGGAGAAGTGTTAATGAACGTTTTTTTGATATGATTATGTTTTTACAAAAACTTTTTACAGGGAGGGTTTTGAAAACCACTAAACTTAAAACGATTTTGTAAAACACGCAACAACCTCCCCGGCAGCGGCGCCAAATTTTGATTGGTTCAGAGCAGTCAGATTATTATTGACCAAGGTCAATAAGTCAAAGATAGCCTAGAATCAATACTCCGGTGATAGTGTAGTGTTTCCCCGGGTCGTTAAAGTCCCGACGAGATTGAAATGGTGCTTTTGGAATCGTTTATGAGTGAGTGGGACTGAGGACAGTAGCCCAGATGATATGGAATTGATTTTGCTAGTGTTATTTTGGTATTGGTACACAGATATAATATTCACAATAATCAGATACCAGATATATGCACAAATTCACAATTAAGATCACGTATCGGACTGGAAAAGTGGGTTTTTGGTAATTATCAAACTACAGGGGGTGCTTTTGACACTTTTTCAAACTTGAAAATTAAAAATGAAAATGAAATTATGAAAATGATTAAAATACTATTTAAATATTATTTAATTAATTAAACTATTTAAAATCTAAATTAAAACCTAATTTAAATTAACTAAAAATGACAAATGATTTAAATTAAACTAAAAATTAACAAAAATATTTTCTAAACCTAAATTAGAACTTGAAGAAAGTATAAAAAAATTAAAAATAATATTTTTGTCTTTTTGTGGCTTTGTTATTAATTAAAAGCTATTTAACTTAATTAAACTAATTAAACTACTTTTAATTAATATTAATACTAAATTAACTTAGAAAATTAAGATGAAATTTCTAACTTAACCATCACTGGAATCCTATAAAATTATAAAAACTCTAAAAATTATGTTTTAAGATTAAACAACTAATTATTTACCTTTTAATTAACTTAAGTCTATTTTAAACAAAATAAAATAAGGAAAATAGAAAATGAACAGTAGAATCTCAAATTTTATTTTCTAAAAACTTATTAGACTATATTAGAACTAGGAAAATTATAAAAACTAAATTTAACCTTATAAAAACTAATTAAGCTATTTAATATTTGATATTAATTAATAATAAAGAAAATTAAAATTAAATCTAATGAACACTAAATGACAAAATAAAAATCTGAAAAAATTATCAAATTTTGAACCTTGCTATGAACCATTTTGCTATTATGCACCTTCGATTTGAACCTCATGATATGAATATTTGATTTCGACCTTCGACTTGAACCATTGCTATAATTCCTTTGTATGATCCATATTTGATTGATCCATTTTTGTCATAATTTGCTTGATATTTGTTGCTTGCTATAGTTCTTATTCTTATAGCATTCCTATGCTCTATTTGTTGCCCATTATTTGATTAATTTGTAGCCAGTCATGGGGAGTCCATGGCCTTGCCACTGATGCACCAGTGGTATTGACACTATCTGTGGAGGTGGGTTTTAGTCCACAACGTTCCCTTTAAGCTAGCTATTCAGGCCTATATTTATTATTGTATATGTTTACTTAGCCTAGAGCTTTGTGCATATATATTTGTTTTTGCAGGGAGCGTATGGATGCATCCTAGGTACTTTGTTTCGTTTTGAATTTGGTGAATGGGTATGTGTGTGCAATACACTCCATTTCACATTTGGTACATCGAGCTAGCTACTCTATGTACAATTTGATATATGATTGTTGGGCATTTCTGTTACTTCTACTATATATGTGATCCTTTTTGTTCTACCTTCATTATTGTTATTGACATATGCTTTTCCTTAGTTCATTTGTTTACACTTATGATTCGTTCCATTTTTCTTTGATTCATTTGATATCCCTTGTACGTATTTATGTTGATTCTATCATATGTTCCATATTCTTTGATATTCGTCTCAATAGGTTTGCTTCGATTCATATCGGATTCACTTTCGTTTCCCTTTTGTTATTAGCTTTTGTTTGTTTATATCTGTTCACTGGGCTTTTTAAGCTCAGCCGCATTTCTTTTCCTGTGGCAGGTTATTTAGAAGGAAGCTGGGTTTGAGGGAAGAGTGCTTAGGAGCTTTTAGTGGACTACACGGTTAATAGCTCCCCATGGATTAGAGATGGACTTAGAGATTTCTCTTTTGGTTCTTAGTTTGTAATTAGTTTGGAAGTTGTTATGCTTAGTTTTACCACCTTATCATTTATTAGATTTGCTTTGTAACCCTTATATTATTTAATGTATTCCGCTTGCTTATATTCTGATTCAACCCCGTAATGTTACACTTTGGCCCTTTTTGGGTTGGGGTGTTACAGTTAAAGAAAAAGAATCAAATGATAAAAGGATAAGAAGATTATTTTTAGTTTTTCGTATCATAAAAACAAATCAAAATAAAAGTGAAAATCAAATATGAAAAAGAAAAATATTTTTGGATTTTTAATATTTATTGAAAAACAAATCTCAAACTTTTATTTTCTTTTTTTAAACGTTACTTTTATTGTAATTGTTTCCTTCAAAACTACTCGCGACGAAACGAGAGAAAAGAATTTTCCCGCTTAATCAATTGTTGAATTGAAGTAATCCGATAAACAACTAATTTCATGTTTTTCTTATGTTGTAAGGTTTATTTGGTTTACAACGCCCTCCCTTACACGGGAGAGTCGAGGCTGTAACTTTATTATTTTTTTTGGTATTTTTGTAAACACTTTAGGAAAAGTGTTTTGAATTTTTCAATTTTTATAAAAATATATACAAAATAGAGGAAGGCTTAACAAAATACGATTTTTCAAAACAAATATTCAAAAACTCACTTCGACCTTCCCCGGCAGCGGCGCCAAAAATTGATTGTGTGAAAATCAACTTATTATAGTATAGTAGTATAGTATCGAAATGATCCGCGTGAAATATGGATCGCCCGAGTCGTATCCGAGTGAAGGTGAATAGAATCAAGAATATTGATTCGTGAAAATCGTGAATTGAGAAGTGGAAAAGAGAAAATAGCAATCAAGTAATTCAATTATTAACTAAATATGATGAAATATGCAAAATGTACAAGCTAGTAATGTACCAAAATTGAAAACGTAAAAACGGAAATGCAAACGCGTTTATTAAAACGTAACTTTTAACGAAAAATGATCCTACGAACGTGAAATAATTTTCTAAAAATCTTAAACTACTAAAATGAATTTCCAGAAAAAGAAAATTATTTTTTTGACTTTTCTTTTAATTTCTATGAATTTATTTTGAGTTTTGTATTTTTAAATGAATTAAAAATGAAAGAAAATAGAAAAATAAAGTGGAAAAATGAAAATTTAATTCTGAAAAATCTAAAATTTTGAAAAAGAATTTCTAAAAATATTTTTGAATTTTTCACAGCTTTTTCTGAATTTTTATGGATTTTTGTTGATTAAAATCTAATTAAAAATGATTAAAATCAAGAGAAAATTAAGAAAAATACTAATACGCTTTGGAAAAATCTGGAAAAATTCCAGAAAATCAAAAATAATAAAAAGAACTTGGAGAAAAATTTTGGAATGAAAAGAAACTATTTAAGTGCTTATTTATTACAAACTGCTTATTCACAAGTGCTTATAAATAAGCACTTGTGAACAAAACTGAATGAAACCTTGAAAACAGACTCCTTATGATAAAATTTGCTCAGATATGCAATGAATGAACAAATGCTAGCACATAAATCCACAAAAGCACCAATACAATGCAATAAGCTCAAATGATAAGCTCAATGAATTAAGTAGAACAAGCACAAAGTCTTACAGAAGCCAATCAATGATACACAATCCTAAATCTACTCACATTAAACTTAGAAACAATCAGCAAACACAGAAATAAGCCTAAATAATCAAATACAGGCCTATAAAACTAAAACAGAACCCTGTCTCAATCAAGCTTATAAACAGGCCCAATAAGCTCCAAAATTCAAATAAATGGGGGCAAAATCTAGACTGAATAGCCGAGATTCAAAATCAACCAAAAACTCTGTCTAAATGAATTAAACTCAGGCCTAAAATGTATCAAGTTCAGCAGTCAATGAACCACAAGCTCTGATTTCAGTTGACTTTTTAATGACCTTAAAACTTTGACTACTATGAATTTTAACAACTTAATCTTCTCCTAAACTGACGTAATAAGTGACAATGTAACTACTATAAGCTATCTTAACAACTTATGCTACTTCTATTGGTGATTATGCAACTAATAAGCCTAACTGATAAAACATATGAAGGAATTAAAGTGATTTTTGATTTTTTTTTTATGAATAACCTATTAGTATTATGCAACTATTATTCTAATATAACCCTATGTGTGGAATCTTACCAAACAACACCAGCTCAAGCAAAACCTAGCTTAGCTGATTACCTTTTACCAAACAGCCTTATAAGTGACTAATTACACTAGATCTAATAGATATAAGCGTCAAATTACCACAAAAATGAGCCAAATCAGTCATACAAGTTATTATACCAACAGATCAACAACAAACAACAACAATCTAACATCAAATCCTAGTATCTTAGATCCAAAACAAGTATCACAGTCAACTATTGTAAGACTAAACTTGTACAATAAAGAAAATATTGATAAATCCAACTAAATAATAATCACTACTATCAACTAAGCATCAAATTAACATGAATCAAACAGTACAAACTAGAATAACCAGATCTAAACTAATTCTTTTAATAGAACCAAAAATAAAGAAAATACTCATAAAGTTCTTCCTCCTCAGCCACAATTGAGGAGGTTCACTATGCTTGCCTGTCTTTAGACAGGCCAAGTGCATCCCAATCTCACTTTAGACTGCCAAATTCACCACAATTCACCTCCAATTGTCTCAGTAACATCTATTTTCTGTCTTAAGTTGCTATTGAGCAATGAATGAAGCTCACAGATTCCCAAATAAGCTACTTAACTAAAAATTTATTGAAAATAGATTTATTAAACTCTTTTGTGACTTATGCAGAAAGGATACAAACTTATTTTTTATTTATTTTTTATTTTTTTTCTTATGATTTTTATGTATTAATTTGTAATTGATATAAACTGATATGAAATTGAAAATGTAGTTTTTAAGCTAAGTAAGAATGAAAATAAGCTGAATAGAACAAGTTATAAAACTCTAAACTATCAATGATAAACTACAAACTAATCAACAATTTAAAGAAAAAACTGAATTTTATTAAAATATAAACTGAAATTACAATAGCTAGACTAAGTACAATTTGAGATATGAAAATGGCAGAGCTTCGCTGCTAGACTAACTACACACTAAAATGGCTAAAATGGACCTCTATATATAGGAGAGTTGAGAGTCGGGGTCTCGGATTGCAAAGCTGGCAATCCGTGTGACATGTTCTTGTTTACATCATCTCATACCCGTTTGATCAATCCAATCCTTGCCCAAACTGATATCAGCCCTTGATTAAGTCTCTATGACGCGTCCACACCAATAGCAGCTTGCCATCTGTCGTCTTTGTGCTTTTTAGATACTCTAACGCATGCTGACACCCACTGATACTTCTAGAAGCCCCTTGATTTAACAACTCTACCCTTAATTGCGGTGATTTTTTGTACGGAGTAATTAGGGTTCATGAGGGCTGGTAAAAAACAATTGGGGAAAAAGGTAAAGCGGGGTAAGTATTTTATATTTGTTTGACCTCTTTTTGACTTTATTGACCCGTTGGTATTGGTTTGACCAAGGGTGGATTGGGTCGGGTTTTGGGCTATGTGTTTGGTATGGGCTTTTGGTTTTTTGTAATATGAATTGGATATTAAACTTGGACCCAAAACAGATTTTGTATTTAGTAAATTTCAAGGACTAATTTTTAATTTCATGAAACTTTGAGGACTGATCTTGCCTGAATTCCAAAGTATCTTTCAAGGGTAAATTATGATAATAATGTTTCTCCAAGGGTTGACTTTGTCCTTTTTCTTCGTAAATTCCATGAGGGACTGAATATGTCAAAACTGAAAGTGCAGGGACCAATTTTTGCAATTCTTCAAACTTCACACAAGGATCACTTTAGCTCATATATCAAACTCTGAGGACTCTTATAAGCTCAAATTGATTTCCAGCTTGACTTTCTGACTCCAACTACTCTCATGCTCGTTATTGCCGGGTTTCTGCTTGTTTTTCGTCATTTTGTGAAATATCCTTACCTGCACATTCACAAACATAAAACACACAATTCTTTGGCATTTGTTAGCATAAATAGTCTATTTGGGTTGATATTTGACCATGAAAAGGTATGTGAATTAACACATACCAAGACTCAATTGTAGTAGAAAGGGTAAAGATAAGAAGACCCTCGACACAATCCCAAGAGTGGATTAGATTCTTGTGATTCTTCACTTGCAAAGAGATGTATTCTTTTAAAGATGTTAGTGTGATAAACTAAGAACATAAGATAGAACTAGAGGATTAGAGAGAAAGAATGTAGAGAGAAAGAATAAAGGCAAGGGCGAGGAATACAAGAGCCAGGGTGGGGTATTTATAGGCAAAGACCCAACTTGGGAAAGATTTACCGAGACTGGCGCGTCTCCCATGCGTCAACGCTCGAGCAGCGCGCCAGGACCTCTGTAACATTTTCCCAACTTGGGCATTTGGCCTAATAAATACCTAACCTTGCTAAACTCCCAATTGTATTTCACACATTTAAACCTTAACATTAATCATTCTAAGGTTTACCAAACCAAATAGCCAATTTGTAAAATGTTTTGTAAAGTATTTACGAAAAACCAATTACCAAAGATAGAAAGGTAGAAAGGGTAATTGGGTAGGGGTAGAATAGGTATTCCTCACATGGCATAAAAGAGAGAAGAGAATATGCCATGGGATATTCCTCTATAGGGAAGAGTGAGTGAGGTTAGGTTAAGAATGAACCATGGTTAAGTTAGGTGTAACCAATGTTGGATTAGAGAGGTTTGTGTAAAGAACAAACCATGGTTGGGTTATAAGTGAACCATGGTTGGGTTAAGAGAAGAATATGCTAAAGAATATTCCATTTCTTGGGGAAGAAGGTGAAATGGATGGTTGAGATGTGTTTGTTTGAAATGGATGGTTAGGATGAAGAGTGTGTAAGGAATATAAGGTATGAGTTAGATTGTGTAAGAGTGAAGAGATGTGTGTAAGGGAATATGTAAGAATGGGATGTGATGGGGAGCCTAGTATGTGTAGAGAATGAGATGGTTGTGAGTAGTGTATGTATTTTGAAAATAAAGGTGTTGGGAGTATAAGGAATATGTTGTAAAGATGGGATGTGTGTAAGAGTGTAAGGAATATGTAGGATTGATAAGATGGGGAGCCTTGTGTATGTGAAGAAGGGTATGTGAGTGAAGTGTGTGTATATTGAATGTAAAGGTGTATGTATGTGAGTGTGTATGTGTAAGTATGTGTGTGTATAAGAAAATATATGGGAAAAGTGTAAAGTGGAAGGAATGTTGTAAAAGGGGAATCTTGTATGGGAGTTTGGGAGACAAAGTTGTAAGGGTGTAAGGAAATATTAGAGAATGTTCGAGATGAGATTTAGGGAAGGATTTTGGGAGGTTTGGTGATTTTGTCTTTTGTGAAAGAGTGATTAAGAGATAATCAAATTGTCATTAGGAAGAAAACAATTTGGACAATTGTGATTATAGGTTGAGAAAATCAAAGGTTACTTATAATCTCAAGTAACTCGCCGTCGAGAATTCATAATCTCATAACTCGTGACTTTCCACGACTCGACGTATTCAACTAACACCTTGGTCCAAACAATCCAAGTGATTTGCCTTGATGTAAAGCATATCCCATGCGGGAAAGGATGCGTTTATGCAAAGTGACATTTGACTTAGTTTGACCAATAAGGGAGTAAACCCGTTACGTGATTAGAGAAGACGTAAGAACGGGTTATGCGCATATGAATGCTTTCACTTGATGTCATGTGAAATATATAAACTCCCTAGGTTTAGAAAAGCCTTGGCTAGAGGCGAGAGTTAGAAAACTTGAGTTGGCGTTTTCCCAAAAACGGGTATTTTAAAAGTTGGATCTTTCTAATCCCAAAGCTCGTTTCGAGTTTTCTCAATTATGCACATAGCATATTCATACCTATATTGAAAGATCCACATTTTTCGGGTAAGGGGAAACCAACTTTCAAAATTCGTCCCGACATTCATAGAAGCCTAGCGCGTTGTCTACGCATTGACGCGTGGTCAGCGCGTCAGGAGCAGACATGTGAGTCGGTGAATTTTGGCTAACGTTTGTTATTTTATGTGTTTCGAAGGTTTATTTGTCATCATTAAAACATTAGGAGATCTCGTCAATGTTTCCTCAACAAAGAGTTTGGATAACACTCAAACAAACCATTCAATTGTATGTTTTACTATGTGAGTTAGTACAAAAATGTATAGAGAGAACTCGAGTTAATGGATATCCCTTGATAAGTGAGATATGTATTCTATTTATAGAGAGACATTTAGGGATTAAGGATAAACCTCACAAGAATGATCAAACGGTTGTTAGTAAGGTCACGTGTTATTCATTTGTGGTGAAGATAAGAAAGACAGATGTTGTGCTCTCATTGGTTCATACCAGGTCATAGCCACCACCTCTATTCTTGATAATATGTCCCCCATTGTCATATGTTAAAGAGTATGTCATGACCGTTAGCGACAGTTGGGATACAGTTGTCCCATGTGCACTTGGTACATGCCTGAGAGGTCTTCTCAGGCTAGGTGTATCCTTAGAATTTAACTGGGCTTTCTGGCAGGCTTGACTTTGGCGTATAGTTATTTGGCTTAGACGATATATTGATATGCTATCAAAAAACTTAGATAGAACCCGCTCCCATCTCATTTCTCATTAGATTTCCTAAAAACAAGACTCACAATCACTTCATCATTTATCTTTTATGACAAACCAACAATGTAAAATGGTGTAAGATGAATAACATATACTTTATGATGGAAGTGTTTAAAGAGTTGGAAGATCGAAGGAAAATAAATTCGTCAAGAAAATAGAAACATGATGATCAGTTCCGAAGGAAAAAGAAATTATGCTTATATATATATTTAAGCATGTGACTACCAACCTTCGGTCATGTTTCCAGTTAACATCTTTGGAGGTTTCTGCAGGTCAGCCACCCTTACCACATTTTACCACTCAGAACTTTTAAACACAACTAATCTGACATAAAAGGGCCCGTATTAATTAGTGGTAATATTGTTATAGATTTTTCGGGGAAATATAATGTAATAGAGAAACTCAATCTGGATACCCCATAACTGAGTTGTCTTAGCTCCAACATAACTGAGTTGTTTGTAAATGCATTCAAGTTGTCACTTTTTCATATTAAAAAGGAAAAAGTTGCTAATTATCCCATTTAGGGGTGGCAATTTATGACCCGACACGAAACCCGACCTGAAACCGACACGAAACCCGACCTGAAACTAACACGAAAATTAACAGGTTCGGGTTGAGTCTAAATAGATTTCGGGTCGTGTTTGGGTCGATCCATCTAACCCGTTTATTAAGTAGGTCAGGTTTGGGTTGGAAATAAATTAAGCGTGTCGACCCGCTAACCCATTTAAGATTTTTTTTCTTAAATAAAAAATTATTTATATTTTATAATACGGGTTAAATGGGTTAAACAGATCGACCCACAAACTTATTTAACCCATTTAATGTACCAACTTTAGTATATAAACGGATTACATGGGTCAACCCAAAACCCATTAAACTAATTAAACCTGTGTAACCTATTTAACCCACCAACCTAAGTATATATACGGGTTAAATGGGTCAGGTTCCAGTTATATGTAAACAAGTTAGGGTTGACATAGCTGACCCGATTATTTAAATGGGTCAGGTTTTGGTTGGGGTTTTTTGACCCGCCAACCTATTAACCCGAACCCTACCCGACCCGAATTGTCGCCCCAAATCCTATTGTGTGTTAAGTAAAAGTGATTAACCGTGCCACATAATACCCCCGGTACTTGTCACTATACTATACTACAACGATCAGGTACACTGCCTGGCGGGGATTGCAAGCTTCTCAAGATCCCTTGAGAGGTAAAACCTGGTGCGAGGGCTGATTGATGCTAAACCACCAACTTATATTGACCAAAGAATGGTCAATAAAGTCAAATAGCCTAGGTCAATGCTCCGCGGAATATAGTGGTTTCCCCGGGTCGTTGTGTCCCGACGAGGTGTGAATGGCTAACAAACGGTTATGTGATCGGGTGAATTTGGATGAAAAAGGGGTTTGTGATTGATTGAACTGAGGAATATACGAAGAAATAGCTTAAACAAGCTATCTGAATAAGACTTGAAAGTAAGAAAAACCAGAAACGATTAAAACTTAAAAACGCGTACGTTACGTTTAAATAAAACGTAAACGTACGAAATAAAAAGTAAAAACGAAAATCTGAAAACACCCAGGGGGTGAAAATGACTTTTTTACAAACTAAAAGGTAAAAGAAAATTTTTAGAAAAAGAAAATTAATTTTTACACTAATTAATTATTTAATATTAATTAAAAACTATTTAATACTTAATTATTAATATTTAAACAACTTAAATATAATACAATATTAATTAAATACTAAAAAGGTGAAAATAAAATTTCTAAAATTATAAAATAACTAAAAATAAGTTTTAAAAATAAAAATAAGTATTTTTGTCTTTTTGTGATTTTTCTATTAATTAATTACTAATTACCTAATTAAACTATTTTAAATTAAGAAAAATAGCAAATGAACAGTAAAAATTCTAATAAAATTTATAAAATTATTTTATAACATACAAAAGCTATAAAAAAATATAAAAACTAGGTTTTGCTTAATAAAAACTAATTATGCTATTTTAAACTAATTATTATTTAATAATTAATAAAACTAAGATTAATTCTAATAAATACTAAAAGATAAAATAAAAATCTGAGAAAATTATTATAAATACTTTAATATATGAGGAATTTAATAAAAATATAAAAATGACAAGTACTTAGTTAAAATCTAAAAATGAAAAATAAAATTTAATTTACATTAAATAGAAACTATCACTTATAAAATAAATTTGATTTTCTGGATTTTCTTTTTGGAAACTTGATTTATATCTAAAAATGAAAAACTTTTGTGAAAACAAACTTTTTGGAACTCAAATATAAGCACAACAAGTGCTTATTAGCTTGACAGTTGACTTTGTTTGACCAAATGGTAAAATGAGCTGAATTGGGCTACAGTGGGACCCACAAAGGGTAAGTCTTGTCCAAATAAGTTAAGTTAACTTGAATAAGCTGGAAAAAGCACAATTGAATCTCAGAATAAGCTATAAGCACAAAATAAGCAACACCAAAACCAAATCTGACTCAGAAAGAGGGACAAGTTTGAGGCCTTGATTTAGGTGGGTCCCAGTGGTATCTAGGTCAAACCCAAGGTCAATCTCACTTCTCTGGTAGGAGGGTGGTTTAGGGGAACCAAAAACAAGGGCTGAGGATCACTATGGTGGTCAGAAAACCACCATCAAATGGTGGTGGTGGGTGGTGGTTCTGTGCAGCAGGGGCAATACTTGCCCTGCAGGTGTCTTTGGGGCAAAGTGGGGCCCACACAAAAATTCTCAAAAATCAAAGAACCATGGGATCTTGAAGATGGTCTGGTAGACAACAAATAGAAACAAGATTCAAGCCATGAAAGTAACCACAAAAATCAAATAAATTCTTTGAACTTTTGTGAAAATCTGAACAAACAAACTTTGACTTTTTGATAAAGCTTGGCTAAATTGACTTTTATGAAATTTGGGCTTAATCTACTGATTACACATGTTATTATAAGCTATTAGAAGATGAAAATAAGCTAGAACACTAACTAATGAAAAGATTTGAGTTGGTTTAGAACCAAATACCTTGACAGTTAACTGTCAAGGTGATTTAAGAGATGTTTTGACTTTTTGCAAATTGACCTATGCATTTTATGCCTAATCTAACCTAATTGTACCTATTTGAGACTGAATCAGCTAAAAGAAACACCACAAGCACCCTGTGACTAATCCTAAACAGCAAATCCAAACACACCCTTATATGGCTGTTATGACAGTTATGTAATTTTTATGAGACAAACCTATAACCTAAACCATGAAACTTACTTATGGATTCATACTAACATTAAACTACCAGAAATGAACCAATATAAACAGGAAATGAACAATATGAGCAATGAGTACTAAATTATAGGAAAATGCTTACAAAGCTTCACTGAGATCAAAGAACAAGGACCAAATAACCATCCTATTGATCTCCACAGACCTACTAACCCAAAAGCATTCCAAATTGAACCATGCTTCAAGCTTCATTCACCTCTTCACTGGTTTTTTTTTATATTACCTATTTAATGGATTTTTTTGAGTATTTTTGAGTTTTTAAGATAAACTGCTTATTAAGGTTTATGATAGCTTTAATAAACTATATTGAAGCTTAAGTGAACTTCCTACATCCAGAATGACAACTAGAAGCAATCAATTAGACCATCTGAGATTCTTTGAAATAAAAGGAAATTGCAGAAACTAAGATTGATACTGAATGGTTAAATTAATACTTGCAAAAGTTTAGAAAATACACTGAAACAACCTATTACATGATCTTTTAGCAGAATTTTACATTTAAAAAAGGAAACTTAAAACAAATGACTACCTAAACTACTTTCTAACTACCTACTGCTACAACTAACACTTTTTCTTCTCTCTTTTCTTTTCTTTTATAGTCCTCGAGTGAAACCTTGACTTTCCCACACCTTTTATGACCGTTGGATTGGCTTCTATCATCTCAACCGTTCAAATGAGTATTGGCGGGAAATGGAGTTGGGCAGGGTTAAGTGTTTCTGGTGAGGTAATTAATGAGGGGGGGGGTTGGTTTGGGTTGGTGAATGTATTTATGATGGTTGGTGAGTGTTTTGTGGAAGAGAGGAGGGGGGATGGGAAACACAGTTGCAGGTTTCATGGAGGATGGGGTAGGGTGAACAGTAGCGAGGGTGTGAGTGGTTTGACTGAGGTCAAAGACGGGGTGAGTTATTAGTTTAGGGAGGTGGGCCGGTTGTGATGGGCTTTGGGTGGACTCATGGATCAGGCCAAGTTGTTTGGTTTGGTATTGGTTTATATGTTTGATTTGTATTACTAATAAAACCTTAAGGACCAAACATGTAATTATGCTGAAAATAAAGGGCCTGAATTAGCAAGTCTCAAAAGATATCAAAGGGACTAAACTTGCCATGTTTAAATAACCAAAGGACCAAAAATGTAATTTTCCCATTTTAAATCACCCGGGGACTATTTATGCCAATTTTCAAAATATAGGGACCAAACATGTAATTTCCACAAAACTTTCACCCAGGGACTAAAAATGATCCTTGTGACTTTCCCAAGGACCAAAAGTGATTTTTCTTTCAAAATTATCCCACCAGGGATTGAATCTGCCAAAATCTGTAACTCTAGGGACTAATTTGTAAATTTCCAAAACTTTCCAATTTTTCACCAAAGGACAAAATATGACAACTTATAATTGTAAAAGGACCTTTGGTGATAATTTTCTATATTTTGAATATCCAGGGACTAGTTTTGTCATTTTTGAAAGTCGGGGGACTGAAATTGCCAATTTTGCAAACTTTGTACGTTTTTCATTTGTTTTTACTCGTTTTGCATCTAAAACATATAAAACACAATTTTGAAATATTTTCAGTATTTTGATGCATTACTGAGTGTTTTTGTATATTTTGCAGTTCAGATTAGACCAAAAATGATGAGTGTTTGAGCACTCATCAAGGGCGCAATCCCGCGTATCAAGTTTTTGGTGCCGCAGCCCGAGGAATAGTTATTGTCTAGGTTAGAATTTCTTTTTACTAGGTCTACTTGCTAGATTCCTTTCTAGTAAGTTTTTTATTTTTATTTTTAGGTTTTTTTTAGTCTATCTTATTTCTTCGTTCCTTTGTTCGGTAACCATTACCATCCGACATCATGGAAGGTGGTAATATCTTTGAACCCATCAACCCACAATAACAAAACCACCCACAAAACTCGCCACTAGCAAACCAACCTCCTACACCCCGAAATTTAGGAGGGTATTCCCGTCCTAGCCACCAAGGCTATCGAAACACCATTGAGCTCACTCAAGGAGCCAATCTGTCCCCCTTGCGATCCGACACCATCCGGTTGGTGCATAGCGGATGTGCGTTCCATGGACTTCGTTCTGAAGATCCTAATCAACATCTTAAGGATTTCCTAAAAATCGTAGATTCCATAGACCTTGATGTTGCAACTAGAGAGACGACCCAATTACGTCTATTCCAATTCTCTCTACGTGACCAAGCTAGTCAATGGCTTGAACATTTACCCGCGGGATCCATCACCTCTTGGGATGATCTTACTTCTTGTTTCCTTGCTCAATTTTTCCCACCAGGGAGAACTACCAAGCTTAGAAATGATATCTTGATGTTCCAGCAACGTCAAGGTGAAACTCTATATGAAGCATGGACTCTTTTCAAGGACTTACTCCAAAAAGTCTCTCATCATGGCATACATCTTTGGCTCCAAGTCCAAATCTTCTACCATATCGATCTCTCCACAAGGCGAACCATTGACCAATCAGCCGGTGGTAAGCTACGTGATCTAAGTGCGGAAGAATCATGGGAACTCATATAAGATCTTGCTCTCTATGACAACGAAAGTTGGAATGATCCCCGTGATTTGAACAAAACGGTCAAGGCAATATCTTTTCCTTCGAACAATTCTAGCACTCCCGACCGTAGGATCATGGAACTTGAGGACCAAGTCAAGTTTCTCATGAAATCCTATGAAGCTCCTAAGCCTTCAAGCCAAGTGAACAAAATCACTTCTTCATGCGAATTATGCAGTGGTCCCCATGACACTCGTGATTGCGTGGAACTCCCCGGACAAGCTTTTGCGGATTACGCATCCTCACATACCGACGAAGCGGGAGACAAGTGGTACACTTTCAAACCCGAGCCAAACCCTTACGGTGATTCCTCACCCGAACCTTAGGTGGAAACAAAACCAAAACATGCCCCAAAACAATTCTTCCAATTCGCCTAATCGTTACCAACCAAACGGTCCACCCTCTAACCGTACTTTCAACAACAATCCTTCCAATAACTATGGTAGTACCAATAATCTTGAAGGATTGATGTCCAAGTTTATGGCATCTCAAGAAGCTCGCATAGCTAAGTTTGAAACCGAATTCAATCAACAACAAATGGAGATGACCAATAAAATTGACAACTTGTTGAAAGCCCTCAGCAACCAAGTGCTAACTACACCTAGGAAGGACACTAGGGACACTAGTAGCGGAATCCAAATTAAGGACCCCTCATCATCCAAACACGTCCACTTTGTTAATGTTGTCACCATTAAGCCAATAGATAAGAATATAGAAGAAAGTGACAAGGATGAAGTTGGAATAGAATCTGGACCTAAGGATGAGATTAAGGAAGTTAAGGATATTAAGGAAGGAAAGTTAGAGGAAGTATAAAATGTAGAGGAATACTTTGATAAGTTACCCACCAAGGAAGAACGGGAATACCATAAGGATCTATTCGATGACCCCGAGACACCATACGTCCTTGGTTCACCACTTATCAAAGCGGGTGATCCCTCTAACATCAACATACCATGCAATATTGGGTATATGCATGTATGGAAAGCTTACATCGATCTTAGGTCTCCCATAAACATTATGACTAGGGCCTATTATAATTGGGTAATGAAGAAGCAACTTGGATATAGGATGATGCCCGACACGGGTTGGATGAGCAACTTTGTAGGAAGAGTGAAAGGATTACATGTCTCTGTAGGAAACTTCACTTATGTTACCAACTTTGTGATTGTAGAGGATATTCGTCCGGTAATAGATGGTTGCCTAAGTCAAGTAGTGTTCGGAAAACCATTTGTTGAAGCCTCTAAAATGAATTATGACCTGTCCCTAGGGATAGTTAGATTCAAGGATGAGAACGATGAAATTGCTTACCAAATGCGCCCTATAAGATTGAATAATTCCGTCTTTTATCAAACCTTGAAAGGGAACACAAGCAAGTGGTTTACTATAGGAATGATGAGGATAGACGTAGAGGAGTAGACTATGTCATGAGTAGAATATTCGGTTTCTACAAGGAATGTTTGCAACTGGGTCCGGAATACAAAACTAAGATTGAAGATGACATAGAGAATGTGACCAATGATGAGGTCACATGATAGCCCATGACCTTGAGTCTAGCTACAAGACTCGTAAATAAAGAAAAGCGCTTATTGGGAGCCAACCCATGTTTTGTTTGATTTTATTTGTTTTCATATGCGTGTTTTATTTTTATTGTTGGTAAATCATGTTTCAAACTAAATTGTGAAAAAGCTTAATTTTGTTTTTAACTTCGTCTTAATTACATATAAAGGTATTTTGCAAAAGCTAAGTATAAGGGAAATCCAAATTTGTTTCAAAGAACAAAAATGAGCATGATTCGCTACAATATTAAATGAGCATGTATATTAGTAATTGTTAGAGTCAAATGCTTGTATCGAGTCATAATGATGTTTTACAGGATTTTCCAGGAAATAAGACATAAGTTTTTCCAGAAATTTTCCGGAAACTTAACATAAGATTTTTCCAGGAACATTCTGACGGCATCAGGAGTTATGACATGACGGCTTCAAGTACCAAAATTCTGAAAAATTTTGCGAGTTTTGTTTATACCGGAGCCTTAAAGTTTTTGTTGATTCTTTAGTTTTATAAACTCCAGGAAATCTGCAAACATTCATTCCACAAGCATTATATCGTTAATTGTTTTCTAGGATTTGTTAGTATATATATAGATTGCCGCTGATTTTACATGAGGTTTGCCTTGATTGTTTTCTCAGGTTTAACAGGTTATATATGACAAGAAGATGATTCATATTTCTGGAGGGAAGCTTTGAACGTTCATCTTCTTGGAGATAATGAAATCTAATTAAACACATATTTTCTCATTATTGTTTCCACCACATTAGTTTAATTTCATTTCTTTTATTTTATTTTGATTGCATCTTTAGTTAATTGGGTTAGTTGGCTAGCAACTAATTCCGCCTACTCCTTCAAAACCCAAGATTTTACTTGCTTTCATAAAATATAAAAAATACAAAAAAATCATCCCTCACCTCTAGACCTAGTTTAGTAGGCTTTCTAATCCTAGCGACACTATTCCTGAGTTGAACGATTAATCCCCCGGTACTTGTCACTATAATATACTACAACGATCAGGTACACTGCCTGGCGGGGATTGCAAGCTTCTCAGGATCCCTTGAGAGGTAAAACCTGTTGCGAGGGTGCAATCCCGCGTATCATACATAGATCTAGTCAACATACTTCCACTCAAAAATCTTCATGGGTTGTGTTAACAAGACTTTGAATTTTCATCATAGATCTTTAAGATTTTTCTATAGCAACAGAGACAAGCAAGATGTTGTTGTTTTTTTTTAAATAAAAAATTGTCAAACCCACAAGATAAACTACCTCAACCGAGACCTTCAAGATATTTGAGATTCGATTGCGGATTCAGTTTTAAGAAATGAATGAACATGAAAAGAGAGTGATTATTATTATTATTATTATTATTATTATTATTATTATTATTATTATTATTATTATTATTATTATTATTATTATTATTATTATTATTATTATTATTTTATTTTATTTTATTTTTTTAAGAAATGAATGCATATGAATTGTCAGTTAAAGAAAATTGAAAAGGGTTGGGAAAGCGGTATTTGACTGTATGTACAATGTTTATATGCAAGTGTTTGGATAGAATTTAATTTATGTGGATGTTGTTAATTGTACTAGTATGTGATTAAAAAACTTCAAATATAAATTACGTATTGGTGATAAAGGTGTTGAAGATCATAAAAAGATAAAATAATAAATATTTAAAAATGCATTAAAGGACAAAACATAAACATTAAACAAATGCATGAATGGACAAAAAAGTGATAAGACAAGCCTACGCTTGTGTGACTTGCACGTGACATGAGATAACGAGAGAAATTTAACATCATTACGAAATTAGACCATTGGCAAGCAACATTTCAAACGTTGGGATGGATTGCAGTAATTTTGTCAAAATTTGGACTATACATGAAATCTGCAAAAACCTTAGGGACTAAATGTGTAATTTACTCTATTGATTATGCACTAGTAATTGTAACGAGTGTTTTTATGCTTCAAAAGTCAAAATACACTATTTTATTTTTCTAAATGATTGAACACATTATACTATATAACATTTGTTGAAATGGAACTTGGGAGCTGGTACTGTTGCCAAGCCAGAAGTTGTGTGGTCAGCTCCAGGGAAGAGGATGGCTCGGGTGTAATGTGGAGATGCGGCTCTAGCCAGCACTGTTCACACGTCGAGCAGAACTTTTAACTATAAGGATTAAAAAAATCTTAGTGGGTTTTCCACTAATGTGGCACTTAATTGTTAGGCTTCGCTACATGTTGTACATACCTTTTTTCCATTATCGTTTAACTTGTCAATTAAATCTTAGGGTTTGATGAATGTTGTACACTTTTTTTCCATTATATCAATGCTAGAACCATTTACATAAGCAATCACCAGTTTTTTTGTTTAGTCTGTAATTTCTCTCTCTAAACGTACATACAAGTTTTTTTTAGGTTACATCTAAGAGAGTGGTAAGCGTTTAGGGTTTCGGTGTTTCAAGAATTGATGGCGAGGTTTCATTGTCATCTGGTTTGTTAATGTAAGCTCTTTTAGGTTTTTTTTTTTTTTTAATTTTATTATTATTTATTTAGTATGTGGATTTGTGGATATGTGTTTGTGTTTGTGTTTTCTAAATCATCATGATAAGCCTGATATATGATAATGAGTGTTGATTTTATATGGTTTGCTACAAGTTATGTTTTATTTGGTTGTCATGATCTTTCTATATTCTTTTTAGTTTGTATGTTGTTAGAGGTTGTTTAAGCTTTTTGTATAGGTAGTACTAACAATTGGATGGCGTGAAATGGACTGTGTTTTGTAGCCAAATGTAGTTTTGGTCTGCCGAGAACCATATGGCGAAAAAGCACTTGTTGGTAATCTTTTGTTTGCAGTGAGAGGTTATATAAGGTGAAATTGGGTATGTGGTTTAGAAGGTGTAATTATGTAGTTTACTTCCACTATTTGGTGCTTTATTTGTTGTAGATTTTTAAATTGTTAGTGTAGTAAGCGTGTTATGTTCATGTAATTAGGCGTTATAGTAACGTAAATTGAGCAATTTTACTTCAAATGTTTGATGTATTGAGTGCTTTCTGATGTGAACATTAAATGCGAAGTTTTTTAGGATTTGGGTGTTTGATGTTTTGGGATGTTTTCTGATGTGAATGTTAAATGCATGGTTGTTTCAAGATTTGGATTTGCTGAAGCGACGTCTCTAACCATAGTTTTGGTGTGGTGAAAACCATATGGTATAAAATGCGATTATATTTTGCAACCAATTTGATATTTGGCCAAGGTACCAGATTTGGGATTTCAATATTTGTCATAAAGCAAGTTGTGTGAAAACTAAACGTGAAATAGTAGGACCGTGAAACGTTTGTTAGGCCAGTTGATGTGTCACTCATATTTGGGTTTAGTAGAGATGACGAAAATTAGTGGCATATCAAGTGGTCTAACCAACGTCTCATAGATATCTAGATTGCCTAACTTCAGCTTTTATATGTGGTTTGGACAGCAGAGAAAAATGGTGTTTGGACACTGATTTTACAGCTTCGTTACTCAGTTGCCACGTAATCTTTGGGGTCAGCTGCATGTTTTGCAACTGTGTTCTATTATCAAAATAATAAACAAAATTAATTTGCTTTGTGACGGGACAAGTTTACTAAGTTTTCACCAGGGCGATTGACCTTAGTTTTGCCGATGCAAAAATCGCATGGCATTAAATGTAACTGTATATCGAGCCAGGATGTGGGATTTCAATGACTGGCATATGTTTTGTAGATTGATGAGGCGAAAAATGATTCGTTTTTAGGGGGTCATTTAAGCCCGAATTCGAATTTGTTTGATCAAATATTGCCCTAAATCGTTCCTTTTGTGATTTTAGGTCCTTTGGGAGTGAATTCTGGAAAAGGAAGGATTTTGGACGTTTTTGGAGCATAAAAGTGTAGGAAACGCCAAAGACTTAATTTTCCATGCTGAGAACAGTACCTGACGGCGTCAAGAGCATTTTGGTGACGGCGTCAAGAGTAAAAGTGGTGACGGCCCAGAGAGAATGTGAAGGCGTCACCCAAGGCCGTCACGTGTTAACTTGTCAAAACTTGCGCGCGGAGTAGCTGATATTGTTTTGGTCATAACTTTTGCATACGAACTCGGATTTAGGTGATTCAAAAGCCCACGCGAAGAGGACGAAGAGATCTACAATTTGGTGAAAAAAAGGTCATGATGGCGTCAAGAGAACGAGCTGACGCCGTTAAGCCTTGCCGACAGAAAACATGCCTATAAATATAACATCATAACTTCACTTTTTGTAAGCCCTAAACCCTAAGGTCGATTCATGGGTTTAGGTGGGTGTTTTTCCAGCAACTTAGAGGGTTTCAATCACTCCATAAACATCATGTATTGGTTTTATGATTCTATCTTAATTATGTTTTCCATTATCATTGTTGTTTGCTCTTCTTTGATGATGATTTGCTAATTCACCTTGTGTCTACTTATGATTATGTGAAACTTGTATATAATTGATTAGATCTCATTGATTTCTTGTTGATGTGTGTGTCTATCTCCATCAATTAAGGCGTGACAACTTCAATAGATCTAGTTGGTTTAGTTTATAATCCTTGTTTCCTATTGATTCTTGTTTTGATTGAATGATTTATATGTTAGGCTTAAGAAAACTGGCAGATCTCCAAATGGTAACATGCTTGAACGTCTTAGGAAACATGAACCTATTGCACTAAGGTCTTTATTGGTTGTATTTACTGCATGAGCCACTGTTTAAAATCCCTATAGTTGTGCTGGGCATGGTATAGGAGGAGATAAGAGCTCATAGAATTGGGGAGTTATGTGCGATACCCCATGAATGGTATTAAGGAATACAACCCGTCAATTAAAACAAGGTTACAATTCAATAGGTAGGATTGGATAGCTAGCAAGGAGTAACATATCATGGGTAGACATGCTTCACCTATCTTGTAGAACCCTAGTTTACTTTTCTTGTTAATTAGTTTAATTAGTAGCTTTTGGGTTAGTTGATTAGCAACTAATTCCGCCCATTCTCCCAATACCCGAAATTTTTACTTGCTTTTCATAAAATATAAAAATACAAAAAGAATCATCCTTCACCTTTAGACCTAGTTAGATTAATTTCAATCCTAACGACACTATTCCTAGCTGAACGATCAATCCCCCGGTACTTGTCACTATACTATACTACAACGATCAGGTACACTGCCTGGTGGGGGTTGTAAGCTTCTCAAGATCCCTTGAGAGGTAAAGACTGGTGCAATTCCCACGTATCAAGTTTTTGGCGCCGCAGCCCGGGGAATAGTTATTGTTTAGGTTGAATTTGATTTTTATTAGGTCTACTCATTAGATTCATATCAAGTGAAATTTTTTTTTTCTTTTTATTTTGTAGCTTTCTTGTAGTCTATCTTTTCTTTGTGATTTTGTTTGTAATTTGCTTCAAATGGACACTTCACTTAGACTTCTAAGAATGCAATATATGGTTGAGTGGCTAGAACACCAAGAAGTTCAAAATACCTCATTTAGAGACACCTATGAATCATATGAGCCTTCACCTAGGATAGATTATTATGAACAACCTCCATGTTTAGGATCTAGTTTTAGTGAGGCCAATAGGAAATGCGACCTAGTTTGCCAAGAAATTATGGAGAGAGCCATTGCAATAAATCATAAGTTGGATGAAGCACTAGGTTTGCTATTATCACTACCTAAGAAAACAATTAAGGAGGATTTAGCCGAGCATGATCACATTGATCAAAAAGACCTAGGTTTTATGATCGACAATGATGAATCTCAAGAAACAGATGATGAATCTCTTGGGCAATTTGTATATAGCAGTCAGAATATTGAGGACGACCCTTATGATTCGGACATAGAAGTTGAGATGCCTAGAGAAGCACGTGAGATACTTGGGAGAATGTTAGGGCTAGATCCTGACACATGGAATGATGAGGTGAACAACATAAGCCCACAAAATACTCAACCATCAATTGAGGCACACACACCGCCTGTGACTTACCGGAAGAAGTAGAAGAAACTTTAGGAATTCCGATGGAGGTAGAACCCTTGGACCAGGCACCACTTGAGGATATAGGTTTGAACACTTGTAGTGCTAACCTTACTCCTAGTTCTAGGGAATTTCCTAGTGTTGATGAACCGGAACCTCAATCTCTACACACCTTTCCATCCTTAGATATATTTCTAGGAGACAAAAGAGGAACCGATCCACCCATCAACCAATATTATCCGGGTAGTTTTAGGATGAAGGAAGCCATTCACTCACCCCCTTCACCTCACGTGGCATATTCATACCGTAAGGGTGTGTATCGCTACTTTCACCCATACTTGATCCTAAGTGTAGGGAAAACCTCCTCTATTTCTGTTAAATAAGGGTAGAGTCAGGCTCGTGACTCAAACAAAAACAAGCGCTTCTTGGGAGGCAACCCATGTTTTGTGTTTTTTTTTTTATTTGTTTGTTTGTTTGATTTTATTTGTTTCCGTATGCATGTTTTATTTTTATTGTTTGTGGCTCATGTTTCAAGGTAAATTGTAAAAATGCTTTATTTTGTTTTTAACTTCGTCTTAATTGCATATAAAGGTATTTTGCAAAAGATAAGTGTAAGGGAAATCCAAATTTGTTTATAAGAACGAAATTGAGCATGAACCACAACAATAATAAATGGACATGTGTATTAGTACTTGTTAGAGTCAAATGCTTGTATCGAGTCATAATGATGTTTTACAGGATTTTCCAGGAAGTAGGACGAAGTTTTTCCAGAAATTTTCCGGAAACTTAACATAAGAATTTCTGCAGGTCACTTCTGACGGCGTCACGAGTTTACTCTTGACGGCGTCACGTGTAAAATTCTGGAAATTTTACCAGTTTTGTTTTTCTAACGGAGTCTTATGGTTTTTGTGAATTATTAAGTTTTATAATCTCCAGGAAATCTGCAAACATTCATTCCACAAGCATTATATCGTTAATTGTTTTGTTTTTATTCCTAAGTCTGGAATTACATCTAGTTGTGAGTTATCTTTGTTCAGGTTGATGCTTTGGGTTTTTGTCGGTTTTCTCAGGATTTACAGGTTATGTATGACAAGAAGATGATTTATATTCTGGAAGGGAAGCTTTGATTGTTCATTTTCTTGGAGGAAGATTTAACCTGACCACCTTATTATCCATACCGAGCGAATCAGGAGAGTATTTGATTTCATTCTTTTTACTTTTTCACTTTTACATTCTTTACTTGAACATTGGGGACAATGTCCATCCTAAGTGTAAGGGGAGGGTAAAAAGATGATACCTTACATATAAACTTTCGCTTGAGTTTGTTTGTTCAATGGTAGATGTGTAATAAAACTATGAGAAATACTTGTTAGTGCAATTTTAGCGCCAAATTTAAAATTTTTTACAACATTTAGGAGTGAAACTTTAGCCATAGCAAGCGTCTCATGGATAGGAGATTGTATGACTAGCACATAACCGTACTTTCAGAAAAATTTTCCACCCAAATATGTGAGGTTCGCCTTTAGATTTGATAGGAAAAGCATTTACTATTAGTGCTTATGAGTGTACCGATAGTGTTTAGATTCTAGAACTTGTGTTAGTGATGCATCCCGAGACCGCTAGTGAGACTACATTCGTGTAGTAGGATTTACTACATGATAAGAGGCATTAGGATTACCCTTGTGTTAAACCCGTATCATAATTACTTGACCATTTGAGTCATATTGTTTGGCTAGTTAAGTCAACTAATTTTTCCCACACCCTTAGCGTTATACTCATTTTTAGTACACGAAACCCCTAGTACACCCCTCCGAGCCTATCTTTTCATTTCTAACTTTAAGCATTTTACTTAAAGGAAGAATTTGTTACACCCCACTTAAATGTACAACCAAATCACCTTAGCCTTCCGTGTATGCGCTCATTTTTAGTGCATTATTGTTATTTGTTAAACCCTAAGTTAACTATCTAATTGATTACATGGTTGCTAAGTCGAGTCATATCCTTGTACATATTGTTTTGGGACGATTGGGACTCATGGGTAAAGTACTTGTTTTATGGAGTAATGGTGAATAACATCATATATTACCCCCATATGTGCGTTAATCTTAAAAGTGCTCCAAGTGTTTTGATTTTCTTAATTCGAGTCATTATATTAGTTTATTGTAAAGCATGTAAAAATTCAAGTGTAAGGGGAATGTACATCTCCTATGATGTATTATTTTGGATGGTAGGGTAAGAGTGTATGAAAAAAAAAATCGAAAAATCAAGAAAAAGAAAAAAAAAATAGAAAAAGGAAAAAGAAAAAACATACGGACTACCATCCCTTTTTATTCTATGTTCATTTTATGTTTTTGTTATTTTTCATTTATTAGCTTAAGTTGAGTCTAGTCTTGGCTTAGCAACGCCATATTGTACATGTAATTAACCAAGATTGTTAACTCGGCACCAGTAAAACTTCCTTTATCCAACAAAACCGTGTATTTCATATCCCTACACCTAACGTTACAACCCTTTAAAAGACCTCTTTGATAGTTTATCCTAGGTGCTTACGCCATGTGGTGGAGGTTTGATCCTTTCCCAAGCCTATGGTAATCTATTTTGCTATGACAGGTTGTGAGAGATATCTTCCGTTTCCATATTGTAATTTATACTTTATTACACCCGAGAGATGTGAGTATCTAAACACTATTTGTGAGGTGCTTGTGTATGACCTCCGTGCTTGTCTATTGGTCTTTGGTGGAACGATTATTTGTTGTAATTACTTTTATATTAGTGTTAAATGACCCCTAACTTGTATTTTGACTAGAATAAAAGCGCATTTGCTTGAGGACAAGCAAATCTCAAGTGTAAGGGTATATGATGAGGCAAAAAATGATTCGTTTTTAGGGGGTCATTTAAGCCCGAATTCGAATTTGTTTGATCAAATATTGCCC
Organism: Artemisia argyi; assembly: GCA_030686995.1. Lineage (NCBI taxonomy): Eukaryota > Viridiplantae > Streptophyta > Magnoliopsida > Asterales > Asteraceae > Artemisia > Artemisia argyi. Next base: position 140,845,058 of record CM060692.1, read on the forward strand.
TAAATCGTTCCTTTTGTGATTTTAGGTCCTTTGGGAGTGAATTCTGGAAAAGGAAGGATTTTGGACGTTTTTGGAGCTTAAAAGTGTAGGAAACGCCAAAGACTTAATTTTCCATGCTGAGAACAGTACCTGACGGCGTCAAGAGCATTTTGGTGACGGCGTCAAGAGTAAAAGTGGTGACGGCCCGGAGAGAATGTGAAGGCGTCACCCAAGGCCGTCACGTGTTAACTTGTCAAAACTTGCGCGCGGAGTAGCTGATATTGTTTTGGTCATAACTTTTGCATACGAACTCGGATTTAGGTGATTCAAAAGCCCACGCGAAGAGGACGAAGAGATCTACAATTAGGTGAAAAAATGGTTGTGATGGCGTCAAGAGAACGAGCTGACGCCGTCAAGCCTTGCCGACAGAAAACATGCCTATAAATATAACATCATAACTTCACTTTTGTAAGCCCTAAACCCTAAGGTCGATTCATGGGTTTAGGTGGGTGTTTTTCCAGCAACTTAGAGGGTTTCAATCACTCCATAAACATCATGTAATGGTTTTATGATTCTATCTTAATTATGTTTTCCATTATCATTGTTGTTTGCTCTTCTTTGATGATGATTTGCTAATTCACCTTGTGTCTACTTATGACTATGTGAAACTTGTATATAATTGATTAGATCTCATTGATTTCTTGTTGATGTGTGTGTCTATCTCCATCAATTAAGGCGTGACAACTTCAATAGATCTAGTTGGTTTAGTTTATAATCCTTGTTTCCTATTGATTCTTGTATTGATTGAATGATTTATATGTTAGGCTTAAGAAAACTGGAAGATCTCCAAATGGTAACATGCTTGAACGTCTTAGGAAACATGAACCTATTGCACTAAGGTCTTTATTGGTTGTATTTAATGCATGAGCCACTGTTTAAAATCCCTATAGTTGTGCTGGGCATGGTATAGGAGGAGATAAGAGCTCATAGAATTGGGGAGTTATGTGCGATACCCCATGAATGGTATTAAGGAATACAACCCGTCAATTAAAACAAGGTTACAATTCAATAGGTAGGATTGGATAGCTAGCAAGGAGTAACATATCATGGGTAGACATGCTTCACCTATCTTGTAGAACCCTAGTTTACTTTTCTTGTTAATTAGTTTAATTAGTAGCTTTTGGGTTAGTTGATTAGCAACTAATTCCGCCCATTCTCCCAATACCTGAAATTTTTACTTGCTTTTCATAAAATTTAAAAATACAAAAAGAATCATCCTTCACCTTTAGACCTAGTTAGATTAATTTCAATCCTAACGACACTATTCCTAGCTGAACGATCAATCCCCCGGTACTTGTCACTATACTATACTACAACGATCAGGTACACTGCCTGGTGGGGGTTGTAAGCTTCTCAAGATCCCTTGAGAGGTAAAGCCTGGTGCGATTCCCACGTATCATAGATCTCATTTGGATAGTCATAAGGGTCTTTTATTATATCTGAATTGATGTTTTTAGTTTCCCAATGATTTTATTATCGTGGGAATTTTGTGTACGGCGCAACCAATGGTTTTCACCACACAGGTTAGCTGCAAGACATGTACAGATTTTATTTTAACATTAATACTTTACATTTTATGAGGTAATAACTGATTAGGCAATATATATGTGTGTTTCTGTTTGTTCAAGGTTTCTGAATTCTTTTAGAGTATGTTACGTGGTCATGAATATTGATTCTATACACTATGTATAATTTGTGGTCGTAACTGCATCATGATATCCTATAAAGGGTGATATTTGGCAAGCTGTATATAAGTTGTGGTAATGTCTGTTTATTTTTTTAAGTGCTACAAGATATTTTTTGCCTTTGCAAAATAGGTGCTTCCTGATTTCCTTTAAAGTCTAATATGTGGTCATGAATGCCGATTTTATATGTCTGTGTATAAGATGTGATCATAATTGCTGATTTAATAAGTGCTATTAATTGACATAGGAAACTGGTTTTTCTATAGAATATGATGTGTTTATCTTAACGCTAATATTTTATATTATTAAATGTTAGTCTAGGTTAATTTAGTTTTATGCATACTTCTGTGCTATTTTGTAAATATAATTTAGACGGTTGTTCCTTTGCTATGTTGATTTGGTCCGTCGGGCTCGGTTAGTATTAATTTTAGCGTGTCAAAAACTTTCTTGGTACAATTATTAATGGATTGTTCTCTTTTGTGTTCGAGCTATACAAGAATTGTCAGGTGGACATAATAATGCTCGGGTGAGGAGGATGAAGAAATCGATTTAAAGATTTTGTATTATGCTTAAATGTGGATTTTTTTATCAAGTTGAGCTAGCTGCCAAGTGTGCATTGGGGAATGGAAACAACTGTGTTCATCCCGAAATTTGGTGTAGATAAGCGATTATGCTACATCCATCATGAAAATCTTCCTAGTTAGCGATTAGATTTTGCAGGAGTAGCGATGTTGCACAATAATGAAGGTGATCTGAACAAAACAGTGGAAGAAGCGTTAATGTATGACTCAAAGGGATTAAGCTCTGCAGGTTACTTGCACCTAGATACTCTAAGCAGTTATTCCGGATTTACCCAAGCAAAGGGGATCCTTATTTTCTTCAACAATAACAAGGCTTTTGGTACCTAAGATGATAAGAAAATAAAGATCTTTGTTTTGGTAAATCTGAAATATTAGAGTATTTAATTTCAAGTGACTTGTATACCTCAATTCCCTACGAATCATATATATCCAGTTCTCCTGACATTTTGTTTAGATCGCCTTCTCCAAAGATTCCAAGCGGGGATGGTTCTGGTGATTTGAGATTTTGGATTCGTAAAAACGAGGTGACATAGACTGTAACTGTGTTTTTCAGCCACTTTGATAGCTGAGCCTAAAAGTTTTCAACACACGTCTTGGCTGTAGCACAGGGCAGGTTTTATTTTGAACAGTAATGATTTACAGTATACAACATTAGTCTAAAGTAATACAGTTTGCCGCATATTTCATACGCTATATTTGTAAATCTAATTTAGACAGTAGTTCCTTGGCTATATTTTAGTCTTAATTTTGGTGTGGAAAAACCTGTAAGCTATAAAATTCAACCATGATTTGTACCCAGTACGGTATCTGAGCCGCACTATAAATATTCTTGGCAAAATTATTAATACATTGTTCACTTTTGTATTCAACCCATACAAGAAATGTCAACTAGACATACTAATGTTTGGGTGAAGAGGGTGGAAAAGATCGATATAAAGTTTCTGTATGATGTTTGAAGGAGGGTTTTTGTTATGAAGTTTACGGATTTGCTGATGTATGCTATTTATTGCAATAATTTTTATATTAATGCTACCACTAATATTTTAAAGCATCAACCATTAGTCTAAGGCAATACAATTTTCCATAAATTTCATGGGTTGTTTTCGTTTATCTAATTCAGATAATAGTTGCTTGACTATGCTGATTCGATTACCTGATGTGTCTTAATTTTGGCATGGCAAAATCTGAAAGGCATAAAATGCAACGTGTTTTCTAGTCAATACAATTTCCTAGCCAAGGCATAAATATTCTGTCTCTGATCACTGAAACATTGTTATATTTTCTATTTAGGCTATCCAGAATACACCAAATGGACATATTAATATTGGAGTAAGGAGAGTGGTAGAATCGATAACAATGTTCTCTATGATGCTTGCATGGAGAATTTGTGTCATGAGTCAACCATTATCCGAGCTTCTTCATGACAAAAAAAAACTCCATGCACGTTTACTAGAAAAAATTTATATTGATTTTTCCTATCCTCCTCACCTCAATGTTAGTATGCCCATTTTACATATCGTGCATATTGTAAATAGAAAGTGAACAACGTCTAAGGTGACACGGATGTTGGGTCCAGCAACCTTATTATGCCAGGTTCACATACAAGATCCATCTGACGTCGAGTTGTTGGAACATCTAGCAGCCAAGTGTGCATTAGAAAATGGAATGTCTTGTAGATCTCTTAGTAAACCTAATTTTATACATTTCTATTTTTTTGCGTATTTCTATAATTTCAGTTGGATAACTTTATATAGTGCAAAACCAACAATATAATACATGGTGCCATTTCTAAGTATTTATTTTGACTATTTATGGTTTAGTACCTCAAATTAGTCACTACCTCAAATTAGTGATTTATGACTTTGTAGGTGTAATAATGTTGTGCACTTTCTAATAGACGGTGATTTTGAAGGTGATCTAAACAAAACAGTGGAAGAAAAGGGGATTAAGCTATTCAAGTTACTTGCACTTAGAGACTCTAAGCAACTATTCCGGATAATACTAACAGCAAATTACCAAGAGCTGGAGTGATATGTGTATTTTACCTACAAAAGCAAGTGGTTAAGTAATCTAATAATAGTTGTTTTTTTCTACTTTTTCATCGGTTAGATGTTTCATTCATGTTTAGATCTTGTTGATATAAATAAATGACTAAAAACGTTATTCATATCTTTCGATATCTCTATGTTTTGATAATCACAAAACGTAAACTCATCAAACCAAAGGTTATGACGTAAACAAGTATTTAGTAGTAAATACTCACTTTCACCATTTAATCACTTAAGGTATGAATAAACAAAGTGATTAGTGCATTATAAGATCAAAGGCAATCTTGTCTTAAGACATAACATTTTATAAAATGATTTTAACATTTTATATATATTTGTAAATCATTTTTGGTAAAGCTTTATTAAACCACAAAAATATGATTTCAAATTTCCAACCAAAAAGGGCAAATTTTATCCAGAGAATCTTTTCAAACGTTCAGGAGGGCGGCCCCCTTAATTTTACTAGGCGGCCCCCTTAATCATTAAGGGGACCGGCCTATAATTAAGGGGACCGGCACGCTCCCGAACAGTAAAATCTGGCCCTTTAAATACTGGATCATTTTGCACATTTTCCTCACCTTTTTGCATCAGAAACTTTCAGATCTAAACATCCATTTCCTTTTTCTAATAATCCTTTGATCTTATATACTTTGATCTTTGTTTCAAAGTGATTCAAGCCTCAACATTCAAAGTGCAAAGAGAAGAATACTTCTATTAGAAGTATTACAACTTAGTATCATCTTGCTATCTAAGTTTCTTGTTTATATTTTCTTGTAAATCTTTCATTCATTGGTGAATAAGGTGTATGTATTAGGTAGCTAGATTTAGTTGAAGAATCTAGAATTGGTGTAAGTGTAAAGTGGAACTTGAAGTGGAGAAGAAGGGTTAGATAGTATTGGTGATAGGAGATTGTAGCAATAGGAACTTGGTGTGAAGAGATTGAGGGTTCCAAGTGAAGAAGACTTGAAGACATTAGTAGATTGAAGTTGTGAAGACATTAGTGGCTTGAAGGTGTGAAGACATTAGTGGCTTGAAGGTGTGAAGACATTAGTGACTTGAAGGTGTCAAGACATTAGTGGCTTAAAGGTGTGAAGACATTAGTGTCTTGAAGGTGTCAAGACATTAGTGGCTTAAAGGTGTGAAGACATTGGTGGCTTGAAGGTGTCAAGACATTAGTGCCTTGGAGGTGTGAAGATACTTGTGGTGTGAAGTAGTATTGAAGTAGTGCAAAGGTGTGAAGAAGAAGTGGTGTGTTATTTGGTGTGAGATTGGTTCTAGCTACGATTAGAACTCGACATCTTGCTTTGTGTCGTTAATTGGTGTAAGCTTTTGGTGTGTACGGTTTTCTCCGCCATAAGGGAGGTTATTGACTTAGTGAAGAAAACTCTCGAGTTCGGTGCTCGGGGAGTGGAGTAGGGCAAGGAAGGTGTCCTTGTAGCCGAACCACTATAAATCCTTTGTCTCTCGGTTTGATCTTTCCAACTCTTACTCTTTACTTGCTTACTTACTAGCTTTTCATATATTGCTAATATTGTGTGTTGTGCATATATTGATTTCACATAAAGATCAAACTAGGTTCCATTTAAAACATTAATTATACTTTGGTAAAATATAAGTATAAACAATTACTAAGACACATATATATATATATATATATATATATATATATATATATATATATATATATATATATATATATATATATATATATATATATATATATATATATATATATTAGTACAAACTTGTAATTAAGTGCGATATATGAAATTATAATTTCTATTCAACACTTTAAACAAGTAGTGTATATATATATATAATATATGTGAATTAGGTTTGTATCTATACTTTAGCTTCAAAGGTTTTTACAATTAATATCAATCCTTTGAAAAGCAAATTCTTATTAAACGAAAAAGACGCAAAACTATTCAACCCCCCCCCCCCCCTTCTAGTTTTCCACAATTGGTACCAGAGCCACGTCTAGCAAGATTTTTAAAATAGACTGTATTTTAAAACTTGTAACGATCTATGGAATTTGAAAAATATTTAGAAGGGGAATTTATGCAACAACCACCATTATTTGAAAATGATCATTTTCTTGAATGGAAAAACAAATTTGAAAATTATGTGAAATCAATAGATCTTGATCTTTGGCATATCATTTCAATTGGTGATCTTAAATCAACCAAAATAGATTTTGAAAATCAAAATAATAATTTTCAAACTAAAATTGATAAAAACACTAAAACCAAATTACTTATTTTCGAAACTCTACCAAAAGTTAAATATGAAAGATTATTTCATTGTAAAACGGCAAATGATATTTGAAAATGTCTTTTAAAGATTCACCAAGAAGAATGTAAAACCAAAGATGATAAACTTGATATTGCACAAGAAATAGTTAATCTAGAAAATTTAGTAAATAAATATTTAGTTGAAATAAACACATGTACTACTAGTTCAAATGTGATCATTGAAGGTATTTACAACGAAGAATACATAAGCCAAATCTGAAGAAAGAGCGTGAATAAATCATGGTGCAACAAGTGCAAAGAAGACGATGATGATACGGCTTATGAGAATATTCAAACAAATGAGAACACAAGTATTGATGGCAAGAACTACATGTCTCTCGATCCAAGTGAAACTACAAACAAAACATGGAGCGACATGGAAGATGGAATTGATCACCATATAGCATGTGAGGAATGTACAACTACAAAGAAGGTACAATCTAAAACTAAACATTTTTGCTATGACCAATTTACATTAGAATTTTTAAAAATGGAAAACAACTTCAAACATTTTTGCAACATTGACTCAAAAATCATTTTTAAGAACGAATTTTCAACATCCGCTGAAAACAACTTTGAAAAAGAAATCATTTTAGAAGATAAAATGTCTAGACTTAAAAGTAATATCGAAATCGATCTTGAATGCAAAAAATGTCGAGATTACAAACATGAAATCAAAATTGAAAATGAAAAAGCAAAAGCATTGGCAAAATTTGAAAATAGCTCTAAATCTTTAAAATATCTTCTCGACATTCAAAAGCCATTTTATGATAAAACCGGATTAGGATTTATCACAAATGATCCTTCAACAAATGCATTAAAACAAATAAAATTTGTTAAATCTAGTGAGTAAATTTAGAACTAATACTATTAACATTCATTACTTATTATTCTAGTCAAGAAAGTCATTGTTTGTTATTTAAAACAAACTATGGATGAATCCTTGTACTTATCGTCGACATCCCCATCATGTGCATTCAAATGCAATGGATGTTCTCATCTAACCAACTAGGACCCATGAGAATCTGGGTACCAAGCTGTTTATCATGTTTAGGTAACTAACGAATGAAGAGTCTATTGCATGTTGATTCTCTCATCTCGCTCTATTACCTTTGACGAATATTGGCTTCTATCACGTTGTTTCACATTCTGCAATTGTTTCGCCTATGACGTTCTTGCGGGAATTTTCTCGTCTCGGCATTGTGCTATTCACTCTTGGAGCATTGGTATCATGGTGTACCCGTTACTATTTCAAGTTGAAGCCTCCTACGTGCTACTTCTATTAACCTTCACGACTTGTGATGATTGTTGTGATCGATTGAGCATCTCGGATCTAGTTCCCTTAATTTCTATGCATGAGAATACTACTTGGCTACTTCGACATGTTTTGGACCAACTCTTAAGATTTCTACTATCACCGTCGTGCCCACTCTCTCTGAAAAGCTGGACCTGAGATAAGTTTTCTTTTCAAAAACTTGTCAACGTTACATTATATTCTAGAATGTTTTAATTAGTGTGCCAATACGATTTAACTGATAAGTTGCCATGCTTTTAGATTATTAACACTAATATATGCATACTTGATATTAGCATTATTAACCTTTTTGTTGTTTAGTATATTATCATTTTTCTTAATCTTCTATGATCTATAGTAGAACTCTTTCACTTATGCTATATGATCTTACTAGTTGCATTAATAGATATATTATAATTGATATTTGCTTGCAACTTGATATTATGATGTTCTTTGAATATATATATATATATATATATATATATATATATATATATATATATATATATATATATATATATATATATATATATATATATATATACATATGTCTGTCGTGTATTCATGAACTATTTACCTTGCTCTTTCCTGTCTCATTGCATTTAGATCATAAATATCTATCATTTCACGTTAATATCTTTAGGTATCATTAAAGATGATTATGTGTGACGATGGGCTTAATTGATTCTCCTGAGCATGATAAATTTTCCATATCAAACCCCCCTTCTAGTTTTTGTAACCAACAAAATATTTTGGAAATAAATTTAAAAGGACATAAAACAAAATATTTTTATAACCCCTCACTTGAAACTTTTTGATTGTCATGATCAAAACATCATGTTCAAAACTTTTCTCTTTTAGAATGAAATATTTTCTCTTACAATTTATTTGACTAAAATTTCTTTCATAACCATTATTTTACTCAAGAACAAGATTGAAATATTTTTTTTTACACGTTAAGAAACAAAATTCAATTTATGTTAGTGTAATGCATACTTGAATTCACTTCAAAAACATTGTTGAATAAAACTAAAAACGTTTTGCTTAAAACACATTCAACTCTCTCAAGTGTCATACACTTCTATTGGAAATGACATTTACAATTTAATCAAATCATTTTATGAGAATCATGACATGCCCATATGGATCTTGTTTGTAACAAGTCTTGAAGTCCATATAATCATATCTACCTATTTGTTACTTGTCAACAATCATCAACATGTTTGCTCTAGGCTAAATGTTATCATCTTCATATAGTTGCTCATTTAGCTTATTTGGCTTGTTGTCTCCTTTGGTGCATATCTTAATTGATAAATTAATAGATAGCATGATTATTAGAAATTAATTGCCTACTTTAATTAATTCTATATCACTCTCTACATTCATGAATAGTATGCCCTATATTGCCTCAAAGAGTTGAACTTACTTGAATCCAAAAACAAAAACACAACCTTTTGGAAAATTTTCTGCCAAAAACCCATTTCTGGCATTCTGGGAATCACCAGATGGGCGGCCCCCTTAATGATTAAGGGGACCGGCCCCTAATTAAGGGGACCGGCCATCTGATGGTCGGGGATACTGTTTTCTTTATCACTTTTTGACCCACTTCAGCCTATACTTCCCAAAATTCACAAACATATTTTGTCCCATGCTATCCCTCAAAATTTACCTTCCTAAACCACATTTCTCATACACTATAAATACCCTCTTCCCATCATAAATGCCATCACACCCAAACATGTCATCTCCCAACAACCAAAAACCAAAAATTTCAAGAACCGCAAGGATCTCCGTCAAACCCGTTTGGAGGAGGAAACTTGATTCTTGTCAAAACTCAAGTGATGTTGTTCCAAGTCAACCAACTACTAAACCTCAAACCCACAATAATGATTCATCACACAACCTATCACCCACTCATTCCCTCATTCATGCTTCTTCTTATGATGAGCATGCTCAATCCCAAAACAACAATCCCAATCTCTCAATCAATACTTCACATGTTGCTCATTCAACAAAAACACCACTCACTCTTGGAGAACCTCTTCCACCCATTTCATGTTTTCATGACTACCCAAGCTCAACCATGTCTCCACCACCAAGAGTACCACCACCACATCCTACAACCTCACATGCCACTCTTATGTTGCATGTTCAAACCTTCACCCAAGACAACTACCATGTTCCACCATCATCACCTTCCTCCGAACACTTGAAGTTCGTTGAGGAGCTAAAAGAGGCTCATGAGCTTAGTGCTCTTTTAGCATTACATCTTGCGCAACGCAATTTGGATCCACCCCAATCAAGCTCACCATCATCACCACACGACATCAACCAAATTGAGAAGCATGTTAACAATTGCCCTTGTTGCATCTTCCTTCAACAACAAACCATTGCTTTGAATGAGCACTTCACTTGGATTGAGTATCTTCTTACTAGATCTCAACAAACACCATCACTTGAACAACATCAAAACCCTCAACCAACAAACCCAACTTCAAATCCACCACCTACAACCTCCACATCTCCAAACTCACCAACATCCATGCAACCAAAAGTTTATCTCCACTAAACCACTAAGCATTTTACATGCTTATGTTTCTCATTTTCAAATAAAACCTTTCAACCATTTTGGGATTCAAGAAAGTTTGGTGACACTCCTTGTTGGCACAATAGGATATTCTACTTAGTATTAGAATTCCATCATTATGGCTTTTGTAACAATGATTATGTGGTTGACATAATCATCTTGAATTAATGAATGCTTTTATATGTGTTTAAAATTCTTCTCTGCCATGCTTACTATTAGTTGTTATTATGCTATATGTATTTGCTTGTGCCTCTAATATTTTTCTTGCAAGAATTCCATATCTCGAACCCTTGGTGCCCTCAAACGAGGGGGAGCATACATCAAGGGGGAGCCTTTACCTTATAGGCTTAAACCTTTTTGATTCTACAAAAAGGGGGAGAAGTGAATATAAACTCACTAAATACTTGTCTAAAAAATCAATTTTTGGATTTAATGAGTTTAGGTTTTGTAATCATCAAAAAGGGGGAGATTGTTGATATAAATAAATGACTAAAAACGTTATTCATATCTTTCGATATCTCTATGTTTTGATAATCACAAAACGTAAACTCATCAAACCAAAGGTTATGACGTAAACAAGTATTTAGTAGTAAATACTCACTTTCACCATTTAATCACTTAAGGTATGAATAAACAAAGTGATTAGTGCATTATAAGATCAAAGGAAATCTTGTCTTAAGACATAACATTTTATAAAATGATTTTAACATTTTATATATATTTGTAAATCATTTTTGGTAAAGCTTTATTAAACCACAAAAATATGATTTCAAATTTCCAACCAAAAAGGGCAAATTTTATCCAGAGAATCTTTTCAAACGTTCAGGAGGGCGGCCCCCTTAATTTTACTAGGCGGCCCCCTTAATCATTAAGGGGACCGGCCTATAATTAAGGGGACCGGCACGCTCCCGAACAGTAAAATCTGGCCCTTTAAATACTGGATCATTTTGCACATTTTCCTCACCTTTTTGCATCAGAAACTTTCAGATCTAAACATCCATTTCCTTTCTCTAATAATCCTTTGATCTTATATACTTTGATCTTTGTTTCAAAGTGATTCAAGCCTCAACATTCAAAGTGCAAAGAGAAGAATACTTCTATTAGAAGTATTACAACTTAGTATCATCTTGCTATCTAAGTTGCTTGTTTATATTTTCTTGTAAATCTTTCATTCATTGGTGAATAAGGTGTATGTATTAGGTAGCTAGATTTAGTTGAAGAATCTAGAATTGGTGTAAGTGTAAAGTGGAACTTGAAGTGGAGAAGAAGGGTTAGATAGTATTGGTGATAGGAGATTGTAGCAATAGGAACTTGGTGTGAAGATATTGAGGGTTCCAAGTGAAGAAGACTTGAAGACATTAGTAGATTGAAGTTGTGAAGACATTAGTGGCTTGAAGGTGTGAAGACATTAGTGGCTTGAAGGTGTCAAGACATTAGTGGCTTAAAGGTGTGAAGACATTAGTGACTTGAAAGTGTCAAGACATTAGTGGCTTAAAGGTGTGAAGACATTAGTGTCTTGAAGGTGTCAAGACATTAGTGGCTTAAAGGTGTGAAGACATTGGTGGCTTGAAGGTGTCAAGACATTAGTGCCTTGGAGGTGTGAAGATACTTGTGGTGTGAAGTAGTATTGAAGTAGTGCAAAGGTGTGAAGAAGAAGTGGTGTGTTATTTGGTGTGAGATTGGTTCTAGCTACGATTAGAACTCGACATCTTGCTTTGTGTCGTTAATTGGTGTAAGCTTTTGGTGTGTACGGTTTTCTCCGCCATAAGGGAGGTTATTGACTTAGTGAAGAAAACTCTCGAGTTCGGTGCTCGGGGAGTGGAGTAGGGCAAGGAAGGTGTCCTTGTAGCCGAACCACTATAAATCCTTTGTCTCTCGGTTTGATCTTTCCAACTCTTACTCTTTACTTGCTTACTTACTAGCTTTTCATATATTGCTAATTTGTGTGTGCACTTTTTTATGTATATATGGGGTGTGGCGTAAGTGAAAGTGTAGAAAACTCGTGATTTAAATCGTAACTAAGTATTTAGATATTTAATAATTGCGTTGCCTTCTACAAGTAAAGATATTTTAGTCTAATAATATTGCTCATTTTTTACTGTGTAAGTTTAAAGCAAATGTGTTTTTCCTTTATGTTGTAGTATATATAAGAATAATATAGAATGTACACATCATTTACACGGTTACAACCTTTTCGCTAGAAAAGGTATAAGTTTGGGTCTCAACATTATAGAGAGTTATAAAGCAACTAGCAACTACCGTTTAGTATTTGAAATATAAAACTTGTTTTGATAAGGTGAAAAATAGGGTGCAACGTTATGAATTTTGTTTAAACGTCAATAAGTGCAAAAGTATAAACTACTGTTTCCGGCTAATGCTTTCAGCTACCGCTGATTTTGTGAAACACTCCTTATCTATTTTGTTTACCTTTTAGACGTGACATAATTTACATTTACATTAAATAATTAATATAGATCAAAATGACTTGTAATTGTAGATTTTTTTCTTTTCTTTAGGTGCGTCTTTGTTCCCTTGCTTGTTCGCGGTAATACTTTTCCCCCTTACTTGTGTTCGGTGTATGTGTTCGTTTATGCTCGTATGTTTATTCCCCCGTTATCATATTTTAGTTCTTTATTTTATATGCCATGTTTTTCATGTATTGTATGATTATTTGCTTGTATGGTTTTAATGTGCCCTTTGTTACCTGCTTGGATTATTATGCTTTCATTGTTATTCTTTCTTGCGTCTTTAAGTATATTCGTTCACTTTCTTGGGCACTTTCACCCTCACAGTTACTTTTGCCGGAGGTCTTCTTAGAAGCAGTATTTCTACTTTTAGATTTACCCTAAAGTAAGTGTATGACCTGTATACACTCCACCTCCCCCATACCTAGCCTCGTGTATACAAGATTGGGTATTGTTGTTGTTGTTGTTGTTGTTGTTGTTGTTGTTGTTGTTGTTGTTGTTGTTGTCGTTGTTGTTGTTGTTGTATAAATAATTATATATGACCAATACTACTTCAAGTATTTAAGTATACACATAAAGGAAGATTACCAATGTATGAGTCACTTCATCATCTTGGTTTGGATCTCAACTCAATTATTTGTTCGCACTGTGGGATCGAGATCGAAATGGTGGATTATTGTTTCCTCCATTACCCCTGAGTAAGAAAGGGATGGCATAGTGGGTTCAAGTGGTGGAATATGAGTAGGTGCAATTTCGGGTCCATTGAAGATATTTTGGCTCATTCGGGTCATAACAACTTTAACAATAAACAAAAACCTATCTGGCAACTGGTTTGTTGGGGGATGATTGATCTTTTATGGCAAGCTAGAAACATGAGAGTCTTCAAATATATAGTGTCAAACTTGACTACCATATGTGATGAGCTTTAAACCTTTTCGTATTTTTGGGGATCTAATAGAACAAAATGGTCGATATCGTCATGGCTTGAATGGTGCTCTAATCCCTCTCAAGCTTGCAAGATTTGAAATGTGGATCAAGTTTAGTTCTGATGGTCTTGTGTGTATTCTTTAGCCTATTGTATAGTTAGGTTGTGGTGTTCTTTAGGTTTCGATTAGGTCCTTGTTTGGCCTTGTAAAAGTGAGAGGGGGTGAAGGGAAAGAAAGTTGATGTGGCGTTGAGGCGCAAGGGCGGAACTATGTAGGGGCAGGGGAGGGTCCCGGTCCCCCCAAAAATTTGTGACACCTAGTGTAAATATTATAGGTTTTAGGGGTAATTTAGTTGAGGTTACAAATAAATCTCTGATTAGGCCCCCTCTAAATAAATTCGGCCTTCTTAAGAAAAAAATTCAAGTTCTGCCGCTGAATGAGGTAAAAGTTGAAGTTGTGTGACGAAGTAGTCTAAGGCCTTGTTTGTTTTCTCAAAATAAGCTCTTATTGCCTCTTTTCACTTCTTTCCTCTACGGGCACGCAGAGGAACATGTTTGTTTTTTTTTCAGACAAAAGAGCTTCTTTCCTCTTCTTTTCTCTTCCAAAATTTAAACATCTCCTTCCTCTTATTACCTCTTCTTTCACTTCTTACCTCTTCATTCACAAGCCCTAAGTCTCTTTCTCAATATCCATTTTTTTACGTTCTCGTCCGTTTTTTTACGTTTTCGTCCATTTTTTTACGTTTTCGCCTGTTTTTTACATTTTCGACCATTTTTTTACATTTTCGTCTATTTTTTTAACGTTTTTGCCTTTTTTACGTTAGCTTCTGCTTTTTTACCTTTTCGTCTGTTTTTCATGTTTTCTTCTAATTTTTTTACATTTTCGTCCGTTTTTTTTATTTTTTCACCCTTTTTTTACGTTTTGCCCCTTTTTTTATGTTTTCGTCTGCTTTTTTTATGTTTTCGCCTATTTGTACGTTTTCGTCTGTTTTTTTATGTTTTCGCTCATTTTTTAGGTTTTCGTACGCTTTTTTACGATTTCTTCTGTTCTTTTACGTTTTCGTCTATTTTCTTTATGTTTTCGTCTGTTTTTTTACGTTTTCGTCTTTCTTTTACATTTTCATCTGTTTTTGTCTGTTTTTTATATTTTGGACCATTTTTTTTTACTTTTTTGTTTGTTTTTTATTACGCTTTCTTCTGTTTTTTAACATAAAAAAACATAAAAAAATAGGCGAAAATATAAAAAAAACAAACAAAAATGTAAAAAACAGACGAAAACATAAAAAAAAATAAAACCTAAAAAAAGATAAAACCGTAAAAAAGACGGTTGAAAACTGTTAGGTACCCATATTGATTTCACACAAACAAGAATAAGATAGATATAAGGATGAGATGATTATGAGAATGAGAGAATTAGAATTGCAAGAGTTTCTTTAAGATATTCAAATAACCAACCAAGTTTACAAATGACCTAAGCTATCTATTTATAGGGAAGGAGCTAGGGCAACACTCCCTCTCCTCCCTTTCATGAAAACGTGTGGGCTTAAAGCCCATGGACCATATGTCTTAAGTCTAGTAAACTTGTAACATTACATAAGTGTAAGTAAATAATAACTAAGAAACCTAATATTATTACAAATGACCGAGACTTGATAAAATAGTAAAACTTTGATCCCAACAATCTCCCCCTAAGGGTCGGTCATCACGGTTGCTTGACGTCTTTGTCATTTCTTCATCTTTGACATTCATAGCTTTAGACGTCTTTAAAAAATCATTAGATAAGAATCATTCATCATTCTTTGTTCTTCGTTCGTTGTTGTTGTGATAGTGATCAAGTTATGAAGTTGTCTGCCTTTCGTCACTTCCGCGTCTGTGGTGGTAGTCCGCCATTCCAACATGCTCATACATCTTTGAATTCTGACTTATACATGCACGTAGTTCCCTTTCTTTCACTTTTGATCTTTAGTCTTTATACTTTGTAGATTCTTCTTATTTTGCGTAGAATCTTTCTTTGAACTTTGTGTTGCTTTGATCATTGAGGGAGCTTTTGATGACTTCAAGATGCATGTATGAGCATGTGGAATCCGTCGCCATGGAGATGATATGTCCCTGCAGGTAAACATTTAGCAATAAAACATCTGGTACTTACAGATAAGGAATTAGAGATCGTCAATGATGAGTGCTCAAACACTCATCATTTTTGGTCAAATCTGAACTGCAAAACATACAAAAACACTCAGAAATGTATCAAAATACCAAAAATATTTCAAAATTGTGTTTTATATGTTTTAGATGCAAAACGAGTAAAAACAGATGAAAAACGTACAAAGTTTGCAAAATTGGCATTTTCAATCCCCCAACTTTTAAAATTTGGCAAAAATAGTCCCTGAACACTTATTTGAAAAGAAAAGTCACCAAAGGTCATTTTGAAATCATAAATTGTCATATTTAGTCCTTTGGTGAAAATTTGGAAAAGTTTTGAGAATTTACAGTTTGGTCTCTGGAGTTTCAGATTTTGGCAGATTTAGTCCCTGGTGGGATATTTTTGAAAGAAAAATCATTCTTGGACCTTGGGAAATCAAAAGTTATCAAAATGGGTCCCTGGGTGAAAGTTTTATGGAAATTACATATTTGGTCCCTGTACTTTGCAAACTTGTCAATTTTGATCCCTGGTGTTTTAAAATGAAAAAAAAGAGAGAGAATAAATTTATGGTCCTTATATTATTGGAATATGGCAAGATTGGTACTTGTGAGCACTTTGGAGTTTGTACATTTTCAGTCCCTAAAATTCAGGATAATTACACTTTGGTCCTTGTGAAATAACATTAAGCCAAATGGACCCTTTTGTTTAAAAATGCCCAAACCAAACCCAAACCTGATCCACATAAACCCCAAAGCCCATCAAACAAATCCGGCCCACACCAAATATAACTCCCTTTCTTTGACCACAGTCAAACCCCCCAAGCCGTTTACTGTTCATCGTCCCTAACTATCCCCCTAATCCCTAGTGCTTTGTCTCCCCCCTCCTCCCAAATTCTCACCAAGTCTACCAAACACTCAACCTCCCACTCATCATGCCCTCTCCTCATAAATGCTCTCACCAAACATCACCAAACCTGCCAATTGCAAGTTTCCCGCCAAAATCATTTTTAATGGTTGAGATCAAATTAAGCTATCCCACGGCTGGGATTTGATGGGGATAGAAAGAGAAAGGTTCCAGGAACCCTAGAAGTCAATATATATCCAAAAAAGAAGGCCAGAAGAAGTAGTAGTAGTTTAGGTTAGAAATAGTGTACTGTAGCTTTCATATTTAGTTAAATATTTCAAGTTCTGTTGTAATTTTTAATTAGAAATCATTGTATTAAGTAACCTTAGTGAATTAAAAACTTATGTTAACCTTTAATTTCAATATCTCAGTTTTAATTTTAATTTTGTGTTTTCAAGTAAAAATTCCTTATTGATTCTGTGGTGCTTTAGGTTGTTATCTCTTGTTAGTTTATGCTCATAGTAGCTTAATTATAAGTTTTGTAAAAGTTTGGAAAGAAAGTCAGTCAGTTTCACTTATGTACCAAAAATATAAAAAATTTGTAGAAAATTCAAAAAAGGAAAGAAGGAAGAAGAAGGAGATGGTGAAAATTTGGTTTAGATGCCTCATGGGAGGCAGTAGGATGGACCATGTTCTTGGTTTGAGCACTCACAGGCTTCATATGTAAGCAATTTTCTCAAAAATTTATCATGTTACTGTAGCTTAGTTTAAAATCTGTTTATTCAAGTATTAACCTGTGTTTTTATCATTCTCAAGTGTAATTTAGCTCTGTTATTGCATAAAACTAAGTACTTGTTCAATAAAATTTCTTTGTGCTCACTTTTGTTCTTACTGTCATTTTAAGCATAATCATAGTAATCAGTGTTTATTGTTAGTATTTATGTTTTTGTGTTTCAATTAGTTTGAAATAACATATTAAGTGTTTATGAATCAGCTTAGTGGCCTTAATCGGTGGAATCACTTGAAAATCATCAACTACAGTCATTATAGGGGTGTTTGGATTTGGGTATCTATCTAAGCATTTGAGCTTGTCAGTGGTTACAACCTGTTGAGATATCATTCTCAGGTTCAAGTTATCCCATTTAAAGCCTTACATTGGTATTTTTGAAACCAAAAGTCAAAACACCTCTTGATTCCCTTTTACAGTTAACTGTCAAGGTTTTTGGGTTCCAAACCTCACCCATTTTGATTAAAGCTTGTTCTTCTAGCCATATTTAGTTTTAATATAACTTAATACATCAGTTTAAATCATTTAGATCCAACACAAGTTCAAGAAAGTCAAATTCCTAGTTTTTCTTGAAAAGTCAAATGGCATGTTTTCAGTTTTTTCCAAATCTTGTGGGATTTTTATAGATTTTTGTGGTGAGATTTAGACTGAGAGCTTTTGAGGTATTGAAGTTCCACACCTCACCTTCAAAATCCCATCTTTTTTGTATTTTTAAGAATTTTCTTGTGGGCCCCACTGAGCATCAAACACACCTGCAGGGGAGGTGTATCCCCTGCTGCAGCAGGTCATCAGCCCACACCACCACCTTTGGTGGTGGCTGCAGCCCACCATAGTGGGTCCTACAGGCCCCACTTAGCTTCTTTCAACCCCCCCCCCCCCGGTAGGCTCTTAGTTTTGACCCTTTGTTTGACCTGAAACCCTGTGGACCCCACCTGAATTAGGCACAAAAGCTTGTCCTATTTTCTGAATTGAAACAAATAAGCAAGTGCTTATTTTGAACTTATTTGCTTATTCAGTGGTCCCCCCTTGCTTTTTCTTGCTTAATCAAGTTTCAATAACTTATTTAGATCAGAATTAACAAGAGTGGGTCCCACTTAAGCTCATTTGAGCTTATTTTCCTTTGTGGTCAACAAAAGTCAACTGTCATGGTTTAAGCTACTCAAAGTGCTTAATTTTAAGTTATAAAAAAATTGTTTTCACAAAAGTTGTGTATTTTTAGTTGTAAAATAGTTTTCAAAAAGAAAAATCCAGAAAAAACAATTTAATTTTAAGTGATAGTTTCTATTTAATTTAATTTATCTTTTTAATTTTCATTTTTAGATTTTTATTAATTAACCTACATTTTTATATTTTAATTAATTACCTTTTATATTAAAGTAATTTTAGTAAAATTTTCAGATTTTTATTTTATCATTTGGTATTTACTAGATTTAATTTTAGTTTTATTAGTAATTAATTAATAATTAAGTTTTAAATAGCAAAATTAGTTTTTATTAGGTAAGACCTAGTTTTTATATTTTTCCTAGCTTTTATATAACATAATATAATTTTAGGAATTTTTCTAGAATTTTTACTGTTCATTTTCTATTTTTTATAATTTAAATTAGTTTAATTAGGTAATTAATATTTAATTAGTAATTAATTAATAGAAAATTCACAAAAAGACAAAAATATATATTTTTAATTTTAAAACTTGTTTTTAGTTATTTTATAATTTTAGAAATTTTATTTTCACTTTTCTAGTATTTAAATAATATTATATTGTATTTAAGTATTTTAAATATTAATAATTAATAATAAATAGTATTTAATTAATATTAAATAATTAATTAGTGTAAAAATTTATTTTAATTTTCTAAAAATTTTCTTTTATCTTTTAGTTTGTAAAAATGTCATTTTCACCCCCTGGAGGTTTTTAGATTTCAGTTTTCACGTTTTATTTTGTACGTTCGCGTTATTTTAAACGTAAACGTACGCGTTTTAAGTTTTAAACGTTTCTGGTTTTTCCAAACTTCCAGTCTTGTTCATATAGCATATTTAAGCTATTTCATTGTATAAATCAATAGTGTAATCACTCACAAACCCCTTTTCCTGTCCAAATTCACCCGATCACAAACCCGTTTAATAACCATCACACCTCGTCGGGACATAACGACCCGGGGAAATACTATATTCCGCGGAGCATTGATTCTAGGCTGTTTGACCTGGTTGACCATTCCCTGGTCAATTTAGGTTGACCGTTTGGAGTCAATCAGTGAACAGCATATTGTGAAGACTCCTTCTAACCCTTATCAAGGCCGTTCCCATGTTAGATACTCCCGAAGGAGCTTACGAGACCTACTAAGTAGCTCAATGACTGGGTGAGTCGCTGGGGATCACTCCACGACTGTAGACTGCTAAGAAACCACCGCAAACACTAAGCGTAACCCACAAGGAGTTACCGAAGTGACCTGTTGTCTGGGCTGTTTGATGTCGACCCTGGCAGGATTTCCGTTCAATCATTGAGAAATACATTTGTAATTCTCTCATAAATGTTCTCGGCAGGTTGCTAAGATCTGCGAAGGACTCGATAATTTACAGCTAGTGTCCATTGAAGTAGATCACCAGTTGTAGAAATACTAAGTGTTCCTAAGAGATCTTTGATGTATCTCATGGCTCTAGACTGAAAAAGTGCACACTTAGGTTTCCTATGCGGAGACCAGGGAGGGGTCTCCTGCTTCAATATCAACCATCTCTAAGAGATAGGTCGATAGATTACACCGGTTCCCCGTGAGAATGAAACAAGCTCTTTTAAGAGAACTTGAGTGGTTAAGAAGGTTTAGTGCAGTGCATCACTGGGTCCATGACGTCTTTGTCTTCAATACCGGTGTCACCTTAGTAACAACCAGTAGCATACGAATTGTACCCGGTGTCTGCCCTAAGGTTGAACATTTGGAGGACTATTTCTTTTCACCCTTTTCATAACTTTTCTTTTTAATTCTTCAACTCCTTCTTTCCCCTTTCATTCTCTTCTCATTTTTTTTCATATCATACTTAAGGACTTCTAATTCTAACTATTGGTGATGTCCTTGGGCAGATCCCTCTGGCTCTGGCGGATCATAGGACGGTTTTTCCTATCTTAATCACCTTATAACTCCATGATTATCCGACAGTAGCCATGAAATCTTTGAAAATCTCTCAAAGTGTTTGTGAATATCAAACATTTTGTTTAACACTTTGAGAGTTTTGTGTTTACTTATGAAGGGCTCCCCTTCACATGTGCTCATAAGTGTTTTAATAAATTTGCACATGCGGGAGGAGCAAGCACTTTTTGAATTGATCCACTTTCAATGAACAAGACCGATTCGAGACACGCTTACATCACTAGTTAGACTAGCTTGAAGTTATTACCCGGCCATGTCAAGTCCACAGAAAGTTTCTCGAAACGGTGCATTTCTACTAAGACAAATCCTTTTCGAGACACGCTTACGTGGCTAGTTAAAGAGTTCCATTGTCAGCTTTCAGGTGACAACTAGCTCTAGTAACTAACTTGATGTTATTACCCGTCGAGGATAAGTCTTTTCGAGATTACTAACTTTTATGTTTCGTCAATTCTTAGGTGAATCTGAGTCTAGCTCGCATGAGATTTGACTTTTAAGCAACTTTGAGCTTACATATTTTAATCACATTCACTTTTTCTCCCCCTCAAAAATAGCATATAAGATGATATTTTTGACAATCTTTTGATTAAAATATGCCTTTTGAGTCTTATAGGGAGAATTCAACAAGAACTTTTGATTTCAAGAACGATGATTTTGTTTCAAGTGCTCCCCCTCAACAAGTGAATTCTTATTGAGGTGAATAACTTGTCTTTTGAGCAGAATTACGAAAATCAGAAAGTGTTTGATTAATTCTACTCAAAAGTAAGAAGCCTTCGCTCCTTATAAGAGGATTGAGGCACTGATGCGTACCTTAGGGTCCTTTCATTACAAGTACGGGTTGTACACTGTTATGTGTGCACAAGCCATAGTGATAACAATTCAATCAAATGAAACAATTAATATTGAAAAGTTAATACCCATGTGTACCAGTTTAAGCTTCATCAGTGAGTGGAGCATCAAAGTCAGTGAACTGTGGTTTTGGTCTTTTGAAGAGTCTGACGGGAAATGAAGGTCTGACACCAATTTAACTTTCCAATCGTCTGATCTGTTCCCAGCGAAATAACCTTTCTTCAATCTTTAGGACAAAGTTTCAAACTTGTCTTCTGGAGCTGGATTTCCACCTTGGAGTTTCACCTTTTGCTATCTTTCTGCGATCATCATTCAACCTTTTGACTAGCCCATCAAGAACGGTTTTGAACGTAACATCACAGAACTTGTGTATCTCATCGAGCCTCATGAAACTTTGTAGCTTTTTGCTGTTGATGTAGGTGAAACCAAATGAAGGTTTTTGGATGAGAGTATACTGTGACGTTTGATAGATTCCATCAAATAAGAATTGTGGCTTAGTCAAATTGATCTTCTGTTGGTAACTTTCCACTCCAAGCTGAAGATCTTCCACTCTTTCTTGAACTATCAATCGTCGGATGAAGAGAAGTAGAGATGACATGAAGTTGTATTGAGTTTCTCTATCGAATCCACGCATTCTTCCTTGAACTTTTTCTAGATACATGTCTTCAGTGTCATTTAGATAAAGGTCAGGAAAGTCTGCTTCGGAGAATTTGTACTTCTTTTCATCTTGTCTTTTAACCACAATCTCATTCATGAACATGTAGTTAAACCGTTTCGACTCTTGAATCTCCAAGATAGCAATGATCTTTGACTTATGCTTCACATTCTCCAATGATTTGGTGTCTAATCTGTGAGTATAACCGAGACGATGACGTTCTGGCCAGTGCTGAATCTCGTGTAAAGCATCTCTGTCGTAAGCTACGATAGAGTCGCTAAATACTGGAGTAGATTCTTCAATTGCAAGAACTTCGTATCTTGCGGCTGGTACTGAGATAGTCAATGAGGAATCATATTTCTTCTTAGATTTCTCTTGGGTGAGTTGGAGGTTACGAAGATCTTTGTTGAAGAAGAAGCTGTAAGGTAACTTTGGTTTTTCGGGAAATCCTTGTAGAGGTAATGGTTTAGTCCAATCGGTGAAGTAAGGCTTTTCGTGGTTTTTGGAATTGATGTCAAAATTCACTTCAGGGTTTAGCTAGTGAAACTTTCCAGACATTGCACTAGCTATATTCTGCATGTGAAATTCGTATTCCATCTTGTTTCCAGATCTGGATTTTAGGAATTCCTGTGCATCCCGATTGATTCTTCTGAGCTCCGCCTTCGTAAGTTTCTCAATCTGAAGCTCCTTCATCATAACCTGAGTATATTGCAGTGAATTGACTGGAAGAGGTTCTTCATCTTCAAGAGGAGGTTGAGCTTTGACCAATTCTGTCAACCAATCATTTTCAGGTGTGTCATCATTGTCGAGCCATGAATGACGTCTTCTTTCCTTTGATTTCTTAGACTTGGATGTAGCATCCTTGTCTTTAGCTTTTGATGGTAACGATGGTCCAGGTTAAGAATCGGGAATAGGGGAGGCCCGGTAATCGGTATCGGGTTGCCCTTCATAATCATCAGTTGGGTGCATAAGAGTTTCTTCTTCATCTGTGGGACCTTGACCAGTAGCTGAAGTGTGTTGCTGATTTCCAGGAGGAGTAGGATCCTTTTGTGGTTGGTGAGAAGATGATGGACCGGTACTGGACTTGTGTTTCTTGCCTTTAGAGTTAGGGTCTAGGTCATCATCTTTCCTTGTCCTCTTAAGGGTTCCAGCAGCGTCTTTGCACGACTCTTTAGACAAGTTGGCAGAAATAGCATCGACAAGTGCTTTTTCTTCAGTAGTCTGTGTGGTTTTGTAGGCAACTTTGTCGTAGAGTTGAGCAAGCAGGTCATCGAATGATGGTTCAGGGATGGTTGAAGTTGGTGCAGAAGCTTTAGTAGGGTGAAGCGTGAAGGGTGTTGTTGACAGCATTTTCTTTACAACACTTCTGATCCTGTGCTCCAAGTTGTCCCTGATAGGTACAATAAGATTTGTAACTTCAGGAGTAACAATTTCAACCAGATTGTCAGTAAGATAATCTAGTGTGAAAGTCCTGATCATTCCTATCAAGTCAGCTTTCATGAACTTATCGATCTTCTGCTTTGCCTCCTGAAAGTCTTCAACTTGTTTAGCAAGAATGGTGACCATAGTTGTGAGAGTGTTGACTTGCTCCTGAAGATCAACTGGTTTAGTCGGTTCATTGATTGATTGTTGCTTAGATGCGGTTTCAGAAGGTGTAGGAGATGAATGCTCAGGTGATGATTCAGATGACGACTCGTTGTGAGAACTTGAAGAAGAAGCTGGAGGAGTTGGATCCTTTGGTGGAGAGTCTTGAGGAGGTGGAGGTTGCTGTGAAGATGTCTGCTTAGATTGTGAAGATGATTGAAGGAATATGTTGGTGTCGAATGCATCCTTTTCTTCATTTTCTTTTCTTCTGCGTTCCTCTTCTTCCTGTGCAAGAAACTCTGGAGTAGTGAAGTGGTCAAATTCCAGATCCGTAGCAACGTTCTCCTGTTCGCCAACATTCTCCTCTATATTTGCAGTCTCAGTCATAGTGATGTCTCCTGTATCATCCGTGTCTTTTACTTCGTCATCAGGTTGTGAGGCTGGTTCTAAAATAGTAGACACAATGGGAGGAACTATGCTACTTGTAGCGCCTTCATGCTCAGGTTGATTGACAGGTGGTGTTGAAGGTTAAGATTGAAGTCGGCTGTGGAGTGCTGCTTCCCTCTGTTCTTTGGGAAATTGCTTTTCTTCAGCTCGTGTGTCGGCAATTATGCTTTTCAATTTCCTTTTGTCGACCAATTGTTCAACGATTGGTTCGTCTTCTTCATCATCATTGGGTTCATTTATCGTGATCCCTTTTCTCTTTCTTGAATCTGCTTCAAAGGTTTCAAGACTTTGTTGAATAGCAATCTCCGTCTCAGGAAATGCTTCTTCAGGTCTCTTACTCTTCGTTCAAAGTCTTCCTCTTCTTCTTCAGATTCTGTGTCAAACTCAGAGTCGCTTTCAGAGGGTGGCGGTGTAGGTTCATCTTGAAGAGCGAACTTTGGTGTTACCTTCTTCTTAGGCTTAGTTGCAGGCTTAGGTTTGGGTGTAGGTTTAGGTTTGGTGGAAGTTTTAGTTTTGGCAGAAGGTTTGGTTTTGGGAGTAGCCTTTGACTTTGTCTGCGGTGAGCCAGTGGTGCTTGTAGTACTCCCAGATTTGACACTTCCTTTACTGCGAGTCTGTATGGTAGCTTCTTCCTGTATCCCATTTAAGCATCATCGTAGAATTTGTAGTTCAAACTTTTCTTGATATTGTCATTAAGAAGATATTCGGGAAGCCTCATTCCTTTTTTCTTGGTAGAGGAAGTGGTCATCTTGACAAAAGAGATGGTGAAGCCATCCTCGAAGAGGTGCTTAGGCTCATTAGGGTCTCCCATTCTTTTGTTGAATTCCGGTGTGTCTTTGCAGAAATATTCAATGAGAAGCTTTGTGAATCTTGTAAACGGGATCATAGTCTTTTCACGTCCGGTTTGGATGCTGTAGACTATATCGTTTATTATTGGAACTGCAAAGTCAATAGGTGACATGGTCACCATTCCCCAAAATGCTTATAAATGCTCAAGTCTGGGATGTTCGTGACCACTTTTTCTTCCTGATATAGATCTTACAACTAACAGACAGAATGTTCTCCAAGTCTGAGGTATGTTCTTCGCATTGAATCTGGAATGCTTAATCAGAGGTAAGTCGTCTTGAACATCATATCCTAGGTCAATGAAGAAATCCAGGAGATCCAGTTCAGGCAGTACTGGAGCAAATTCATTGTCAGGTTGAGGCAGAAGGAAGACTGTACGAAGGACATCGTGATCTACAGTGTAGACTTGTCGATCCAGCGTAATAGTGAAAGACTCATCATCTAAATTAACCTTTGCCTTAAGCCAGAACTGATGAAGGTAGAACACAGGAACTGAAGTAGATTTGTTGAGCAGATGCTTGCATGGATGTGCAAGGAGAATATCTTTGACAATCCTGCACGAGTTCTCAGGAATTCTCAATTTGTCAAAGTCAACTCGAGGATTGTTATTGCCAATTTTAACGTTGTAGTCAGCGGGAGTGATGTCATCCATGGTGAGTAGTAGAAGAGTTTGTTCAGGGACATTCTCGTTGTGTTTAGCCATGTTAATCTGAAAAACATTATCATAAACCAAACATCCAGATTTGTTACGTGTTAGCACGATTGCAAAGTTTGATTATAGATAAGCATTTAGAGTCATTTAAGCACAGATGGTTTCATTTATTATATGTATTGTGATGAATGCAGTATACTTAGGCAAATTTGGAATCATGAAGCATCAATATATCCATATAGACACTGAGATTATCCAAGATACATAATCACATTACACAATACATCTAATATAAATCATCATCACAATATACATGTTTTCGAAATTACAAAGGTACAATGTTCTCGAAATAATACAAAAAGACAAATTTTATCGCGAACACACTAAGACATAACATGTTCTCGAAAAAGTTACAAGTACCAAGTTTTTCGAAAATCAGACAAAAAGGAATATTTTCGCAAACAAACATAGTGAGCATTTTCGAAAATATTTCCAGATGTATTTTCGATAAAAGTTTATCGAGAACAGATCTATTGAAGTATTTTTGAAAATACTCGTTGTGAGTGATTGCGAAAAACATTGTCTTTAATTGTGATCTCGAAAATATGACCAAAGATGAAACTATTTCGCAAACACATGTACAATAATTTTCGAAAAGATATCAAGGTATATTTTTCGGGAAAAATACAAAGTCTTGAGATCTTTTCGAAAACCCTTGATAGGTGTGTTTTCGAAAATTTTCACTAGAGCTGGTGTTTGCAAAAATGCGTTTTCGAAAAACTCTTATACAAGAATTCTTGAAATCCTGTCAACGTACATTTTTTATAGCAATATGCTTTTCCAAAGATTGAAACCTGTCGTAAATAATTATAAACAACGATGAGAAACATGGAATTAACATGTATGCTATAATTTCGAAAAAATGGCAAGAACACGATTTCGAAAGAAACACAAGAGTATGAATCCACTTATGATTGCTATGACTAGTTAAACTTTTATCATTCATAGGAACAAGTTAAGCACAAGCAACATGCTAGATAAACATCATACGAGAATAACCCCATTTGAACGAAAAACCCCACTCATCGAGAATCAAGAACACATGGATATGGGTCAAATTAAAGGGCATAGCAATGATCTTTACACACATAACAACAAATCCCACCAACAATTTTAATGAAACAAACATCAAAACCACAAAAACCAAATCGGCATAAACCCTAGATTTCGAATTTTGCTCAAACATGATAGAAAGTGTGATTAAATGATATAGGTAAGTTAGAAACATGTAATGTAACAAAACCCCTTTCAAAAATCAACCCCCCAAACACGTTATGTAAAATTTCGAAATTCTCTAACCCTAGGTTTTCAAATCGAGATAACATGAAATCTAACCGTTAGTTTTGTGATTAAACGAAAACCATTGTTAGAAATTGTCTAAAGATCACGTAGAGCCTTACGGTTTGAAGATTGGTAGCTTGGATTTCTTGTTTGAATTAGAGCCGTGGATTTGCAAAGAGTATAAGTATTGATATTTTGATGTTTTAGAAAAAACGGGTATGTGATTTTTGTAAATGTAGTGTTATTTTGAAACTTTGCCCTTTTGACACTTTTAGTCCCCTAACTACTAGTTTTGTAATAAAAGTCCAAGAGTTAGATACAAGTAGTTAAACAATGGCAATTTTATGAAAATATACTCCTTATGACATCGTTTTGAGAAAAGAAAAAATGATTTGAGATATCCATAACTTCCTGAAACAACGCATCTAAAGGAAATATGCAAGTATACCGTTTTGGAAAAAATGAGAACAAACTGTGAGCGTGTCTCCCCCTCAACACTTGTAAAATAACAAGGTGTTGAAAGGAAGCGATATACTTGCGTTGTTGGTTTTTTTTTTTTTTTTTTTTTTTTTTTTTTTTTTTTTTTTTTTAAGATAATAGAGAAAATCTTTTTGTGTTTTTGAGGTTTTGGAAAATATGAGAAAACAAAATTATTTTACAAAGATAGTTTTGTATTTGATGTTTGATATTTTACTTTTGTTTTAGAAACTTTTCCAGATCATCTGGTGTCAAACATCGCATACCAATTTGGTGAACCAAACTAGCAAACCTTGATGGAGCTAAGGCTTTTGTAAGTAAGTCCGCCAATTGGTACTCAGTGCCCACAAAATATAATTCAACTGTACCCTTCTCGACATGCTCCTTGATGAAATGATATCGGAGATCAATGTATTTGGATTTGCAGTGATGGACTGTGTTGCAGGAGATTGCAATGGTGCTTTTGGAATCGCAGTAGATCGGAATCTTATTGAATAGGTAGCCATAGTCTTTAAGTTGTGATCTCATCCAAATGACTTGAGCACAACAAGCAGACATAGCTACGTATTCAGATTCTGTTGATGACAGTGAAGTGCAGTCCTGCTTCTTTGATTGCCAAGACACAAGTTTATCTCCAAGAAACTGTAAGCCACCTGATGTACTTTTTCGCGTGTCTAAGCATCCTGCATGGTCAGCGTCTGAAAAAGCTATTAATTCAATACCAGAATCCTTCGGATACCAGATCCCCAAATGGATGGTTCCCTTTATGTATCGAAGGATTCTTTTTGCCTCATTGAGGTGTTTCTCAGTTGTTTTAGACTGATATCGCGAACACATATAGACAACAAATACAATATCAGGTCTGCTAGATGTGAGATACATGAGGGACCCAATAATACTTCGGTATTTGGTAGGGTCAACATGAGTCCCATGTATATCAGCATCTAGTTTTGTGGAATTGGCCATGGGTGTATTCATTGTATCACAGCTTTGCATTCCATGTTTCTTTAAAATCTCAAGAGCATATTTGGACTGATTTAGAAAAATTCCACGGGGTGATTGATGAACTTGTAGTCCTAGAAAGAACTTAAGTTCACCCATCATGGACATTTTGAAATTATCTGTCATTAATTTTGCAAAATCCATTGAGTAATTTTTGTTGGTTGAAGCAAAAATAATGTCATCGACATAAATTTGAACGATTAATAAGTCCATCCCGTATGTTTTTGTAAATAGTGTTGGATCCACCGAGCCTAGAGTAAAATCATTAGCCAATAGGAATTTAGAAAGCTTATCATACCACGCCCTGGGGGCTTGCTTGAGACCGTAGAGAGACTTCTTAAGCTTGTACACATGATTGGGACGTTCTGGATCGACGAAGCCTTCAGGTTGACTGACATAAACCACTTCACGGAGTTGACCGTTCAGAAAAGCCGTTTTCACGTCCATTTGATAAACAATCATATTCCGATGAGCAGCAAATGCTAAGAATATCCGTACAGCTTCAAGTCTAGCTACTGGAGCAAAGGATTCTTCAAAATCGATTCCTTCTTCTTGAGAGTATCCTTTAGCTACCAAGCGTGATTTGTTGCGTATGACAGTGCCTTCTGCATCCAGTTTGTTTTTCCAGATCCATTTTAATCCAATGACAATGATTCCTTCTGGTTTTTCAACCATTTCCCAGACTTCTAATCTTTGAAAGGATTCGAATTCTTCTTGCATAGACTCAATCCAGTTTTCATAAGTCATAGCTTCTTTGACATTTTTGGGCACGGTTTCACAAACTGTGAGTGCATAAATGCAAGTTTCACCGTCTGTGTGAAGGCGTTGTCTTGTCATAATTGGTGCATCTGGATGGCCAATAATTTGAACTAAGGGGTGATATCTAGTCCATTTGTGTGTCGAGGGATGAAGTTGATAATTATCTCGCAAGTGAGCAGGACCCAGATTGCGTGTAGATAACTCAGCAATGTCGGGGACAGGTTGAGCCTGTGCAAATGGGTTAATGAATTGTTCTTAGTCATGCTCTGTGGTTTGTGGAACTGATAAAGGTATGGAGTCTCCAGCTGATTATCGTGAGTTGGACCCGGTTTGTTCTGTTGTTGTAGGTGATATGATTGGAGGACCGTCTCTTCCAACAGTTGTTGTTGTTTGTTGAGGTGTATAAGGTACTTGATGTTGATCAAGATGTGCAGTGGAATTTGGTGTGGCCTCAGATGGACGGTTAACAGGCGTATCATCAAACAATAGAGCAAACAAGGTTTCCACTTCTTTACGGGAAAGTGACAACGTTTCAGCCGAAGATACCGGAAAGTTTAGACGGTTGGATGCGGGTCCTAAGCTGTTGTGCTTAGAAGCCATGTGAGTGAGTTCATCAAAATTAGAATGAATAGTTTCTTGAATTTCCCTAGTACGACGATTCCATATCTAAAAGCCTTTTGAATTTTCACAGTATCCAACAAATATTCCAATGTCAGCCTTTGCTTTAAGTTTACCTAGATCATCACGATCATTGACTGGGTAACATAGAGCTCCAAATACATGAAGGTAACTGATGTTCGATTTCCTTTTGTGAACAATCTGATATGGGGTTTTGTGATGGGGTTTTGTGATGGCGTTTTGTGATCAAACAACGGTTTTGAGTGTAACATGCGGTTGAGACAGCTTCTGCCCATAAGTAATCTGGTAATTGAGAATTGCTTAACATCGTTCGAGCAGCTTCCACTAACGTTCTGTTGCGTCTTTCGACTACTACATTCTATTCGGGTGTTCGTGGAATGGATGTTTGATGTTCAATTCCCACTTTCTCAAAATACGACCTTAGAGTCTGATTCTTAAATTCTGTGCCATTGTCTGTTCTAACAATTCTAACTGTCTTGCGTAGTTGAACTTGTATTTTGGTGTGAAAGGTGATGATCATTTGAGGAGCTTGATCTTTACTTCGAAGAAAATAAACCCAAGTCCAGGGAGAGTAATCATCAACAATTACTAAAATGTAGCGTTTACCGTTGATCGTTTGAACACGCATCGGACCACACAAATCCATATGAAGCAGTTGTAAAACATGATTAGTAATGTGTTCAGGTTTTGAGGGAAAATGAGCACGGGTACTTTTTCCTTGTTCACAGGCTGGACATAGGTGATCTTTGGCATAGCGGAATCTTGGAAAACCTTCAACTAGTTTGAGACGAGCGAGATCAGTCATTGTTTTGAAATTCAAGTGAGAAAGGCGTCTGTGCCATAACCAGGATTTAGTCATTTCAGCTTTGGATAGAAGACAGATAGGAGATGAAGCAATCATATCAGACATTGAAATTGTGTAAAGATTAGTGTCACGTTTGCCGGACATCAAATCATTTCCTTGTAGATCACGAACAAAACAAGTTTTCTCTCGAAATGCTACTTCTAAATCCCCATCACAGAACTGACCGACTGAAAAGAGATTGTGACCCAAGCCTTCAACATAATAGACTCTGCTAATTTCAATATTCCCATTCACATAGTCGTCGTAACCCATGATTAAAGCGTATTGATCATTCCCGAATCTGACAGTTCCAATAAACTTTGAGACAAAGTTAGTTAACAGTTTGAGATTGCCTGTCATATGTCGGGTGCAACCGCTATCAACAATCCAGAGAACGATCTGAACCACCTGCATCACAAATAGACAACAGAGATGGAACAGAAGTAAGGGTGGAGCCTGAAAAAATAGTGGGTTCCTGTTGGTTAGAAACACAAGTATTTAACAGTTTAGGAATCCATTTAAAATTTGGTTTGTATTGTAACCAACGTTGCCAATTCCAACTAGTTTTTGCTTTGTTTTTGGTAAATGCACTAGCTTTTGGCGAGTTCATAGATTTGTTGATTTCTGATCTTGGTTTGCCTACAACATCATTTGAAACGGTAGTTGCCATTTTTCCTAATGTAGACTTAGAGGCAGTAGTGGGCCTAGAAGGAAAGCCGGATCTACGTTTCTTTTTACGATGTAAGAGATTATTAGCTACACATTTAGTATGATCACCAGATAACACACTTTGACGACAAAACACATAAGATGCATTAATATTCAAAACATTTGAAGGTTCAGCATTCGTTACATTAAGATTTTGATTATAATTTTCCAGATTAGAATCTAAATCAGATGCAACATGAGTTTTATTCAAGTTCCTAAGGTGAGCTTCTACTTCTTGCACTTCTAGTGTTCCTCTTCTACGTTGCCAGAGCCTAGTCTTTTTAGTCTTCTTAACGGTTTTTGGCTTTGGGCTGCTAATGCTCTTAGGGGAAACTAGTCCTATAGAAGTGGAAGAACTAACATTAGAACTCTTAGCATGATTACCCTTATCTGTTCTGTCTATTTGAAACATTCCTGGTGCTATCACTGTGGTGTCAACAAACTTACCTTTTTGAAGTAGCTTAATTTTCTCTTTCAAATCAATGATGATGTGATTTTTGTCCTGAATATCAGACTCAAGTAAACCATTGCAATAACGAATGTCATCGCGGTTTTGTTGCCATTCAACGTTTTTAATTTTTAACTCCGCAATTTCTTTTTCATATTGAAGACATTTGTTTTTTAGAAAAGCATTTTTATTTTGTAGTTGCAATTCGGTTTCAAGACTTTGAGCTTGACATCATTCAAGCCTTTGTTTGAGTTGACAAATTTCGTTTGAAAGTTTATTTTTCACATCATCACTGTTTTGACGCAACGTTTCATATTTATGTTTCAATGTTTCAGCTTCTGATTTCAGCAAATCAATATCAGCACAGTAATTTTCAAATACCGTAGCATTGCTGGAATAATAGAGATCATTCATGATGAGAGTATGAATATCAGCTGTGAGAAGTTGTTCCAAGAGTCGATCAGAATCCATTTTCAAAAATCGATTTTTGCGTTGTTGAACCAAAATTGCATTTTCATTTAGAGCGAAAATGTTTTGCATATCTTTAACTTCTTTTTGAAGTTCCTGTTCCTAACGAGTAGCACAGTGACGAAAATTTTGAACCAAAGGCAGAAATTGTTTTTGAAAAATGTCTCGCTTTTCGCGCTCGTAAGCTGATTGAAAAGTAGAAATTTTAATTTCTGAATGATGTGCAATTACGTTTTCCAAGTTTTCGATGCCTTTCATGAACGTTTTAAAATAGTCTAAAACTTTACAACGTGTTGATAAGGGTGTCACAGTACCAGAAGATGGTAATGGACCATTTACTTGTGCCACGGGTTTGACAAGAGCCCCATTGGAAGATGAAACATAAAGACTCAGTTACATACCATGATTTCTCAGGTATTTCTTTTGATGGAACAAAAGATTTTGAAATGTGAGGAGCTTTTGAGTAATCATATGGTTTGCAATATTCAACTTGACTCATTTTTTATCAACTCTTTTCTTCAAGTTCGTATTCTTCCTCAATATTATGTATAATAACACGCACAACATTATTATCCATCAATTGATCCATACTGCAAAGCTTAGGAATTGTTTTGAATGCAGTGCGAAGAAAAGTGGATCTGTAATCGCTAATGGCAAAACCTTTATCGTGTCTTGGTTTTAAAGTAAACTTTTGAATTGTCGTTACAGATTCTCCATGTTTATAAACGATATTTTGAAAAGCTTTAATTTGACGTTCGAGAGTGATATTTTCTTCAATTAAAGAATTTTCTTTTTCTCGTTTTTGCACTTTATGTTCATAAAATTCCTGTTTGCAAGTTGTTACCTCTGTTTGTGTTTTTGAAAGTTCCTTTTGAAGTTGTACAACTTGTTTTTGAAGATCATGTTTATCATTTTTCAGTTTGGAAACCAATTTACCGTTTGACTCAATTATGTCATATATTTGCTTTTGAAGATTTTGTTCTTTGACATATGATTCCTGAAATGACTTTTCAAAGCACTTTTTACGTTGAACTGCATTTTGAAAATGTGAAAGTTGTATTTTATAACATTCAATGTCCTTTTTCAAAACGGCATTAGTTTCTTTCAAAACTTTAGTTTGCTCGTCCATTATGTGAGTAGGAGGAAGTTGTTCATTAAGTTGTTTGGCCATGACAGTACAGTCAGGATCTGGATCAGAGGAAGGTTCATGTTGTTCAATATTGTTATTTTTGTCTTGCTCAATAGGATCATCAAATGAAACGACAGTGTCATCATCAAATATAACAACTGTGTCTAATTGTTCATCCTCTTGAGAAGATAAAAAAGATTCAGATGGAACAACTTGCGCCTTATCTGATTCAGAAGCAGAGGGTGATGCATTAAATTCTATGGAGCATGTGGTTAGGTCATGTACCTGAGACAAACCATCAGTGGTGAACACTGGGCCTGAATCATTCAACTGATGTTCCTGCATGTTGGCCATAAGCATCACAGCTGCATTGGCTTCAAGATCTTCCATATCATCATCGTTGTAAGCATTAGCGAAGAAACTGTTCTCTTGTTCATTGAAGGTTCCTTCCTTTTCATCTTTGAGAGCCATTAGTAATGCCTGCTTGTGAAACTGACTGCCGCGGGTTCTCGGTTTTGGACATGCTGTTGCAATATGACCTTTTTCGTTGCAGTTGTAGCACCATATCGCATTCCCAGATTATGTATTGCCATTTGCCACATTGTCATTTCTTCGCTGAGGAGCACCTGAATTGTTTCTGAATCCCCCATTGTTGTTGAGTCTTTGTCCATACCCAGAATTTCCAGAATACCCTCCTGATCCTAAACGTCCAGGATTGCGGTTCTGAATCTCAACTCGACCATCTTGATTGACAGCTTGATTCCTTGTATTTGATGAAGAACAAAGACGGTTGTTGGTTTTGTTAGAGAATTTGCTAAAAGCACGAGCAATAAGAGCAAGTCCTTGATTCAACGTGTTGACGTCTTCATCATCATCGTCAATCTGATTAGAATAATACATGCTATCATGGTTGTCATATGGAGCAGGTTGAGAAGAAGCGTATTGCGAGGATGATTCATATGGGACCATTTTGTGTGAGGTAGCAGGTTGCTGGTAACTGAAATAATTCTATTCCTGAACAGAAGCATGATTAGACATCGGAGGATGTGCAGCATGAGATTGAGCAACGAGTGCTAGGGGATTAGAAGTAGGTGGTGGTGTATATCCTCCTCGTGCGGCTCTATCTTTTTCAACTTCAGACTCATATTGCTTGAGATAGTCGTACAACAAACCATAAGGATCTTGATGAAGATTCTTAGCTTGTCTCACAAATGTCACATACTTTTGCCACTCGGAACCCAGACTACTAACAAACTTTGTATTGACAGCGATCCTTAGAAGGTGTACTTCATGTCTCTCTAAGTCGTTGACGACGTTGGTGAAACGATGATAGTAAGATTCAAGTGATTCCCCTGGTTCGATCATGAAATTAGTGTATTCCAAGTAAAGTTTAGATTCCATGTCTTTCTTTATCAGTTGTGTGCCTTACATAAGTAGATGGACGTGTTCCCACATAGCTTTTGCAGTTGTCTGAGCATCAACACTTCTGAATATGATATTTGGTATTCCCTGAAGTATGTAAGACATAGCATACTTATCTGCTTCACAATGATGGTGTTGTTCAGCAGTAAGTGCAGACTCAGGAACTTGCACAGCAGTTGGAGCTACTGGGGGATCAGCAGATGGGTCACCTCCAACGTAGTTAACAGGCCACTGAAACGGTCCTTCAAGGATAACTTGTTTCATGTACTTACCATTGGGTTTCTTGAGTTCTATAAACCTTAAGAATCGACTTGCCCACTAAACATAATTACCCGGTGTTAGCATTAGTGGGGTGTCAATAGATCCTGCTTCATGTCTGGATTGTTGAGTTGAAATGACTTCACACATCCTGTCAAACCAGTGAGTTGGTTTTGATGGGAGTTGGCCTTGTTGTTGTGACATTGGATAGGATTGTTGCATTGGAACCATCTGATGTTGTTGCATGAGAAGATGTTGTTGTGAGTAAACCGGTTGTTGATAATATTGTGGTGATTGTTGATACTGTTGTTGTTGCTGATGATACTGTTGATTCTGATGTTGCTGAGGATGGTTAAAGTTGTAGTATGTGGTTGAGACATATTGAAACACTTTGTGTGAAAAGATGGATCTTGTAGAAGGTATAGGTTATAGGTTAAATTTCGAAAAAAACACTTGCACAACAAAGATTGCAAAATCTGATGCTTAAGTGATTGCGAAAAAAAAAATGGACTTGAGAGATGTCGAAACTTTGGATGATTATAATCTCGAAAACTGTTGAATATGGAGATTGCGAAACTTGGTGAGTGTAGAATATTTTCGAAACTGGTTAAAGTTTGCGAAAGTAAGTGATTTCGAAAAAATGTAGTATTTTCGAAAACACAATCCCATGTACAAAATTTCGAAATTATACAATTTCGAAATTAATCCAAAAGTCAAAGTACTTTTTTTTCTTATACAAGAGAGAAAATACTGAGTGCACGATTCGTAAGTCGATTGGAAGCAATTTTAAGCGATTTCGAAACTGTGACAATGTAGTGATCTCGAAAAGTTGACAGATTTATGTTTTTCAAAGAAAGCTTACCAAAAACTAAATTTTATTGAAAGATTCTTGTACTTTTATGTATAAAGAGGTAAGATCTTCAAGAAAGTTGAAAACTTGATACACTTTTTCAAAAATGAAAATATTTTCGAAAATAAGTACAAAAATTCAAGTCGTGTTTATTTGATGAAATTTTGGAACTTTTTTGTTTGTTTTGATTTGTATCACAAGTTTGTAAGCAAAGATGTGATATAAACCAAGAAACAAGCAAGAAAGTAAGAAAGTTTTATCAAAAAAACGAAATAAAATAGAGATAGAAGTTCGATTTCTAAGAAAAACACAAGCTACACCTTCATATGGCGAATGATACCACTTGTTAGGTACCCATATTGATTTCACACAAACAAGAATGAGATAGATATTAGGATGGGATGATTATGAGAATGAGAGAATTAGAATTGCAATAGTTTCTTTAAGATATTCAAATAACCAACCAAATTTACAAATGACATAAGCTATCTATTTATAGGGAAGGAGCTAGGGCAACACTCCCTCTCCTCCCTTTCATGAAAACGTGTGGGCTTAAAGCCCATGTACCATATGTCTTAAGTCTAGTAAACTTGTAACATTACATAAGTGTAAGTAAATAATAACTAAGCAACCTAATATTATTATAAATGACCGAGACTTGATAAAATAGTAAAAAACGGACTAATACATAACAAAACAGACGAAAGCATAAAGAAGAAAACGAAAATGTAAAAAACCGGTCGAAAAACATACGAAAATGTAAATAAGGGACAAAAAAACCTTAGAAAACAGACAAAAAAGTAAAAAAAAAATGTCAAAAACATAAAAAAGTGGACGAAAACCTAAAACAACAAACGAAAATGTAAAAAAAAATGATGAAAACGTAAAAAAACAGACGAAAACATAAAATAACGGATGAAAACTTAAAAAGACGGACAAAAACGTAAAAAAACATACGAAACGTAAAAAACGGTCGAAAACGTACTAAAACGATAAGAAGCGGACGTAAACGTAAAAAAACTTGTGAAAAAGAAAAAGGAAA
Organism: Artemisia argyi; assembly: GCA_030686995.1. Classification (NCBI taxonomy): domain Eukaryota; kingdom Viridiplantae; phylum Streptophyta; class Magnoliopsida; order Asterales; family Asteraceae; genus Artemisia; species Artemisia argyi. Next base: position 140,882,309 of record CM060692.1, read on the forward strand.
AGAAATAAAGGGTACTTCAATAGCACAAAAAATATTCTTGGAAAAAAAAAAGAAAAATAAAAAAGAAAGAAGTACTTGAATAGCTTAAAAAAACAAACGGTTTTTTTCTTTTTTGCAGATGAAGAGCTTATATGTACCTCTTCTTCTGTAGACATGGTTTGCAGATAAAGAGGTAAAACTCTAAAAAATAAACGACACCTAATATGTCAAGTTAACAAGCTGACATGATTGGGTTGGTTGATATGAGTATGAAATAATTAAATGCAATAATTAGTTTTTACCAACATACATTTTTTTTAAATCACAATCATATTGTTGTATGGTTTTCAATTGTATTTCATGTGATCTTTATTATTATTCGAAGTACATTAATTATCACAACTTATAATCACATTGTTTCTATGGCTTTTCGATTATATTTCAATCGGCTTTTGCCAAAATACATCATTACAATTTACAATCACATTGTTTTTATGTTTTTTTGTTCAAGGGTTGTCATATGATCGATCCGTGTTTATCACAATACATCATTACAATTTATAGTCACGTTATTATTTTAATGCCTTTTCAATTATATATCATATGATCCGTATATGCCGAAACAACATTATTACAATTTACAATCACATTATTTGTGTGTTTTAATCGTTTATATCTATATTCTATATGATCAACCTCAATTTAATTAGGGAAACACATTACTAGTCACATGATTTCAGCATTCATAAAATTGTTTCTTTACTTATTTATTTCAATTGAAATGATGATATAACCATGATTGAAAAAACTTAATAATAACGTGACTACAAAAATGGTACAACAAAGTATGTTGGTAAATGAAAATCATATTTAACAAAATGAGAAACACCAAAAAGTTGTCTCACTCGTCATCCGCCATGCATTTCTACAAGAAAGAAATCTGAACACAAATTCTTATATAGTAACACACAAGACGCAAACACCTATAAATATATTAACCTCATTCTTTCAACTTCCTCACACCTCCCATAACTTGTCACCTTCTTCACAACTAACCAACTTCTTTCCTTCATTCTTGGCACTTCACCTATGTTCAAGAAGATTATGGAGGATAATTCTTCCGATAGCTCCGCATTTTACCGCCGCCGAGAGACAACGACGTCAGCGTCGCCAACTCTAGGAGAGCTGTTAAAATACGTGGGAGATACAAGAAAAGATGTATCAGAAGATACTACTACTCCAGCACATCGTGTGCTAGAGATGAGTGAAACTAGCAACGAGCCTCGCTCGTTGCCTTTTGTTTTGTCTTTTAGTAACTTAACATATAGTGTTAATGTTAGTAACAAGATGTCTTTGTTCGGGAGTAAGAAAAATGCTTCCGCGACTTCCGTTGAGGCCGTAGGTGGTGAGAGATTATTTTCTAGGCAAAAAGTGTTGTTGAATGATATTTCGGGACAAGCGAGGGACGGGGAGATACTCGCGGTCCTGGGCGCAAGTGGCTCGGGGAAATCGACGTTGATCGATGCTTTAGCGAACCGAATCGAAAAGAAAAGTTTAAAAGGAATGATTACGTTAAACGGTGAACAACTCGAATCAAGGTTATTAAAAGTTATTTCAGCTTATGTCATGCAAGATGATCTTTTGTTTCCTATGTTAACTGTCGAAGAAACACTTATGTTTGCTGCTGAGTTTCGTTTACCTCGTACTTTGTCCAAGTCAAAAAAAATGTTGCGAGTTCAAGCCTTGATTGACCAGTTAGGCCTTAGGAACGCGGCTAAGACGGTTATAGGCGATGAGGGACATCGAGGTGTTTCAGGTGGGGAAAGAAGGCGTGTTTCGATAGGTATCGATATTATTCACGACCCCATTATTTTGCTACTCGATGAGCCTACTTCGGGGCTTGATTCCACTAGCGCGTATATGGTTGTAAAGGTTTTACAACGTATCGCGCAAAGTGGAAGTATTGTGATCATGTCGGTCCACCAACCGAGTTACCGTATACTCGGTTTACTGGACCGGTTGTTGTTTTTGTCTCGTGGACAAACTGTTTACAGCGGGTCACCCGCGAATCTTCCTTTGTACTTTTCTGATTTTGGTCATCCGATCCCGGATAAGGAAAATCGGACTGAGTTTGCGCTAGACTTGATACGCGAGCTAGAAGGTTCACCTGGAGGAACTAAAAGTTTAGTTGAGTTTAATAAGTCTTGGCAAAATTTGAAGAGGTCGTCACGAAATAGTATCGGGTATGAAACACCGACACACGGCTTATCTCTTAAAGAAGCGATAGGCGCTAGCATTTCGCGAGGAAAGTTAGTCTCGGGTGCAGGGGCCACTAATGATATAAATCCAAGTTCGTTGGTACCTACTTTTGCTAATCCAATGTGGATGGAAATGGCGGTTTTATCTAGACGGTCGTTTATGAATTCGCGTAGGATGCCTGAACTGTTTGGGATTCGGTTGGGTGCAGTTGTTGTTACTGGTTTTATACTCGCCACTATGTTTTGGAATTTGGATAATTCACCGAAAGGAGTTCAAGAAAGGATAGGATTCTTTGCATTCGCGATGTCTACAACTTTCTATACTTGTGCTGACGCGTTACCTGTTTTCCTTCAAGAACGTTATATTTTCATGAGGGAAACAGCGTACAACGCGTATAGAAGGTCATCTTATGTGCTATCACACTCACTTGTCGCGATCCCGGCTCTTATTTTTCTATCATTTGCATTTGCCGCAATAACATTTTGGGCCGTGGGACTAGATGGTGGTTTTTCGGGCTTCCTATTTTACTATTTCATCATCTTGGCATCGTTTTGGGCGGGAAGCTCATTTGTCACGTTTTTATCGGGTGTTGTCCCTCATGTTATGCTCGGGTACACTATAGTAGTCGCAATCCTTGCATACTTTCTATTATTCAGTGGATTCTTCATTAACCGTGATAGAATCCCTGCATACTGGATTTGGTTCCATTACATCTCATTAGTTAAGTACCCGTACGAAGGCGTCCTACAAAATGAATTTCAAGACCCACTCAAATGCTTTGTTCGAGGGACTCAAATCTTCGACAATAGCCCTTTAGGCGCAATTGATAACACCGTGAAAATAAAGCTTCTCCAAAGCATGAGTACAACTTTAGGAGTGAACATCACGAGCACGACTTGCTTGACGACCGGTGCAGACATACTAAAACAACAAGGAATCACTGATCTAAGCAAATGGGCGTGCTTGTGGGTAACTGTGGCTTGGGGGTTCTTTTTTAGGATCTTGTTTTACTTTTGCTTGTTGTTAGGCAGTAAAAATAAGAGGAGGTAGAAAAATGTAAAAAGTTGAAAGTTGATGTACTGGTATTGGTATTCGGTAATTATTGTTGATTTAATTTTTTTTTTTTTTTCTTTGGGAAATGTATAATGAAACTATTTAATTTGGTTAGGTGTGAAACTGTTGGGAAATTGCAAATTACTGCCATAAACTTAAGTCAAAATATCTCTAACTTTAGGTTACCTGCAATCTTTAAATGGCCACCAAATGAAGTTTTTTGATTCTTTTTTATTAATGGGGATCATGCATAAATTTATGTTGTGCCAACCTCAACCATACACGAGTGAGTTGACAAGCAAAAGAAACATTTTGTGGGGCTTTGAATTATTGTAAATAACTATAAATTGTGCTACAAGTTATATAAATTAATACAGGAAAACGAAACCATGACCATGGTGGCATTGTGGTTAGACTATCTTATGCTAAATTCATAGTTAGAGTAAGAATGTGATATATACTAAAATATCTTACCTAAATACTGCAACAACTCAAGAAGATTGTTCACATGATTATTACTACAAGATCCAGGAATAGTCTTAGTCATGCAAGTTGTAATAGTGATTTTTCTTAAAAAGTTGTACGATTTATTAAATGTACAATAACTATACTTGAAAAATCAAGGCATGCAAAAAGCATTTCAGGCAGCTCATAAGTGTCGGGATCAAGAGGGAAAATAGGCATTCATATGTGCATGGTCCATGAAGTTACGATCAGTAGTAAGTAAGCAAGGCTCGTAGTTTGCTTTACTTGTCCCGCTTGACGTACTAATGGAGTTTCGGTTTCTTAATTATTATGAGTGTGTTTTTAAACCTTAGAAACACGATGCTAATATGATACAGTTAGGTGTTCGTTGGTCACAAGTGAAAGTATTTTGAATAATGATCGATCCAAACAGGTTAATCTCATAAAATAGACATGTACTTTTGCCAACTCGCCCTATACTAATCAACTTAATTTAAAATTTCTGAAAAAGCGTGAAACAAAATGCATTAAGCACTTGTATAGCTACCTTAAACTCTTTTGGTTTCGGATTCACTGACCGAGACAACACAAGATGAGATCACGATTCACACATAAGTCTACGCTATTTACGCTAACGATACACCTACTCGCACTTTTGACCACGGCTTCTAAGTTTACCATCACTTAAAGATCTGACCAAAACAACAAATTGTGTAGTTTTGGTGTAATGTGAATGATTTTAGTCTTCTTGAGGAAACTTGTTATTTACCTTTTGTTAACGTACACTTTAAATTTTGTAAATAGGGGTAGGATTATCGAACTAGATGGACATAAATGATACGGATCTTTTGCAATGTAGTGTGACTTTTTTCTTCTATTTACTTTTAGGGATAAACATGCTAAATGAATGAATGCTCATAAAAACAAACTACCATTTTGTTTAAAACAGGAAAACAAAGCGAACAATATTATAGATGAAAAAACATGCATCAACGAATTTGTGCTGGAAAGACTTCCGATGATACGACATGGATGTTTTTCGAGTTGTGTGCACGTGCGTGTGTGATACTTCCTCCGTTTTAAAATAAAAAATGAGGAGTGGACAACAATTTTAAGACTCAAAAAAGAAAGACATCTATTATTAAAAAAGAGAGTATATGAGATTAGTTTTATTAAAGACTAGTTCGTTAATGCAATAATAGCTGTTTGGGTCAACATAAAGACTAGTAGTTTTTTTTTTTTTTTTTTTTTTTTTTTTTTTTTTTTTTTTTTTTTTTTAATCAAAACCCGAACCAAAAATTCTGGTTTTTGAAAATTGCAAATCGTTTGGCTTCAAATTTTTGGTTTTCTTCATCAAGTCGGTTCGGTTTCAGTTTTTTTCGTTTACCTTGAATTTATCGATAAATAAACTAGTTAATTATGGACCATCATAGTGTACTCTTAACCTATTTTGTCACTATTTCTTCTTGATTTCAATCAATTAAACGGCAAGTACGAAATAGCATCATTCAAACGAGATTAATAACAATATAACATCTAACGATCCAAAACTATCAAATAAAGTACGAAACAACAATATAAAAATCCATAGAGATATGAAATGCAAGTTATAGCATTTAAAAACGAAAGATTCGAAAAAGCTTTCATGGTTGAAATGGTTTAACGTATTGGCCTCTTTCGACAAAGGGGGACTAGCTATTGGTAGGTTAAATTCTTTTAACCTTGCTTTGCTTCACAAACGAAGATGGCGCTTCTTCTCTTCTCCTGATTCTTTATGGGTTAAAATTATTAAAGCTTGCATGGTAGTGAAGGTGGTTTTGATCTCAATGGTTGCAAATTCAACTGCACTTGGTCCAAGATTGTCGGGACTTCTAATTATCTTCATTCAAGCTCTATTCTTCCTATGGATTCCATTCGCTTCCAGGTAGGCTGTGGCTCTCTTATTCGATTTTGGAAGGATATTTGGCTTGGTGATTCTCCTTTGTACACCCGTTTCACTAGGCTCTTTCAATTGGAACAAGAGAAGGATTGCTTAGTTGTGGATCGAATTTCTAACAAGCAATGGTCGTGGAATTGGTCTCGTGATAATATTGGCACCCGTAATTCTTCACACCTTAATAACTTGCTAGAGGATATCAGCCATATCGAGGTAAGAGACGGTGCGGTCAAATGTATTTGGTCTCTTGCTCATGATGGGACGTTCAATGTTGCGGACTTGCGTCGCTTAATTGATGATCGCATGTTGCCTTCTTTGGATACCAAGACGATTTGGGATAAATCCCTTCCACGTAAAGTTAATATTTTTATTTGGCGTTTGAAGTTAGATAGGCTTCAGCACCGCCTTAATCTTTCTTCTAGAGGTATTGAAATTCCGGAGATCTCTTGTCCCACTTGCAACGGTAACGTGGAGTCTAATATCCATATTTTCTTCGAATGCATCTTTGCCAAGGAGATTTGGATGATTATTAGGAGGTGGTGTGAGGATTCTTTTCCTTTTTTCGATTCCAACGCCCATTGGATTGATTGGTTGAATTCATGGCCTGTTTCTAGAGACAAAAAGCATCGTTTATTCGTGATTATTGCAGCTTCTTTATGGTTTATTTGGCGGTATCGTAATGGCGTCACTTTTTCCTCTCATTCCTTGAGGAAAAGTGATGTTTTTGATTCCAACAAGTTTGTCAGCCAAACACAATTCCTCTCATTCCTTGATTTCATGTAGGAAGACTTTTGTTTCTTCCCTCCAAAACGATTATTGAACCTCAATTAGCTCATTGTTGTGGATTTGCAACAAATCTACTAAGTCAAGTTCTAACTGGAACTCCTGGATTTCATGTCCTCATAACTTATTTGCTTCTCCCATTAATTAGTGTTTTGGGCTTGGTAGTTTTGTTTGTCGTTTAGGTGTTTTTTTCTCCTTTATCTTCTTTTTTGTTTTCTTGGTTACGGACTTATGGCCTCTCCTTTGATGGCGTCATCTTGGATTCTTGTAAGTAATTTCTTACTTTCTTTTATATATATATATATATATATATATATATATATATATATATATATATATATATATATATATATATATATATATATATATATATATATATAAGTCTCTTACTGTTAAGACACAACTTATGAAAAATAAGTTGTTGCTTTATATTCAGCTTTAAGTCAATGTTAAGTAATTTTGTCTCAACTTTATATGAAAAAAAATAAAAAATAGAGAGAGAGAGAGAGAGAGAGAGAGAGAGAGAGAGAGAGAGAGACGCACAAATTTCAGTATCCTTGTTAACTTAATAAAAGTAGGATAATGTTTTATCCTTCAAGTCCTTTAAGCATTTTCATTGTGTGAACGTCGTATATATATGCATATTATATGCCCTTACCTATTGCCCTTTAGGTATTCTCAGTGTTATAAAAATCAGTGTTTTAATTGACCCAGCTGAGGCATCGGGTCACGGTTCAACCGGTTTTTTTTTTTGCTCAAAACCGTCTTCCGGTCACCCAACCAGGTCACGGTTCAACCGGCCGGGTCAAACCGGGTTTTAAAACACTGGGTATTCTCATTTTAATTGTTAGAAAAAGGTATTTTAAATGAGGGAAACTGAAATAATGTTTAGATGGTCAACAAACAGATAAATTATTGACACACCTAAAAGTTATACTTAATTTTGTGCCTAAACATGTATGGCAACAACTCATCGGTTGTATCAACCGGATCCACTTATTCACAATTTAATAAAGTAATGACGAGTTAGGATCAAATGAGAAACATAATTAAGATGAGAAGAAACCACAATCACAAATATTAGATGCATCCATAAAAAATAGATGCATCTCCTATTATTTCTCTTTTCTTATTTGAAATATATGGCTATAATTTTTTCTCACTCTTCTCATTTCATTAATTCTTCTCACTAGATGCATGTATGGATCTAGTGAGAAGAATTATTCAAATAAGAAGAGTGAGAAGAAATTGTAGCCACATATTCTAAATAAGGAAAGAGAAATAATATGAGATGTATCTATTTTTGTGGATGCATCTAATATTTATGGTTGTGGTTTCTTCTTATTCTTCTCATTTTAATTAAATTTCTCATTTGATCCTAGGCACAAAATTAATCATTATCTTTCCCAACAATAAATATCAAACTTGTGCGTTTTTCAATACTATTGTTTTGTATATGTATAGTTCTTGCACCGCCACACGGATTTAAGAAGGAAAAGTTCTCCCTTTTGGGAGGTAGGTATCGTTACTTCAATGTTGTTTGCATCAAGTATTATTTAAAACTTAAAATTGTGATAATAACTACTCGTATAAGATTTTTACTAACTCGGACACATCTGGTTGGTTCAAATAAACTTTTATATTCATTTGCCGATGACTTTATGTGTATATTTCATTTGATGTCTTTCAAATTGTTTTTAGCTACTAGCTTATAACACCAGCTAGAACATAGAGGTTCAAACTAACATAATTGTTGATTGCTTTTGTACTTCTAGTCTCGATTGACCAAAAAGTTAGCTGCAACGAGAACGACAATACCAAATAGTTGTTGAATATTAGTGTAAAAACATATAAAAAATGCGATGAAGTATATAAGAAGATTTCGGTGTGTAAAGGAAAACTGATTATTACACGAAACTACAAAGATAATATTTTAATAAACTAATATTGAACAAGCTAGCCGGATTTAAGCTGTAATTGTCGCAAAAGCTCTCATGCTCTTTCTCAATTACTATCAAATAATCCAATTGGATTACGAGTATGTTATGTTTGTATACATCATTATCTGTTATGTTTGTTCGATGGATTTAAATTTATAGATATACAGATTCGTTATCATTATATTGCAACTCCAAACAATAAATTCTGATCAACTAGTCCAAGAGATTACGTTTTAAATTTCATTTAAATTGTCAACATCCTCTTTCGAATTTTGTATCGATTCAGATTATTGGAATCCACCAAAATACGTCAACGGTTAAAAAAGATCATCGGGCCATGAAAACTTATGAAGCAAGCCAATTTTCAATCGACTTGGAGATGAAGTTTATCAACCCGTTGCTAATTAGGCATCATCAATCACATCAGTCGACACTTTATTTCAACCTAATAATTGTTAAATTTACTAAACTAGTGAATGATACACCTACAATGAATTAAAAAATGGTCTTGGATTATTTTACAACATACACTGTTCCTCAGAATTCCTTTAGCTATTACAACCCAGTAATGTACAAGCTAGCAGCAAAGACGATATCCCTTTTTATTAAATTTGAAGCAACTTCCATTTTCTTGTATAAGGCAGAGTTGCCCATTATTGCTGCAGCATTTCTGAACTCACGGCATGTTTCATCTAGTCGTACAATTGTTCTTACTATTAGGCCTTCAGGGATATCTGTGAGGTCACATATATCTGCAAATGGAGTTCCCTGCATAATGCCAAAAACATTTATTCTCTGAATACGTGGTTTTTCTTTATGTGTGTGTGTGAGAGAGAGACTGGGATAGCGAGAAAGAACCTTTGCCCATTCATAAACGACCTCAACAAGGCCAAACTTTAGATTCTCTCGAGCATACTCCTGAGGCTCAATCTGTATCTTGAAATCTGCTTGAAGCTCCCCAAGTTTTACAGCAGTATCATACAACCTACCTCGCATTCAAATGTTCAATTGATAAGACATATATCGCATAAACTACATGGTCAAAACCAAAACGAAAAAATGCAATACAAATCATAAACTTAGATCATTTGAAATTTAAACGTGTTCAGAGGTGCAGTTTCAACTTATTTGGAAACAGGTTATACATTCTGATTACAGGTGGCGTTCACGACATCAGATGATTTTTTATCCAGAAAAAGTAGTGCTACTATCCTAATAATATTTTCCAGGAGCATCACTTGTTCAATTATTACTTGCGAGAACACCTCAATTTATACAAAATTTAAGAAAACTAATACAAGTTACCCTAAGATCTTATAAACCCATACTACTAACAGACTACCTTCAAACACTACATTTAGTAATTTATGAAAAACAAATGAACACAAAATTGTTGACGTGTCAAATGGTCAATCATAACCAATTTGACACATCTTAAAACTTCCCCCCATTTGGACCGCTTCCCAACCCACCTGTATAAATGTGCATGGAGAGGGAAAAAGAGATACCTTTCTTTGGCTTGCAAAAGTCTCGGGGTAAGAGAAGGTTCAGAAGCATTCCTCTGCTGAAAAACAAAAGCTGACATCAATGCCACAGCTTCTTCAGGTTCCAAATCATCCAACTGATTCTCAAATAAGCATTCAGTGCATATCAGTTCCTCTCCTGAATTCATCTCACAAGCAACACGACCTTTGATCTGAACCACAAGTTCATTATCTATGCACCCAATCTCCTTTAACACATCAATCTGCCCAAGATGCAACATATATATTTATACATCTGACACTGAACATATAATGATGCATAAAGACGTTCAAAATGAAATGATGCATAAAAAGAAATAGAAGAGAGCGATATTGTACATACACGACCCTGAAAATCAGGCATCTGTTGAAGAGCTTCATCTGACATTTTGAATTTGAGGTCATTAACTTCCTCTTTATGCTTTTTTATATCTCTAGCGATTTTGATGTGCTCCTCTAACTTAACACAATTGTGGCACTTGCTTTGTGACATTTTTTGCAATAGATTGTTCCATTTGAGGTAAGTTTCCACTAAATCCATATCTTTCAGCTTCAAATCTGAGATATTATTTTATTAAGCCACAAACCAAGAAGTGACCAATCACAATAAACACCTAAGCACTTTAAACATCTCCACTTTAATCTATTGGTTCGTGTTGTTGGATGCATCCTACTTCTTTTGTTTTTTATCTGATTAATTTTTAACCACACTTAGGTCACTTTAAAAAATATATGCATCTCAACTATCAGTTAGGAAACACCTAAGCACTTTAAACTATCGAAACTTAGGGGGTGTTTCTTGGTAAGAGGAAATAAGGGTTTGGGCCCACTCATTAAGTGGAAAAGAAACACCCCCTTAAACTCATGGCAAGAGGGAATGTGTTTAACAGTGGGAGAAATAAAACAAAAGAATAATTTGGATTCCACGGAAAAATTGTTATGGTACTTATAGCCTGATCAAAAATCTTAGAACAGCCAATAGTGAGTGTGCTTGTTTCGATTGTTCAAAAGAAACTCATATCGAAGATGGACCAAATTCACTCGATTTCAGTCAGCAATCATGGATAAGAAGATAAAACTCTCAGGAGTATAACAGTACACCAACGGACAGGCATTGATGCCCCAATAGACCCATCCATAAGTACATGGCTCGAAATTGCTACCACTAACATCATGAAAAGGGAAATGTGAGAAATTATACCTTTGACTGGATCAAGAGCTGGAGGGTACTTATTCCCATTAACTTTCTTATCTAAGATATTTTGTACCGTCTTTGAATAAGCTGCACTGCTATCATCTTCCAGAAGCCCAACTTGATCAACCTTGATCTTGACATTGCATATAGACAAAAACTCTTTTGTATCAATCTCTCTGACCTCATAATTTGCACCAGAAGCATTACCGCGGTGAGGCAGTTTGATTTTGATGACACCTGACCCCTTACGTGCAGTGGCAGAAGAATAATAATCATCATCAATACCACGCTTTGATTTTGGCTTTAATATTTGCAGACCAGCACTTGTTTTCTCTTGTGCAGCGTCACTACTTTGTAATGTTAATGGCAAAGATGGTGTAAGCACCATAACAATGTATTGTTTATTAGTGGAAGAAGGTGCTTTTAATATAACCCCAAGTAAATGGTCCTGGCCCTGTCAATTACATAAATATCTGTAAGCAAAAAGATTGTCAATTTAATTAGCAATAAACATATTACGAGTGGATTGGGTGACGAGTGGAAATGGGTACAGGCCAAACTGTGATCGGCTGATTCACTAACTTCAAATTTGTCCATTTTTTAAGAAGATTCTATAAACATGTAACATACGAGATACGAGAACAAAATTTATTGCAAAAATAACGATTTTAAGCATGTGGATTTGCTTCTTTGAAGGTGGCATTTTTAATAGATTTTTACCTAGAAATGGGTTTATTCAAGTTAGATTCTATACTTGGTTAAAAATGGAACGGGTCAAAGTTGAATGGGTTGAAAGAGACCCAAAGTGTATTTAAATGCTTAGAAGTTACCTCTTTAATTAATTACGGAGTATGTTGCAAATATAAAGATTATTATAATAATAATGATAAAGGTTTCTTAGTAAATATATATTCACAATTATCTGACGCGACTTGAACCCGCAACCATTTGATTGGGGAGCATCTCACGGATTCTGCTAGGCTACAAGCCTTTTGGTTAGTAAAATATATATTATTTATAAATCTGAAAGAAATGACAAATCGTTTGTGGGTCAACCCATCCGAACCAAACACGTTACCTACATGTTTCATTTTACCTAAAGTTATAGTTTTACCAGTTAGGCATGATTCACTAAAATGTAGCCCAAATTGACCCAAATTCACATAACTGAATTCACTGGCCACCTATAATTAGGGAGAAAAAGATTGAGAGATTATAACAAACATGAAGTGAGAACTCACAGATTGTGATTTAACAACCACCATCCTTCCTGGCTGAAGAAAAGACTGAGAAACTTGAGACTGCACGAGTGTCTCGGTAATCTTGTTGCCATACATCTCAGCCTCCGAGTACCACTCGAAGTATTCCTCAATTGCTGGCTCACCCATTATGCACCTACATAGAATAATTACTCAGAAAAAGTAAAAAATACAAGTGCCAAGCTAATAGGACAAAAATTGTAACTCATCTACTACGCATAATAAAGGTAAAATAGTATGGGGAAAATCTGATCATAAAAAAGAAAATAACTGCTATTCATCTACTACAAAATCATTCACTAAAAGCAATCCACCTTTTAAATCTTTTATAAAATCACTTAACTTACCAAAAACTATTTATTAAGACCATTCAACACTTTATAAAATCATTCAACATTCATCATGCTATAGATGTTTTGGCCGAAATTACCCAAATAATTAATTTATTTAAAGTTACAACGGTTCATAAAACAATTAGTCTAGTGAACACTGAACAATCCAGAAAACAAACATCATTTCATAGTACAGTACAACAGCAACATTACCCAATCCCGCCGGAGCAGGGTATGGGGGAGGTATTATGCAGACAGTCTCACCCCTATCCAAGGTTAAAGTACCCAAGGGTAAAGGGACTGCTTCCAGAATTTCATAGTATAATACATGTCCAAAATAACTTAAGAATGTCAAAACCCAAGCTTGCATTATTTTAAGAGGTGGAAAATCTATTGATCCAAGCTTGTATTTTGCTAAGGCAAAACTAAGGGCTCGTTTGGTTTGTGGGTTTTGAGTGGTTTTTGGATTTAGAAAGAGAAACCCTTTGTTTGGTTAAAATTTTGATATCCGGATTAGGATTTTAAATGCCAAATTAGAGGGTTTTATAAAAGTAGGGGTAGGGGTGGGGTTTGATAAATATTTATGTTTTTAGTGGGCCCCACTTACAACTCTACTCTCACCTATCTCAATATTTATTTTTAATAATAATATTTTTTATTATAAAATCATTATATAAAATAATTAATACTATTAAATATTATTTTCTCTCTCCTACATTAAGTACAAATCCAAATCATAATCTACAACTTTACATTCAAATCCAAATTCTAATCTTTAACCTATCTACAAACCAAATGGGCCCTAATAACCACAATGGAAGATGGTGAGGAAAAAAGGCTGAAGTATAAACAAAACATAAAGCCTCGAGGTGGTTAAATGGGTGGATACGGCCACTGCTTGTCCTGAAATATGTGATTTTAATATTTGGCAACCAAGCTGACCCGTACCAAGAATTACCCATTAGAGATAACATAGCTCGAACAACATACACAAAAGTAAATTGGTCAAAGTTTGCATCTCAGATAACGCCCACCATAGAATGCTATATGCATGCATAAGGAATTGCAACAGTCATGATTATGAGGGTGAAGAATCTAGAAAGTAAGTTTACTCAATGGATCTTGTAGGCTGAGCAAGCTTTCGCATAAGCAGTTGCTGTTGCTCTGGCAACTTCTTCTGAGCATGAAATTCAGCAAAACTTCTTTTCAGCATGTCCTCCACCTAAGTTGTTTGGCAATATAACACATCAGAATTTCAGGATCACAAAGCTGCTTTTCATAATTAGTAAAAGAGAGAACTTCTCTATGTGTTAGTGTGAATACTGTATTTGCTAGTGGTCAAGTGCCCTAAACTATGGGGGTTCCTTGGTGTGTTTCGGTTTAATTACAGTGACTTGAAATTCAGATTTAGATAGTATCACAGGCAACCGAATGGCCGCCCCCTAATTACTAGACCAACCTGCTATAATAATTCCATAAACACCTGGCAAAGATATGTCAAACAAATAAAGTAGCCCTATGTTCGGATCAGAACAATACCATACCATAATCAAAAGGTACAACGGCCTGAGCGACCAGACTTAACATAAATGTAACCACTGGAGCCATTCTAAAAAGGGAGAAATTTGCACTACTTGGTGGAACAGGTTCTTCTATAATCAATTTAAAACCATCTGCTAGAGGTCGTAACAATCCAAATGATCCCACATCCGGACCCTTTCGACATTGCACAAAAGCCATTACTTTACGTTCAGCTAGCACTAAAAAGGCTACTCTTAGTAGAAGTGGTAGAATTGTTCCAAGTATTTCAGCTGGAACTGCTATGTACATTTTCGATTCTCATTGAAAGCAATGGATAGTTATGTAATTTTACACTTACCTGGTCACTTAACAATTGTAATTAAAATGGACTAACTTTCAGATACACACAATAGAAACTAACTTTTACATGATATGCACAATTCATATCATCTAAGAATTAACTACTTGCCTATTACATGTACCCTGACACATTGGTTTAGACAAACTATGATAACTGAGTAATCCCATGGTAAGGCGTAAGCCCTTAATTCAGATCCCATAAGTGGCTTTGTATTTTTATTTTTTTTAATTGTAGTATACATATACAGTAATAAAGAAAAAAAAAAAAAAAAAAAAAAAAAAAAAAAAAAAGTAACAAACTGTGTGATATGATCACCTAATGACTAATAGTACATTAATTGAATCACTAGATAAAAGAAATACTAGCAAGAAGCGCAAAGCGGTGGCAACCTATAATTAGCCGGAAAGTTTCTGATATTTTGGCGGTGGCCAACAACTTCCGGGGGTGATGGTGTAAATGAGCGAGAGTAAAGTAACTCCCAATACCGTCTTCCACGGGTTATGGATCCCAATACCGTCTTCCACGGTGTATGGGGGAGGTTATGGATCCCAATACCGTCTTCCACGGTGTAAATGAGCGAGAGTGATGCCATTTATAATTGGGTGGGGAGAACATGGCTATTTGTGTTTGTTGTGATATGTGAATTCATCTTGATTACTGGCCACTGAAGTATCCATAGGTCAAGATTCACCCTCCTTATCTAGTTATCTTAATATTTGATGGACACCACAAATAAATGCTTTATAATATAGTATAGCTAAGTGGACACCTGACACACTGAATCATGACTATATTCGGTATTCGGATATTCAGATTCAATAGAGATGAAATTGAAGTCAAAACAGGTTGTTCAGGTGGCCTAGCTAAACACCTTTTTGAACATATCATTACATTTCTTGTAAATAATGAAGGCGTTAACTTTGTATAAAGAATCATTATTTCACAAAAATCTAAATCTTGAATAAAAGGATTTAGAGGGTTGTATCCTGTTAAAACATACTTTCAGAGTTTCGATAACTCTCGGCCCGTTTGACCCATTCCTTTTTAGCTAGATTTTCTGATTTGCCCAAAGTGACATTGAGATAAAACACAAACCCAGATTGACCCATTCCTATGTAAAATGGCCTGAAACAGCAGTCTATACCATATGTAAAGAAAACCACAAATTTTGTGTTGTTGAACATAGTGTACCTTTAATTCTTCAACACGGAGGAGATGCATTATCATAATATAGGTCAACCGAAACTGAGATTCAAGCCTGGTTGCACTGCCCGTTATGACATGCTTCAAATCACTCTCATCCGGGATTTCATCGCGGCACATCAATAGAACAGTACCAATTTTATCAAGTCCTCTCCTACCAGCACGCCCTGCCATCTGTGTGTATTCTCCCGGTAATAATTGCCTAAATTCCTTTCCATCAAACTTCCTTACTGTGTCAAAAACAACCTGCCACAACTCACACAGGTATGAAAGTCTGCAAAGCAGAATGTGATCCTAGTCCTCAAATTAGTAAAAGGGTCCACTTTTAAGGTGGCAAGATAGCCGGGTCGGTCAGAATGAGTCGCTGGCCAAACAACTCATTTTCCGCAGTTAGCTTGAAACACTTATGTGCACATTTATAATTTTTATAAACAATTTATGTGTCAACTACAATTATGAAAAGCATATTATTTCAACAGAAAGTTAACTTCTTGAATAAAATGACTTGGAAAGTTTTATGCATTACATATACACTTTGGACGACTTTCGACCCATTTGAGTCGTCTCTTGTGGAGCTAACCTTTTTGATTTGGCACGTTAGAGATAAAAAAAAAAAATAATAATAATAATAATAAAATCAATTCCATTAGTTAATTGGTCTGCCACCTTTAATGTCAATACACAGTAGTGTAGTAGGCTCAGGAAGTTCTTGCCCCTTTCATGCAAAACATAATTACCTCCAACCCACTATTCATTCTACTGTTCACTAGAAAAACAATAGTTATTATGACTCACCGTTCTAGCTGGAGCATTAACTCCCATTGCAAATGTCTCAGTTGAATATAAAACCTACATAAAGGGAATTCAACATATTTAAAAGATAATAATCAACAAACCAGACAATGACTAAAAGAAGTTGTAATGGAACACGTTAAGGCTCGTCAGCCTACAGATGGTACTCATTTGTAGCCAAAATGTCACCAGACAACAAAAAATAATAATAATAAATAATAATAAAAATAAATAAATAAATAAATAAATAAAAAATAAAAAAAAGAAGAAGAAAGCATCACAAATGAATTCTAAGTGGTCAATTACATATCAACCAGTACAAGTAACTTACCTTGATAACACCACGACAGAAAAGCATTTCAACTACTTCCTTGACTATTGGGAGCAAACCAGCATGATGTACACCAATCCCTCGGTGAAGAAGACCTTGAACTCTCACAATCTATTGATTTGCAAAATGAAAATACAAGGTTTAATCCTAGCAAATTTCATGTTGGGGACTGAAACCTAAATCTTAAAAAAGGTATAAACAGTATAAACAGTCTTAACAGTTTTGTAATGAATTTGTTACAGTTTCAAATCGTTATGGTACCAAACTCCAATACATGCCTGGGTTTGCTTCAAATTTAATGACTTTGATACCAAAACAGTGTCTCTAATAGTTTCACAAAATCAAATAAAAAGAGATTGATTCCATTTGAAACTGGACTGGACTGCACTCAGAACCAATTGTCGAAATAATCTTGAACCAAGAACCAACCGGTCCCTGTTTAGTCCTTCAGATTTGTCACTCCAAACCTAGTTTTGAGCTACCCAAATTGTATGTACCAGTTATGCTTGGTGTCAATATTGAACCAAACAAGTTATAGATATACTTTTATGTTAGTTACGGTTACCTGTGGTAGGTCCCGGTCAGATCCCTTTAGACGAGAGAATGCTTTGTCGCAGAAAATGCGAATTTCACTTTTCTCCGCGCGACTTGTGAGATCAGTTTCACGTAAATTATCAGCTGATTTGTCACAACGGTTCTTTGAGAAACAAAATATCACAACCTATTATAACAGGCAAGAAATAAACATTTAATAATCCCATAATCAAGTTCTTCTTTGCCTGATATAAAATCAAATTATATTCCAAATGAAAAAATAATTATATAGGTTTCAATATAAAGCAGTTTTACGTACAGGTAACAGGGACAGCTTTGACAACTTATTAATGAGCGATAGCCACACAGATTTTTCTGAAATTCTCGAGCCCCAGTTGTTATTTCCACCGCTACCATATCCTTGGTATCCCCGACCCGCACCAACAAAATTTCCTGAGTTCTGTGGACCAGTTTGTTTGTTCGGTTTGCCCCTCATAAAACTGTTGGGGTTTTGAGACCGGGCACCATCATGAGCTGATGGTAGTGATGGATACGATCCAGAACCACCACCAACTTTGCTCATAGTTTTTTTCTTATGGGCATCTTTAGCAGCTCTCAGTCCCTGGAATATAAACTTCTCATTTTCACAGATTTTGTAGAGTTCTCCTGAATAAAATAGACAGTGCTCTAATGGGACTGGCCTCTTGGTAGTCCTGTCAAAAATAATACAGAATACATACGTGAATTTACAGTTAATGTGCTATTTTCTGCATAGTTTTAAGACAGATGGGTTACATACACCCATTTACTCAAAACTGGCTTAAACTGGGTTGTCATTTATCAAGCATCAAATGAATTTTAGAAGAAATGTAGTTTCAGAAGTAACATATCGATTGGTTGAATACTTGAATGGCCCACTCATGTTAAAAGTCACCCAATCATATTCAGCTTACAACCTCCTATACCATTTTATTCAAGCAGGTTAGTTGTGTCTTAAATAATGAGTTGGCTATGTTTAAGAGATTAGGATATGCAAAAAAAATTTGTGCTTTAGCCATAACCACCCAATGTGGTTGATGATAACCACCTCAGAGTGGTTTAATAGTACAAAGTTTATCAGTTTATGCATGTTGTGACCTTTTGAAAATGGCCCCTTTCGACTCGTACTAAAAACGTATCGAATACATAAAAAGTTCAAAATATGGATAAAGAAGCGCTAGGGGTCAACTCATCCGTGTGGCCCATACTAAAAAGTTACCTGTTTTGACCAGAACCCACTTTTACTCATTACCCAACCTATCATTTTTGCCACATCAACCAAGAGACCAACACGTAATATGTTTTTCATTGAAAATGTGGAAGAAGCACGTATATCCCATATGATATCATTATTAAGCCAAAACTACGCGGGACGTAAATTTATTTATTTAATTATCTATTAATATTTTAACTTTTTTTTTTTTTAAAAAAGCAATTAATCATCTTACAATATATACATCACAAAGATCTCACATCATCGTCTGAGGTGGGATTTGAACCCACAAGTCCACAACCACTTGGTTAGGGAGCTTCTCACGGTTACTGCTATAAGGCTAGTAGTAATGGAGACCCAACCAAGGGTCAGTCTAACCTCTCGAGCCGCCCCCCCCCCCCCTTCTTTTATTTTTTTTGCTTGATTCGATCGGCAATCGGCCAGGCGACCTTATGAGCTGCTTATGGTTTGTGTGTGTGAGTATTTTTTTTAATCAACTTTTGTGGGGTATGTTTTTGGTTGTGCACGGGGTTGCCTTACTAAGGGCATTTGGTCATGCATTTGGAGAAGCTGAGGTGGCAGGGGCATTTGGTCACCCATAGGATCACCATTACTACTGGTCTAAGCCTTTTGGTACCAGGGAAGTGTTACAATAAATTGATTGAATTTATATATCATTGAAACGAAACTTATCCAGCAAAAGGCAGAACTCATCAGTTAGTAACCCAAATGTATGCAATCTTGTATTGTTTGATCGTTCTCTTACCAACTGCTAAAACTAATCATTAAAAGAGCAAGAGATATATGCAAGTAACTCACAGTTTACTACTTAAACACGTCCCTGTTGATACAAAATCGCCTGCTATGTAACCTATATTAAAATTCATTCTTGTTTCTTAATGAATAATTGAACACACAACTTTTAATACACGTAACACACACACATGTACAAGAAGTTATGACCCACTGTGACTGCCAATATAAAATTATTTATTTCCCTGTTATCCAAACCTCGTGGCCCACCCATTTACCATGTCTAATGACAAGTATGGCCCATTGTGACCAGTATTAGAAAACTACTTCCGTTACCCGAATCTCGCAACCCACCCATTTCAAAAGTATCTAACCGAGAGTAAGCAAATCTTTACTCATCTATTTCTTATGGTATCTCTTATGACAACTTACCCAGTTACACGGATTTGCTTTTGTTTTGTCCTGCCAATCCAATCCGCAAATTCAATTGTATTAGGTACCTGCAAATACAAATGATTATCATATTAAAAAGCAAGGATGGTTCTAAGCAGGGACTCCATATTCAATTGAATTTCATTTATGTACCCCTAAGATCTAAACTTTTTTCCGTTAGATTGTTCATGTTGGTATAAACTGTGAAGAGTCACGTAGTCAATTAACACTATTTTGTGTCAATTAACATTATTTTGTGTCAGGACATCTTATAATATGTTTATATGTGAACTGAATTACCGTGGCGGATAGGAGGACAAAATTGATATGCCTGGGAAGCATGATGATAACCTCTTCCCAAACAACCCCTCTATCAACATCATTTACATAATGCACTTCATCAAATATAACCTGTTAAAAGGATCAGTAGTGAAACCAACTCAAATTAGGTAGCAGATTTATTATTAGAAAAGGTAAATAAAAAAATTAAGGTTTAACCATATAACTACATCCAAAAAGAAACAAGCACATGTGAAAAAATGACAATTTCAACCCATTAGTTTCAAAGGGGATTGATTTGGTTTATAGTTAATATCCAACGGGTCAAATTGGTATAATTTAAAACTTACGTAAAATATAACGTGTCAAATGCGTCGATAATTTCCCACAAAGTATTCAAGTTCTTACAACCTCTTGTACCACTCAAATCAAATAATTAAGAAATCGATCATTATATTCATAGTCTAGTTTCTTAATCATATTTATTGCATTATTATTTATAAGATCCAGAAAAATGGAAAAAGTTAGTGTTGGATGGTCAACCGGGACGCAGTTTGACATGTAACAAAAATTAACCAGTTTTGACGAAAAACCATTTTGACCAATTACCCAACCCACCATTCTTGCCCCTCTGGAAACAAGCTACAGCATAATACGACTCAATTTACCCATTCAATATCACGTATGATATCAGCGCCCCTGTACAGCATTGATCTTAATATCTCGGTTGTCATGATGAGGCAGGAAGCCTCTGGCCGTATGCTAACATCCCCCGTGAGAAGACCAACATCAAACTTTTCACAGAAATCCCTATACTTCTGATTGCTGATAGTTTTGATTGGAGCAGTATATACTGCTCTTGTACAGTGCTGCATAAGATGACAAGTATGGTTACTTCTACACATTAAAGCCTGGAAAAATGGAAATGCTGCAAAAAAAAATGTTTTCTTAGGAAAGAATCCTGACCCCGTGCACCCATTTTGGGTGCCGAATGACCCTTCCCCAAGGACCTAGCCCTAGGCAATGAGCACCTATTCAGTGAAAACCCAAGACCTATTTCCACAATGCCCTCCTTGACCTACCAACTGGACCTTTGTTGGGTGGGGTTGTGGGTGTTTTTTTTTTTTGGGGGGGGGGGGGGGGGGGGGGGGGGGGGTGGTCATATGCTAATGCAAAAGATGTGTTCTTAAGTTTAAGAAGGTCGGAGAAGGGGGAAGATTTAAAATAAATAAATAAATAAATAAATTCTGAGACTTCATATTATAAGTACATGATAACACGTCGTATACAAAAGAAATTAATTACATCTGATTCACATAGAAACAACTGATTAACATGGTTTAATAGAAAGAGACATCGTACTTTTGATGCCAGTGCAAATGCATACTCAGCAACAACAGTCTTTCCTGCCGATGTATGAGCTGCCACAAAAACCGATTCTCCCTTCTCAAGATAATATATAGCCTGCAGAAAAAAGTTGTCCATTGTTTAGATGGGAAACAAACATATAAAACAGGCATGGTGGCTATCACTTGTGTAAAGGTCATTAGCAACTTTTTATGGTAAGAAACATGTGATACACTAGGGTGTTTGAATGTGCATTTGAAAGTGATTATTAACAACTACGGCTTCAAGTTGCAATTATCAGCTTCAAGAGTTGGGTAACCTCCTTTAGCTTATGATTATCTGATTATATAGGATTCATTATAAGAATCAAACAGTAGAGTAAAATTCCTTATACATCCTTATTATATCAATTGCTTCTTCATATGATTAAAAATTGTCAGACGACACCATTAGAAATGAATAGTGCAGTTAAAAAAAGATGCACATAGAACACCATTTCCAGCAACATGTTTTATTACATTTAGCTGGTTCCAGCCATAATATCAAGATACACTTGATGGGTATCACTTGAGATCATTAATTGATTTAAAATCAACATATAATGATGTATTATGCCAAGAAATATTTAATATTCAATTCAATAACAAAAGATTGCTACCTCCTTTTGGAATGCATCTAGTTCGAAGGGGAAATCCAATGCCATATCAGGAACAAGATCATTGAAATTATCTGCAATTCCATCACTACCTCCGGTTACCGCCCACACCTGCAAACCAAAAGCACCCACGCTGAGAAAAAGCATCAACCAGGAGACGCCATGATGATGCCATAAAAAAGTTGTTAACATTGGAGCTCTAATTGGAAAATACTTTTGCCTCCTTCGACTGTTGTTGACCAGCATCTCTTGAATCATCCAAATCTTTACTCAACCCTCCTGATCCAGTGGACAAAATTTGATCAATGACAGACGATTCAGAGTCGCGTGGACCATCAGGAAGATCCGACTTATTTTCAGCTTCTGAATGAATGGATTTTGGAGATTCAGTCTCAATCACTTCAATTTCTAACTCTGAAGCATCTCCTGCATGTCCATCAATATTATTAACCTCCAACATTAACACTCATATTAGTCGTATATATGTACTAATAAGCTAAAGAAATTCTATTCATAACAATATATTCATCTGATTTTGTCATTTGCATTAGAAGTCAGGAAAAAGGTAACCATTTAAATGTCTAAATAAGACATACCAGCTATGGGTAGTTCCATAACATCCTCTTCCCAGGCTCTTTTGAATAAATCATCAAACTGAACAGATAAAGTACTCTGCAGCAGAAACAAAATATCAGAGATTGAAATATTATAAGAATGTCACTCTATCCATCCCGTAAAAAAAGTGTGAATTTAACTTTAGAGAACTAAACCATGTACGAAACTTGAAAATTTGAAGAAACAATTGACATCTCAGATGCGATGTTATTGTACTTTGTTGTAGTTTAATGTCCTAAATTAGATATGTAAATGTGGACATCGATTTTAGAAAATAATGTGACTTAATTTCACCATCGAGAAAATGGACCATAACAGCAATGAGTGGCTGACAAACTTTACCTGGGAAGTTGTATTTAGCCCTCTCTGATCTTCATGAACATTCCAAGAGCGTGGATGTCCCTTTAAAAATTAAGCAACATTAGGAATCAACCACAGATTGTTATCAAATATATCAATACTATAGATAATCAAACAATATCATGTCATAGGCGACAAACCTTGAGTTCTCCAAGATCCATTCCTTGTTTAAAACTAGGAGGGATCACTTGAGCGGGACCACCATTGAGGACTTCCTGTACCCATTCACCATTAGAAGCACCATCCGGAGACGTCCTTTCTATTGATTGAGAATCATCCAAACCACCTGGACGAAAAGGCCGGTTGTTGAGGCTTCCCTTCACAAAATCCTTTGGAGGTCCACTAATGCGTACGCCAACAGAACTGTCCGATTCTACCATGAGTTCAGATACATCAACCTATAAGTCATCATAATAAGTCAACTCCATATAAACTTATGGGGCCAAATTCATTTTTTTGATACTCCTTAATCTAAAGGAGGTATGAGTATCGCATGAGATTGCTTCCATTCCTTCTCAAGAAATCCCCTCCCCTCCCCTCCCAAAAATAGCTTACACAAATTGTGTATCTCTCTCTAGTCCTTTTCTCTCCCAAACTACAACACTTGGTAAGCAGTAGCATTCCACAAAATGATAGAGGACTTATTGTTAGATATGGAGAACTAAATGTAACGTTAATGATAAAGCAAATTACTATATTTAAAGGCTAAAACACAAGACATGCATAATAAATACTGCACAAGCAAATTAGTTATGTATACTTAAATAGTTTTGAGGTGATATAAGGTACTCAACTTTATTTTCCTTAAGGAACTATAGTGAGCTGTAATATTGCATGCCCTCATTGGCGGATTCAGAATTTTCAATCGAGTTATGCACTACCATAATAATTCTTTATCATGGGTATATGTGATGCACTACTATAACAGCTTTTTTGGTTTTTACACTATGAAATAATTTCAGGGAATGAACATGGCTTCCAAGTTGGTCCAGCTAATGTATGTAGTAGAGTAACTTTTAGAAAACAATATTGATACTTTAAGCATTAATTACCTGCACGGATGCAGGTTCCCATTTCCCAAGGTCTGATGAACGTCTGAAAGGTAATTCCCACGCAGGTACAACAAATGAGCGTGGCATTGTTGGCTCTAATTGAATTTTTGCTTGGTCAAACCAGTCAAACTCCCACTGCCTTCCAGCTTTTTCTGCAGAAAATTCATCGGGATCCAACCTTGGGAGGAGATATTTGTCCTCAACAAACTTTTTGATAGATTCTGGTGTTTCCCTGACAAATGCAGGAGGCTGAAAACATATACATAGGCATTACAAGTCAAAAACAGTAAGTAGTCGCTAATGCAGCTAGCTAGTTACTCATGGGGCACATTAACTAAACTAAGAAACTTGCAGTTTTAAAAAACGATACTCGAAAGATGCAGTAGTTTTGTAGGCAACACACTGTTTTGTTATCCCTATGTTCACCAGCCAATTTCATTTTTAACTGTTTTTTCATCATCCCATCAAATTACAACAAGTGACCCCCCCCCCCCCCCCTCCTTTTTTTCTAATTGCAATAGTGAGAATGACTAATCATTACCCATGGATTACAGTGTGATAATTGCGGAACTCAAAATCTAATAAAATCCAATTTAAGTTTAATACCTGAAAAATATATAAAAGGAAAGTAAATAGATAAAAGACTAACAAGTATAAAGTCTGGTAGTGACTGTTGAGAAGACGACGGCGGGAGTGGGTCTATTCGAATATGACCACCATGACCCGTGAATCCGACTCTAAAAGGCAATTCTGTCACTGTATCGATCCGGTCCATTTTTTCCTTCAGTTTCGCGATTCAAATTAAGTGGCAACAACCGAATGGTCGTTCAAGTATACCAAGATAACCTAATATAAAAAACGATAACGATTAGATACATCACACAAAAATAATAGTCAACAAGTAACGTATAACACTGACATCAACAAACACATAATTCAAAAGTGTAATTTTGATTGATATACTAAAGCATTTGATCGAACATTTGCTGCTCAATGAAACTTCCCCAGTACCACAATTTGATAGTATCTCATCTAGATTAAAAGCGTGAATCAATTCAGGGTCGTGTATCAGATGCAAACAAAGGAAACTCAAATCGACAGCTAGATTTGCTTCAATTTTAGACAAGTGGAAGAGTGAGTTAGTAGATCCAACGCAACAAAACGGCCGTAGTTGTTAGCAAAAACTACCAAACCCCGCACACACTCACTTTCCACTAAATGCTCCATAACTGTTTAACAAACATTAAGGCTATGTTTGACGAAACTAGCAGTAAGAGTAAGCGATGGTTGTTAGCAGTGGCAAGGCAAAGTGATAACGGGGGGCATCAGTTTTTTTTTTTTTTTTTTTAATAAATAACTTGTTAATAAATGTCATTTTTTTGGGTCATTTGAAAAAGAGTCGGGTCGGATCTTTTTATAAGCAAAAAAAATGTATCTTTTTTACTATGGTGCCATTAACACATATTAGAAGAGTCTATACCTATAAAATGAATTTTGACATGTATATTCAATCGGTTTATGTTAAAAACACTCACTTTGTATGCCGCAAGCATATACAAAGGTTGTGTACATGTACTTAATGGTAAGAAAAACCAAATTAAATATGTTGCAAATTATATGATACGCATTTGCATTTTTTTAGATATTATTTTAAGCAATATAACAAGATCAAAAATCGTAAATCAATATGAATATGAAACATCATAACAAGTATTCCGTACAATATTTTTTCCTAAACTTTTAAATCCTACTCTTATCACGAGTTGACAAAAGAAGCTATATAAGTATAGTAATATTTAAAAAAGAAAAATCTATTTTATGTACTATTAATTTATTATGGTACCCACTTCCCATGCTCCACATTCCACAACTCCACTAACCACTTCTCTGTTAATTAGCAACATCTCATTTCTCCATTTTTTCCGACTAAAGAACCAGTGGAGAATGTTTAAAAACACTAAATTGACTCTTCAATTGTTGGTTATCAATAAGCGAAGAGGGCACTCTGATTATTATGGTGAGGGCACTTTACTTTTTTTCTAGATATTTGATTTTTTTCCACACGATTTGGATGTCTACTCAAGATTTGTTGGGGGCATGTCCCCCCAGTACCATGTGCATGGCTCCGCCCCTGGTTGTTAGCAAAAACTTGTTTTATAAAAACGATCAGTTACATAGTTATAGGGTGTTTGTTTACGCTTATATGTGGGCCTATGAGCTTATTTGATTTCGGCTTATACTACATAAGCCTCAAATTTTATGCTTATTTCGAGACTTACGGGCTTTTATAAGTTGTTTATATCATAACAATGTTATATAGCCCATAAGTATCAAAATAAGCTAGAAATTTGAGGCTTATGTAATATAAGATGAAATCAAATAATCTCATAAGCCCACATATAAGCTTAAACAAACACCCCTCAATTGTAAAAACGGCGTAAACCTAAAGTCTAAACACTTCTTTTATTACTGTTTCAAATACGAGCATTTCCAAAACCTAAACAAGCATTATATTCTAAACGCTAAACACTTAGTTCTCCTAAACGCTCGTAGCCAAATATTCTAAACGCTAAACACTAAATTCTCCTAAACGTTCCAAATATGTCGTCACAAAACACAGCCTAATCAGTTGTTCCGCGTTTTCGTCGACTAACAATTACCAACACAAACACCTATACACAAGAAATAATTCACTCAACTGATCGAACATAACTTCAAACCCTAGTTAACCGCCAGTAATATAATCATTCAAGTAAAATTTATAATTAAACGAAATTAGAGATTTATACACAGTAATTAGGGTTAAAATATCAATCATACCTATTTAATTGATGAATTATAACTGATATAGAGAATGTGAACGGCGGCGGGACGGTGGAAGTTGAATCGCCGGTGATGACGTGACAGTGGTAAAGTATCAGCAGTGTTTGTTATGTGGGAAGAAAAGGTTTTACAGTCGAGTTTTGTGCAAGGAGCCTAGAGATCACGTGCAGGTCACGGAGTTCAAACTTTAGGTGAATATTTTTAGGTTTTAACTATAAATAAGACCCGTTTGGTTTGTAGCTAGGTTTATGATTTGAATTTGGATAACAAGTTGATTAGACAGAATATGTTGGTACCAAGGTTCAATATATTCTTAAAGTGTACACTAATCCTTCTAATGTGGCTACTTCTAATGCAAATGCTACTACTAAGGTAAAGTCGAATGGATCTAATAAAGGCAAGGAGGTTCTTGGGTCGGCACCTAATAATATGGTCAACACGTTCAACAAGTATGATGTTTTATCCGAAGAATTGGCTACTGCTTTTGAAGATACTAACGTGGAGGGCAAGGCTTCAAGGTCGAGCGAGACTCATGTGGAAGTGAATACAGGTACCAATCGAGGTGGGGACTCGTTTGTGAAGTGAACACGAAAAGTGACGATGAAGTGTATGATAACTATGACGACATTACAAATTATATGACTTCATCAAATTCAAAGGCTAATGCCAGCCCTATGGGAGACTTCACGGTGCAAGGTCGCAAAAAAGAAGTAGTTAGTATAATTTTGTTTTATGGCATGTCATAAACAAATTTTATTGGTTCGTGTGAGCTATTTGTTTAGCTTTGTTAGAGTAGGATTGATGCACATGTGGTGTGCTTGTTTAGCCTTGATCGGGCCATGATGTGGGAGTCACCCAATATATATATATATATATATATATATATATATATATATATATATATATATGTGTGTGTGTGTGTGTGTGTGTGTGTGTGTGTGTGTGTGTGTGTGTGTGTGTGTGTGTGTTGGTTCATGAAAAAAATTCATCTCAAGAGAAAAGTGAAAAAAGCCTTTAAATCTCCGTCCCTCCCTTCCCCTCTTTTTTTCCTCCCAAGTCAAGGGGTTGTTTCTCACTTCTTTTATTTTTCAGGGTCAGTTTTGTAACTTTCTATCTTTTCCTCTCCTACCATCACACAAGTCTTTTTATAGCTTGTGTACATTATGCATTGAAAGATGTAAATTATTTAATAAGAAGTTTATAAGTAAAAATGTGATATTATTGTTTTTATTACATAAGATTCCTTATAAAATATTATACATAAACGATTTTAAAAAGTTATAAAATATCATCGTTCACTACATTTTTGCAAATAATCAAACAGTCAAACTTATATTAACTAATGTTATAAAAGTTAACTACAAAGTATATAGCTTTGTTTCAACTGTTTACTTAAAATTATTGAAACAGGTTCTCAAAAGACAACAAGAATATACGATTCATGTTCTTCATCATCAATTCATACAAAATCTGCTCCGCGTGTTTCATTTTTCTGATCTTTTCTTGAATGAAAAAGACATGGCAGCAAGTTTACGTGGCTGAGTGCAAACTATAGACTTGTCAACCGCTACTCCAAAGTCAGCAAGGAACTGAACCAGTTGTGGTGCTTTTTCTTGAACAAGTTTCTCCAATCAATACCATTTACCTACATAATGAAAAGACAAAATAAGTAATCCAAATAAACTGTATATATGTAAATATACAAACTCTTCAAATGAGTGAGATTGGTTAGCTATTTATGCGCATATTCTCATATGAAAACTATAGCTGATTAGACATAAGATCTCACACACTTGAGCTACATCGAATTTTAAAACCATTTCAGATTACATTTACAGCTTAATAATGGCCCAACGTGCTAAAAACACTATAACTACTAATGAACTTAATGCACCATATAGTTATCTCAATGAATTGAAAGTTTTTCTTTTTGGACGGGTCAATCAAATAGCATAAGAAAATGCTTATAACAAAACTCGCCATTGGTTTTTTTTGCTAATCTCGTCCCACTATTGACCCGCTATTAGTTTTATGAGTTCTATAATGAAAGTAGGGTTAAATCAACTTCTTATGTTACAAAAAGGCAAAATGCATTAAACAGAGCATCTGACCTTCACCTCATTTATAATCTGGTCACTATCTTGCTAATACGACAACACTCTTTATATAATCATGGCATCGATTTAATGAGCTAGAACTGGAAACAGGGGACCGCAGTAAGAAAAAGTATTAGTATGAGGGGGTGTTTGGGATTTCTTATTAGAATTGCTTGAGCTTTTCAAAATTCACATAAGATTAGCTATAACGAGACGCAATGCTTAAGATAGTGTCCGGATTCTCTTATGTCCTAACGGAATGCCTTAAGATAAGTAATTATTGAAAACCATAGGTTTGAGGTGGTGTTTGGGATAAATTTTTAAGCAGCTGATGATTATCTATAAAACAAACCTATGCCACATAATGTAAAGATAGTGTTTGGCATTGCTTATCAACTTATTTTTGATAGGCAGAATGCCTTTAAATTAAGTTGGTTCAAAAAAAATTTAAATAGCTGAAAAACAAGGATAAAACACAGGTTGTTTGGCTCCATCATAACACTCTAATTCTAGTAACCAGCTCCGAAACTTGCTAATGAAAACTGACTGCTTATTTGACCCTCAAATAAACGCATAATCCCATTATTTATCACAATCGATCATGTCACAGAACCGGATACATTCAACTTAGTTTCAAGTATTTATATCGTCGGTCTGATACATGTTTCATAGCCATAAGGTAGTAAAGACTATGTTCAAAACTCATTAACATTGTTGATCTGATAGTCAGGGGTTAAACATTTATGTTTCTTAACAATACCGAAAGAGGGGTATGATTAAGACATGTTTCAAAAGCATACCTCTGGCCAAGTTTGAAAGGAGGAAGGCCTTTGTAAGGGCATGTGTCGCACCTGAAAGCATCACTAATCCACTCTGCATTTCATTAAGTAAAGTTTCAATCAGGTAAGAGAGAGATGACGTTAGGTCATAGACGCCGAAGAATTGAGTCAAAGGTCAAAAAAAGGTTGGGTTGGTTGGATTTAAACGAGTAAACATAAGTACGGGTTGTTACTAATCAGGTCGGGGTGTGTTTATCCCCCAGCCCACCAGGCCCCAACAACTTTGTCATAAGAAAAAGAACTGATGTGCACTATAGATAAACTATGATAAAGTTTCAACCTATTTGAAAAATATAATGGTTAAAAGCTCAAAATTTCCATCTCTAATTAGTCTAAATTGAAAATAAGATCAGGACTGTATATGTAAAATAATCTTGCTACTGTGAAACAACTTTTTTGAGATCAGATACAACCTAAATCATCCAATTTATAAATAAATGGCTCAATGTAGAGGTGAACATCCAGCATATGCTTGAACAAAGATAAGCCCGCACCAACCTGCTTTTTTATTAAGTGAATTCAAAGCCGATTTTAACAAGTTAATCCCCATCAGTAAGCTCAACACACATACATAAACAAGTAACACGAGTCTCAAACGGATACTCTGATACAAACGGATGCACTAAAATACATCAAACAGAGGCATTAAAATGCCTTAAACGGATGCACTAGAGTACCTTAAACGGATGCACTAAAGTACCTCCCGATATGCCATTCTTTATAGAATTAACAGAACTCGCATGAGTGACCATAAGATATGTCAATCCATATATCATTAATAAAGCCACGAACTTTATAGAAGCGTGTCAATCACAACTACCATTAGCCTTTTCTTTAACGTATCACTGACAAAGTCTTTTTTTTATTTGTTTCCCCCTTTTTCTACACTAAAGTTAGCGGAGGTAAGTTAACTGAAAAAAGTAAACAAAATCCAATAAAAACATAACAAAAAGTAGCCAGGTGTTTAATACGATGAGGTAATATAAACGTGTCTTGCCAATTGTAAGATATTGCAAATAATGGAATCATTTGTTGAACTATAATTCTTAAGTACACAAAGTTAGAACTACAAAATAGCCACTGTTGTAGAAATTTTGAAAATAAAAGAAAAATCACTCCACCTACATCTTGATCATTTCTAAGGAAATCCATGATATGAACTCTTACAATACAAATGGATGCACTAATATGTCCAAACAGATGCTCTAAACATGCAAATGGATGCACTAAACATGCAAACAGATGCCTTAATAAGTCCAACAAACGGATGCCCTAAACGCATACCTAACACCTAGACGCATTCCACCTTAGCAATTACCAGCTTCCGTGGCTGAGAAGTGTGGTGAAAGTGATAATCTTTGGTGAAATTAAGACTTCTGGTAAAAAAAAGGTTTTAACTTTCAAGTCAATTGACCGATATATTTAACATCTCTCATGAACTCTAAATGGGCAAGCATCAGAACCACAAACCAGCAATTGGTCAGATATATTTAACATGAATGACTGATATATATTTAACAAAATTCGTAACCAATTTATCAACATAAAACTACTCCTAGCTGATATAATGCTACCCAATTGACAATTTCAGACCAACCTCTGCTTGGCGCCCAACATCTAATCTTACTCCAGTCGCATCATACATCATACATCACCTGCAAGATATTTCGGCTTTTTTTAGATTCACATAATACAAATGAAACAAATTTTAAAGACATTAAAGAGAAAGATCATACGATGCAAGCCAAAATAATACAGTCGCATAAGTTGAGCCGCCAAGGCCATCATTTACAACCATGCACTAAAATACAAACAAATGCACTAAACATACATACTCGTGCCTTAATATGACCAACGATGCATTAAACATATAAACGGATACACTAAACATACAAACCGATGCACTAAACATACAAACCAATACATTAAAGATACATTGATGCCTTAATATGTCTGACTATACACAACACTAGTAACACTCACTGATGCTCTAATGTGTTCGTCGGTGCACTAAACATACAAATAAATGCCCAAGCATTTTCAACGATGCACTAATCATACAATTAATACTAATCATACAATTGATGCCTTAATATGTCATATGATTCACTAATAATACATATTATGATTTGTTTACACATTGATGCTCTAAATTATCAAATAATTCAAAGATATTCTAAATTTGTTACAAAATAATGAACAAGAACAAGAGAGGAAGAGAGAATTCTTATTAAGTGATCATCAAGGTTACAAGTGGATTGTATATATCGGGTGGATGAATGCATCTCAAACCCTAAAGCCCACTAGAGATAAATGTGAATAGACATAAGCCCATTAATATTTACAACACTCCTCTTTGGATATTCACTGTTTATTAAACGCTATAGACCGCCTCATTAAAAACCTTATCAAGAAAAAACCTAATGGGATAAAAACACTTGATGAAGGGAAAAAGAGTGCAGTGCGCATAATACTCCTCCTCAATTTAATGTATATCTTTCAAGCATCGCATGCTAATCTTCTAAACGAGTTGCTCGTATACTTTTGTTGGCAACAACTTTAAAATGAAGTCCATCAAATTGATGATGTTACGAATAAGTCCTGCAAAAATGACAAAATATATGTGTAGCTTCCAACCCAATATCAAATCAATTGGTTGGAAAATATACAATGCATGTACAAATATTAAAAGAGAAAAATACACTCTCGTGATGCACATTAATTACAAAATTGGCATCCAAACATCAATTGTACTTATGTATGATACTTGAGTACTAACTATTTCTTTGAGACATGTGCAAAAGCAATTTATATAATAGTCGTCCAAAATCATTTTGATCCATATATGGATTCATTCAACTTTATCAATATAAAGTTACTGAGAACTTTATTAATCGTATCTAGAGTTGAAGTTGTAAGCCATGCTTGAGACATTACAGATCATTCATGGTATATGAGAGCTCTAATAAAACTCATTTAGAGCGAATTAAACTCGTAAAATATCAATAAGATATTTACATCCACCTCGAGACAATATGTCTTTTAATAATCAACTTTGTGTTTTTGTGAATTTATTTATTCACAATTCATGTCTTAAAAGACATCACTTTAGAGCTCTTATTTCGCATTCGCACAAAGATTGATGTATATCCAATAAATTTTACACATTCATGTGTATGCACTTCATATCCCAATATTTATCGTATTTTTACGATATTGCGTCTTTCCATATTGGCCAATCATTTCCTTGAGCGCACTTTTGATTTATGATCCTCATTATGCATAATAGCAAGCGCTATATTGTATGTAAACAAATTTATCGACGTCGTTTATGTTTCGATTCCATATAACTTTAGACATGATATAATTTATTGAGATCTCATTAGCTATTTGAGGTTCTTTGGAACCTTCATGTCTAGTGTCTCTTTATGAGACTATCATGGAGTCTTTTATACCTCGAACAACCATCTTGTTTTCATGCTCCATATTTTTCATCGATGATTTTATTTTGAATCAATTTGTCTACCATGCTTGAGGCATGTCATAATAAAATAGTGTCCTTGAGGACAATTTCTAATTAGAGCATGAGTAGCTGAAATTTTGTTTTTGGCCAATGTTTATTTATGGCTATTAGATTATTCATTGAATAATGAATTCATAAAAAATTTCCTTCGAGGATCAATATAATATGATAATTCATTCTAATTTGCAACTACTTCTCTCCTCCTGAAGGAATTATCCATCTTCTATATCCCATATATGTGCATTTAGGTGGAGTAATTTGTACACAGAAAAACAAAAAATGGGATATGTTTGGTTTACAACCAAAACCAATTATAAAAGGGAGGATTTATAATAACATATTGGCACGATGCTAATTTTGTTGTTGTGCATATTATAATATGGCCCCATATAACAACACAAGTTTTTCTCTCAGTTTCATTTGATAATTTAGAAGTAATTCATCGCATTGTCATGATGAAATACTTACTCCGGAATGTTAGGCTTGCATTGAGCTATTAATCATGCAAACTTGAGTTGCGATTTAATGACCATTTAGACGATGCATCGATTTTAAACTCTAAATGGTTCATACAATGGATGTGTATGCTTGCATATATCCATTTGTTTTCTTTCCAGAAAATTGAGGAATTGAGTCCCCATTCTTGTTGATAGATTAATAATCAACTTCTTTTGAGAGATAATACCATTTATATTGAAGAATGTTATTCTTCTATAGTGTCGCATCATTAATGACTCGGGATGGTGTAACCGGTCATGCCAAAAATATTATAATTATAGCTCATAAACTTATTTTATGGCTATGATTAGCTTTTACTAATCTTTATATAATGCATGTAGAGGAAGATACAAAAGAATATAATGCATCTCTAATATTTACTTCGTTCCTCATGACAATTTTATATTTCTTTTATGGAGCAGAATGTGCTAGCATAGATTCTTAAATCTATGAATATAGTGTGTAATATCTTTGACACACTTGTATATTGCATACATCACATTGCATTTTTGCATAAATAGCATTTTTGTTTGCTCCTTTCTTATTGTATTTTCGCCACTACTAGTGGTTTGTCATTGTCATACTACCTCGACCATAGCATTTACCATGATAAATGATCTTTAACCATTTATCGTTACATTATCACATTCACATGAGGGAATGAGGATCTCATATTGATCATTTTATCTCATTCACTTGATGGAATGAACATCTTATATTGATCATTTTATCACATTCGCTTGAAGGAATGGAGATCTTTATGTTGCAACTTGAGGTTGCCAACCAGTTTCTTTTAACACTACAATATGGAGCAAATTTAGTAAACGGGTTTATCGTGTTTGTTCAAACATGCCTATTTCTTTTATATCAAAGCATCATTCTCGATATATGAGTATATTCGAGGCATTAACCATCTCATCGCATTTTTTCTTTTCATCATTCAGATGTACTACTTAATATTGCGAAAAAATGTGCTCGCATTTGCAAGAATCTCTTGCTTATGATGGTCAAATCATTCTTTTAGATTTTGACATACATTTAACGGATCTTTCACCGTTATATATTCTTTTTAATTCAGATCTAACATTGAAATTGTAAGACCGAACTCGCTTTTTTTTTTTTTTTTTTTTTTTTTTTTTTTTTTTTAAATGCAGCTTGAGGTGCATTCAATATTAGCGAGCTTTCAGAGAGTTACTCTCTTTCAATGGTAATCTATCTTTTAGATTTTACCAGATGTTTAATGAAACTTTTACCGTTAAAACATTCCCTTTTAATGTCCCCTAAAGAAGAAGCCGGGGCAATACCACCCTTGTGGCGCACTCTAGTAAAGAGGCCTTTGATTGGTTCTCTCATATTATAAGTGATAAGATAAACCTTAGCACTAAAAAAAAATGGAGCAGTAAAACAAAAATATTGCATGCTAGATGATATAAAATGATGCAAAATATACCATTCACGATATGACTGTTAAAATACTAATAATACACGCCTTAGCATATTCTCTTTTTATCCATTCAAAATGCATCGAATCACTTGCTTCTGGAAGCAATAAGTTTATAAAAATTTGCAAAAAAGAACACTCTATTATTTAGGAGTAATAAAGTAATAAACTGGTGGTAATAGAGATTTCAATTCTTACGTACAACAAGTAAGGATTACAATCACTGGAAAATATGATTTATTTGCCAATGATTTACAAAGTATATGTTTTATAGCTTTTTACGTCATGACTCTTTAAATATTCATATGCCAACAATATTCTTGTACTATAAAAGAAAGTTAAATATTTACCTCTTGTTTTGATCCATGAAAACAATAACGAGATAACATAATCGGATTCCAAACATATCTCTCTACCTTGAGATCATATCTTTTTCGTTTAGCAACCATTTTATATATTACCATATTAAAATTCTTTTTTCATATATTAAAATAAAAACAGTGTTAATATACGCATAGGTCACAACTAAAAGAAACACTATTTATATTACAGTAGCACATATATAATTTCATAAGAAGGATTTGATCCATATTAATTTGTTAACAATGTACTAATAGTCATTCTCAGTATGTTGTGTATACTATATCTAGATCTCTATCATAACAAAAAGTAATGCATAAACTATGTGAATTGTTATATGTATCCACTGCTACACATTAATTATAATTAAGATAGTATACAATCGTAATTTTTTTTAATCAAACATCTGCATATTCTTTTTTTTAGTCACTCATTTATGCATCATTGTTAATAAACAGTGATGATGTCAACCTATCTTAAAAACAAGGATAAGAAAATCATATATATATAACAACAATATCTTACATTTTTCTTGAGATCATACGCAATATACAATGTAACAGAAGCAATGTAATGTATATGAGATGGTACAACAATTAAAACAATTAGATCTCAAAATCATTTATAAACAAGATATGGCGTTACCTATGGTTTACTTAGTTAAAAAGAAAACTTAACTAAACAGCATATCATATCTATAATAAAAAACTAGAACTCCAAAAACAAAACTAATTTTGATCTAATGAAATAAACTGTTGTTGATATATACAATAAATATTGTTGTCGTTGATATAATAAAATGATGGAGTATTAATTATATGGAACATAAAAGTACCTTGATAAGCGATTCAAGTTCCTGCCATTAAAACGAATTATAAATTGTTAGTTTCGTATATGCTTTAGAGACTCGTGTTGATAACGTGTTACAAAATAATGAACAAGAACAAGAGAGGAAGAGAGAATTCTTATTAAGTGATCGTCAAGGTTACAAGTGGATTGTATATATAGGGTGGATGAATGCATCTCAAACCCTAAAGCCCACTAGAGATAAATGTGAATAGACATAAGCCCATTAATATTTACAACAAAATTATCATATGTTTACACATTGATGCCCTAAATTGTCAAATAATTCAAAATTATTCTAAATAATCAGTGGCTCCTAACTATTTATCTTTAAACCTCCAAAATCATTACAGATGCCCTAATTTTACAACAAATTCACAATAATAAGAAAAATACAAAAAAAAGAAAAAAAAAAGCTTAAAATGAGCTGAATGAAAATTTTACATATACCTTAACAAGTGCGTGATTTGAGCTGTGATTCCACTGAATAACTGCGTGATTTGAGCTGCGATTCCATTGAATAACGAGTATTGTGTTATATGTGTTTGATTGATTGTATTTGTGTTTTTGATCGTTTTTATTGTGTTTTTGATCGATATTTATGTGTTTTTAGTGGATCTGGGTTTTTGATTTTGATCGGTGTGTGTTTGTGGCGATTTGTATTTGATCTGGTGTGTGTTTTTTTGTCAATGTTTTTTGTTATGAAAATGAAGGGTTGAGCGATGGTTACCCCTATTTGTTTGTGTTGTTTTATTTTTTACCCTAAACTTTCAAGTGCTTGCAAATTCTATCCTATAACTTTTTTTCTCACTTTTCTATCCAAATACACTTTTCTCTAGAACCCTACCATATATATATATATATATATATATATATATATATATATATATATATATATATATATATATATATATATATATATATATATATATATATATAATTGAGATCAAATGAGAACTTTCTTAAAGTTGTAAAAATGAGAACCAACAAAAATCTCACAAGTGACACTCAGCTTAAAAGAAAATAAAAACATAATTAATTACAACTAAAATTGTTAAAGATTTGATGGGTTTTCTTATGAAAATTGACGTAAACTAAGTGATACACTTTGATTCAACGTGTAATGTGTATCAAGGTTTAGTATTGTGATCAAGTTTTTAGTGGTTGTTGTGTATTAGGTGTATCAATTTATGTATAAAAAATTAGTTTTTTGAGATTTTAATGTATATGTATCAAAAATTTAATTGTGTATTAGTAATCCGTTTTTCATGTATGAGTTGGTTATTAGTCGATTTAATGTTAACTTGTATTAATATATAATATTTTGGTGCATCTTTGCTAAAATGGTTATGTATCAATGTTTTAATGGTATTTTAGAATAGTTCTCATTTTTACAACTTTAAGAAAGTTCTCACATTATCCTTCCCCTATATATATACTAGCTTCATAACCCGCCCGATGGGCGGGTTCGCTTCATGATATTACTTGATGAAATTTGACTGGACGTAAATAAATAATGAATAACGACAACTATGTTAAGCCAAAAAGTTGGGAACAAAAAAAAAGTGTTCATGTACTATACGTAAAAACAACAATGAAAAAGTATGAGAGCAGAGAAATTACACGGTGCTTATTTATATCCGAAATAAAATTCTTTGTACACTTGTACTTAAAAGTTTCTTGCGGGCTTTGCATCCATATTCGTGCTTTAATCACCATTGCACGTACATAAGCACATTCACATGCCATAGTTGTGTGCACCACTTACATTAAGGGTGCCAATAGACTTGCAACAGTATCTTTGTTACCTGTCACATTTAACATAAAATAAATGAGTCGAAGAGCTAAAAAGAATGCAAAAGAAGCAACAAACAAAAGGCCATGACATATGTAATTAATCCTAAGATGAATATACTTAACTAAATACATATGTTCAACTATGAAACGATCATATACTTCGCTAGTAAGAATAACCTAAGTTGGCGCTTATCTAGTTTACTACAAAACTTATTTAGTGTTTAGTGCCCGAATATCGAAAAAGGTAAGCTCGTAACATTTATGTGGTCAATCCAATGTACATGCTTAAACTTTTTTTTTACCTAATTTTGTTATAGCTAAACACATAAATAAAACTATAGTGCTCCACCCGGTCACAAAAAATGCTCACAAAATCTTAGAAATTAAAGTGCTCTGAAGGCTCATACTCCAGGTCACAAAACATGCTCACAATATCTTAGAAATAAAAGTGCTCCAAAGGCTCATACTCACGAAACATGTTCACAATATTTTAGAAATAAAACTGGCCTGAATAAAATAGCAAAGATACAACCATTTTTCAAAAAGTAGCAAGTACTTTCATAAACTCAAATGTTTCGTTAAACGTCATATCTGGTATGTTTGTAACTCTTCTACATTTAAAATAGATCATATAAATGCAACTCTACTAAAATAGGCAATTATTGTAGAACTCTTCTAGACCAACTTTGATATCATTTCATATATAAAAAAATTATACAAAATAGAAAATCATATAGTTCCTCTCTCGTTATATATATGCATGTTTTGCATGTATGTATTACATTATACATGTGCAACCAGAAAATACTTTTCCTCTTATTTCCAGTGGTGGAAAATGTAATATCCCAATACTTAACCATTCTTCTACATTTAAAATACATCATATAAATCCCTATACTCATGCATGTGCAACATGAGAATACTCAAAAATACCTTAAGAAAATAGTTGAGTGTTTTATGGCTATTTTAGTATGTTGCTTATCAGAAAACTGACAAAGAAGGAATAGGTTTGACTGGTTCCCACTTGCCAATTAATATAATTAAACTAAACGTCAAAGGTACTAATCAAATCTGGCACATATAAGCATAAAAAACATAAACATAGGAGTTCCAATTTCGAGCATTCAAGAATCTTAATTTTATGCTTAGAACTATATGAGTACCTTGCAGCAGTTGGCTAGAATCATAGAGCTTTGAATTGCATATGGACCAGCGAGATTCAGTTTTCCAATCACAGATAGAAGTATGTCCAGTGAGAGCTCGATTACTGTTACACGGGACTGTTAATCGTTTTGCGCCAGACCTGCCTAGCAATGCAAAATATAATTAACTGAAACATAAGTTGTTTGAACGGCTTGAAATTATCAATAAGTTTAGCTTAACACGCACCTCTAATTGAGTGAATACTGGAACGAATTATCTATCGATTTTGTATTGGTAGTTCCTGCATATTAGAGAAGATTTCAAAGAAGTACAAAACAGAATGAATGACATGTGAAGATAAGGGGTTTGCCTAATGTCCATATTTGAATATGCTTACATATGTATCTCTATCATTTCCAGATTTCCACCTTTTAGAGTCACTATAACAGAACTTTAAACATACAATGACATGCATATCAGGGAAAAAAACTAAATTGAAGAAACTTCAAATGTGAAACTGAAACCATGTTGGTAATGTTGTTTGTTTAGTTTTCGTCTTTCTCATAATGTAAAACCTTCAATCCATGATGCATTATTTTCCCTACATAAAGAGCCCAAGTGAGCAACGCCAAAATCAGAAATTGAAAAAAAAAAATAGTTTATCAATATTTTTAAAAACTAAAAACTTGTAATATACCTACTAGTTGCAAATGACACATGAAAGTTGCCTTACTTAAAAAGCATGTGTTAATCAAATGCATCTCCAATATGTTAACAAATGAGTACCATTTGTGTGTTTATTTTTGTTAAAGTGATGCTGACCCTCTGTTTGTTGACTCATGTTGGTGTGGGTTGTATAGGGTGTTTGGTTGTGTTAAAGTGGTATAGGTTGCCTGTTTGGTTTGCGGTTACACAGAAGGGTAAGTATGTTTGGTTAAAACTGTTATAGGGGTGTTTGGTTGTCAGGTTTGTTGGGGTGATTAGTTGTATATTAATGCATAGTCTCTCTAACTCGCTGGAAAGACTAAACTTATTAAGATCAAGAATTAAGCTTACTCGCCTTGCTTCAACTAATTGCCAATCTCTTGCATTTTCCAGCCAATTTTGAAACTGCTTTTCCAGCATCATAGAAAAGCAAGGGTAGATAATCAATCAATGTAACACCAGCAAGGACAACCAATTGTGAAAACCCTTTCCTTGTCAATGCATATTTTTTTCAATGCCTTAAGGGGACCATAAGTAAAACCAGCAACACCAGTAAGCTTAATAATCCAGCCTGCATAAACCTACATGTATTATTCCATTAATCGCATATATACGTACATACCTAATGAATATATACACAGTTTCCATGGATATACAATTACACGCCTGCGAAACTAATAATGTATGCACGCACCTTTGTTTGATGATTTATTGTTGTAGTCACTTGCAACTTCATAGAAATGGCCACTTCTCTTCAATTACTTGTCGACTAAGCAAATCCTTCCCATCTTCAATTATTGCTAAAACTGATTTTTATCATTTATTAAATTATCTTTGACATACAACTCAGACCACAAAATCTAATAAAAAACAGGCATGTATCATACGGATACTATTAAAAAAATCTTGAAAACTCGTAATCAACTCTGTAGCGACTATAGTAAACTAATTAGTTGACACAATAGATAGCCATCGATAAAACACTGATTATCTAAGCCCCCATATCAGAATCAATGTTGTTTTGGCTACCTTAAACTGATTATGCAAAAGCTGATTACTTGACCTCTAAAGGGTGCTTACTGTTTCACATTGCTTAATAAACTATTTATTAGCTTATTGCATACTGATAGAGCATGTAAGCTGTTTTGGTAATCTA
The DNA here is from genome assembly GCA_030686995.1 of Artemisia argyi. Classification (NCBI taxonomy): domain Eukaryota; kingdom Viridiplantae; phylum Streptophyta; class Magnoliopsida; order Asterales; family Asteraceae; genus Artemisia; species Artemisia argyi. The sequence continues at coordinate 140,923,747 of CM060692.1, forward strand.
AACTGCCTACAACGCATGGAAGACGTAAAAATAACACGACATAAGATTATGCCGCAGGTCAATAAACCTTACCAATGCTTTGTCACCAAGTTTTCAGCATCAACCAATTTTGACATGTATCAACAACCTCAGCGTATGAGTACCACCATAATTCTGCCCACCATCCTGATCACCACCATACACAACCTGCAAAGCACTTGATCCATCATTAAGAAAGTTCTGAACCAACTTAATTTAATTAAATTAAACTAACTTCGGCACATGAAAACAAAAAACTCGCAATTTTTTCTGAAATTCGAGTCTGTTATCTAAATAGACTTAACCCCGTAACAGAAAACTATTTCAATGTACTTCAAAACTAACGACTTCCCATTTATCCTAACTTTCACCAATTCACCCGACCCATGAATCGGCAACTGTTCAAGACCCGAAAAACTCACCAAAAGCCTCGAAAGCCTACTCACTCAGATTCACACACATCAGACTTGCGAAAAATGGATCATTATATGCGTAAACTTCCTCTGTTTTTTTTGTTATCATTCCAAGTAAAATTTTAAAAACATGATCCCATTTCATCAAGATAACATTATCACCATCATAAAAAAGTTGTTGCTGTATAAGAAACTAATAAATTTAAAAGGGTGCTTACGAAGTAATGAAATTGGCTACTGTTTCACTTCTTCCATGCCGACCCAAAATCAAGCCATTCATTTTCCCTATAAAATCAAAGAAGAATGCTACTTAGGACTAAAAACTGATGATGTTTACTAAACAAAAGTAATGCAAGTCTAGCAAAATGAACCTCTGGTGAAGAGATGACAAATGACATAAAAAGTGATTTGCACGAACATGTCTTTAGAAATATTTCCACTTCCACTCTAAACACATCACCCGATTCAATGTGAGAAACACAACAGATTTTTCCGGGGCAATTAAAAAGGAAATGCAATTAACAACAACGAAGTTAAATGTATGAATCAAAATATATGAAAAATGAGCTTAACTTAGAACTACTATACCTCTCGGTAAGAGCTGAAAAGATATCAACAACAAAGTAGGGAAAATGTGGTGAACAAAGAATGATTTCATTTTGCTATGCAGATACACCATGAGGAAAGTAGACATCATCTCATATTCTTGCAATAGTCTTAAAAGGCCTCTGAATACATAAGAGAAACATCAGTTAGTAGCTTTCGACAAAAGAAATAATATAATACAATTAAGTCAGGGAAAAATGAAAAACAAACAGAAGCGTACAAACCTGGATACCCTCAAGGCTCAAATATATTTCCCAATATTCCAGGGCCCAACTCGACAGAAGAGGCTGCAAGATTTAAGTGAAAAAGTACATATTTATTAATTGTGTTTACGAAACATCAATTAAGAAATATAAACATGGTTGTTGGAGCAGCTGCAGAATAAGGGATAAATGACTGCAACCCACATAAAAATTCATGGCACCTGCTCATAACATGAGAAATGGAAGCTGAACATATATAAAAACAACAAACCGTTGGTATCATAGTTCATACCATTATATTTAACGTCTAACAAATAGTTTTTTTAATCAAGAAACCAACCTTCAGGAACCAACCAATTTTGCGCCATGAAATTCTTCAGGCACCCCTTCGTGAGTTTTTTTAATCAAGAAACCAACCTTCGGGAACCAACCAATTTTGCGCCATGAAATTCTTCAGGCACCCCTTCGTGAGTGGTTACAACCATCACCTACAACAAAATGCCACTCTTAATCCTTGAAAGATATATGATAATTTAATAAGGTACTACTCATAAAAATAACTAAATTAGATCCACATCTATATAATGTGAAAGAAAAGAGCAACTCATCGTCCATTGGATGACTTGGCAGTAGTTTTAGCACGATATAATGACCTGCATAACACAGTTGGAACATGGATAGATTCGGTGCCAAAATAACACACATACACGTCATTTTAATTGGAACAACCATTGGCAATAGCGTCTCTTGTCTAAATTAAAAATGGTAAATTCAATGAGACATTTTCACAAACACTTGCCACGCATTCAAAACTAAAACACATTGTCCAACATTGATGGTAAGTGAGACACGCTCAATTAAATTATCCATTCATTAACAGATAAAATGATATATAGCATTGAAAAAAAAGCTTGTAACATGATAAATGACATACCTAATATCTTTAACTTACTTATCATATTATCATCCTAATTCCGCTTCTTCAAACTGCTTGGATCACCTTAAACAAAGTGAATTTAATTGAAAATTGATGAGATTTAAATTTAATTGAAAATCGAATTAGAAGCGGATAATTAAAAATTAAATTAGCTTAGAACAGATAATTAAGAAAATACCTACGATTTATAGATGATATAACTGGATCTTGTGTGTGTTTGAGATCGATAACTAAATGATAATTAGGATGTCTCCATGATTTAGAGCCTCATTCATGCATCTGAGAATTTGAAAATCAAAAAACAATTGAGAAAGATAAAGATGGAATGTGTGTTGTTGTTTGAGAGGAGAATGCCTAATTTCAAGGGATGCGTTATACAATTTCAAATGAATACAGAGGATTGAGATCCTAATTATTAGCATATGTTTTGATTCCGGAATTTGGATTTGTGTTTGTGTTTTGGAAAGTGCATTGAAAATTAAACCATGACATTATTGTTTTGTATGCTTTAAACAAAAAAACCAACTTACTCCGTTGGTTTACACCATGTGGAATTAGGCACCATACCCGGTTTCGAATCCCACTTGTGTCATATTTTTTAAAACAACCCGAAATAATGTTAAAGTGCCAAGTGGAGGTGCCAACGTGTACAAAGGTAATGACTGGGCATATGACTCATATTATCCAGTCAGTAGTATCATGGGTACAACTTTGATAGCATCATGTGCAAGTCGAAACTTGTCTTATATATATATATATATATATATATATATATATATATATATATATATATATATATATATATATATATATATATATATATATATATATATACTAGACTTCAAAGCCCTCCTGGGCATGTAAGCCGCCCGATGGGCGGCCATGACTTATAATTATCGGTGACATATTTTTGTATAGCGTAAGAAGGTTGGTCAAGAATGGTTGGAAAAGTGGACATGTGGAAAATTGGCCCGCCAACACTTATGTCAAAAGAGTATGATTCACCAAAATTTGAAATAGAGTTGTTGGCCAAACTGATTTGAAATTACAAAAGCGCCTAATTAGTAGTACATCAAAATAGTGTAAACTCCCTATTTAGTGTCTCCTCGAGGAAATTACCAACTCTAATTTTGTGTATTACAATATCTTAGTCAAAAGTAGTACCTTTACGGCTCTCTTAGCCATTCTATGTTTTCTTTAACTTCATCTTCTAACAATGGTTCATACCTAGCTACTCACCATGTTAATAGCAATAATACCCTCTATTTGTCCACTAACTCTAACACCATAATATTCAACACATACACTAAAAGTCTTTCCACATAGTATAATGTTGTGCGTAATGTAAAGCTCCATCACTAAGAATACATACCTTAAGAACATATGTCTAATTAATCAGACCAAAATGGAATGAAATCTGCAAGGATTAAATATTTATACAAACATAAAACCCGGCAACATTTAATTCTATTCATAAGTATATTACTGAAACAGATTTCATGAACTAAAAACGATGTATAATTTTAGATTTTTTATTTGACTTTCAACACATTTGACCCGTTAGCAATATTTTAATGTTACCCATTCATGAAAAGCTGATCCTTTGTTATCCCTAAATAACATAAGTTATTAAGAGTCTATACTATACTTGTAACTATATCCATCATTATATTACGGCTGTAATTCTATTTTGGGTTAGTTTATTTGTTTTTGTTAAGAATGATCATACTTGTGAACAGTCTTCTTGATGTGCAAATAGGCCAACCCTGAGATGATATGACGTGTAAAATTTCAAACTACAGATTTTGTTTAATTACGGCTGTAACTATATCTTGTAACCACATGTTTCTCCGGTGTGAAAACCTCAATCTTGTAATCATTGGCGTCATAATCTTTTTGGGCTTCATAACTGTAATATACATGTTAGTAGTTATGCCATCTGGCAACTTGCTCTGAGGACAACAATATGTGCCACAAAAAGATATGCTACAACAATTCAGATCCAATTCCTGACCTTCACCTCATGGTCCTTTGCCTTAGAATCCTCTAAACATGCATTACAGATATGCAAATTCCATTATTCCCCACACAATCACATCTTATAACTACAATAAGATATCATTTAACACCCCCACCCCCGACTTTTGTCCTTGATCTATTAGATGTAAACATGGACAAAGTATCATTTCGATAGAGAATAATTAACGATACAACATAATATCACCTTTTTAGCTCCAAGATTCTTTCTTTTATGATTATCCTTATAAACGACAAAGACCCTCTTGGTGGGTCAGCAACCAAACCATCAGTTTGCCAAAAGCGACATGTAATGTGATCAATGACCCAATACAGTAGAATCGTCCCCATGCCCAAAATAGCTTCTTTCTACAAACTTATTTTAAATCGATGATCTAAGAGTAGCTACGTATTAGAATAACCATGTAATTATAGATTCAATTTCTGTAGTAGAATCTGAATTATTCAAAGACAGTGCCAAACACCCCTTATAAAAAATTATATTTACATGAAGAGCTAATTATAATCACAGTTCTTTTGCAACTTTTCCTAAGTCAATAAAAATTAAACGTTCTCTAACTTATATAATCATAGTTATAAGGATAATCATTTTCAAAACGTAATGCCAAGCACCACCTTTGAAAAATCTAATAATCATACTGATGAGTGCTTATTCACACATCATTTTTAGGCTTTAAAACAGACCAAATACACCAAATACTAACCAAATATGCCAAGAGAATGTATATTTTTGTATTTGTGTATGTGTAGGTACGGATATGTGAAAAATGAAAAAAAACAAGCCAAAAACCGACAAAAACGAGCACGAGATTGGAAAAAGGTAAAAAGCCGAAGCCGAGGAAGAAATTTATCCAAGAAAAGCCCAAAATGACAAAAGTAATCCTTAGAGATTCAGAGAATAACAAAAGAGACTCTTAGTTGAAATATGAAGACCTTTACAATAATGGCCCTCCAAGTTTCAGCAAGTTGTCAACTTTGGTCCTTTGAAGAACTTTGGAAGAAAAGTCAACTCAACTCCTCCAAGTTACAAGATCGTTACGTGTAGTATTTAGTTGCATTTGTAGCGTTTTAATATGTTTTAAGTAGTTTTCTCATGTTTTGTAAAAGTCTAGAGGCTAATTATGCAACAAACTCAAAGATTAGAGAAGCTCTAGCCCCTAGCCTATAAATAGATCTCATAAGCCTCATTTGAGAGGTTGGTTAGTTTTAGGGTTAGTCTTAGGGTTGTTGAGGGTTGGTCCTCATAGTAGTAGGAGTAGTGTAGTTTTATTTTAATGAAGTATGTGTTTTATTTTACTTTCTCTCTCTAAAGCTTTATCTTTCTAAAAATCTTTAATTTTTAGTTGTTAAAATCTTGTTTTTATTGGTGGGATTTAAAGTTTATGGTTAAACTAGGTTGTTTAGTAATAAATTTGGTAGAAAAACATTAGTTTTAGGCTTTATTTTGGATCAAAATGGTGTTTTGTTACGGTTTTTATCGAGTTACAAAAATAAAAATAAAAAAAAGTTTCGAGTTTAATAAAATATATCGAGTTTGAGTTTTAATAAAACTTACCGACTTTGAATTTTTCATTTGAGGACTAGTTTGCAAATTTTAACTTTCGAGTTTAAGTTTCCAAAAAAAAAAAAAAAAAAAAAAAAAAAAAAAAAAAAAAAAAAAAAAAAAAACTTTCGAGTTTGAAAAAAAAATATATATATATATATATATATATATACCGAGTTTGAATTTTGTTACTGTCGAGTTTGGTTTTTAAACTAGGGACCTAAATGCAATTTATCGAGTTTCGTTTTCGATGTAGAGACTAAATGGCAATTAATGTATATCGAGTTTGGATTCTTAAAACTTTCCGAGTTTGAGTTTTTTTGAAACTTTCGAGTTTGAGTTTTTGTTATTTATTTATTTATTTATTTATTTTTTTACTTTTTATTATTATTTTTATTTTTTTATCAAGTATTGTTTTTATCAAGTTTCATTTCTTTTAGCGAGTTAGCCAAGATTATCGAGTACGATAATCATTGCCTCATCGTTTATCGAGTGAGGTTCTCTTATGCTTTATACTTAGGCGAAACTCTGCCGAATTTTATTTTGGCTTATCTAGTTTGTTTGTTTTATCGAGTCTTTTTATTTTATCAAGTAACTTTATTTTATTAATATGATTTTCGAGTAGTTTTTTTTTAGTGTTTGCTTGGTGGCACGAGTTTGTGAGTTAAGTGTGGATTACTTAAAAGGGGTCGTGACTAATAATCGTTATGATTATTTAGACTTGTAATTTTATTATTTGAAGGGCAAAAGCCGGAGAATAATCAAATTACACATCTAGTAATTATTTTCTTTTTAAAGGATTATTTTCAAAATAAACCAACGTTGTGAGAAAATAGTTTTGTTTAAGGAAAATAATTCGTCGTCAATCCTTGACCCACACTTGATGAACTTATTCACGTCGCTTTGCAAACATATTGTTTTTAAATTCATTTCCAGTCTTAATTTCTTTTCGCGTTTTAAATCTCGTTTTTCTTTAGTTATTTTATCCAATGCTTGTTTTATTTGTTTGTTTTCTTTGCGTCGTTTTATTGTTTCTTTTTACTTTAACTGCGTTTTAAATCCTTTTAGTAGTGTAATAAAAAAACCAACCAAATCATCTTTTTAATTCCATTCACTTCACAATCACGCGACTCAAAGCCGACTCAATCGCCGTCTTACCTTCGTTGGGACATAACGACCCGGGGAACATACTTTCACGAGTGTTTCTTCGGTAATAAAACTATACTACTAAAAATGATCGAATCACATACAATCCAAAAAAGTTGACTATACGCAAACTCTACAGATAAGATAATAGAAAAGTATATGAATGTTCATTTTCATTATGCTCACCTTGATTCCAACAATGAGATTTCACACCTCACAATGAAGCTTCCTATAAACAGATTACATTTTCACTAAGATTTAAATGAAACAAATGCCTACTATGCATGTTAACCATATCTGACAACTTACAAATAAATTAACATTATGGTTTCTTGGGACACTTTAATAATAGAATAAGATCATGACTATTAAGAAATGCTTTCTCATAAATCATAAATAATATAGAAAGAATTGAAATCATTAGCTTGCTAACTTCACATTCAATCTATTCTTTAACAAAAATGGCAAATGAAAATTTTAGTAAAAAAGTATAGATTTGATGATATTGTTTACATACTTTTCTTGAGATCCATAACGCAATAAGAGAAAACAGCTGAAGATTGCTTTCTCTTGCTGGTTGTAAAAGCCAATGTCCTATGTTGGATCACACAATATATGGAAAGTATATAACGTATTCACGGTATTAGAAGACGCAACTCCACCTCAGTATTTGGCAAGTATAATGTATTCAACATAGGTTCAACATAAAATCTTTTCATGTGCTACACAATCAGCCACTCGATCAAAGATTGTAGATCATTCTTTACAACTCATCTTGAAAGATAGACAAATTGCAAAAACATCAGCAACCTTGTCACATAATCCAGCAAGATAAACAAATCTACAATACTTGTTAACCTTAATCAAGAACAATTGTAGCAATAGAAGAGATAAAAATAGGAAATCCAGGTTGAAACCATGGCAGTTAGACCTCTATACATGTTATTTAATTCATATTAGGCTGCTTCAAGTTCCTAGTAGCATGATTAATATATTTCTTAAAATTTGTGCAAGGCATACCTTGGGTATCTCTGTTGTAGAAGTCGCTTTTTCATTAACCTCTAGCCTCCAAATCTTACTTGCTCAGACCAGGTAAGAACTCTAGAAACTCTCGTCACTACCACTCTTACACGAATCATCTTTTCTAAATGGAAAACCCTAGAAATAAAAAGTTTAAGATGATTCTTAGATGTATTTAAGTCAGCAATATAGCAACTTGTGATCAGCCCAAAAAGTCATACCTTAGGTTAGGAATCTTTTCAATTGCTGCCTATTCTCGTGCTTTCGATTGTGCTACTCATAACTCCTTTAACCGTTTAAATACTATTTACAAATTACTGAGTAAAAGACTATACGTATTGTCTGCAACGTACCGAAACTTGTGTTCTTAGCAACCACCATAAAAGTTCTAAACCTTGAAATTTAGATGGTTTCTTAGGCAATACATGAATATCGATCTTCCAGTTGTCCCGAAACATAGGGAAAAGCATGCCTAGGAATTGACATGAAAAAAATGTGTTTAGCACAATCATCAAGTTTAAAAAAGATAATCAATAAGCTTTTGATATAAAATATATTCAAACATTTATATTGATCGAGTTAGTTGTATTTTGATGACAAAATAAATGTGGATATTCAGTTACATGAGTTCTTACCTATGATTCACTTGCCTCACAGAATTTCATACTCACCTCGCCACTTAGATCTTTCTGCCTTTATAGTGCAACATACAACAACAAGTGAGATGTGCTCAAATTTTTAATAGTAACTTTTAACTAAAACCAAAGAAATCTTACCATATGGAGTATGGATCATCACTGAATTTACATAGAGGTGGATCATTCTGTTGTCTATTCTCGTAGTAATTATTGGAAGTACCAAACAAAATAGCCACCGGGTCTTATAAGACGATTGAGCTCTAACAAAAGCTTTCCACCTGAAAACTATTGCTTCTTTAGATGAATCAGAATTGACATAGCACAAGAATGTAAATTAGACAAATATTATAAACAACATACCTGGATATCGGATTGGTGCTGTAAAAAAAAGAAAAAAAAACGCACACACAATTGAATAATAGTTTTTTTGTATACATGAAGCCATTATAAACAACATACGTGGATACATATTACCAACAAAGAAGACGAACAACCTGCACATCAAATCATAAAAGAAAAAAAGATCGTGTGTTTGATAATGAGATGAATGAGTTATATTAGGGTTTTGAGAAAAAAATACTCCGTATAATGAATGGACAAATATTATAAACAACATACATGGATATTGGATATTCATAACAAAGAAAGAAGAATGACTCAAAAGAAGGATCATGTAAATAAAAAGATTTGTGTTGTAATCACGAATAGGGATATTTTTTGTTCATTAGGGTTTTGAGGGAGGCGTACCTTTTTTCTGTACATGTAGGTGATTAGTGGGTAATATTGTGGAACTATATTTAAGGAAAAGATATGATGATAAGTATTGTGCTAAACATTATATTTATGGTTTTGGAAGATATATCTCAAAAATTAAGTTGGTCTAGTGGTAAGTATCCTTATTACTCTACTAACAAATCCTAGGTTCAAATCTTAATAATTACATTTTTAATATACGAATTTATATATATAATTAAAAATCCGAAATTTTAATAAATGGAACCATTTATGCTAATCCAAATTAAAAAAAAAAAAAAAAAAAAAAAAAAAACTGCTTAGGTGGCATTAATTTGTGATGACATTTAAAAAAAATCGGCCAAAATGTGATTACATGGCTGATGACGTGGCTGATAATGAATTACTGGGCAATGAGGTGACATATATTCTTCAAATGTCTCCTGTTATATATAATGTATATATAGATTTGCGTTCATGTGGCGTACATCTTAAAATAAAATACAATAGGCACCTATAGAAATCAGACAAGTGGCAATCCTCCTAATCAAATTGTGACACTTGGAAAACATGAATTTAGCACAAAACGAACCTATAAATTAAATAAAAAGGGTATCTCGGGTATTTGACACTCCCTCCTATCTTTAACCCTAGAACATGTCCTTTCTCCTCATAATAGATACTCATCCGTTTCATTTAGATCTCAGGAAAAAACAACCCCATCTTCTTATCCTTTAAAATATCTATTCCAATTCATTCTTGATAGCACCTAGTTTTCCGGCGCAGACCACCACATCTTCTCCGTAAAACTCGTCAGTTTTTATCTCATATAAAAAACAAACACCTATCATATTTCTTCCAGACCTGCCGTAACAAATATTCACTAGTTTCTTTGTTTTCATGTCAAAATTTCCATTCAAATACTCTTTCTTATCAAAGAATTTCCATACCCACTGATTTAAACGACACAACCCTTATCACAATATTTTTTTATCCCCATTTAACTTAAACGAAAGATCTGGTATTTCTCTCCTAACACCGCCGTGGACTGCACTCGCCAACTGTTTTCTCACCGGAAATCTTCATCTACAATCGTTGCTTTTGTCAACGATCAACACCCACCACGTTTTCTATTCCGAATCTCAAAAACCGAATCAAATGAACTAGCATAAAGTAATAACTATATACTGAATTTAAAACATTAAATTTAATGCAACTCGAGCGGGATGATTCCGGCGAGCGATTCTCCCTAGTCTCTACCCATCTCTATTCACAAACCAAAGATTGAGGCATAAAGATGAATTTTTCCGACTCATTGAAACCGCTGTCGGATTCAAATCTAGTCCCTACCGCCGCTATTGATGTGGCTCAGTTGATAGTATATATCAACTCCTTAGTATTCTTATTACAAAAGGATATCAATTTTTAAATAATATGTACCACTACTATTAAGGGATATTGATTTTTTATTTGTGTATTATCTGTTCTTTCAGTATATCACGTGCATCGTCAGAGATTTAAATATTTTATAAGATTGTGTGGTTTTTGAATCATCACCGTCAAAATATGCTTGTGTGTCATCGTCTTTGGGATATCTTTGTTTAACAAAAAAAAAGTTAGTGTGTCATTACAAATGTATCATGCAAATAAGTGTTTCATAAATTTAGTTTATTAATAAAAATGTGTTAAGAAATTAGTGTGTCACTACAAATGTATCAAAAGACTTAATGTGTCAAAAAAAAATATGTCATTTAGTTATGAAACTAAATTTATCAAAAGACTTAATTTGTCACTACAAATATGTCATAATAATTAGTGTTTCACTACAAATATATATATATATATATATATATATATATATATATATATATATATATATATATATATATATATATATATATATATATATATATATATATATATATATATATATATATATATATATATATACTAGCAGGGTACTCGCGCGTTGCAGCGGCGGGTACCCTGTGATTATAATTTAAGAGCCAACAAAATAACAATGACGAACTTATTAACCAGAGAAAAAGCGATCCCAGTCCAATTCAGTTCACCCGTTTTTACCGGATCTGTCTGGTCATCTCCGTTTTGTTTTTAAACGGCTTTTATTGGCTAGTCGAATCGATAGCGACTCTGAACTCTGGTCGAACTCGTTGTTTTCAAAATCATATGTACCGAAGAGGAATGATGCATGGTTGATCCTGTCAGTAAGATAAAATATAGAAAAAAAATATTTTGTAATTTTAGCTTTATTATTTATATCTCTTAAATTGTCGTTTTTGTGTTTGAATAACTTATATAATATGATTTACTCCTTCCGTTTCAATATTATAGTCCACTCTTCTTCTTTTTTTGTGATGTCTCAAAATAATTGTCAACTTTCTATTTTAAGTAAAAAAAATAGAATTTTTGAGTGGTTGATATTTATAGTGGTCCTATTTTTATTAAACTTTTTAATTTCTCTCTAATGACAATAATCTTGAGACGGATGGAGTATTATTTAATTGTAAGTTTTAAGTATTTTAGTAACATTTAATGTAGAAATTGTTTTTAAGTTGGTTGTACAATATGCTTCTTAATTTGTATTTAAAGAGTTGTTTAATAACTCTATTAATTGTTTTTATTTACCACATTAATTACTCACTTAAAATAAAGACAATGTTTTTGTGTTGTAAAATATTGTACCCTAAGCTTTAAAAGTTGTATTACCTAAAATTAAGAGAGAGAGCCATCTCTTTTTTATATGTAGTATAGATAATACTTTTCAATTTTAAAATAAATATCAACATTTAAATTACACAAAGTTTTAAAATATCACACCGAGACATCTCAAAAAAGATACATAAATATTTATTTTGAGACGAAATCAACAACAAACTGATTCATGCATTTTTATGAAGTCTATTAATACAAAAACGAAGACAACCAAAAGTGATGAAACATCCCTTGGAGAAAAATATTGATCTTGATGATTGTGACTTGTCATTTAAATAGTGTGAATTTATAGTTGTAATTCATTACATTCTATGTTCAAAAACAATTCATTACATTCTAATCGGACTTTTTTTTTTTTTTTTTTTTTTTTTTTTTTTTTTTTTTTTTTTTTTTTTCATATACTCCATCCGTCTCAAAATTATTGTATAGTTTGAATTTTGAAAATCAAACTGGTTCAACTTCGATCATAAATATTTTTTTTATTATATAATACTTGATGAAAAAATTATATCATTGAAAAGTACACTTAAAACACAATCTATTTATATATTTTGCATCAAATATTATATAACACCCACAAAAATATTTAAGGTCAAAATTGAAGAAGAATGACTAAAAAAGTCAATAGTGAACAATAAAAATGGGATGGAGGGTGTACCATATAACTATGTAGCTGTTTTTTGATTTTAATAAACTTTGTTCTTGATCTTTCTTGTCCTTGTTCAGAAATCACGTGGTTGGTCTACTTTCTCTTTGAAAAATGTTACAATGAGAGTTGTGCCTATTTCTTTTGAAAAAGAAAAGTACAATGAAAACTTGTGCACCTTGTATCATGTCATTCCCATCTCAATGGTCAACTTTGTGCAAAACTAGAATGGGGGGTTGAATAGTTTTACGTCATTTTTAAATTTATTTCCAAAATATTTTGTAGCTTATAAAAACTTTCGATTCGATCTCAAGTGAGTTCAAGTAACAACCAATATAAGTAAGTCTAATCTAATAATGAAAGTATTGAAATAGAATGAAGAAATGATAGAGTTAGAAAGATCAAACCACAACACGCGAATTTATAGTGGTTCGGCTACAAGGACACCTTCCTTGCCCTACTCCACTCCCCGAGTACCACACTCGAGAGTTTTCTTCACTATGTCAACAAACTCCTTATGGTGGAGAAACCTTACACACCTTGGCTTACACGAGTTAACGACACTAAGCTAAATGTCGAGTTCTAATCGTAGCTAGAACTAATCTCACAACTTCTTCAAGACTTCACACCTTCACAACTTCTTCAAGAAAGCTTCACACCTTTTCTTCTTGTCAACTTCACACCTTCTTCTATGCACAACTAAATCACAACTACTACACTACTTTACAACACACCTAGTTTCTACAATCAACAAGTTCTCACAACACTTTTACAAATATCTAGCACTACTACAATATGAAAATAGCTAATCACAACACTACTACAATTAAATGGATGTAGAGGAGTGTTCTTCTTCTTGCACTTGAGTGGATGAAGCTTTGGATCACTTGGAAACAAAGACTTATGAATTATATGATCAAAGGATTTTTGAGATAGAAATGGAGGTTAGATCAGAAAGTTTTTAGTGCAAAAAGGTGAGAAAAATATGTGGAATGATCCAGTATTTAAAGGGCCAAAAAATACTGTTCTGGAGTGTGCCGGTCCCCTTAATTAGGGGGCGGTCCCCTTAATGATTAAGGGGGCCGCCTAGTATAATTAAGGGGGCCGCCCTACTGAACATTGGAAAAGTTTTTCTGGATAAAATTTGCCCTTTTTGGTTGAAAATTTGAAATCATATCTTTGTAGTTTAATACAACAATACCAAAAATGATTTACAAATATATATAAAATGTTAATATCATTTTATAAAATGTGATGTCTTAAGACAAGGTTTCCTTTGATCATGTAATGCATAAGATGCTTAGTTTATGCATACCTTAAGTGATATTAGATGTAGAGGTAAATATTTGTTACTAAATACTTGTTTACGTCTTAATCTTGACTCAATTTGATTTGAGTTTTGTGAGTATCAAAACATAGATTTATTGAGAAATATTAATAACGTTTTTAAACATTATTTATATCAACAATCTCCCCCTTTTTGATGATTACAAAACTTAAACTCATTAACTCAAAAATTAGTTTTTAAACAAGTATTTTAGTGAGTTTATATTTACTTCTCCCCCATTTTGTAGAATCAAAAAGGTTATGCCGACAATTTTCAAACGTGAAAATTTGACGGGAAGATATCTCCCCCTTGATGTGTACTCCCCCTCGTTTGGGGGCACCAAGAGAACGAGCTACGAAATGCTTTGCAAAACAAAAATATTAGAAGCACAAGTATATACATGCAAATATATATAAGGTGATAAGAATATAATTAAGCATGTTTGAAAAGAAGCATTCATATTAAAGCAATAGTTGTGTCAAGACACAACAATACAAGTAGCAATAATAAAGATTACAAGTAGGATAGCTATTACATAAACTAACAACTAGAATAATATTTCATCATGCAAAAAGTACATGGGCTTAATAGAGCTTGCAAGCAAAAGGGTGGTAAAGGCTTTATTTATTAAGCATATCATATGCTTAATTTGGAGAGCATGATGGTGATGGTGGAGGAATGGGTGAGAATTGTGGTGGAGGAATAATTGGAGAGGATGGTGGAGTTGGTGGTGGTGGTGGGTTAGTGAGCAAATGTTCAATATATGAAAACATATATTGAATTTCATCCTTAAGACCAAAGATTATGGTTCGGTTGTAGATGCAACAAAGACAAATATCACCATGTGATTCAAGTAACCCCCAAGGTACGGGATTGACAAAGAATGGTGGTGTAATTGGTGGAGATGAGATATGAGCATCAAGTGGTGTTATTGGTGAAAGTGAGATGGTAAGATGGGTGGAGATAGGTTCTTGTGTAGGATGTGGTGATGATACTTGTGGTGACAAGTGTGAATTGATGTAGTCATTGATTGATGAGGTTGAGGGTATGGAGGATGAGGAAGTTCCATGAGTGGAAGGTGTTTTGGATGGTGCATTAGGTGCACTTGGAGATGAGCATTTAGGTGGAGGTGATGGGGTTTTGTTGTCTTCATTTGTTAAGTGAATGAAGAGTTGTTTTGGAGGGATGATGACAATCTTTTGTTTCTTAGAGGCCTTGGAGTTTGAGGTGCTTGGTGGGGTCATGATGATTTAGATGAGGAATGATGAGATGAAGAATGGTGATTATGGAGGGAATTTATAGTATGGAAATGGTTGATTTAGGTATGTATTTGAAATGGTTGAATGAGATTCTAAAATCAGTTGGGTGAAAATGAGAAATGGTAGCTGATACTAGAGAAAGAGTTCACAAGATGCAAAAGAAAACAGTAAACCCAGTTCCAGATGGCCGGTCCCCTTAATTGTAGGCCGGCCCCCTTAATAATTAAGGGGACCGCCTAGGAAATTAAGGGGGCCGCCCATCTGGTGTTTTCCTAGTCGACCAGAAACCCAAAATTTGCAGAAATGGGTGATTTTTCAAGTGTGTGTTTCCAGCAAGCTCTATTAGAAGTATATACTCTAGGAATGATGATATATAAATATATATATAAACAAATTATGCATGCAAACAAACATATTATATTCCACTTTTAAAAGAAACATAGCATAGCATTAAAATACGATGAAGATAGTAGCATGATAATAGTTAAAGTCTAAGCATCATCCAAGAAATAAACAAGAGATAACATAAGTATTTCCGAATAAATCGGACAAATAACAAGCCATACAAATGTCTAATAGAGAATAATAATAATAAGTAGCAATACATCAACATCATCTACTTCTTCTTCTTCCCAACCATCTTTCTAAACATCTTTCCAATGGATTTGAATCCTCCTCGAATTTCTTCATGCATTTGTTGTTGTTGGTTGATAATTGACGTTTGACGAGTGAAGAGAAGTTCATCGGTATGTTTATGAGGAAGAGGAACTTGATACTTGGTATAGTCAAGATCAAGAAGATTATCAACAAAGGTCGTGGGGGATGGAGTACTAACACGTGAGGTGTCTTCCTCCTCATCATCATCATCGTCACGATGAGATGTTGACCCATGAGGCATAGAAAACAAAGGAACACGAGATTTTCCTTTGTCACTTCGAGAACGACGAGTACGAACAAGAGTAAGTTGGTTCAAAGTAGGATGGATTTGCACGTAGTAATCTCTTTGAAGATGTGGGTAATGTTCCATGACATAACGATAAAGTCGTGTAAGGAACATACCGTAAGGAAGATTTGCATTTGGGGTGTTTTTGGCGGACATGATTCGATGAACAAAAAGATAAGCCAAATTGTAGTTCTCTTCAGCAACTACACAATATAACATGTGGGCAATGCTTGCCGGGACATGATCACGGTGACCACCAGTACCAAACGCATTCTCGCGAATGAGTTCTTCCCACTTTTTCATATCGTGGCTTAGCTCTTTGAGGAGGATTTGATTTGCATGAATATCGACATTCTTCGACTTGATTATTCGACTAGTCGTACGACGTTCTAGTTCAAACAGTCGACGAATGTCTTTAGGACTAGGAATCTCATAATAGTATGGGCCATCCTGAGGACGATTTCTTTCAAGAGAGGAAAGATCCCATTCATTTGAGAATACGGCTTGGCCGTTGTATGGGATTCTAAGAATTTGTCCAAATTGAGCAAGAGTAAGAGTGATGAATTGATTTTGGATCATGAAGGAAATAAGGAGATGACCATAGGGATCGGTTTGCACCGTCACTTGGCTATAGAAGTCGAGGATAAAACGAGGAATGATTGGTTCGTTGATTTGGTAAAGACATTCAAAACGAATATTGGAGAACATTCGTTCGGTTTGATTAGAGTCATAGAAAGATGCATCAAAAATTGTTCCTTCGTGAATGTTTCTATTTTCAATGGGACGATAGAAACATGCAACTGAAGGAGACATGCCGGGAGTAGAGGAAACATTTGGAATGTATTGTTCGGTTTTGGAGACATCACCAACCGTGGTCTTAGGCATTTTCACCTAAACAATATAACAACAAAAATAAAATTAAGACAATAACAACTATCATGCATATGTTATATATATATATATATATATATATATATATATATATATATATATATATATGCAATATAAGTGGAACGAAATTCTACTTCGACCAAAAAAAATATTCTATGAAGTAGTTTCACCATGTTCCTTGTATTTTGATTTTAAACTCGTTTAGAATATATGATGTCAAAGAGTATGATATCATAATTCATTTCGAAGTAAGGCTAGATATATATTAGATTATATATCTTGCTTTTTCATAAGAGTTTGACTCAGCATAAACATGTTTAAAAGGTTAAAATATGAATTTTGGTTTTCAAAATATCTTTTTCAAGATAAACCAAACGCTCCCTTAACTAGATTAATATAACCTAAAACATCAATATATATATATATATTGATTATATATCTTGATGACATCTATTGACTCTAACAGTTTTAACAAATTATATGAACTAGTTTTAAGTTTTAAGTAACTACATATGATCATAATTTGTTCATGAACCAAACGCCCATGTTGTCTTCATGAACCATTTTATAACAAATTGAGAAGTATGTTTTGATTATTTTCAACATTAAACTAATATAATGTAGTAAGTATTAACTAGTTTTTAAGAGTTATATCAACAATGTGCTTTTTGAAAAATGAAATTCAACAAGGGTTTATGGGCGATTAAAGATTTTGACAAAATGATGTGTTATACTAAGTTTGAGTTGCAATACATCATTCTAATCCTATGGGGAGCATTTGGTTGTTCAATTCCTAGCTTCTATTTCACTAAAATTCGAATTAAAATAAATTTTAATAAAATACCTAATTATTGATTAGACACCAAATTGAATGAAATGTGATGAAATGTATGTTGGAAAACTTACAAAAGATGTTGTTATACGTTTGGTTAGCGTTTGCCCCTTGCGAAACAACCCCGAATTGGTGATTTGGTGAAGGATTTTGATGGTTTTGGTTGTTTTGGTTCGTACTCAGCAGAGGTGAGGAAGGGAATTATGAACAAATGGAGTGTTTGGCAAAAGATTTAATGTGGAAAATGGATTAGAAAGTATCAGATGGCCGGCCCCCTTAAACATTAAGGGGACCGCCTCCGATAACAAGCCGGTCCCCTTAATTATTAAGGGGGCCGCCCTTTGAATTTTTGAATTTTTGAATTTTCGCGGTTTTAGTTTCTGGAACAAGTATATTTATATGTATATAATTAGATTTATAATATATCAAAAATACGTAAGCGTTTATTGGCACGGTGATAAAATACTTAACAATTTTTAATTACCGTTTTGATAATTAAAATGTACTTTTGACAATTTTGGATAAAATGATCAAAGTGTTAAGTTGATGAGGAGTTTGAGGTGTGTTTGAGAATATGTGAATATGTGTATATATGTATAGATGTGAGTGAATGATGGGTTGATAGGTGAGGTTTGAGAGATGATAACGGAGATAGAGTATAGTCGGCGAAAGGAGTTTGTTTCATCCATAGTGTTCACGTGCGAAGGCGTTCTTGCATGATAATAGTCCACTTGACTCATATCCCTTCATCATCATGAGTCTTCTAAAAGTGGACATAATAGAAATTTCGTGTTGAACAGAAAAGATCAAAAGTAACACGAGGGGGAAGGAAAGAGTTCGATAACGAACAATTTCCTGGAGTTCTAGAAAGTCAACTAATGACGTATCTAGGTTATGTGCAGGCATGTATATATATATATATATATATGTATATATATCTAATATAATATATATATATGTATATATATCTAATATAATAAGTATGAGAATATACATATATATATATATATATATATATATATATATATATATATATATATATATATATATATATATATATTATCAAACAAATAGAGAAAAATAGAAAGCTATATCTGTACAAACAACGTAATCAAACAAAACATATTTATCTAAGCATGGCAATGAGTTGTGAAAGAATGACGTACCCGGCGGTCTTCAACAAAAATCTTCAAAATCTTTAAGATGACATATAGACTTTGAAAAAGTCTACGGTGAGAAAACTTCAAGATTGCCTCAAGGAATGTTCATCTAGCTATTCGGTCCCCATTGCCTCTTTGGTCAAAAGTTGTTTGGTCCAAACATGTTTAACATTTGACTAGGATGCATGAAAGGTGGTAGTATACCCCAAGGATTGTAGCTTTGTTGATAGTTCCACATTTGATTACTATTGTTATTGTAGTTTTGTCTATTTTGGTTTCTTCTTGGTTGAGGTGTTTTAGACCTAGGATGAGGGTTATTTGGTTTTCTAGGTGGTGGAGTTTTAGATCTTGTCTTAGGTTTAGAAGATCCTACTTCGGTTTTTAAAGACGGTTTATAAAAAGCTTTTACTTCTTCATTGTTGGCAAGAGGTATTTTTCTATCATTAATAAGTATATACTTAGGATTAGATTTTAGAGGTTTTTGTTCATTAAGTTCACTTTCGAATTTGACATTTTTAATCTCGCTTGTTGAAGCTTCATTTGAGTTAAATCCTAAACCGGTTTTATCTCCGGATACTCTTTGAATACTTATTATTTTACTAAGTGAGTGACTACTATTTTCAAATTTATCAAGTTTGCGAATTTCTTCCCTGAGTATTTCGTTTTCACCTTTAAGCTCTTGACATGATTTACATTCTTCAAAAATTTCTTTACGTTTTTCAAGTTGATGTATTTTAATTTTTAGTTCTAGTACTTCATTTTCCAATTGATTGTTTATGTATTTTAGTGATTTGTTTTTGGCCATTACTAGTTGTCCTAATTTGCATAGTCTATTATATTCATTATCTAAGTATTTTTCATCTAATGATAAATTTTCATCACTAAAATATTCGGTTTTGGAACGTACCTCATTTGATGTCTTCGCCATAAGACACTTCTCTTCCTTTGTCGTTTCTTTCTCATCTTCATCGCTATCACTCCAAGCTCCTCCAACAAATGCTCTTTGATTTTGATCTCTTGTCATCATTGGACATTTTCCAATGAGGTGATTTGGATCACCACACTTAAAACATTTCCTTTCATTCTTGTCATCCTTACTCTTTTGAAATGCTTTCTTTTCATCATGTGGTTGTCTTACAAATCTTCCTCTCCTTTTGAAGAATTTCTTGAAATCTCTTACGGCCATGGCATATTCTTCGTCATCACTTTCGGAAGATGAGCTATCTTCGATACTAGATTCCTTCCTAGCTTTCAAGGCGATTGACTTGCTTTGCTCTCGTTTTCCTTTGACCATTTTGAAATCTTTCTTTATAATTGCTTCGTAGACTTTTAAATTTCCAATTAATTCATCAAGTTGTAATGTTGACAAATTCTTTGATTCTTCAATAGCCGTCACTTTAGCTCGCCATTTTGGGTGAAGAGCCCTAAGAAACTTCCTGACAAAATGCTTACTAGAAAAATTCTCATCAAGTGCTTTTAAACTTGTGATGATAGTATTAAATCTAGCAAAAGCATTATCAATTGATTCCTCTTCCGGAATCGTGAATTGCTCATATTGTTGAACAAGTAGATCTATCTTATTATCTTTGACTTGACTATTACCTTGGTGAGTTATTAATAAAGAGTTCCAAATTTCTTTTGCGCTTTCACACATAAAGATCCTTTCGTACTCTTTACGTGGTAGCGCATTATAAATAACCATTTTTGCTTCATTATTTTTAGCAACTTTTCTTTTTAAATCATCATTTTGTTTTTCAAAGGGTACGATTTCATCTTTCATTGTTTCAGGGTTATTTTGAATAGGTAAGAAATCACCATTAGTAATAACATGTCAAAGATCTAGATCTTTTGACTTCACATAAGTTTCGAATCGATTTTTCCAATATAAAAATCCATCACTTTCAAATAGTGGTGGTCTTTGCATAGATTGCCCTTCTAAATATTTTTCAGATTCCATAGATCGTTACAAGTTTTAAAATACAATATATTTTAAAGATCTTGCTAGACGTGGCTCCTGATACCAATTGTGGAAAACTAGAAGGGGGTTGAATAGTTTTACGTCCTTTTTAAATTTATTTCCAAAATATTTTGTAGCTTATAAAAACTTTCGATTCGATCTCAAGTGAGTTCAAGTAACAACCAATATAAGTAAGTCTAATCTAATAATGAAAGTATTGAAATAGAATGAAGAAAGGATAGAGTTAGAAAGATCAAACTACAACACGCGAATTTATAGTGGTTCGGCTACAAGGACACCTTCCTTGCCCTACTCCACTCCCCGAGTACCACACTCGAGAGTTTTCTTCACTATGTCAACAAACTCCTTATGGTGAAGAAACCTTACACACCTTGGCTTACACGAGTTAACGACACTAAGCTAAATGTAGAGTTCTAATCGTAGCTAGAACTAATCTCACAACTTCTTCAAAACTTCACACCTTCACAACTTCTTCAAGAAAGCTTCACACCTTTTCTTCTTGTCAACTTTACACCTTCTTCTATGCACAACTAAATCACAACTACTACACTACTTTACAACACACCTAGTTTCTACAATCAACAAGTTCTCACAACACTTTTACAAATATCTAGCACTACTGCAATATGGAAATAGCTAATCACAACACTACTACAATTAAATGGATGTAGAGGAGTGTTCTTCTTCTTGAACTTGAGTGGATGAAGCTTTGGATCACTTGGAAACAAAGACTTATGAATTATATGATCAAAGGATTTTTGAGATAGAAATGGAGGTTAGATCAGAAAGTTTTTAGTGCAAAAAGGTGAGAAAATATGTGGAATGATCCAATATTTAAAGGGCCAGAAAATACTATTCTGGAGCGTGCCGGTCCCCTTAATTAGGGGGCGGTCCCCTTAATGATTAAGGGGGCCGCCCTACTGAACGTTGTTAAAGTTTTTCTTCATAAAATTTGCCCTTTTTGGTTGGAAATTTGAAATCATATCTTTGTAGTTTAATACAACAATACCAAAAATGATTTACAAATATATATATATAATGTTAATATCATTTTATAAAATGTTATGTCTTAAGACAAGGTTTCCTTTGATCATGTAATGCATAAGATGCTTAGTTTATGCATACCTTAAGTGATATTAGATGTAGAGGTAAATATTTGTTACTAAATACTTGTTTACGTCTCAATCTTGACTCAATTTGATTTGAGTTTTGTGATTATCAAAACATAGATTTATTGTGTCACAACTCATCATTTCAGGTCATTTACCATTTTAGGTCATTTTCCCAAACTTCGACTTTTTACTATTCATAAATCACTATTCATCAAAACACTATTCATCGTTTTACTATTCATCATTTTCGAGGTCAATTTGATATTCTGAGAACCATTTGGGAAATTTACTATTCACTGAACACTATTCATTTCCGGAAAATATTTCATCATTCACTTACATTACTCATTTCATCGTAAATTTAGTTTACGGGTATTCAAATTCGCGTAACCGGATTGGTTTAGGTGCGAATTCATTTCATTAGTGTTAAGGACACTGCATACGGACTGGAGATAGTCTGCATATCATCACAACAGCATTTTCATGTTATACCACTCTCAGGATTTTCAAATTATTATATTCAGTACATTTAACGTTTTTACGTATAGGTATTTATACTAAACGTTAACACCCTGTTTATATACGACGAATATATCTAAATATTCCCACAATGGTCCCGACATATTTTTATATCCATTTTAACATCATAAAAGTTATAACATTCAGTTACCCAGTATTTTGGAAATTTATTTTATTTATAACGTACGCTTATGAATATAACGACGGTTTTCGTGAAAACTAAACAATAATCACCCGATCACTCAGTAAATGTACCCAACATATTTTCAACATATTTTCAACATTATTATGACTTTATTTCATCCCGGATAACTTCGTGAACATTTATTTCTATTAAACCCGGTACCCGATTTTAACAAATAACACAAACTAACACTAAAACTACATAAGTTTTCTAATTAAATCACAAACACCCCTACCCCCCCCCCCCTTGGCTCACCATAACCAGCCACATGAACACCCCTTAACCTTATGCATTAACTTCCTAGTATTATACTAATAAACCTCTAAAAACTATACTTAACCAAAAATCAAGAATCATTTCATACACTTTTAACTAAGAAAGAAAATCTTCCCATCTCTTTCTCTCTTGCAACCCCACGACCCAAACCCAAAAACATAGATCAAGTGAAGTTTTTACAAAAGTTAAAGCACCAAAGTTGTTCATTATACTTGCCTAATCAAGAATCAAACAAGAAATACACAAGTAATCCAAGGTTTCTAGTCATTCAATCATCTCATTTTATCAAGTAAGTTATCAACTTTATTTTTACATGAATCATCTTATATTTACTTGTATTGCATGAGTTCCATGCTAAAAACCATGTACAACTAGCTATACCACCATTTATTTTGTCAAAAATTGAACATACAAACCCTAACTTCTTATTTATGAATTCCCTTGCTATAATAACTTGGTTAGGAGCCCATGGCACCCTAAGAAGGTGTATGGTAGGATTAGATTAGCTATGTGGTGATTACAAGAGGTTTGGTGATGTTAGAAATTAGTTATAAACCTTGAAAACTTGATTTGGAGCATGTTTTAGACATGCTGTCCCATTTTGTGAAATCCAGGAAAATCAATAAATACAAAGTAAACTTTGGCAAAATTTTTAGAAAATACTTTCAAAAACGAATCCGTAGGCGAAAGAACGGATTAAAAAGAGTTTATAACGAAGAAGTTATGATTTTTGCAAGATTGTCGACGAAAAGTATTTTTCTGGAAAATAGTTGCTGTTGGACGTTTTTCGTCGGTCAAAAAGAGGCTTTAGACGTAACCCGGAGGAGCCGAGCTTTCCAAAATATATTACTACATACTAAGACGTAACCGTGGATATAAAGAACAAGTAAAACGGACTTATAACGACAAAGATATTCACGTTTGAATATCGGCTAAACCCATTTTTATTTTGACAGCTTTTAATAAAAATTGGCACTAAAACTACGTAGTACTTTTATAAGCTAGAAATAATACCAAGTACCAAATTTTTATAACTAATGATGTATTAGTTATTACAAGAATATTTTCATCATTTGAAAGCGATATTTCAAGGATTACAACCCGAGTATTTCAACACTAACATGGAAACATACGATATATATATAAGTATAAATATTGCTACTAGCTTATTTTATTTTCTAATAGCAATATTTTTCCAAATTCTTGGATTATATATTTTTGATAACACAAGTGTTTTTCCAAAGAGAAGAGTGGTATAGGAACATGAGCATGGACATTCATAACATCATTTGGTGAGCTAAATTAGATCGTTCATCATTCATATTAGGTTGCGGCAGTTAACCGATCATTGTTGTCCTTATCATTCCGTTGCATTGTACTATCACTTCGAGGTGAGTCATAGCCCCTACTCTTTTAATTGTTCTATCAACTCTTTGGGGGAGATACATGCTACTACTTGCTTACTTGTACAGATTCACATAACATTTATACTTGATAACACTATACTTGATTACATTATACTTGATTTCATTATACTTGATGGCGTTATACTTAAACTTGTAAGTCTCTTTGGGATAACACATGCATTGGGTTTCAGAGATGAAGTATAACCAATGCTACTACCTTCCTTCTGAGCAACATAAAGTCTCCTTGGATAACACATGTATTGGGTTTCGGAGATGAAGTGGAACCAATGCCACTACCTTCCTTGTGAGTAACATACTTAAGTGAGGTCTTCGGAGATGAAGTGTAGACTCACTACTAATTGCTTAACTGTTGTTATGAACTTATACATATCTTAATCACATTATATTGTAGCAGTGGGTTGTGAACACACAGGTTACAAGTCTCTTATGG
The DNA here is from genome assembly GCA_030686995.1 of Artemisia argyi. Lineage (NCBI taxonomy): Eukaryota > Viridiplantae > Streptophyta > Magnoliopsida > Asterales > Asteraceae > Artemisia > Artemisia argyi. The sequence continues at coordinate 140,948,757 of CM060692.1, forward strand.
CGGGACTTGTAACTGAGTGGATTTACGATGCCTTTGCTGTGTGAACATTCTTTATAAGCTTTTCAACTGTATTAAGACAAACTCTATGAACTCACCAACCTTTGTGTTGACACTTTAAGCATGTTTATCTCAGGTTAGAAAGGCGATAGCAGGTATGTGGAGCTGAGAGTCTTAGGGCATGCTTTGGAGACTTTCACTTTTATCGTTTACCATTCGATACACTTTAAAAACTTATGTATTATTCTACTTTGGGATCTTTGTTTTGTAAACTATGACTTTTATCTATTCGAATGGTAACTTTTCAAAAACGTCTCATTTAGAGTTCGTTTTCTATATCTTGTACTTTGTGCCCTGAAGTAGCATCCCAATGACACAGTCTTCCGCTGCGGTATTTTGGGGGTGTTACAGATTGGTACCAGAGCCTTGGTTATAGAGAACTAGGTTGTTTTAGAGTCTAGACTATAACTACATACATGTAGACTCTCCTCCCTATCGCCTTGCACTTTACATACACATACGCTTGCTGGTAAATTAATTTTTTTAGACCTACGCTATTAGATACTTTGTAGAAACCGTTAGAAACTAGACTTCCCGGTGACTTTAACACTTAAGGGAGAATCCTTTGTACTAAGCGTGACATTCCCTATATGCCCATTTAAGCAACGTCTACCACTGAGATATGTGTGCCTGGTGATATGTACACTTGTGAAAGGAAACATTTATAATTGTGGTGGCCAACATAATTATAAGTGCTTCACGACACACGTGGACATATGACTATGCATATGTAGATCGGTGTTGGCACAACTTAGGAAACAACTGGTAGCACGGTATTATATATGAGGATGTTAAGTATAGACTTTGGATAATCAACGGTTTTCCCTCATCTCTGACGTTCACTAAATGTCCTTCCTCTCAGGAAATCATGGCACCAAAGAGAGTGACTCGTAGCTCTGGTCGAGGAGGCGCAACACCAAGGGGTGGAAGGACTGGTGGACGTGGAGGTAGAGGAGGTAGAGGAGCTGCTCATGACACTAGTAACCCAAGTAACGATGGTGGAAGAACTGGTGGACGTGGAGGTAGAGGAGGTGGTCACGGCGTTGAAAACAATGATAACAACGACGGTGGAAATACTGATTTTGAAGCCATCATCGCTCGACAACTTGAAAACTTTCTCCCCACTATTGTCACTCAAGTTGGCGATCATATGAATAACTTGGCAAACCACGAAAGCGGAATTAACAACACCAATGGTATAGGCCAGAATGGTAATGGCAACAACAACATTAGGACCGGATGCACGTATAAGGAATTTACGTCATGTAAGCCAATTGATTTCGATGGTGTAGGAGGCGCGTTGGTGTATACTCGATGGGTTGAAAAGATGGAGTCGGTGATCGACATTAGTAACTGTGCAGCACATCAAATGGTGAAGTATTCCATGTGCTTACTATCAGGAAAGGCATTGACATGGTGGAATACGCAGATTCAAGCTAGGGGTAGAGCGGCAGCTGTAGGTATGACATGGGCGATTTTAAGGCATTACTGAAGGAGGAATACTGCCCGGACAACGAGATGCAAAAGCTGGAGGATGAACTCTATCATCACTCTATGATAGGGGCTGGTCATGCAGCCTATACAGATCGATTCCATGAATTAGCCAGACTAGTTCCACACCTAGTTACCCCTGAGTCCAAGAGGATCGAGAGGTACATATATGGTCTTGTCCCAGAAATTCGTGGGACTGTGAAAACAACTGAGCCTTCTACAATTCAGAGTGCAATATTGAGAGCAGGGACTCTGACAGATGAGATGGTTAGAAATGAAAGCTTGAGGAACAGTGATAAAAGGAAGGGAACAAGCGAGTCAAACAAGCAAATGGGCACAATAGCTGACAACAAAAGGGCAAGGACCTTTGCGGCGACTAGTTCTGGTCAGAAAGAGTATTTAGGCCCGCATCCTAAATGTACGAAATGTAACTTTCATCATCGAAAGTTTGCGCCCTGCCGTGTGTGTGCAATTTGCAGACAGTCTAGTCATTTTACAAACCAGTGTAGAGAACTAGTAAATGTGGGCAATATGACGAACAACCAAAGGACATGCTATGAGTGTAACAGCCCGGATCACTTTCGGAACACCTGTCCTAAGTTGAAAAGGGATTTTAACCAAGGAGGCAATCGTCCAAACTTAGCAGCAGCAATAGAAGGGCCACGAGATGAGGCCAATGAGATTCCACCCGCACTTGGCAGAGCTTACTTCCTAGGAAATCCTATCACCCAACATGTCCGCGATAGCACAACGGGTACATTCTCTTGAACAACTAGCGTATTTTTGTAGCACTTAAGTCTTAATATAGGACCTATACACAACATTGACTAATCTGAGACCTAGCAGCATTAACCTTAGTCATACTAACAGTAGTAATTTGATTAGTGTAAGCAATTCCAAAGTCGAGCCAATCTTTCAAAAGATCTTTTTCAAGGATGTTGAATCCAGACCTTGATTTTTAGCTTGGTTCTAGTGACTGTTCTTGTTTGATTGGGTTGCGAAAATCAAGCTAAAAGTTAAAGTCATCACTCAAACCGATTTAGCCTAATCTCATGACTGTTCTTGTTTGATTGGGTTGTGGGATTAAGTGAAAATCGGTTACCTAAATGATTAACCTAAAGGAGGTCTTTTGAGGACTATGCTCGGGAAGGTTTGCCTCATCAAGTCTGACCACGAGAACGTACCTAGTTGGATAGGAAACCCACATACATAAGCTTTGACACATTTTCTTAAACACACACGTAACTGATTAACATTAACTGAACTTCGGGACGAAGTTCCTTTTAGAGGGGAAGACTGTCACAACTCACCATTTCAGGTCATTTACCATTTCAGGTCATTTTCCCAAACTTCGACTTTTTACTATTCATAAATCACTATTCATCAAAACACTATTCATCGTTTTACTATTCATCATTTTCGAGGTCAATTTGATATTCTGAGAACCATTTGGGAAATTTACTATTCACTGAACACTATTCATTTCCGGAAAATATTTCATCATTCACTTACATTACTCATTTCATCGTAAATTTAGTTTACGGGTATTCAAATTCGCGTAACCGGATTGGTTTAGGTGCGAATTCATTTCATTAGTGTTAAGGACACTGCATACGGACTGGAGATAGTCTGCATATCATCATAACAGCATTTTCATGTTATACCACTCTCAGGATTTTCAAATTATTATATTCAGTACATTTAACGTTTTTACGTATAGGTATTTATAGTAAACGTTAACACCCGGTTTATACACGACGAATATATCTAAATATTCCCACAATGGTCCCGACATATTTTTATATCCATTTTAACATCATAAAAGTTATAACATTCAGTTACCCAGTATTTTGGAAATTTATTTTATTTATAACGTACGCTTATGAATATAACGATGGTTTTCGTGAAAACTAAACAATAATCACCCGATCACTCAGTAAATGTACCCAACATATTTTCAACATATTTTCAACATTATTATGACTTTATTTCATCCCGGATAACTTCGTGAACATTTATTTCTATTAAACCCGGTACCCGATTTTAACAAATAACACAAACTAACACTAAAACTACATAAGTTTTCTAATTAAATCACAAACACCCCTACCCCCCCCCCCCCCCCCTGGCTCACCATAACCGGCCACATGAACACCCCTTAACCTTATGCATTAACTTCCTAGTATTATACTAATAAACCTCTAAAAACTATACTTAACCAAAAATCAAGAATCATTTCATACACTTTTAACTAAGAAAGAAAATCTTCCCATCTCTTTCTCTCTTGCAACCCCACGACCCAAACCCAAAAACATAGATCAAGTGAAGTTTTTACAAAAATTAAAGCACCAAAGTTGTTCATTATACTTGCCTAATCAAGAATCAAACAAGAAATACACAAGTAATCCAAGGTTTCTAGTCATTCAATCATCTCATTTTATCAAGTAAGTTATCAACTTTATTTTTACATGAATCATCTTATATTTACTTGTATTGCATGAGTTCCATGCTAAAAACCATGTACAACTAGCTATACCACCATTTATTTTGTCAAAAATGGAACATACAAACCCTAACTTCTTATTTATGAATTCCCTTGCTATAATAACTTGGTTAGGAGCCCATGGCACCCTAAGAAGGTGTATGGTAGGATTAGATTAGCTATGTGGTGATTACAAGAGGTTTGGTGATGTTAGAAATTAGTTATAAACCTTGAAAACTTGATTTGGAGCATGTTTTAGACATGCTGTCCCATTTTGTGAAATCCAGGAAAATCAATAAATACAAAGTAAACTTTGGCAAAATTTTTAGAAAATACTTTCAAAAACGAATCCGTAGGCGAAAGAACGGATTAAAAAGAGTTTATAACGAAGAAGTTATGATTTTTGCAAGATTGTCGACGAAAAGTATTTTTCTGGAAAATAGTTGCTGTTGGACGTTTTTCGTCGGTCAAAAAGAGGCTTTAGACGTAACCCGGAGGAGCCAAGCTTTCCAAAATATATTACTACATACTAAGACGTAACCGTGGATATAAAGAACAAGTAAAACGGACTTATAACGACAAAGATATTCACGTTTGAATATCGGCTAAACCCATTTTTATTTTGACAGCTTTTAATAAAAATTGGCACTAAAACTACGTAGTACTTTTATAAGCTAGAAATAATACCAAGTACCAAATTTTTATAACTAATGATGTATTAGTTATTACAAGAATATTTTCATCATTTGAAAGCGATATTTCAAGGATTACAACCCGAGTATTTCAACACTACATGGAAACATACGATATATATATAAGTATAAATATTGCTACTAGCTTATTTTATTTTCTAATAGCAATATTTTTCCAAATTCTTGGATTATATATTTTTGATAACACAAGTGTTTTTCCAAAGAGAAGAGTGGTATAGGAACATGAGCATGGACATTTATAACATCATTTGGTGAGCTAAATTAGATCGTTCATCATTCATATTAGGTTGCGGCAGTTAACCGATCATTGTTGTCCTTATCATTCCGTTGCATTGTACTATCACTTCGAGGTGAGTCATAGCCCCTACTCTTTTAATTGTTCTATCAACTCTTTAGGGGAGATACATGCTACTACTTGCTTACTTGTACAGATTCACATAACATTTATACTTGATAACACTATACTTGATTACATTATACTTGATTTCATTATACTTGATGGCGTTATACTTAAACTTGTAAGTCTCTTTGGGATAACACATGCATTGGGTTTCGGAGATGAAGTATAACCAATGCTACTACCTTCCTTCTGAGCAACATAAAGTCTCCTTGGATAACACATGTATTGGGTTTCGGAGATGAAGTGGAACCAATGCCACTACCTTCCTTGTGAGTAACATACTTAAGTGAGGTCTTCGGAGATGAAGTGTAGACTCACTACTAATTGCTTAACTGTTGTTATGAACTTATACATATCTTAATCACATTATATTGTAGCAGTGGGTTGTGAACACACAGGTTACAAGTCTCTTATGGCGGGACTTGTAACTGAGTGGATTTACGATGCCTTTGCTGTGTGAACATTCTTTATAAGCTTTTCAACTGTATTAAGACAAACTCTATGAACTCACCAACCTTTGTGTTGACACTTTAAGCATGTTTATCTCAGGTTAGAAAGGCGATAGCAGGTATGTGGAGCTGAGAGTCTTAGGGCATGCTTTGGAGACTTTCACTTTTATCGTTTACCATTCGATACACTTTAAAAACTTATGTATTATTCTACTTTGGGATCTTTGTTTTGTAAACTATGACTTTTATCTATTCGAATGGTAACTTTTCAAAAACGTCTCATTTAGAGTTCGTTTTCTATATCTTGTACTTTGTGCCCTGAAGTAGCATCCCAATGACACAGTCTTCTGCTGCGGTATTTTGGGGGTGTTACATATTGAGAAATATTAATAACGTTTTTAAACATTATTTATATCAACAAACTTTTATCTTTTGCAAATTAAAATATTTCATAAATTAATAATTCTACCGATATGGATAAAAAAAAAAAAAAAAAAAAAAAAAAAAAAAAAAACTGATGACGTGAAAATCATAACAAAATTTGTAAAGTATACTTTAAAAATCTAGTCTAAGCTAAACACAATAGAGTAAAGAAAATCACAATAAAATTTTTAAAAATATTCAAAACTTTCCATTATCGAATTCTCAATTTAAGCTTCTAAAATTTATGTTAACAATAAAATCTTTTAAATCAACATTTCCAAATTTTAACCTTCTAAAACTTACCAAACTTCCGGAAATAAAAAATAAAACTTAATTCAACTAACATAATTTAAAAAAACATATTTACATATTTGAACCTAAATCTCACAGTTTAGCAATTTATACAATAAATAATTAACAATATAAAAACTCAAAATAATTAGACAAAAAATTAGCTGAAAAATAAACACTTAGATTTATAAATAAAAACTTGCAAAAAAAAAAAATAAATAAAAAAAAAAAAAAAAAAAAAAAAAAAAAAAAACTTGCAAAGTCAGTTAAAAATATCTCAAAAAAATATTCCATCTATTATTTAAAAATTCGATTTTAGAAATAAAAACTTTAACAGATTACACATTTAATTACTTCGTATTATTCACATATATAACTAAACATAAATTTAATATTTAATGTAACAAAACTCTACCAACAAATTATACCAACAAAAATTCTCAAACATACAACAATTTACAACCAAAATTTACAAGATTACAAACATAATTTACATAACTTATCAACTACTCCAAAATTTTCACTCTACCAATATACACAAACTAACAAATTAATCAAAAAATCTCTAACAAAAATCAGAAAAAAAATTTACATACTAATTCGAAAACTAACTATACATTTCTGGCAGCGGCGCTGATTCCGGCGAAGGTCGTCGGCAGCAGTAGATCTGTAAAAAAAATGGTCAAAATTTAAATAACAACTCAGATCTGAAAAAAAAAGGAATATAACTTTCATAACTTGAAAAATATGTAGATCTACAAAAAGAAACCATCAAAACTTGAATATACATACATTTATAATAAGCACACAACAAAAACCTCATATCTGTTGAAAGGTTTCGATGGGTCATGATTTTAGTCTTTTTAGTATAGAGGTTTTTACCGAAGAAACACTCGTGAAAGTATGTTCCCCGGGTCGTTATGTCCCAACGAAGGTAAGACGGCGATTGAGTCGGCTTGAGTCGCGTGATTGTGAAGTGAATGGGGTTTTAAAAGAGATATTTTTGTTGGTTTTTGATTACACTACTAAAAGGATTTAAAACGCAGTTAAAGTAAAAAGAAACAATAAAACGACGCAAAGAAAACAAACAAATAAAACAAGCATTGGATAAAATAACTAAAGAAAAACGATATTTAAAACGCGAAAAGAAATTAAGACTGGAAATGAATTTAAAAACAATATGTTTGCAAAGCGACGTGAACAAGTTCATCAAGTGTGGGTCAAGGATTGACGACGAATTATTTTCCTTAAACAAAACTATTTTCTCACAACGTTGGTTTATTTTGAAAATAATCCTTTAAAAAGAAAATAATTACTAGATGTGTAATTTGATTATTCTCCGGCTTTTGCCCTTCAAATAATAAAACTAAAAATCTAATTAATCATAACGATTATTAATCACGACCCCTTTTAAGTAATCCACACTTAACTCACAAACTCGTGCCACTAAGCAAACACTAATAAACTACTCGAAACTCATATTAATAAAATAAAGGTACTTGATAAAATAAGAAGACTCGATAAAAGAAACAAACTAGATAAGCCAAAATAAAATTCAGCAGAGTTTCGCCTAAGCATAAAGCATAAGATACCTCACTCGATAAACGATGAGGTATAGATTATCTAACTCGATAATCTTGGCTAACTCGCCATAAGAAATGAAACTTGGTAAAATCAAAACTCGATAATAAAAAATAAAATAAAAAATAAAATAAATAAAAAAAATAATAAAAAAAAGGTCAACTTCGAAAAACAGAACTCAAACTCGGAAAGAAAAATAAAATATTAAACTCGATAATTGAAAAAATTGAAAAGCATAACTTGAAAAAAATTTGCAAACAAGTCCCTGACTACAAAATCCTAACTCGATGCCCTTTTTTCTAATCTCAAACTCGAAAGTAACTAAAAACCAAACTCGACATTTTTGTACAAGTTCAAACTCGATAAACCAAAATAATTCTTAAACTCGATAAACTTTTAATCCTAACTCGATAAAAATACAAAAAATAAAGCCTAACTCGATAAAACTAAAAAAAAAATGAAATCAAACTCGATAATCTCTAATTCCTAACTCGATAAATCTCAGCAATGCAAACTCGATAAAAAATTTGGAAAACTCTAACTTGACAGAAAATCCATACTCGAAAATATCATGTACTAACTCGATAAAAATCGTAACAAAACACCATTTTTATCCAAAATAAAGCCTAAAAACTAATGTTTTTCACCAAATTTATTACTAGACAACCTAGTTTAACCATAAACTTTAAATCCCACCAATAAAAACACGAATTTAACAACAAAAATTAAAGATTTTTAGAAATATAAAGCTTTTTAGAGAGAGAAAGTAAAATAAAACACATACTTCATAAAAATAAAACTACACTACTCCTACTACTATGAGGACCAACCCTCAACAACCCTAAGACTAACCCTAAAACTAACCACAAAACTAACCAACCTCTCAAATGAGGCATATGAGATCTATTTATAGGCTAGGGGCTAGGGCTTCTCTAATCTTTGAGTTTGTTGCATAATTAGCCCCTAGACTTTTACAAAACATGAGAAAACTACTTAAAACATATTAAAACGCTACAAATGCAACTAAATACTACACGTAACGATCTTGTAACTTGGAGGAGATAAGTTGACTTTTCTTCCAAAGTTCTTCAAAGGACTAAAGTTGACAACTTGCTGAAACTTGGAGGGCCATTATTATAAAGGTCTTAATATTTCAACTAAGAGTCTCTTTTGTTATTCTCTGAATCTCTAAGGATTACTTTTGTCATTTTGGGCTTTTCTTGGATAAATTTCTTCCTCGGCTTCGGCTTTTTACCTTTTTCCAATCTCGTGCTCGTTTTTGTCGGTTTTGCTTTGTTTTTGTTCATTTTTCACATATCCGTACCTGCACATACACAAATACAAAAACATACAATCTCTTGGCATTTTTTGGTTAGTATTTGGTGTATTTGGTCTGATTTTGGGTCTAAAAAGGATGTGTGATTAAGCACTCATCAAAATCCCCCAGACTAAGGTATTGTCGTGCCCTCACGCAATGTCATCACCTCACGCTTAAGAGATAAATAATTTTCAAAACATCTCTTTACTGACGTTGTAAAGTAGCAATGACTTTCAAAAGAGATAGTAAAATCATTTATTCTAAAAAACGCTTCGTTTTCCGATTTTCATAAATAACAACTACAACTACTATTTTTTTGTACTTTTTTCATTTTTATATAAGTGACGGTTTGCCTTGACTTTCATTATCAATTCTTATCTGTTGATAACTTTCAGGGTCAACGAGTAGAAACACTTCTCACAGAGAAGAGACCGTACGGATAAAAATCGTCATCCTTGATTTTTCACAAGCTCCCAAACTAAGCGTAAAATCGAGATCATTGTTTATCAGAAGTTAGATGCTAACACTGCCCACAAAAGTTACTTGTGTATTACCTCTTGTTCCCAGGTCCTAAGTTTTGTATCTAAAGATTTTAATTTGTGAGAAATGAATTGCTTCATATTTTCTCGTTTCGATATTTGTTAGTCCGATAAGAGCACAAAATTTGAACGCTAAGTAGTTTCCAAACTTTCCCTCGAAAACCCCTGCATACAGAGATCGGGTCCACATGAAGGTCTCTGATTTAACACGATTTGTAGGGGCTCTCTTTTTATTTACGACCGAGACATACCATGTTTGATACCCGAAACGGAAGCTTTTTATTAGGGAAACCCCCGGAGTCGAAGCTTGGCATTTTTGCATAATCATAAGCACTTTAATAATACTTTGGTCCTTAGTCCTTTATTTCTTTTACAATCAACGGTTTATGAGCCGCCAAGATGTAAGAGCTTTATTATGACTTTGGATTTCTATCCGCTGCTTTTTGTAGCTTTGGATTCCTCTGCCTTTTTATTTGGCTTTGGACTATTATTATTGATATTCATAATCATATGCCAAACCCCGAGTCCTACGGCCTTTATTAAGATCACAACATTGGCTGCGAACCGGCAAGATGCAATAGTCTATTTTACCGTAACACTGGCAGTACCCCTATGTGTACCAAACCCCCATATGCAGAGATTTTGTTGGGAACGAGAAAAAACTAAGTATTGCCCAAACCGTATACCCTTAATTAAACCTAGAGATCTATTATTAATGGTGTGCAAGCTTGTGGGAACAAGGAGGCCACAAGTACCTCTCGTGGGCTTTTTAAATCCCAGTAATGCGATCCGTGTATAGCACGAAACTTCTAAATAAACTCTATCATTCCTCGATCTCCGCAAATTTAAAATCCCAAATAATGAGATCCGCGGATGCTTAGCCATAATCTTTTGATTATTTTGGTTAAGGGAGACGAGCTAGGGCTCAACACGCCCGGTCAAGTCGGAACATTTATTTCTACTCTCGCCGGTAGGAAAGTCAAAACAAGGTGTCAAAACTTATTATTCATATCATATATATTTTTTTCATTTTTTTTCACATTTTTTTTTTAATTATAAAGCGGTGACAAAAATTAAAATTTTTGGTGGAAAACGGAGTTGCGTAAGTTAACAGCTCAGACGATGGTACAGGTCAAATCGAATCAAAGATTCACCCCCCCCCCCCCCCCCCCCCCCCAGACTAAAGTGAAACATTGTCCTCAATGTTTTAAGGGTACGGGTAATCCTACGTAAAATCTAAGGCCGTTTATTAATTATGCCAAGAGATAAACGTTAGTCGATAAGATTTTGGATATGGAGAATTTCCGAAAGAGCAGCGAAGGATGAGACTCGAGTGGAGAGAACGACAAACCACGAGCACGAGAGTCCTCAAACTTCGGGGAAATTCCTGAACATTCATAAACAACCACAAAAACACGAGTTTGGAAAGGGCCGCCCCCTTCACGTTACGTTATTAAAGAAAATAGAAAATTAAGAAGATGGAATGGATAAGCATGGGGTGCCTCCCACGAAGCGCTTGTTTTTGTTTACCGAGTCACATGAGCTTGACTCGATCCCCGAATTAAGTCGTCCTTGGGGAGAGCAGATGGAACGGACAACCGGCATAAACGGAGATGCCGGGGTCAAAAACGGTATCCTCACTCCCGGTGGAGTGGAAAAGTGAAGAAATGAGGGGATAAGCAAAGAACGGATAAAACACCCAGATGATAAAAGCAAATTCAAGTTCAGAATCATAGGTGGGTTGGGTGGGTAAAATATCAAGCACATGATTATCATAATCAGAAATCTCGTCCACCACTCCAAAAATAACTTCATTCGTATCGGATTCATAATCTACATCAGGTGGTTTTGCCGGTGGATGATAAAAAGGTAAATCGGAAAGAATATCATTCTCGTCATTCTCAATACCCGGTGGTATCGAGTCATCCGCAACAAGAAATAGATCGACATCCTCTAAAAGAGGATCACGTGACGGATTATCGGAAATAAGCACAGAGTCGATCTCAAAGTTAAAGCACTCATAATCCGGAAGAGAGATATCAACATGAATAGTGGGACTGCCACTACTCGTCTCTTCAAATCGAAAAATTTCAAGCTCGGGTAAGAAATCACTATCCATATTGGGGATAGGAGAAGAAATCGGAGGATCATTCAACGCCTCGATCTTAGAGATAAGAAGATAAACTTTGGATAATTTCTCACGAAGAGCTTCATCTTGAATTTCAGTGTCAACTTCTTCATCATTCTCTTCTTCTAAGCTGACGAGCTCAGAAGGTAACTCCTCAATGTAATCGATATCTCCACAAGATAAAGAAGTACAATCATCGTCGGAATCAGAATGATTATTAGCAAGACAAGCCTCGATCTCATCTAAAAAGACATCGCTCCTCTCAACTGGTTCTAGAGAAGGATGGAAAGAGTCGGAAATGAGAGGATCAGAGGATGGAGTGGGATTGTCACTCGGAGATGAATCTGAAATTTCAAGAACGTCTACGTCGACCTTTTTATTAGCATATATGTAACAATTCGCAATTTCAGGTTAATTACCATTCCCGGAAAATTTCACTATTCACTTTTACTATTCATTTTTCCCGAAACTTTCCCGAAAGTTGATTTTTATTTGATTTTATCGAGTGATAAATCATTTCCATGGCAAATTAAAAGTTTAACTTTCATAAGCTCATTTTCGTGAAAGTTATTAAGGAATTACACGGAATTACACGTTTTAGGGTAAAACGTCAATCAGAAATTCTACGCACAACGAAATTCAACCCCGTCAGGTGACCCCACATCAGTAAAATATTTTACACACTCATGATTTATTTGAGAATTAATTGTGACTGAGAAAAATATGACCAAAAACTTCCCAGCAGGTCACCCATGCCTGTACTACTCTCGCATGAGCACGCTTAACCATTTGGGCAATTAACCGTGAGACCACAAAACGCGTTTCTAAGACTTTTTGAGTTTTCAACTTATTAGAAAAAGTCAACATATTCTTTCCCTCCTCCATTGACCAAAAATGATCCCTTGATGTTATAAGTCATTTCGTGATTTTTAGGCTTACGGTTTGATGTCTAAAAGACATTTAATACCAACCGACACTAGACTGAGCCCAGTCTAGACATTATAAGTCATTTTAAATCATTTTTATAACATTAGAAAAGTAACATTTTACTTTTCTCAATTTTACGCAATATTCAGCGTTTTACGCGAATTACGCGTTTTAGACCCGTGTTTCCAGTTTTTAGCAGGGTTTTACACCCAAATGGAACCTACCACTCATTTTATATTTTATTATGGAACTTATTGACATGTTTATCAATACTTTCAAATTCCATAATTTTACGACACCCGGTTTTACGTTTTGAGGCTTAATCATTTACGATTGGCATTTCCCGGAGTCAAAACTAACTAGATATCTTGGATAATATCATCACAAGTCCACACCTTGTTCCCCAAGTGTATGAACCGACCTAGGGGGGGGAGTCACCCCTTGTGTGGCTTAATCTCATGCTTTGTAACCTTGGATGATTACAAGTGTTAAACTTGGTCTCCAAGTGTTGACAAGTCAATGAAATGTAACCTCCTCAAGCTCCTTTAAAGCCTTTCTCCCCTCCTTTGGCCGTCCCTCATCACACACACAACACACCCTCTCATTTGCTATTCTCTTCCAAGTTCTAAGCAAGATTCAAGAGCTACAACAACACATAAACCCTAGTTAGATTATCATTTACCAAAACTCTTCCATAACCTCATATACTTGGTGATTTCTCTTGAGTTTAAATCCACTCATTTCACCTAAACCTTCATCATCCATCTTTCAAGAATACCAAGGGTAGAAAGATTGCATGAAGTGAAAAAGGGTTGAAGCAAGTCTATCAAAGTCCTATCCTTACATGTTAACTTCCTTTCATCTTTGAAAGCCAAAAGTTGTGAGCCAAACCCTAACTTGATTCTTGTTAAATAATCATGTTCATGTTATTTACATATTATTTGTGCTATATATTGTCTTGTTATCATGTCCATGATGTATAAAAATGACCAAAACAAGTTATTGTTATTGATTGTTACAACAAGTTACTAAAACAAGTAAACTAGTGACTTTCTTGGTAAGACCTGATCAAAATGGTAAAAATATGATGTTGGATCATTACATATTACAGTAGAGGACTTAACAAGGAAACCATAGCAATTTGAACCACCCAAAACGAGTATACGAGTCAAAAGTTATGGCGATTTGAAATTACCAAAGATTTCCGGCAAAACTGCCAAATAGCTTCCTGATCAAATTTGGGTTTTGAAAGTCCCACTTCTGGTCCGATTCATCAAAAAGTTAAAACACGAAAGTTGTCCGAAACGACGTTTTCGTTCAGGAACAAAGAAGCTCGAGCCCTAAAAACGCTTTCCGAGTGATAAAATTCTTCAAATTCTAAACAGCCCATTTTTAGGCGAAAGTCACTAGATTATGGTTATACTTTGAAAGGAACAAGAGGTCTTATGACCTATAATCAAGACCACAAACATGACTAGAACCAAGGTTGAGTCTCATGACCTTGGAACAAGGACCAAAGGTCATGGCTAGGCCATGACGAAATGACCATAACAACTCACATAGGCGTAAACATGAAACAATGAGTTAGGCGATAACTTGAACAAGCAATTTGGATCTACTTCACTTAAAAGGAAACCATGAGATTTTACCAAGAGAACATGGTCATTTAAGGCTTATGAAGCTACCCCTAATAACAATCTTCATGTACAAATAAACTTTCCTAAGTTTATTCAAATATCGGACATGTAACTTTCGGATCCAAACTTATATCTATATATTTCATCAACTACTACAATAGTAGGGAGCCTCATGTGAGGAGTTCATTATGTAAGCCGTCGAGTTGAGTTGTGGATTTACGAGTTAAAGTGTCCTGGCTCCTCGAACGCTTACTAACATGACTTCTGAATTATGTCGGCCCGAACGGTAGTAAACGATATACAAAACATACATGTTTCATGAATCTTTTCTTTCAAGGACTTACAATATACATCATACCACATCATGGACTAAATGCAAGATATATATATAGGCACTACTTCATATTCTTTACTCCGATCCTAAGTCGCGACATTCTATTATAGGTTGCTCGTAGAAACCTTCACGATTCGACCGTTACATTCATTACTTGCTATCTTACTTAAGATGAGTTCATAGCCCCACTTTCCATTACTTAATTGTTTTACAATTCCTTGGGGGGAATACATGCTATTTCTAAATCGAACACTATGCTTTCTACTGTATGCTATTCGACTATGTTTTATTATCACTAAGTAACATCCTTGCCAAACCAAGATCCCTTAGTATGAACCATTTAATCACTTGCGAGGGTTACTTGCAAGTGAGCGCGAATATTGTGAATAGGCCTATTGGGATTGACGAATCCCATTTGTTTTGATTAGTTCAAACAAATGCATTAATATTTGAGACATTAGGTATGACGGCAAAGTACCTACCGGGATAAATCTGCCAATCGATATTGGTACACGTTAACGTTTTGGTTTCATAAGCTTAGTGTATAATACATGTTCCGGGCGTATAATAACGTAGCCTACCTGTTTTGTTTTCCAAACATTGGTGTGAGCCTATAACTCACACTACCAACATTATTGTGTTCAAACGATTTACCTACAAACACTACGATTATGGTGTTCAAACGATTTACCTACAAACACTACGATTATGGTGTTCAAACGATTTAACTACAAACACTACGATTATTGTGTTCAAACGATTTAACTACCAACACATTGTGTTCAAACATTAAACAAACTCTATGAATATCACTCAACCTTTGTGTTGACCTCTCAAGCATGTATTTCAGGTTCATGACGATCAAGGATGGCACGGAAGGACACGGATACTCAAGAGGGCTATAAATTTTATTATCATTCAAAAACTCATTTATTATACATTGTAAACATGGAACCATTTGGGACCTCATTTTGTAACCTCTGATATTTATATAATTTTGAATGATACATCTTTTAAAACGACTCAATTGGAGTTCGTTTTCTATTATTGTGACTATTGTGCCGTCGAGTAATACCCAGTTCGAATTCCGCTGCATCATGAATTGGGGGTGTTACAGATTGGTACCAGAGCCATGGTTATAGAGAAACGGGTCTAAGTGAGACCTAAACTATAACTACAATCACAAACAAAAACATTTTATAGCCTTCCGCTCTCCGTGTCTTCCATCCTCCAGACGATTATGGACTTAGTAAGCATGTTATGCTTCACAAACATATTAGTATATTCACATATATACCCATTTTGAGCATTTCCCCGTAGACATTTTTGTGCTACACAAACATAATTGCATATTGATATATGTACCCTTAACATAATTGAGCATTTCCCCGTAAGCATTTTATGCTACATGAACACATATAAGTATATTGATATATACACACTAGGCATTTTATGCTACATGAACACATATAAGTATATTGATATATACACACTAGGCATTTTATGCTACATGAACATATCTGTGTATGCCTATTCTAAGGCATTTCGGCACAGCCACACTCTCCCAATCATGTTCCTACTCCAACATTATATGTCCAAGACATTGTGAGATACAATGGTCTCATTCATTTTCCAAGACATTGTGAGATACAATGGTCTCATTCATTTTTCAAGACATTGTGAGATACAATTGTCTCATTCATTTTCCAAGACATTGTATGATACAATGGTCTTAATCATTTCTCAAATGTTTTGAGTCACACAATGACCTAACCTACTTCCCAGACATTGTGAATTGCACAATGGTCTAACCTACTTCCGAGACATTGTGTTTTGTGCAAATGGTCTCTAGAATTATTCCATCACATCATCAATATCATTTCTTATGATATCAAAAACCCGTCACAATCTATCGATTTCAAAACAAGAAATATGAGATTTCTAAAAGACAAACTAATTCATCATCGACAAAAGCTGAACTTTCTCTACATTCATCAAAGTTTTCTTATGAAACCTTCATTATTAAAAGTTCGTGATCCTGGCCAAGTATGTTCTATTTTAGAAATACTTAAAACTTCCTTTCCATACGTATCTACCCTTACTATCTTCTATGCTATAGAATATGAAAACATAGGTTACAAGGCTTGTATGGGCGGGACTTGCAACTGAATTGTTTGACATCGCCTTTGTTTAATGGACAGTTTCCCGAAAGCAACGGACATATCAAAAGTATACCTAGTTTAGGTATTTGAAAATTTTATCGAACCTTGGCTAAATATAGACTAGTCACCTATATTTAACCTAGGGACAGTGGAATATAGTCTGACTAACTATATTCGACTTAAAATTTTCAAATACTGAGAATAGTTGTACTAGGGTTATGTTTAGGTTGATTTCCTACATGAACTCGATAAACCACCAGAATACATTAAGACAATCTAGAGACACGATAATGTCTTACCACTCAGCGAAATCTTAACACCTTATTTGTGTTACCTAATTTCATTCTTGAAATTTTTCATTTATGAGATAATCCGAACTACTATCTTGGGATAGTTATCAATTATTCTCTTCATCCTGTAGAAGTACCATCCTGTTTAGGATACCATTCCATCATAAGCTTTTAAAATCTCTTAAGATTTTTAAAGCAAACTCAACATCTATACCTAAGAGTATTAATGTTAAGCATACACTACACACTTTTGTTCATTAACATATCACATCATTATCTTCACAACCGTTACAAACACAAGCTCATTAACAGATCTTGATGCACTTTTAAAGCTCAAATCATCCTTAGTTACACCACAAGCACCCTTACCAGCTTTACAAGATTGAATATTCATCTTGGAACACCAGTATCATCTCGTAATACACTACCTTGTAACTCACCGGCTAAGTATGAATGTTGTGTCGGGAATTCTTGAGTAGGATGATTTATAATATCCTTATTTGAATGGATTGGGATGCCTTTTCATTTAAATAAAGAAATTATAAATCATCGAACCATACGTTTATATTCCTTTAGTTACATTGTTTGGGATGCCTCTCTATGTAAATAAAGAATTATAAACAAGTGGGCTTAATTATATCCGAAATAACATAAGTATGAAGTCAACCTACATTACATTGCTCGGGTATGGCTTGATACCTACATTACATTGCTAGGGTATGGCTTGATACCTACATTACATTGCTCGGGTATGGCATGATACCTACATTTTATTCGCCACAAGAAATCCTATCTTTTCACCGACATCGCTTCAAACCATGACATAAACACTAGGAACAACAACCGATTACCTACTAGGCTATGATTGCAACGACTATCCCAATTTCCATTAGTACGAGGTTTACACTTTGGTTTTCATAATGATAGTGCAATAACAAACAAACTCGTTGCGAGGCCATGTAACCATATGCATGTGCAGTCGTACCAAACTCATTACGGGGCCATGTAGCCATATGCATGGGCAGTCATACCAAACTTATTGTGAAGCCATGTAGCCATATGCATGGGCAGCAGTACAATTCAAACAGGACTTGGTCCAACCGCATGTTCAACGCTTATTCCATGATTCGATTCTTATATCAATTTCCATTTATTGGATTCCTATGTAAATTGCTATTGTTGTTCAACTGTTATATCAATTGCTATTGATACTTGACAACTATATCAATTTCCATTTTGATATTTAACTATATCAAGTCCTATTTGATATTCAACTACTATATCGATTCCTATTAATATTCGACTGCTATATCAATTTCCTTTGATATTCGACTATTACCATACCTTTCCTACATAAAAGGAAGCCTCATCCTACACCATACACTGAAATGACAAATCAAATTACATTACCGGAAATCCCAGACTTTGGTCCTCATAAGTAACCACACATCTTTATCGACACCACTCCAACATATGACACACATAGAACTTCGGGACGAAGTTCCCCGTAAGGGGTAGAGACTGTAACAATTCGCAATTTCAGGTTAATTACCATTCCCGGAAAATTTCACTATTCACTTTTACTATTCATTTTTCCCGAAACTTTCCCGAAAGTTGATTTTTATTTGATTTTATCGAGTGATAAATCATTTCCATGGCAAATTAAAAGTTTAACTTTCATAAGCTCATTTTCGTGAAAGTTATTAAGGAATTACACGGAATTACACGTTTTAGGGTAAAACGTCAATCAGAAATTCTACGCACAACGAAATTCAACCCCGTCAGGTGACCCCACATCAGTAAAATATTTTACACACTCATGATTTATTTGAGAATTAATTGTGACTGAGAAAAATATGACCAAAAACTTCCCAGCAGGTCACCCATGCCTGTACTACTCTCGCATGAGCACGCTTAACCATTTGGGCAATTAACCGTGAGACCACAAAACGCGTTTCTAAGACTTTTTGAGTTTTCAACTTATTAGAAAAAGTCAACATATTCTTTCCCTCCTCCATTGACCAAAAATGATCCCTTGATGTTATAAGCATTTCGTGATTTTTAGGCTTACGGTTTGATGTCTAAAAGACATTTAATACCAACCGACACTAGACTGAGCCCAGTCTAGACATTATAAGTCATTTTAAATCATTTTTATAACATTAGAAAAGTAACATTTTACTTTTCTCAATTTTACGCAATATTCAGCGTTTTACGCGAATTACGCGTTTTAGACCCGTGTTTCCAGTTTTTAGCAGGGTTTTACACCCAAATGGAACCTACCACTCATTTTATATTTTATTATGGAACTTATTGACATGTTTATCAATACTTTCAAATTCCATAATTTTACGACACCCGGTTTTACGTTTTGAGGCTTAATCATTTACGATTGGCATTTCCCGGAGTCAAAACTAACTAGATATCTTGGATAATATCATCACAAGTCCACACCTTGTTCCCCAAGTGTATGAACCGACCTAGGGGGGGGAGTCACCCCTTGTGTGGCTTAATCTCATGCTTTGTAACCTTGGATGATTACAAGTGTTAAACTTGGTCTCCAAGTGTTGACAAGTCAATGAAATGTAACCTCCTCAAGCTCCTTTAAAGCCTTTCTCCCCTCCTTTGGCCGTCCCTCATCACACACACAACACACCCTCTCATTTGCTATTCTCTTCCAAGTTCTAAGCAAGATTCAAGAGCTACAACAACACATAAACCCTAGTTAGATTATCATTTACCAAAACTCTTCCATAACCTCATATACTTGGTGATTTCTCTTGAGTTTAAATCCACTCATTTCACCTAAACCTTCATCATCCATCTTTCAAGAATACCAAGGGTAGAAAGATTGCATGAAGTGAAAAAGGGTTGAAGCAAGTCTATCAAAGTCCTATCCTTACATGTTAACTTCCTTTCATCTTTGAAAGCCAAAAGTTGTGAGCCAAACCCTAACTTGATTCTTGTTAAATAATCATGTTCATGTTATTTACATATTATTTGTGCTATATATTGTCTTGTTATCATGTCCATGATGTATAAAAATGACCAAAACAAGTTATTGTTATTGATTGTTACAACAAGTTACTAAAACAAGTAAACTAGTGACTTTCTTGGTAAGACCTGATCAAAATGGTAAAAATATGATGTTGGATCATTACATATTACAGTAGAGGACTTAACAAGGAAACCATAGCAATTTGAACCACCCAAAACGAGTATACGAGTCAAAAGTTATGGCGATTTGAAATTACCAAAGATTTCCGGCAAAACTGCCAAATAGCTTCCTGATCAAATTTGGGTTTTGAAAGTCCCACTTCTGGTCCGATTCATCAAAAAGTTAAAACACGAAAGTTGTCCGAAACGACGTTTTCGTTCAGGAACAAAGAAGCTCGAGCCCTAAAAACGCTTTCCGAGTGATAAAATTCTTCAAATTCTAAACAGCCCATTTTTAGGCGAAAGTCACTAGATTATGGTTATACTTTGAAAGGAACAAGAGGTCTTATGACCTATAATCAAGACCACAAACATGACTAGAACCAAGGTTGAGTCTCATGACCTTGGAACAAGGACCAAAGGTCATGGCTAGGCCATGACGAAATGACCATAACAACTCACATAGGCGTAAACATGAAACAATGAGTTAGGCGATAACTTGAACAAGCAATTTGGATCTACTTCACTTAAAAGGAAACCATGAGATTTTACCAAGAGAACATGGTCATTTAAGGCTTATGAAGCTACCCCTAATAACAATCTTCATGTACAAATAAACTTTCCTAAGTTTATTCAAATATCGGACATGTAACTTTCGGATCCAAACTTATATCTATATATTTCATCAACTACTACAATAGTAGGGAGCCTCATGTGAGGAGTTCATTATGTAAGCCGTCGAGTTGAGTTGTGGATTTACGAGTTAAAGTGTCCTGGCTCCTCGAACGCTTACTAACATGACTTCTGAATTATGTCGGCCCGAACGGTAGTAAACGATATACAAAACATACATGTTTCATGAATCTTTTCTTTCAAGGACTTACAATATACATCATACCACATCATGGACTAAATGCAAGATATATATATATATAGGCACTACTTCATATTCTTTACTCCGATCCTAAGTCGCGACATTCTATTATAGGTTGCTCGTAGAAACCTTCACGATTCGACCGTTACATTCATTACTTGCTATCTTACTTAAGGTGAGTTCATAGCCCCACTTTCCATTACTTAATTGTTTTACAATTCCTTGGGGGAATACATGCTATTTCTAAATCGAACACTATGCTTTCTACTGTATGCTATTCGACTATGTTTTATTATCACTAAGTAACATCCTTGCCAAACCAAGATCCCTTAGTATGAACCATTTAATCACTTGCGAGGGTTACTTGCAAGTGAGCGCGAATATTGTGAATAGGCCTATTGGGATTGACGAATCCCATTTGTTTTGATTAGTTCAAACAAATGCATTAATATTTGAGACATTAGGTATGACGGCAAAGTACCTACCGGGATAAATCTGCCAATCGATATTGGTACACGTTAACGTTTTGGTTTCATAAGCTTAGTGTATAATACATGTTCCGGGCGTATAATAACGTAGCCTACCTGTTTTGTTTTCCAAACATTGGTGTGAGCCTATAACTCACACTACCAACATTATTGTGTTCAAACGATTTACCTACAAACACTACGATTATGGTGTTCAAACGATTTACCTACAAACACTACGATTATGGTGTTCAAACGATTTAACTACAAACACTACGATTATTGTGTTCAAACGATTTAACTACCAACACATTGTGTTCAAACATTAAACAAACTCTATGAATATCACTCAACCTTTGTGTTGACCTCTCAAGCATGTATTTCAGGTTCATGACGATCAAGGATGGCACGGAAGGACACGGATACTCAAGAGGGCTATAAATTTTATTATCATTCAAAAACTCATTTATTATACATTGTAAACATGGAACCATTTGGGACCTCATTTTGTAACCTCTGATATTTATATAATTTTGAATGATACATCTTTTAAAACGACTCAATTGGAGTTCGTTTTCTATTATTGTGACTATTGTGCCGTCGAGTAATACCCAGTTCGAATTCCGCTGCATCATGAATTGGGGGTGTTACAATATAAAGCTCGGATATTCTTCATCTGCTCTTCTGCTAATAATTCTGCAATACTCTTTTCTTCTTCGACGGGTGTGATTTCAGCAGATGAAGTGTAAATTCCCCCAATTTGGATGGAATCCTCATCATCGGAATCGTCGTGAATAAAATTCTTTCGTAATTTAGCCTCTCTTTCCTTGACAAGTAACTCTTCCATGGACTTCTCATTAGGATCGGGAGTATATGTAATACGATTAGCCATGAACTCTCGTACCATTGCAGTAAGGGATTTCATTTCATCAATAACTTCATTCGAAACTTGAACCATGTCGGGAGTTTGTGGGGGTTGGTTAAAACCATGAGAATCGTAACATGAATTCGGCTCATAACAAAAATTTTCAAACGATCCCCCACAATTTTCAAAATTAGATAAACTTTGGAACGAATTATCATTGAAATAAGGTACTTGCTCATAAGAATTGAAATCGTTGTGATAATAATTGGAAAAGTTCGGATCATGATCGGAGGTGAATGTGGGTTCAGCTTTTGAAGCATAACACATACAAAATCCATGAGTAAATCCACATTCTTTGCAAATTTGTTGATTGAATGAATCGGGCTGAGGTGGGTAGTCGGAAAAATTTGGACAGTTGTTGTACGTATTTGAATCGCAAAACCAACAACTTCCGTCTCGAATATCGTTACCACACCGTCCGCATGTACACCAAACACATGAACCTCCGAAGAACGGTTCCCCACATTTAAAACAAGTCGGATCCATAAGAATTATCGGTTTAGAGGGTAAGAGAAAAAGAATCAAATGATAAGAGGATAAGAAGATTATTTTTGGTTTTTAAATTTTTGAAAAAGAAAATCAAAGTAGAAAAGGAAAATCTTTTTGCGTTTTTATATATTTTTAATATTTTCAATGGTTTTTTTTTTTTTTTTTTTTTTTTTTTTTTTTTTGAGAATATTTACAAAAAATGATAACTTCTTGGGAGAAGGGTCTTCAAATCACCAACTAACGATACAAGTACGACGCTCTCGTTTCAAACCTTCCCCGGCAGCGGCGCCATTTTGATTTTAGTCTTTTTAGTATAGAGGTTTTTACCGAAGAAACACTCGTGAAAGTATGTTCCCCGGGTCGTTATGTCCCAACGAAGGTAAGACGGCGATTGAGTCGGCTTAAGTCGCGTGATTGTGAAGTGAATGGGGTTTTAAAAGAGATATTTTTGTTGGTTTTTGATTACACTACTAAAAGGATTTAAAACGCAGTTAAAGTAAAAAGAAACAATAAAACGACGCAAAGAAAACAAACAAATAAAACAAGCATTGGATAAAATAACTAAAGAAAAACGAGATTTAAAACGTGAAAAGAAATTAAGACTGGAAATGAATTTTAAAACAATATGTTTGCAAAGCGACGTGAACAAGTTCATCAAGTGTGGGTCAAGGATTGACGACAAATTATTTTTCTTAAACAAAACTATTTTCTCACAACGTTGGTTTATTTTGAAAATAATCCTTTAAAAAGAAAATAATTACTAGATGTGTAATTTGATTATTCTCCGGCTTTTGCCCTTCAAATAATAAAACTACAAATCTAATTAATCATAACGATTATTAATCACGACCCCTTTTAAGTAATCCACACTTAACTCACAAACTCGTGCCACTAAGCAAACACTAATAAACTACTCGAAACTCATATTAATAAAATAAAGTTACTTGTTAAAATAAGAAGACTCGATAAAAGAAACAAACTAGATAAGCCAAAATAAAATTCGGCAGAGCTTCGCCTAAGCATAAAGCATAAGAGACCCCACTCGATAAACGATGAGGTATAGATTATCTAACTCGATAATCTTGGCTAACTCGCCATAAGAAATGAAACTTGGTAAAATCAAAACTCGATAATAAAAAATAAAATAAAAAATAAAATAAATAAAAAAAATAATAAAAAAAAGGTCAACTTCGAAAAATAGAACTCAAACTCGGAAAGAAAAATAAAATATTAAACTCGATAATTGAAAAAATTGAAAAGCATAACTTGTAAAAAAATTGCAAACAAGTCCCTGACTACAAAATCCTAACTCGATGCCCTTTTTTCTAATCTCAAACTCGAAAGTAACTAAAAACCAAACTCGACATTTTTGTACAAGTTCAAACTCGATAAACCAAAATAATTCTTAAACTCGATAAACTTTTAATCCTAACTCGATATTATTTTTCTAACTCGATAAAAATACAAAAAATAAAGCCTAACTCGATAAAACTAAAAGAAAAATGAAATCAAACTCGATAATCTCTAATTCCTAACTCGATAAATCTCAGCAATGCAAACTCGATAAAAAATTTGGAAAACTCTAACTTGACAGAAAATCCATACTCGAAAATATCATGTACTAACTCGATAAAAATCGTAACAAAACACCATTTTGATCCAAAATAAAGCCTAAAAACTAATGTTTTTCACCAAATTTATTACTAGACAACCTAGTTAAACATAAACTTTAAATCCCACCAATAAAAACACGAATTTAACAACAAAAATTAAAGATTTTTAGAAAGATAAAGTTTTTTAGAGAGAGAAAGTAAAATAAAACACATACTTCATAAAAATAAAACTACACTACTCCTACTACTATGAGGACCAACCCTCAACAACCCTAAGACTAACCCTAAAACTAACCCTAAAACTAACCACAAAACTAACTAACCTCTCAAATGAGGCTTATGAGATCTATTTATAGGCTAGGGGCTAGGGCGTCTCTAATCTTTGAGTTTGTTGCATAATTAGCCCCTAGACTTTTACAAAACATGAGAAAACTACTTAAAACATATTAAAACGCTACAAATGCAACTAAATACTACACGTAACGATCTTGTAACTTGGAGGAGTTAAGTTGACTTTTCTTCCAAAGTTCTTCAAAGGACCAAAGTTGACAACTTGCTGAAACTTGGAGGGCCATTATTGTAAAGGTCTTCATATTTCAACTAAGAGTCTCTTTTGTTATTCTCTGAATCTCTAAGGATTACTTTTGTCATTTTGGGCTTTTCTTGGATAAATTTCTTCCTCGGCTTCGGCTTTTTACCTTTTTCCAATCTCGTGCTCGTTTTTGTCGGTTTTGCTTTGTTTTTGTTCATTTTTCACATATCCGTACCTGCACATACACAAATACAAAAACATACAATCTCTTGGCATTTTTTGGTTAGTATTTGGTGTATTTGGTCTGATTTTGGGTCTAAAAAGGATGTGTGATTAAGCACTTATCAGGTCACGCAATATTCCGTGGGTCACCCAATATTCCGTCAACAGTGGTGCTGAAAAAATTAGGATAAAGTTATAAGAACTCAGATCTACAAAACTATAATACATAGATCTATAAAAGAAAAGATTTATAAACAAACCTTAAAAAAAAGACGTAAAATATGAAAAAACCTTTCGAGATGTAGAAATATTTTTTTGCTGTAGTTTCATGTGGCGGCGTGTCTTGTAGGTTGTGGTTTTCGTGGATTGGTGGTCGAGGGTTTTTGTTGGTGGCGTGGGTAGTTGTGGGTCTCGATGGTTTCGTTGGTGGTGAGGGCGGTTGTTGGGGTCGGATATAATTTTGAGTGGTGGTAGTGGTGGATGAGAAGAGAGAAAAAGATGGAAGTGTTTTAGTGAAAGTGTGTTTTTGGTTGGGGTAGGAGAGTTTTTGTGGGATTTGGAAGTGAGTATGGTTGGTATTTTTTTTTTTGGTTCGGATGTTGCTTCGGTGTTTGTAAATTTAGGTTTGGACGTTGGTATGGGTGTTGAATCTTAAAAAGGGTGGGTTGGATTTTGGTTGGGGATATTGGTATTTTATAAAGGAGTATATATATATATATATATATATATATATATATATATATATATATATATATATATATATATATATATATATATATATATATATATATATATATAATTGTGTGTCACTACATATGTGTCAAAGGAATTTTGTGCGAGACACACAATTTTGTGTGATAAACAAAGTGTCACTACAAATGTACTAAAATTTTATAGCGTATCATTAAAAGTGTACTAGCATTTTAATGAGTCACTATAAATGTGTCAAAAATATTTAGTATCACTACATATATACTAAAATTATAGTGTGTTACTATATATGCATCAAGAAATTTAGTGTCACACTAGAAATGTGTAAAAAAAAACTAGTGTATCACTATATATGTAAAAGATATTTATGTATATATGTATAAAAAAGTTAATGTATCACTATATATGGGTGAAAAATTGTGTTTCACGTATTGTATGTTGGTAAATTGTGTATTGTGTCACAAGTCTATATATAAGCACATGTTATAGTTGTTTCTCAATGGAAACATATGTTTATCAAACAATATCAAGGTATTACGGTAATTTTTTTTATTAATGTGTATTATTCATTTTTTATGTTGTCAGGTATCACTAAATAATGAATAAAATGCATGCGACTTGAAGATCCATCAATGATCATTAATGAATTTAATAAAAACAATTTGGGGTGGCTCATTAATTTGCCACAAAAAGGGAAATTATATGATTTTTTTTTTATTCAAATGATATCAACTAGTGCCATGAGTTTTCATGTTAATTCCAATAATGCCATTCATTTAATTACATTTTAATCTCATCTACAATGTTTATCCAACGGTTCATAAGTGTGCCTATTATATATATTTTAAGCTTGTACACCACAATAACGCTCCCATATATATATATATATATATATATATATATATATATATATATATATATATATATATATATATATATATATATATATATATATATATATATATATATATATATATATATATATATTGTTGCTAAACCATAGTTATCAAGATCGTGATCTTGATCATAAGATTGTACGATCATACATTAGAAAAACTTGCAAGATTGAAGTAGGATCGAAGATATCATAGGATCGAAGTAAGATCGTGAGATAGCTAGTAAGATCGTAGGATCGCGATCAATCCCGATCCTACTATATTATCAAGCCTAAATTTTAATATTAAACAAACTTGTTTGTAGAAACTAGAGAGGGGGGGGGGGGGTTGAATAGTTTCACCATTTAGAATTACGTTTTAAAAAACTTTTAGTTCTTTTATGTACTTTTGAAAAACCGTTTGATTCAAAGTTATGTGATATCTATGAACACAATAATAATGCGTAAAATAAGTAAAGTAGAGATTAGAAGTAAAGGAAGAAAATAACCAAACTGAGACACGGAGATTTATAGTGGTTCGACACGAAGCTCACTCTTCGTCCTACTCCACTCCTAGAGTACCACACTCGAGAGTTCACAATCACTATGTCAATACACTCCCTTCAGGCGGAGCAAACAGTACACCAAAGCTTACACAAAGTTTAACAACACTAAGCGGAATGTCAGGTCCTAATCCTAGCTAGAACCAATCTACACAAAGACCACGTGGCTACATGAACAAGCACTCGGACGATCGCCCCGTTCAAATCTTCACACGGACGATCACCCTATCCACTTGAATCTTCACCTGATCCAAGTCTTCACGAACCTTCACTCGGTCCAAGTCTTCACTTCACGGACTCACACCAACTCCAAGTCTTCACACACCGACACACCAACTTACACAAAGTCCTAATCTAGATACACCAATTCACGGACTTACACTTTGTCCTTATTTATCCTAACACACATAATCACGACTCACACACAAGTCGGATATATAAATATACAATATGTACAAATGAGAGAGTTAGAGGAAGAAGAGAATCGTAATACAAGTTACGTGTGTGTGATGACCAATCTATAACACTTCATTTCTTGACGAATACAAGCGTTCTTCTCTTGCACTTTGATATAGAGGGTAACAGGATCACTTATAAACACATATCAATACGTTATAGTGATCAAAGAAGGGAGGAAGAAAGACCAGAATATTTTTGTGCAAAGAGGGTTCTTTTTCTGAGTAAAATAGTGTTGTATTTATTGGCACCAGGAGGAGGGGGACGGTCCCTTAAAGTTGGACGGTCCCGTATATATTAGGGACCATCGCCATGTTTACGGGACCGTCCCGACATACGCTCCTATTTTTGTCCTGATGTGGTGAAAGTTTATCTGTTGAAAAACTTATTTGATTTGAGCGGGAAAAATAGCTGTTGGGAGATTTGAAATTCAAATTTATTTTCTTTAATAAAGCATTTCTTTTTAATTATAAAAATACTTTTGTAAAAACATTTTCTCACATAAAAATGTGAAGTTTTGAGAAAATAAATTCTTTAATCACTTTACTAATGTCGGTATTGTGTTTGTTAATACCTAAAGTGATGTTGTAGTCGGTACGTTGTTGAAGCGATTTTCCTTGATTAAAAACTTATTAAATGTAGTTTTACATAACGTTGTTTTTATATTTTATGATTATCAAAACGTATACAGACCGAATAATGCAAATGACGTTTTTGACATTATTTGTATTAACATTTTTACAAAAATTAAGCCAACTTTCCAAATTTTGACCCAATTTTAACTTTATACACTATCTAACTTTACTCGTGTCGTATTTCTGTTATACCTAAAGAGTTTATTAAACGACTGAAAAATGAAGTAACTGCATGTATTGCATTATTTATATTATTACGGTATTTAAACTTTACAATTTGTATTCATATTCCCTTAAATTGGTCTTTTATATCGAAATTTATATGGAACTCTATAACACTACAACCCTATCTAAAAATTCACACTTTCGTTGGATATTACGATCCCGATTCGATCTGAAGATCCCGATCTTGCGGAGACAAAGACAATCCTAAATAAGATCGCGATCTTGATAACCTTGTGTTAAACTAATAAGAATAGGACAATAAATAATAAGAACAAATATTAAAACATGAAGAATTATATTATTTATTTTCTAATGGAGACATGTATATATAGTTATAAGGTAGAGTATTTCACAAGATACAATAATAACTACAAATACTAAAAAATGTGAACATCCATTCTATATTTTTTTTATTCATAACACTCCCTCTTGGATGTCTATTTAAAGATTATAACTCATTAAAACCTTACTCGACAAAACCTATTGGGACAAAAATCTAGTGAAGAAAAAAGAGTACATAATTCCTTTATACGCTCAAGGATGTTGCCTCACTAAAAACTTAATCTTGTGGGGAAAAAACCGTGGACAAGGAAAAAAGAGTGTAACGCATATTTTCTCTCCCCTTGATGATCACATCACTTAAGCTCATTGAGTCACTTAAATACACATTAAAATGTGTTGATAGAATCACATGAATAAATATTCTCTACATGTTGTTCGCTTATCCATATTAACATACGTCATACATCTCATTTAAGAATATCATCGTACTTCACAATTTATTCATTGCCAACAAATTCAAAGTGAAAGATATATTATATTACGTATGACCACTACCAAGAACATTAAATGTTTCATACGCATTTTAGTATCACACTTTTAACTCGATATTGTGATCATCATCTTTATAAATGAATGGATTCTTTTCAACATCATGCGACTTCATAACTTGAGAGTTGTTTATCCATATATAGATATGATGCACACAAATTTCATCCTTAAGATGTTTGATTTCGAAATTAAGACAAACTTTGCCTTTTATTTCAAATTCAATTTATATGCATTCAATCACCTTTGCAATCATAAAATCAAATTTTATGAAACTTAAAACATATTCAAATCCAGATCTGTTTATAAAGTTTCATATGCAAACAAAAATTCTTTATTTGGCACATATACACTAAAGATGTGTTTCTTTTTTTTCCTTAGTGAAAGGATTTGACCCACTTACCATTTAATATTATTACTTTTTAGGTGGGGCTCATAAAAATCCTTTATTCAAACTATATCCACAAGGGATGAAAATTGACATCCTCCCCAACAAGAGGCTAGGACAGATGTAGGACCCACATGGACCCTTAACTACAGAAAAAATAAACAGCCCCTAAGACGATTATAACACATATTCTCAAAAGATGATTAATTCAAAGCACAAGTAGTATTCTCAAGAACTTTTCTTATAGCTTTAGGCATTAAAATCACTAGCATGTTTCATTCATTTATATCCTATAACAAAATCTCAACATCACATAAGCTCTATTCATTTATCTTATAAACGCATATCAATTATTTCTCGCATTGCCAGACTTCTATAATAACAAAATACATTATTTGATCCACCACATTAGAATATGTCTCCTCAAAAAAAATTCATAGTCTTTGTGAAAATATATGTGTGCCATTTGTTATGCCTTGAATATCATGATTTCAATAATTTAATTTTGCTTTCACAAAATTATTCATATTTTTATACCAAAAATACCTCCGTTTATGCGAAAATAAATAACAATGTTGAGGTCTTAATCGCAAATATTACGTCTATTGTTATTTTGTTTGTTAAGGAACCGTTGAAGAATTATTGGAGCAAAAGTGAAGCAAAGTGGTGATTATGTTGAGTTTTAGAAGAAATTAAAGATTGTTAGAAGATTATTTGGAGCTTATACAATGATTTATCATACTTAAGTGTAAGCCCAAGAAAGCCCAAGATATAGCCCGTTGAAATAGAGGTGCACATTTTGGTTAACCGGTCCGGTTTGACCCGAACCGGTTTGGGGGTTCGGATTGAGTCTTCGTGGTCAAGAACCGGTCGGGGCGGTTAACCGGTTCGGTTCCAAACCGACCCCGAGAGGAAAAAACCCAAACCTATCCGAACCGGTTTGGTTTCGGTTACATGCGGTTCGGTCGCGGTTAACCGGTTTGTGCTATTTTTTTTCGTTTTTCGGCCTACAAATACTACCCATTCACATAATTATCAGTTCTCACTTCTCACTACCCATTCACAAAAATCAAAACTAAACATTCAAAATTAGATGTCTCACAAAGATTTCTCGCAACAATTCCCAGGTCCTCACAAAGATTTCTCACAACAATTCCCAAGTACTCCAATCGAACCGGTGATTGTGAACTCTCCACCTGCAGAAAATGAAAATTAACAACAAAACACTCCAGCTGAGAATGAACCGGTAAACAATCCACCGGTGGAACAACCCAATACATTTGGGTTGACTCATTAAGAACTCTTTGAGCTAGATATGCAAGTCTTGAGAGAGGTTTTAGAAGCCGAAGAACGTGAGGCAGCTGCTCAGAAAGGCTCGGGAAAATGCTCGTAGAGAGCGGCTAAACAAAGAAGCACCCCACCGCTGGGCCTTGGGGTTAGGCCCTCAGCCATCAGATTCTTCTTCGAGTGAGGAGGATGGCTGGGTCTCAGATGATTCATTTTCTTAATTCGTAGTTTTATTTTAATTACCGTGTCGTAGTTTCTATTAATCGTACTTTGTGTTTCATGTTTTAACTTTAATGTTTAATGTAATCCGTGTTTTAACTTTAACGTTTAATGTAATTCGTGTTTTAAATGTTATGTTAGTTATTTTAGTTTAGGTGGTAATTATAAAGTAAACTGAATGTTTAATGTAATCCGTGTTTTAACTTTAACGTTTAATGTAATTCGTGTTTTAAATGTTATGTTAGTTATTTTAGTTTTGGTGGTAATTATAAAGTAAACTGAATAAACTTCAACTTTTATTTAATACAACGGAAATACACTTAATTTCAACATAAAACATTGAAAAGCTACTCAACGTCGACTCGTGCCATCCAACAATACTTGGTCAAATGAGCCCTCAATGCACTGCTGGAAACGGGATTCATTAAAAAGAAGCAATGCTTACATTGAGCCTTATGTGTGCCATCCGACATTTGGACGTAGTTAAAGTTATTCGTAATAACTGGTTTACGGTCCTGATGATGTACCCTCCGATCAGGTCGAAGGACACCCCTTCGGTCCTGCTCGTAACCTACATAATCGAAGTCTATGGCTAGCCTCTTAAAGATTTCAATGGCATAAAACTAATCACATGTGATCTGGTTACCAAGTGGGAACTCGCCAGTCGAAGGATTAAGCCCTTCGGGGTATCCTTCGATAAGTTATAAGGACGGAACAATGTCAAGTCCAAACAATGCTAAGACCAAGTCTTACCCACGTCTCCTCTTTCTCCTTAGCTCCCCTGCTAAACCAGGAAGAGTGGGACACTAAGCCCTAGCGGTTACCACAAATCATGAGACCCCACATGATCTCCTAAAAACGTGCAAACACTCTCCAAGGCTGTTTCTTCACCTATAAATAGTCTTGGACGAGTCATAATTTTGGTATGCATTCTTCACTACTTCACTTTACTATATTCTCATTAAACTTTTCATACCAAATACTTATTCACACGCCGGAGGTGGTTCGCAGGGCCCAATCACTGCGCAATCACTTAACGTAGTGTCTTCGTATTTCTTAATTCAGGTTAAACACAAGCTTGGCGCAACCACAACATCCCTTATACCCTTCGATCACCATCAAAGGCCTGGTCGTGCAATTTATTGTACAATCAGTGGCGCCATCCGTGGGACCCGCTACAATTAGTCCCGTTATTTCCAAGCAAATAACCAGTCAAATATACCCGCTACTTTTCCGGCATGAATCAAGAGAGAGAAGTTACACCCCCACTGGGTTCTCTCGACCTTAACACCAATACCACCAACTGACCCTAACAACCTTCCTCCAATTACGGCATCCACGTTCACTACACGATCTCATCCAGAAATAACACCCAATCACCATGCTTCGACGTCAGCTAATCCGGAGCCTGTCATAAGCCCGACCTTTGTCGAAGCCAAATTTGAAGAGTTGGAATCACTATTAAGGGCGCGTAGGAGGCAAGCTTGGAACACGGAGATGCGAAGAGAGTTGGAATACTCTAGTGAT
Source organism: Artemisia argyi (assembly GCA_030686995.1). Lineage (NCBI taxonomy): Eukaryota > Viridiplantae > Streptophyta > Magnoliopsida > Asterales > Asteraceae > Artemisia > Artemisia argyi. The sequence continues at coordinate 140,981,970 of CM060692.1, forward strand.
GATTATGATGAGGAGTTGGAGATGGAGCCGAGACCTCAGGCGCAGGAGGTCACGCATTCAGCTTTAAGGATAGGTTCCCCTTCCGGCCAAAGGATGGGTAGAAGGTCTGTTGGTTTCGAAGGGGTCCCTGAAAGGACTCCCACTAGAAGGGAACGAACAATTGTCGAAGGTTCCAATGGGAGGAGCCAACGAAGGGAAAACACTGAGGTAAATCTTCCTCCACTGCTAGCTACTCACTTGGGAAGAACTGAAGCAGGGGTCCCGCTGCAGCCTTCTCGCGCATCCGGCGTAGAAGGCAATCCACCCCCGTTCAATGTGGGAGGAAACCTTCCTCCCAATGGTATGTATCCCTAATTGCAAGCTCAAACTTATCCTCAAAACCTTTACCCTCTGGTAAACGGACAGCCAAGCAACCATAATTTCCCACAAGCTACCACATCCTTTTGGCACCCACTAGTATACCCTCTATATACCGTATGTAATAGCTATCCTTTCAACATGAATACGCTTTACCATCCATACCTTAACCAAACCTCTTCGGGAGTACCCCCTAACCATAATCCGTACCCTGGCGTCCCTATGGCCGCAGAACCTTATAATTGTCTGTATTCGGAACCTACGGGCTCCTCAACACCCTTCGTAAGGTGGATCGAAGACTATCCTTTACCCGATGGCCTAAAGATGCCCTCACATATAGGCACTTATGATGGAAAAGGGGATCCGGATAACTTTCTACACTTGTTTGAAGGAGCAATTAGGATGCAGAAGTGGGTCATGCCCATAGCCTGTCACATGTTTACGTATACTGATTGAGGCAAAAGCAGTCAACTAAAGTCAACCACGGATGTGGTCAAGAAATTCAAACTCCTTAGGCTCAATGCTTCGCGGAATATAGTGGTTTCCCCGGGTCGTTATGTCCCAACGAGGTGTGAATTGTTATCAAACGGGCTTGTGATCGGGTGAATTTGGATGGAAAGGGGTTTGTGATTGATTACAATACTGATTTGTACAATGAAATAGCTTAAATAAGCTATATTAACAAGGTTGGAAATTTGGAAAAACCAGAAACGTTTAAAACCTAAAACGCGTACGTTTAATTTAAATTTACGTTAACGTACGAGATAAAACGCGAGTTATAAGGAAATAAAATACTTATGACTATGAAAATTAACTTTTTACAATCCTAATGATAAAAGAAAAATTTTAGAAAAAGAAAAATAATTTTTACACTATTTAATTATTTAATATTAATTAATTACTAATTTAAAGATTACTTAACTAATTTAATTAATTTAAATTATTAAAAATAACAAACTAATTTAGAAAATTAAGAAAATTTTTACAAATCTAATTAACCATCACAGCAATCTTAAAAAAATTATAAAAAGTTTGTTTTACATATTTTTACACTATTTTACTAATTATTATATTAAATATTAATTAATTACTATTTAAACTATTTAAATTATAAAAACTATAATATGAACAGTAGAAATTACAATAAAATTCCTAAAAATGTTTTATAACTTATAAAAGCTAGAAAAAAAAAATAAAAACTAGGGTTTACTTTATAAAAACTAATTTTGCTATTTAAATCTTAATTATTAATTAAACTAATATTAAATCTAATAAATACTAAATGACAAAATAAAAATCTGAGAAAATTACTAAAATTACTTTAATATAAAAGGATTTTAAGAAAAATATAAAAATGCCAAGTGCTTAATAAAAATCTAAAAAGGAAAATTAAAAATTTAAATTACATTAAATAGAAACTATCACTTGAAATTAATTTGTTTTTTCTGGACTTTTCTTTTACAAAACTATTTTAATACTAAAAAAACACTAACTTTTACAAAAAGAACTTTTGTGGAAATCAAAAATAAGCACTGTGGATGCTTATTTACACCATAATTGACTTTCTTTGACCAATTAAGGAAATAAGCTCAAATGAGCTTATGTGGGGTCCACAATGGTGAATTCTGGTCTAAATAAGTTATGTGAACTTGATTAAGCTGGAAAAAGCAAGTGGGGTCCATAGAATAAGCAAATAAGTCACAATAAGCACTTGCTTATTGGAGGACTTAGACAGAATTGGGACAAGGTTTAGGGGCCAAACAAGTGGGGTCCCAGAGGTCATAAGCTCAAAAGCTTGGTAAAAGTAAGAAGATGGACATGAGGGGGGTTGAAAGAACCAAGGAGGGGGCCTGTGGGACCACTGTGGTGGCCATAAACCACCACCAAAGATGGTGGTGTGGTGGTGACCTGCTGATGCAGGGGAACAGCTCAGCCTGCAGCTGACTTTGGAGGAAGGTGGGGCCCAGAGTAAAAATCACAAAAATGTAACAAAGGTGGGATTACAAAGATGAGCTGGGGGGTTTCTAAACCTAAAAGTTTCAAGGTCTGAATCACATCACAAAAATCTAGAAAATTCTTGCTATTTTGGAAAAAACTGAGAGAGTTAACTTTTGACTTTTCATGAAAAACTTTGAACTTTGACTTTGGTGAGTTTTAAACCAACCTAGATCACTGAAAATGATATTATAAGAGGATATGATGCTAAATTAAGTGATATTAACAACTTATGTGAAGACTTGATGAGATTTAGGATCACAAACCTCAATAGTTAACAATTGAGAGAGATGGAAAGCTAATTTTGACTTTCTACCCTATAACCACTGATTTTTATGGTTGAGCTAGGCTAATTTGACCTAATGCAAGATATCTAAATGACTTTTACTTACTGATTTAACCTAGAACTCAGAGAACTACCTTGAACCAAACACTACTTAAACCATGACTGTTTTGAGATTTTTGAAGCAAATGATGGATTTAGCCAATCCTATTTGTGTAGAATTATTATTTATGCTATATTAAGTCTATATAAACTAAAATACACTGAGATTAAGTCAAAAGAAATCCTAGGTTATACTACTCTAAATGTGGCAGTGAGATATAGAACATAAGCAACAAATAATTCTAATTATCAAACATCATCATAATTAACAAAAATCAACTTAACTACAACATTCAAACACAGAAACACTAGAGTAACAGAGATTTGAGCTACCCTACATTAAGTAAAAAAAATTAAGAAAATGCTTACAAAATGCTTCAAACCCACAGAACAAGATACCAAGGTGCTCAAATCATTCCCTTACACTCCCCATGGAGTTCTAAAAACACAACCATCAATCATCAACCATGTTCCACTGTTCCTTCATCCTCTACCATCATTTTTTGATTTATAAGCTAATTTATGGTATTTTAGAGTAATTTTATTAAACTTGAACTTAAACTGGTTTTGATGATCCCAAAGCTTATCAAAGCTTATTAGTGACTGAATGAAACTAAATAAACATTAAACAAATGAGCTTGTCAAATTCACTTGAAATGTCAAAACTGAATTACCACAAGAAACTGAAATTTGAGATTATAAGAAGTTAAAAATGTACTGAAAGTTGAATACAAGGTTCTTAAAATGAAAATTACAACTAGAAAGAGTAAATTACATCCCTACGTTTAAATTACACTAAAGCTATATTAGTTATCTACTTGGGACCCCCTGCTTCTCCTCTTTTTTCATTTATATTCACTCTTTAGGTTTTCTGAGACCCACTTGAGCTTTCCCACTTCTTTTTGGGACCATTGGATTAGTCAATTTCATCTTGGCCGTTCAAAGGTTGTTTTGGCGCCAAAAGGTCAAAAGGTCAAAAGCAGTTGTGGGTAGCTTGGAGCAATTCCAGGGTATTAAATGGGTTTGGTTTTTAATGGTAGACAGGGGAGACAAGGAATGGGAAGATGGTGCAGAGTTGGTGAAGGTGGGGGGGGGGGGGGGTACACAGTTTTATCAAGTGGGGAAGGAGATGGTCAAAGTGGTTTGACATGGGGGACAATAAAAACGGGGTGTATATATTTTTGGGAGTGGGCCGGTTTGTTTGGGCTTGGGTTTGGCAGGTTGGGGTGTATTGGATTTGGTTTGTGGATTGGGTTTATTAAAGGGTTCATTTGGTTAGTAACTTTTGGAAATCACAAGGACCATATTTGTAATAAATATGAAATTGAGGGCTGAATTTGTTATTTTTCCAAAGTGTATTCCAAGGGGAATTTCTACCATAAATGAATAGTACAAGGACCTCTGATGTTTTATTTTCCACAATGAAATACCCGGGGACCAAAATTGCCAATTTCCAAAGTTGAGGGACCAAAATGTAATTTTCTTCAAACTTTTTACCCAAGGACCACATTTGCCAACTGTAATTTCCCAAGGACCAAAATTCACTTTTTTACCAAGAAATACTTCCCAGGGACCAAATCTGACAAAATTAGAAACTCCAGGGACCAAAATTGTAAATTTTCAAAACTTTTCCAATTTTTCACCAAAGGACTGAATATGACAACTTATGATTTTAAAAGGACCTTTGGTGATAATTTTCCAATTTTGAATGACCAGGGACTAGTTTTGACATTTTATGAAAGTTGGGGGACTGAAACTGCTAATTTTGCAAACTTTGTACATTTTTCATTTGTTTTTACTCATTTTGCATCTAAAACATATAAAACACAATTCCAGTAATATTTTTAGTATTTTGATGCATTTCTGAGTGTTTTTGTATGTTTTGCAGTTCAGATTTGACCAGAAATGATGAGTGTTTGAGCACTCATCAATCCCCCACACTAAACTATTGCTAGTCCCTAGCTATAAACTGTTTTGAAAACTTAATGGATTTTAATCTCTTTACCAAAAGCCATTACTTCTGGAGTAGCCAAATGTATCAGTTCAAGTAAGAACTATGGTCCACTTGATAACCATGTGATTTTGAGTAAACCACCAGCTGTCAACGGATTTGATTTGTCTTTACCAAAAGCCGTTTGCTTCTGGACTAGCCAACTCTTGATGGAATAGTCAACATCTTGGTGAGCTGATTACCAATTATGGTTTTTCCACTGCCTTTACCACAAGCCATAATCTTGCGGGCTAGCCAGCTCATTCACTTTTTTGGATATGGGGAGCTGATATACCATACAATTTTGGGCAAATTGCAAGCCATCAACGGATTTGATATATCTTTACCAAGAGCCGTTTGCTCCTGGATTAGCCAATCCTTTTGTCGTTTAGACATGGCGGACTGATAACCACAAAAATTTTGAAGCACAAGTGAAATTTTTTTTTTAATTTTTGCCAAAAACGGGGGTATTAGATAGTAAAATGTGATAAAATTCGCTAGAATACCCCCCCACACTTAGAATGAATATTGTCCTCAATATTCAAAGTCCCGGCTATTATGCCGATTCTTTGAACATAAAAGGGCAACATTGCAAGCTAAATGTGGAAACACCAGTTTGTATTTTCACTTTATAAGTAACCACAGCAGGGGTAACTCCCCCACACTTAGGGTGAAAACCCTATAAGCATGCTACTGTTTTTGTTTACCGAGTCGCTAGCTTGACTAGACTCCGAATTCATTTGTCCTTGGGGAAGCATGATGTGTAAGAAACAATCTCCATCGGACTTTCATTCAAGATGTTTGGACAAACATTTGAAGCACGTGAAAGTTCCACACCGATGAGATAAGTATCCGGCTCAAGATAATGATACATGAAAATGCCGGGATCAAAGATGGTATCTTCATTCCCGAAGGAGTGAAGAAGAGAAGAAGTCACCTTATAGGTGATGAAAAGGAAGAAAACCATGATGAAAATCATGATTTGATCTTCTTCCTCGAGAGCAGGCTCATTAGCCTGAATTTGGATTTCAAGGGTTAAGCTCAAAAACATCCCGGGAGGGTGGGTGGGAATTTGCAAATTCTCATGATTGAGTGCATCTCACCCCGGGCTATCAAACTCCAGAGGAGTCATGATATGATGAGTGAGTTCACCGGAGAACTCCTCATGAAGAGAATTATTCACACGATGTGAATCTGTGAATTCATGTTCCATTGTGGACTCATCACAATCCTCATTCTGAATATCAAAGAGTGGATTATCAGAAATCAAAGTGAATTCAGAGTCGAATTCAAATAGAGGATTGGTGAGAGTAGTATTGAATGCTTCGGGAACAAAATGATTAACATTCTCAATTGGACTATTGGGATCAGAAGTGAGTGACGGATCATGATATAGGAGACTTTCAATTTCTCCCAGATCGGCTTCAAAGTCGAGGAGACCATCATCACTTTCCAATGAAAGTGGATTGATGTGAGTAAGTTCATCGGCGAACTCCTCAAGAAGAGGATCAGCATCAGACAGTGGGAGTGATGCCTCAATATACTCAATGTCTCCATGAGATGTACAATCATCATTAAAATCAGAGAAAGTCTCAAAATGATCGTTTGAACACTCAAGAGGGGAATGAAGATCACACATATGCTCAAGAATTCCCTGTGACTCTCTTGGGATTGGGACAAGGTTCTCAACACTAGACTTTATGAATTCGTCCGATTCCTTTTTAGAAACAGTGTCAAGATGCTCGTCCCCCATGCTCAGAGAGTGAGTGGGAACCTCGGGTGTGATAGCAGTTGTTTGAGATGGAATCTCAACTGCTGGGATATCAACTGATGAACTTGATGAAGTTTTATAAAATTGAAGAATATCAAGGGTATCTTCATCATCACTGTCATCAGGAATAAAACGGAACTGAGAGCTAGATCTGGCTGCTTTTTCTTTTGCAATTGATTCCCTCACAGATTTTTCATAGGCATCTTGTGAATTTATTCTAGCAGCCTGCTCTCCAGCTAGCAATTCTTCCATGGATTTTTGATGAGTATGTCTTTGGGCAAAGTCTTTAACTATACCCTTAAGTTCATCAACGATTTTCATCATATTTTGCATTTCTGGAAGAAGTGCTTGATTTATTTGGTACTGTGGAGGTGGGTCTGAAAACGAATAGTCGTAATTGTTACAAGGAAATGGATTTCTTGTTTGACAATCCGAGCTAGAGTGTGGACCTCCACAGTAATCACAACAGTAAAACTGATGTGGTTGTGGGTTGTATGTGCTAAAGTCATAATTGTTATCAGGAGACTGCTCATAGACAAGCGTGTTTCCCGATTGACAATCAGAACTGTAATGTGAACCACCACAGTACTCACAACAGTAAAACTGCTGAGTCTCATGGTGTGGTAACTGATGGAATGAATCAGTCGTGTCATGGTAGGAATAGGGATTCTGGTTATAGACAGACCCGTTTCCTGACTCTACCATACCACAACTGGGGCAAGTGCCACCATTATAAGGACTACCACACCATTGGAAAATAAGAAGGTGTGGATGAGACATAGAAAGAATCAAAAGTTCATAGAGGGTAAGGAATGAAGAATCAAAGATGTGAGAGGGTAAAGGTGAATATTTTTGGGTTTTTGGATAAACATTTTGTACAAATAAGAAAGAAAATGTTTTTGTGTTTTTTTGTGTTCGTTGAAAACTAATTTAAAATGTTTTCGTGAACGGTTTTGTTTTTATATGAAAATGAGAAGATAATATGAACAAGGGTGGGTAAATATACAATGAGTGTATATCCCGGTTCACTAATCTGAAAACCGTTTTAGAAAAACGCGCACAACCTCCCCGGCAGCGGCGCCAAATTTTGATTGAGGCAAAAGCAGTCAACTAAAGTCAACCACGGATGTGGTCAAGAAAGTCAAACTCCTTAGGCTCAATGCTCCGCGGAATATAGTGGTTTCCCCGGGTCGTTATGTCCCGACGAGGTGTGAATTGTTATCAAACGGGCTTGTGATCGGGTGAATTTGGATGGAAAGGGGTTTGTGATTGATTACACTACTGATTTGTACAATGAAATAGCTTAAATAAGTTATATTAACAAGGTTGGAAATTTGGAAAAACCAGAAACGTTTAAAACCTAAAACGCGTACGTTTAATTTAAATTTACGTTAACGTACGAGATAAAACGCGAGTTATAAGGAAATAAAATACTTATGACTATGAAAATTAACTTTTTACAATCCTAATGATAAAAGAAAATTTTTAGAAAAAGAAAAATAATTTTTACACTATTTAATTATTTAATATTAATTAATTACTAATTTAAAGATTACTTAACTAATTTAATTAATTTAAATTATTAAAAATAACAAACTAATTTAGAAAATTAAGAAATTTTTTACAAATCTAATTAACCATCACAGGAATCCTAAAAAAAATTATAAAAAGTTTGTTTTATATATTTTTACACTATTTTACTAATTATTATATTAAATATTAATTAATTTCTATTTAAACTATTTAAATTATAAAAACTATAAGATGAACAGTAGAAATTACAAGAAAATTCCTAAAAATGTTTTATAACTTATAAAAGCTAGAAAAAATATAAAAACTAGGGTTTACTTTATAAAAACTAATTTTGCTATTTAAATCTTAATTATTAATTAAACTAATATTAAATCTAATAAATACTAAATGACAAATTAAAAATCTGAGAAAATTACTAAAATTACTTTAATATAAATGGAATTTAAGAAAAATATAAAAATGCCAAGTGCTTAATAAAAATCTAAAAAGGAAAATTAAAAATTTAAATTACATTAAATAGAAACTATCACTTGAAATTAATTTGTTTTTTCTGGATTTTTCTTTTACAAAACTATTTTAATACTAAAAACAACAAACTTTTACAAAAACAACTTTTGTGGAAATCAAACATAAGCACTGTGGATGCTTATTTGCACCACAGTTGACTTTCTTTGACCAAGTAAGGAAATAAGCTCAAATGAGCTTATGTGGGGTCCACAATGGTGAATTCTGGTCTAAATAAGTTATGTGAACTTGATTAAGCTGGAAAAAGCAAGTGGGGTCCACAGAATAAGCAAATAAGTCACAATAAGCACTTGCTTATTGGAGGACTTAGACAGAATTGGGACAAGGTTTAGGGGCCAAACAAGTGGGGTCCCAGAGGTCATAAGCTCAAAAGCTTGGTAAAAGTAAGAAGATGGAAAGGAGGGGGGTTGAAAGAACCAAGGAGGGGGCCTGTGGGACCACTGTGGTGGCCAGAAACCACCACCAAAGATGGTGGTGTGGTGGTGACCTGCTGATGCAGGGGAACAGCTCAGCCTGCAGCTGACTTTGGAGGAAGGTGGGGCCCAGAGTAAAAATCACAAAAATGTAACAAAGGTGGGATTAAAAAGATGATCTGGGGGGTTTCTAAACCTAAAAGTTTCAAGGTCTGAATCACATCACAAAAATCTAGAAAATTCTTGCTATTTTGGAAAAAACTGAGAGAGTTAACTTTTGACTTTTCATGAAAAACTTTGAACTTTGACTTTGGTGAGTTTTAAACCAACCTAGATCACTGAAAATGATATTATAAGAGGATATGATGCTAAATTAAGTGATATTAACAACTTATGTGAAGACTTGATGAGATTTAGGATCACAAACCTCAACAGTTAACAATTGAGAGAGATGAAAAGCTAATTTTGACTTTCTACCCTATAACCACTGATTTTTATGGTTGAACTAGGCTAATTTGACCTAATGCAAGATATCTAAATGACTTTTACTTACTGATTTAACCTAGAACTCAGAGAACTACCTTGAACCAAACACTACTTAAACCATGACTGTTTTGAGATTTTTGAAGCAAATGATGGATTTAGCCTGTCCTATTTGTGTAGAATTATTATTTATGCTATATTAAGTCTATATAAACTAAAATACACTGAGATTAAGTCAAAAGAAATCCTAGGTTATACTACTCTAAATGTGGCAGTGAGATATAGAACATAAGCAACAAATAATTCTAATTATCAAACATCATCATAATTAACAAAAATCAACTTAACTACAACATTCAAACACAGAAACACTAGAGTAACAGAGATTTGAGCTACCCTACATTAAGTAAAAAAAAATAAGAAAATGCTTACAAAATGCTTCAAACCCACAGAACAAGATACCAAGGTGCTCAAATCATTCCCTTACACTCCCCATAGAGTTCTAAAAACCACAACCATCAATCATCAACCATGTTCCACTGTTCCTTCATCCTCTACCATAATTTTTTGATTTATAAGCTAATTTATGGTATTTTAGAGTAATTTTATTAAACTTGAACTTAAACTGGTTTTGATGATTCCAAAGCTTATCAAAGCTTATTAGTGACTGAATGAAACTAAATAAACATTAAACAACAATTTTAACAATATTAAATGAGCTTGTCAAATTCACTTGAAATGTCAAAACTGAATTACCACAAGAAACTGAAATTTGAGATTATAAGAAGTTAAAAATGTACTGAAAAGTTGAATACAAGGTTCTTAAAATGAAAATTACAACTAGAAAGAGTAAATTACATCCCTACGTTTAAATTACACTAAAGCTATATTAGTTATCTACTTGGGACCCCCTGCTTCTCCTCTTTTTTCATTTATATTCACTCTTTAGGTTTTCTGAGACCCACTTGAGCTTTCCCACTTCTTTTTGGGACCATTGGATTAGTCAATTTCATCTTGGCCGTTCAAAGGTTGTTTTGGCGCCAAAAGGTCAAAAGTAGTTGTGGGTAGCTTGGAGCAATTCCAGGCTATTAAATGGGTTTGGAATTTAATGGTAGGCAGGGGAGACAAGGAATGGGAAGAGGGTGCAGAGTTGGTGAAGGTGGGGGGTACACAGTGTTATCAAGTGGGGAAGGAGATGGTCAAAGTGGTTTGACCTGGGGGACAATAAAAACGGGGTGTTTATATTTTTGGGAGTGGGCCGGTTTGTTTGGGCTTGGGTTTGGCAGGTTGGGGTGTATTGGATTTGGTTTGTGGATTGGGTTTATTAAAGGGTTCATTTGGTTAGTAACTTTTGGAAATCACAAGGACCATATTCGTAATAAATCTGAAATTGAGGGCTGAATTTGTTATTTTTCCAAAGTGTATTCCAAGGGGAATTTCTACCATAAATGAATAGTACAAGGACCTCTGATGTTTTATTTTCCACAATGAAATACCCGAGGACCAAAATTGCCAATTTCCAAAGTTGAGGGACCAAATGTAATTTTCTTCAAACTTTTTACCCAAGGACCACATTTGCCAACTTGTAGTTTCCCAAGGACCAAAATTCACTTTTTTACCAAGAAATACTTCCCAGGGACCAAATCTGACAAAATTAGAAACTCCAGGGACGAAAATTGTAAATTTTCAAAACTTTTCCAATTTTTCACCAAAGGACTGAATATGACAACTTATGATTTTAAAAGGACCTTTGGTGGTAATTTTCCAATTTTGAATGACCAGGGACTAGTTTTGACATTTTATGAAAGTTGGGGGACTGAAACTGCCAATTTTGCAAACTTTGTATGTTTTTCATTTGTTTTTACTCATTTTGCATCTAAAACATATAAAACACAATTCCTGGAATATTTTCAGTATTTTGATGCATTTCTGAGTGTTTTTGTATGTTTTGCAGTTCAGATTTGACCAAAAATGATGAGTGTTTGAGAACTCATCATATACCCTCCGAGATTCCGCCAGTATCTGGTAGAAAGGGTAGAAACCAGGCAACATTGTAAACATTGATGACCTGAAGTCCAAGTTTCGTTCACACTTTAGCCAGCAGGAGAAATCCACAAGGACTCACCTCACGGTACACAATATTAAGCAGAGAGAAAATGAAAGTACAAGAGGTTTCGTTACCAGATACACCTCCGAAACTCTGCAGATCTTGGGTTTACGTGAAGAGCAACGTATTTATGGCTTCGTACATGGCCTACGAAACCGCACTCTCGTGGAATTCTTATCCACAGATCTTCCTGCAGCATACAAGGGCCTGATGGAGAAAACGTACACTTGGATCGAAGCCAAAGAAGTGTCCACTAATGGGGCTTCGATTGATGGCAGGGAACATAACAACAAATTTCCTAAGCATTCTTCATGGGAAGGATCGAAGAACAAAAAAAAGAATCATTATAGGTTTACTCCTTACAATAAAGGCCCAAATCATGGTTTGCTTGGAAGTCTTACGAAGTCCCCAAGGGAGATATTAGCGACAGAAAAGGTCGCAAAGGCATTCGAAGCACCCCCTCGAATGACAGGCAAGGGTAAGAACAGGGATACGACTAAGTATTGCTACTTTCACGAAGACTATGGCCACGAAACGAATAGCTGTCAAGAACTGAAAAAATAGATAGAAGTGACAGTAAAATCCGGGCAATTAATACATCTTGTAAAGGGAATAAAGAAAGGAAAAGAAAAGGTCACATATACCTAATTGGGAAAGGATACCACTCCCCAAGAATCTCCCATCCTCATGGTTCGTTGGGATTCCTCAAACTCAAAAAGAAGGGTCTCCGAAAGGGAAATACATGAGGCAGGAGAAATAACGTTCCCGTCCGAAGCAGGAAAGCCCCCTTCAAAGGATCGGGTGGTCATTAAAGTCGTAATCTCAAACCTGGAAGTCAAAAAAGTCTACATGGTCTGTGGGAGCTCCTGCGAGATAATCTACGAGCATTGCTTTATGAAGCTCAAACCTTTGATTAGGTCCAAGCTAGTAGAACCAAAGATGCCCCTGGTAGGATTCTCGGGAGAACGCTTGTGGCCTCTGGGAGAAGTACCTTTGGAGGTAACACTTGGTGAGGGAAAGTTTGTAAGGATGGAGGTTCTAAACTTCGTCATTGTACGGTCCATATCTCCCTACAATATGCTAATCGGACGAACAGCTATGCAAAAGATGGTTATCGTGGTCTCCACTGTACATGCAATAGTTAAGTTCCAAACAGCGCACGGTGTTGGAACTATATTCTCTAGTTACGACAAAGGAAGAAGGCAAAAAACCAAAAAGATGGATGAAGAAAGCAATCAAACACCTACGGAGAACGTCTCGGAGCACGTAAAATCCAAAGAGCAGATAGTAATAAACAAATTTCATCCTGAATGGAGAGTGGCAATTGGGAGGCAACTTCCCACCACCTTCAAAAGAAGGCTGGAGGAGCTACTTAAGGCCTAGAAGATGTGTTCGCATGGGAATATTCAAGCATGACAGGGGTTCTGAGAACGCTCGTAATCAATAATGAGCCTTTCGATATGGAACATAAGATTAATGAGTCCAAACACATTGAACCAACTAAGCAGAAGTCTCGAAGTGTGACACCCAGACGTAGCAGGGCCATTCACAAAGAAGTGGGCAAGCTCGTAGAGGCAGGCATACTCAGAAAGATAGAAAACCCATCATGGGTTACTAACCCAATCGAAATCCAGTAAAGAGATGGGGGTGGAACATATGCGTAGACTTTACGGACATTAACAAGGTCTGCCCAGAAGAAGGGTATTTTCCGACAGATGAGCCAAAACCACTGTCAGGGTTTCGGTGGAAATGTTTCCTCAGTGCAAATAACGGGTACCATCAGATACAGTTGGCAGAAGAAGACGAAGAAAAAACAACCTTTCATGTGGGGAAAAGCACCTACTATTAAAAAAAGATGCCCTTCGGAATAAAGAACACAGAAATTACCTACCATAAGTTGATAGGAAGAGCTTTCGAAAAATAGATAGGGAGGAACCTGAAAGTTTGTGACGGATACATAATCACACAAAGCAAGACGAAGGAGGACCTACTCTACGATGTCGAAGAAACGTTTGTACAGTTGAGAAAAATCAACTTGAATCTAAACCCAAAAATGTGCTCTTTTGGTATTGAAAAGAGCAGTCGAACGAGCACCAGCTCACAAGACAAAGAATACAGGTTAATCTATCTAAAGAGAAAGCTAACTCGAAGGTACAAGCACAAAACTCATCAGGAGGAGCTCATATTCTGGAAGATAGACTAGAAGCACTCATAGAATTTTTGTCGAAAGGTGTTGGCAAGTCTTCATAACTTTTCAAGACTCATAATGTGGCGACCAACGAAGTGGCCTACCGATGGAGCATGGAGGCCGAAGCAGCCTTCCAAAGATGGAAAGAGTGCATGGAAATCTTGCCCGCAGTTACAGCTCCAGTCAAAGGCGAAATATTATTCATACATCTCGCAACACCTTTCAACGGCATTAGTGCAATACTCTTAGCAGAAAGGAGAAAAGTACAAATCCCAATCTACTTCGCTAGTAGGGTGCTACAAGGAGCTTAGCAGAGCTATATAGAGTCGGAGAGACTTATATTGGCTCTAGTCCATGCGGCCAGATGCCTTCGAAGGTATTTCAAAGACCATCCCATCAGGGTACTTACTGATAAACCAACCGAATGGGCGCTCCTGAAGCCTGATAGGTCACGAAGAATGGCCAAGTGGGCCGTTGAGTTAGAAGAACATGATATAGATTATGGGAAAGAAAATTCTGTCGGAGGCCAGGCACAAGCATCTCCTAAGTTAGGTCAATTCAATGCGCCCTTCAAGGAAAAATGAGTAGGACAGCCACACTCTGATGGCTTGAAAAAATGCATGGTCTTGCCTAATCCCAAAGGAAACAAACACGTGAACCCAGTTTTAAACCTAAAGCAGCAAGCTTCAACATAATTACTTTGGTCAGTTACGAAGTTAAAACATTTACAATCCTTGACTCGAAGTCTACGGTAAATCATGGAAAGAAGGAACTTAGTAATTTACTCTTACCCATTTAAGTTTCAGACATAATAAATGAAGGAAGGATATATCGTAGGCTACATTTAAAGACTACGATAATCGAGTCTACATGCTCGTAATCCTACTCGGCAATGCAGAGGGAATGACTCGAATTCAGGACACCCTTCGTAAGTTTTAAATGCAAGATTTGCAGTTTCTACATAGTTAGATTATTTTCAATTCATGTATTAAATTCTTCTCGCTATGGGAAATAAGCATTAATGGTAGGTGTCTTAGTATTCATTTCTTAAAATGATGTAATCCTCCCTACCCAATTAATGATATGACACATTTCCCTCAGATCTCTTGTTTTACTACAACAAAGATTCTCTCAGCCAAGTAATTAAAGTTTCAATGTTCGAAGGATGAATCAAGATACTCTTATCTTGTATATTAATAACATCCAACATAATTCATATTAACTTTCCTCAGAGTCTTAGGGTATTCGAAGCCCTCTACACTAAAAGGATTAAGATGGAGTGGGTCGCGACCCACCGTCAGCAGTCAAATTATACGATTGCTAAAAATCTTAGTTCAAAATACAATAAGGATAATTACTATGACCTTAAGATGTATAATAACGTTTGTTAATAACGATACGAGAAGAAACATATAATAGCAAAAGTGGGATATACTTTCCCCATTCATTATAAACTATGCTAGCACATGTAGCATATAGAGTGGCTGCCATCAGTACGATAATAAATATTGTCTTGGCCGAAGCCTCACAAACACAAAGCATAAAATTGTTCAAGTGTAGGTCATAACCTACGAAGGATAAGTTAACATTGTCGTGAGAGTACATACCACCCTTGGGGCTAAATTACTGCAACAGTGCAGCCTTCACTTACCATGGGATTTGTGACTTTCTTGTTGAATGGGGGAGGTGAGTTCCTTGAGGATTGCCTTGCTTGGAGAAAGGGGCTTCTGAAGTTCTGTCTTGTTGGTGAGAGAAGAAGGTTGCACAGTAGAATCTTTGTCGGTTGGAGATTGGGGCTTCTCAGGAACTACCTTCGGAGACAAAGGTTTCTCAGGAGCAGTCTCCACAGAGGGAGGCTTGGTAGGAGTAGCTATTTTGCTTGAGGACGGAGGCTGAAGTAGGGGTGTTAAGGATCCGAGCCGAGTCAAGTTTTCGCCTAAATGAGCTAGGCTCGTTTATTAACTACTCGGCTCGAGATCGAATAAACTTTTATAAATTGGCTCGAGCTCGAGCTCAAATATTTTTTTATTGTTCGAGCTCGAGCTCGAAGCTCGTTTAAATTTTTTTACTTAAGATGCTCATATAAAAGATCGAACTTGATAGGCTCGTTTATTAACTCAAGCTCGAGCTCGAAAGCTCGTTTACAATTATTAAAGTTGTTCTAATGCTTAAACTAACTTATAATAAATACTAGTTTGCATTTGAAGCAAAAGAGTGTATAACAATTATACTTCTATTTTTTATAATTTCAAGTATATGTAGTTTTTTATAAAAGGGAAGTGGGTCTTTGTTTTATAGTGTCCATCTTTCTTCACTTTTCTTATTATTTTCAATGTGGGATACTTTTCTTCTTTTTTATTTAATTAGACAATATACAACTACTATACAAAATTTTGAAAACATCAATTTACTAATTAAACTAAATAACAAAGTTAATACACTTGATCTAATAATATAAAAGAAAAAAAAAATTGATGCTCAAAGAATAAAATAAATTATTAATTA
The DNA here is from genome assembly GCA_030686995.1 of Artemisia argyi. NCBI lineage: Eukaryota > Viridiplantae > Streptophyta > Magnoliopsida > Asterales > Asteraceae > Artemisia > Artemisia argyi. Next base: position 140,998,222 of record CM060692.1, read on the forward strand.
AGGTTCATAGATAACATATAATTGATATACTTATATCATCTATGATTCCCTAGTATATATTTTACCTCTTTCTATATACATGATGTTCGAATGAGTATAGCGAAGTATATAATTTTGTAAGCTCGATTCATGAAATTGGTCAAGGAAATTTCGTCATTCGAGTTAGAGTCTAGATCATAAATTATTTAGTGAGCTCAAGTAATTATGAACGGACGCGACTTGTGTTCATGTTCGTTCATTTAACTAAACGAACATAAAATATTATTCATGTTTGTTCATTTAATAAATAAACGAACATAAACGAACTTTTTACCGAACGGTTCATGAAATGTTCATTGAATGTTCAGTTCGTTTACAGTTCTATGTGCATGTGTATGTGTATTTATGTATCTTCAGTAAATGTATATATGTAAGAATGTATACTAGTTTTTGTATGTATAAACGCTTATATGAGAGACATTATATGTGTATGCACAAACATATTTGTATTCACATGTAATGGATTATAATTAATAAACCATTATGATAATTATCTCAACTAGTTAACATGATCTAAACGAGTATAAGAGTTAGTTAGTTAGTTAATAACTAAACCCAGAATAAGATTTTCTACAAGAATATTACCAACAACAATCTTTTATGTTTCATCATCAGATTGATCGAAGATGATAACGTTGTTTATGTTCAATTGTCTAAGAACCATGGATAACATTGTTTATGTTCTATTGTTTAAGAACCATGGACCAATTGTTTTTAGCAGCCTCACAATGAGTGTATGCTTATGCATATGTCTTTATATGTAAATATTGGTCGCACTTATGTATTTCATATGTGTGTCCAACACATGTTTGGCTTTCATATGTACGTGTCATATGTGTCTATATATATTTGAGTATCATATATATGTGTCACATGTGATAACACATATTTGAATTTCATTGTATGTGCTTCTTATGTGTGTAAGCGTGAAAATCATAAAATTGAATCATTTATATACAATATACATACATATGTTGTATTTTTAATCACAAAAACCTTGATATAACTCTCAACATCGCATGAGCTATACGAGTGAGATTCGTTGAAATCATCTAATGATTCATAATTCTTATTTAGAGGTATTTATGATTGGATTTAATTCATTCATATATTTGATAAAGGGTTATTATATTAGTTACTTCTTTATAAAACACTTAACTTATATAAAACTAATAGTAACAATTATATGATCAATAAATATATATGAGTAAGAATTTATTTAACACATTTAACTAATTTATACATATTAAGAATCCAAGTAATACTTGTAAGCTTGAATGAAAGAAGAAAAGAAAAAAAGATTCAATTTTACATCCCACATTGGATGAGTAAGACAAAAGAAATGAAATATGGGTTCTATAAAAACAAAAGCCCAAGCTTATTAGTTTATGTTTATATTTTATATATAAACTAAAGTGTAGATCTTTGATGTGATTGAAGGTTAACATATTATTAGTTTTGGTTTTAAATTTAACCTTTAATACTAATAGTAATTAAATATTTATAATTAAAATATTTTGATACTACATATTTAGCTCGATTAGCTCGTTCGGCTCGTTTAACTCGAGTAGCTCGTTTGGCTCGAATAATTAAACGAGCTTTCGAACGAGCCGAGCTAAATACAATTTTTAAAAGCTCGGCTCATGAAATTTTCGAGCTCTACATTTTGTTTGAGCTCGACTCGAGCTCGAAAATTATCAAGCTAGACTCGAGTTAAACGAGCTCAAGCTCGAGTAGCTCGTTAAAAGCTCGACTCGTTTACACCCCTAGGCTGAATCCTTCGAGGCTTCTTCGACAGAAGTACATCAACTGGAGTTGTAGGATCTTTGGTTGCCTCACGGAGGAAGGGGTACTCTACTGTTAAGTCCACTGGCTTGCCAGTCATAGCAATTTCCTCAAGTGTTGTGCATTTCCCATGATACATTGCAGCATTAACTAAATCTGCTATCATTTTCCCAACCTCATCGCTATGGTACAACTCCATAGCGATATAAGGAACAACCTTTGAAACAACGGTAGCTCTATCTTTCCTAAGCGCCTTGTGTTGACGTTTTAAGCCATCCAGTGCCTCTCGAAATCTCCTCTTTGTACCCACCAATCTTTGCCTCCTCCAATTGAAGCCTCTTACACTCAGCTTGAGTTTCCTTGAGCTTCTTTTCAAGACCCTGGATGTCTGTTCGAAGGTCCTGCACCAAGGGGTTCTTTTCAAGCTCCTCCATGGCTTCCTCACACTTCATTTTGAGCTCGGCAAATTCTTGATCCCTTTTCTTCTCCTTAGCGAGAATGGCATCCATCTTTTCCCGAGCACCCTTCACTGTACGGATCAAATCTCTCATACGACCATTCAAATGATTATCCAACACTGTTTGTCTTGTGTAACTCTTATCATGAACATTACACAACTCCTCCATGGACATGTTATCAAGGGTCCCCCTCCAACTTGCTGGGGTGACCTTTTCAACCAATTGATCGCATGCAAGGGCATTGGGGAGCTCCTTGGTGTTGGGTAGGCCTACATGAATGACATTCATTAGCCACATTAAAGCTTTATTAAAACAAAAAATATTTATATATAAAGATAAATAGGAGAAGGAGAAATTAAACTTACCATAAATATCCTCATCAAGAGCTTCTGGTATGGATTGAATTGCTTTGCCTTTTAGACCTTTTTGGCATGTTGTCCGTGAGGTGGGAGTAGGTAACACTAGTTTCCTTTTCGGAGTTGCTTTGATTGCTTTTGCCTCAGTTCCTTTCCTGCTCCTCACCCTGTCAGCTATACCGGAGGACCCTACAACCATAACTGGATCCTCATCGGTAGGTGGATCGTCAGAATCCGCAACATTCTTGACCAGCTGTGTCGTCTCCACTATGTCCAAAGGTTTTGCAGGTTTCGCAGAAGCTATAGGCTAAATTGCCAAAGCATCCACATCATTGTTGTTCACAGATACTGATGGAGAACCAACTCCATAGCTAGCCTCATTGGGGTCCTTGGGTAGGAAACTTGTCTCCTTCGCCTCACTAGACACGATGAAGTTTCGGAAAGCCATTTCTGCAAAAGGAAAGAAAGAATAAATATCATCAGATATGTTATTTAAATTATTAGAATAAGAATGTACATACTTTTTCCATCACATATTATTTCAGGCTTCAATGGCGACCCTTCCCAATGATCAACTATGTCAGCCATGAAGAGTATTGGCTCAGGGAAAGTTTGTACATCCACGGGATGACGAGCAAGCCGTTGATAAAGAGAAGTCCTTCGAACGGTGTAAGGCAAGGTCATTGAATAGTTTTTCATCAAACCTGTTGACTTCATCTAGTAATGCGGGATATTCTGGAGGTATGATCGTGTCTTGTATGTAAAAGAAATCACCTTTCCAATCACTAATGTTAGAAAATGGTTTTGTGACTAAGTATGGCACATCACGCTCATGCCTCTTTGCCAAGGTTAACCAGTTTCCACCAGAGTAAAGGTTCATAAAGCCCCTAAGCATTGAGAGTGTTGGCTCATAACCATAAGCTTTGCACATAACTATATATGTGGTCAGCTTTGCAAGCCCAAACGGGTTAAACCTAGAGATCTGAACCTGATAATAATGACAGAACTCTAAGATCAAAGGGTGTATGGGTATCCTTAGGTTTGACAGAGTAAGGGCATGGATATAAAGTCCCACATAGCCTTGTAGGGCATCAAAAATGGCTTGATGTTTGGTGGGTAGCATGATTTTATATTTTTTGGGGATCGGATAATTCTCAAGAAATTCTTGCAATGCTTTCCTAGATAGAGTACACTTTTGTTCCTTGATAATAAATTTTGCATTCATACTCATAGTTATAATAGCTTGAGATGTTAAAGATTAGTAATGGAGCACCTTACCTTTTGATCGGAGGATGTGAGACGTACGGGGTTGTATACAAATCGTTTGATCGGAGAGTTTCACTATGAGGAGGGTTGTGTGAAAATATTGGGCGGAGTAAAAATACTTTAGGGTTTGGGGGTAATAACCTTTTATACTGTTGTTTCTTTTGATCTACATCGTACACGTGTCCATATGGACCAAGTATCCGGATTTCAAAGGGATACTTTACTCTTGAGATGACGTTTGCGGTTACCGAAACTTATGCTATTATGACTCTGTTGCTTAGATAATAATTTCCGCATTTAATGCGTAATTAGTTATGAATAACCTCACTTTATGTAATTTTTAGATACGATGATGGTTTCGACTATAGTTGTGATTCTTGAGTCGTAAGCAATGTACCTTCGTGCATGTACATCACTTCCGACTGGGGGGCTTGATGATATACCCTCCGATCAGGTCGAAGGACACCCCTTCGGTCCTGCTCGTAACCTACATAATCGAAGGCTATGGCTAGCCTCTTAAAGCTTTCAATGGCGTAAAACTAATCACCTGTGATCTAGTCACCAAGTGGGAATTCGCTAGTCGAATGATTAAGCCCTTCGGGGTATCCTTCGATAAGTTATAAGGACGAAACAATGTCAAGTCCAAACAATGCTAAGACCAAGTCTTACCCACGTCTCCTCTTTCTCCTTAGGTCCCCCGCTAAACCAGGAAGAGTGGGACACTAAGCCCTAGCAGTTACCACAAATCATGGGACGCCCCCATGATCTCCTAAAAACGTGCAAACACTCTCCAAGGTTGTTTCTTCACCTATAAATAGTCTTGGACGAGTCACAATTCTGGTATGCAATCTTCACTACTTCACTTTACTATATTCTCATTAAACTTTTCATACCAAACACTTATTCACACGCCGGAGGTGGTTCGCAGGGCCCAACCCCTGCGCAATCACTTAACGTAGTGTCTTCGTATTTCTTATTTCAGGTTAAACACAAGTTTGGCACAACCACAACATCCCATATACCCTTCGATCACCATCGTAGGCCTGGTCGTGCAATTTACTGTACAATCAGGTCCCATTGTAAAACCCGTACAATTCCCAGTGCCGGTGGCGGTGCTGCTGGTGCAATTGGTGCTACAGCCTCTTGTCCTTGATTTGCATTTGCCATTAGTGAATAAACAAAACAAAAACGTTTGGATTTATCTATACAAGAAACAAGATTACAAGCTGTAAAAAAAAAGAAGGTACATTTATACTAAGATAATAAATGTTAAAACGGCCCCCCTAGCCTCCTAATATTGAATTCAAAATTTGAAAACCCCGGTGTAGGATCGTTGTAGCTCGAGGTTGTTTAGACCTCATATTATCTAGGGTTAACAATAACAATGATAATAACATGCAGCGGAATAAAACAAATCAAAGTTATTGACACAAGGTTTTTCCCACAATCACCTCCAATTATTATTTGATCAGAATAATAACGTGTTATCTAACTGTAACATGGATCTAAGACACCTCAGACCTTGAAGGATACGAACAACTCTAACACTAGACGTTTATAACCTACATCTAGGTTACACACACACCTTTAATGACTACATAATGGAAGACTTAATAAAACCTGTACCCTTGATCTCTTTATATAATAGAGATTTAGGGTTTACAAATTCTACAAAGGACTAAAATATAAATCTTCTTTTGCAAGTAAGTCCTTCTCCATCTTTTGTAGAATTCCTTCTTGTCATATTAAGTCCCTATTGTTTCATTCTTTCTTGTTTTGTATCATCAAATCTAATAAACCCAACACCCGGTCTCCGCCTAGCCTCCCAATTTAGAATTTGAATTCAAAATTTTCAAAGTTGGCCGGTTCGACCGGTTAACCCGGTTTGGAACCGGTTTTATAACCGGTTTAAACTGGTTAACTCCTTTTTTTCCCGCCTTGGCGCAATATTCAAATTTTTGAAATTTTTTGACCGGTTTGGAACCGGTTTTATAACCGGTTAACTTCTTTTTTTTTTTTTTTCTTTTTTTCAATTATTATTTTTTTTCGTTTTTTGTCGTTTACACAAAGTAAAATTAATAAAATTCAACTTCTATTTAATACATCGAAAAGAAATACATCACATATATTTCACAAACACTTTTATTTAATACATCGAATGGGAATACATCATTAAAGGAAATATATCACACATAATACATAAACTTAGAACATAATACATCGAAATACAACACACCTAATACAAATGAAAGGAAATACAATGAAAGGAAATACATCACACATGGAAATGAAACACACATAATACATAAACATAATAAAGGAAAAGCTACTCGTAAACCTCTTCCTCGGATTCGACATCGACAAACCTCCTAGCCGCAGTAGCAGCTTCATCTTCTCTTATTTCTTCATCGGAAAGCAACTCGACTATACCCTCTTGCACCTCTAACTCGTAGACCCCTTCTTCGACTTCTAAGGGGTCTTCAAGACTTGCTTTGTGTTGTCTTCGCTTGATTACGTCCAAATGATCTTTCAAACACATACATATTTCCAAAGAAGCTGGTGTGAGCTTTGATCTTCTATTTGATAACACCCTTCCAATTGTTGAAAAAGCGGATTCAGAAGCTACCGAAGTAGCTTGTACACTAAAAAGACCCCGAGCCATTTGGGATAGAACGGGAAACATTGTTTCCTTTGCTTTCCAAAACGCCAAAACATCAAAGTTTTCATGTTGGTCTGCCGGAATACATGAGATGAAATCGGTTCCGGTATACTTGTATATTCATTGTTTTGGAGATGATCACTCTTTGCCCGTTTTTTGGGATTTTATCTTAACTTTTGTAGCAAGCCTTGTATCGGATTCCCTCTATGCGACGACCATATTTTTCAAAATAATATTCCCATAAACCTTCAAAAGAATTGTTAAAAGCTGTTTGTGCATCTTCAACAAAGTTTAAGTTATTCGCGGTTAAACCCAAATCATTTGAAATCGAGTCGATAAGTAACTCTACCCCGCATACATTATAACATGGATTTAATGCGGCCGCACAAGTAATTACCGGTGGCAATTTTTCAAAATATATAATGAGCTTGTCTTTCATTGGTGTAACCATATTTGAAAATGCACCACCACTTAATTCAAATAAAGACAAACTTGAACACATGTAGTATAGTTGCTCGAGTACCAAATGGGATGTTGGATAATAAACCCCTGATAATTTTTTTGTGGCGTTGTAAAAAACTTCAAGTAATCGGGTTAATTTTTTAATAGTTTCCCAATGGTCGACTGGAAATGGAACAACCTTACCCTTTTCTACCAACTGGTTATGAAAATATTTTAAAGTCACCTTTTGTTTTAGCCAACTTAGGAACATAATATAAGTGGAATTCCATCTTGTATCACAATCTAAATTAGGTGACAACCAATGTTTCTGTGCATTAGCACACATCCGAACGTAGTTATTCATTCTTGTACTACCCCTTTTAAAAATATCATGCAACATTTGTTTAAAAGCATCTTCCATTTGACTCATTACGGGATCGTTTAATCCCGCTTGCACAGCCAAGTTAATGATGTGTGCAACACATCGAGAATAATAAAAATCGCCATTAAAAGGTGGCTCGAATTCCAATTTCATTCAATCCATTGCATTTGCGTTGTTACTAGCATTATCCAACGTAATTGAAAAAACTTTTTTTTGCAAGTGAAATTTGTGAAACACTTTTCTCAACATTTTGAATAACGCACTTCCCGTGTGAGGAACCGGAAACTCTTCAAAGGTATGACTCGCTTCATGATTAGCCAACTTTCGGGATCAATCCAATGTGCTGTAACACAAAGGTACGAATATGGCGAACCATGAGGAGCGGACCAAACATCTGTTGTTATATTAACACAAATATCTAAATTTAAAAAAAATTAATTCTTGTTTGGCCGTTTTCCACATGTTCATAGCATCGCGTTTTAGAGTCATACGACTTACATGAGTGTACATTGGTTGGACATGAGTCTGCATCACCTCCTTAGTATCCTCGTCGTCCCAATGGTTGAACGACAAACCTCTTTTAATCACCAAACCGGCAAATGCTTTACGGACTTGTTCATGATCGTATACAAAAATACTCCCGTCCCAAACCATAGACGATTGACCTGGTTCTGGAACATTTTTGAGTGTCTTGCAATACTTCTGGTGGATATGAGCCCTCAACGTCGAGTTGGAACTCGCCGACAATATACTCAAGCAATGCTTATATTGAGCTTTTTTCTTGCCATCCAACATTAGGACGTAGTTTAAGTTTTCCCAAGGATCTTTGACACAGTCGCATGGTAAAATTTTGACAATCGTAGGTACAGTTGATGAACTGGCTGCGGTGGTGTTTGTGGTGGTGGTGTTTGAAGCTGAAGTATTATCCATTAGTGAAAATTATTTCGGTTTTGATTTTTTAGAGTTTTTTTTTACTTGTATGAAATGTGTGAATAAACTAAAACATAACACTTCTATTTATACTAAACAAGAAATGACAAAATGGTAAATTTTGAGCCCAAATAATTAAAAGCCGGTCCCCCCACGCTCCTTCCCATTCAAATTCAAAATTCAAACTTTCAAATTTCAAAAATATCAAAAAAATCCCCCCCCCCCAAACCTGTTCCAAACCGCTTAACCAAACCGGTTCGTATAACCGGTTCATAAAAACCAGTCCTCAAACCGCTCTTTTCTTTGAAATGTATAACCGGTCCCTAACCGCCGGTTTGGGGAAAAACCGGACCGGTTTGGGGCAAAACCGGGTTGGACCGGTTGGGGTTTTCGGTTCGCTATCAGACGCGGTTTGGTTAACCTGCTTTTTTGTGCACCTATACGTTGAAACAAGTCCAAGTTTAAGATGAAAGCTAATTATTATTTTAAGGTTTAGTTTGAATAGTGAGTTGAAGCTAAAAAGTATAAAGTGTAAAAAATTATTACCAAATTTGAAATTAAATCAAGCTTCTAGAAGGCAGGCCCCACCATATGCACCTCTATTTTAATATGCGACAAACCGCCTACCCTATTTGTACTACATGTTTTTTTTTCTTGTTTTCCGTTTTCAGTTTTGCAGCAATTTTTTTATGATCATACTATAAGGGACAAGTTATTATGACCCCCTTTTTTACAAAGGGACCCCCCCCCCCCTCCGGTTTTTGTATGTTATATATATATATATATATATATATATATATATATATATATATATATATATATATATATATATATATATATATATATATATATATATCAAAAAACTATAAATATGAAAGTACGGAACAGAAAATATAAAGTTTAATAAGTCAAATGCTTAAAACTGTCAAAAATACGGAACAAAAACTGACAGAAAACTATGTTATAATGAAAATAAAGGGGAGATGATACGTGGGAATCGCACCAGGCTTTACCTCTCGAGGGATCTCGAGAAGCTTACAACCCCCACCAGGCAGTGTACCTGATCGTTGTAGTATAGTATAGTGACAAGTACCGGGGGATTGATCGTTCAGCTTAGGAATAGTGTCGCTAGGATTAGAAAACCTAAATACTAGTTTTAAAGGTGAGGGATGATTATTTTTTGTATTTTATATTTTTTAGAAAGCAAGTAAAAATCTCGGGTTTGAAGGATTTGGGCGGAATTAGTTGCTAATCAACTAACCCAATACTAAAGATGCAATCAAAATAAAATATTAGAAATGAAAATAAACGAAATTATACTAAAGTTGTGAGCAATAAATGGAGAAAGTGTGTTTACTTAGATTTCACTGCTCCCTAGACATCTTTTACACGTTAATTACTTGTTATAATTGCATGGATGACGGATCGTATTCCTTAATACCATTCATGGGGTGGCACACTTAACTCCCCAATTCTATGAGCTCTTATCTCCTCCTATACCATGCCCAGCACAACCATAAGGATTATAAACAGTGGCTCATGCATTAAATACAACCAATAAAGACCTAGTGCGCGTCGGTTCATGTTTCTTAAGACGTTCAAGCATGTTACCAATTGGAGATCTGCCAGTTTTCTTAAACCTAACATATAAATCATTCATCCAAGACAAGTATAAACAAGTAATCAACACATAATTAACATCTAGGTTTCATTAGATCCAAGCAAACACAAGATAGATCTAGCCTAGCATGATGGAATTAAGACAAGAACAAGATATAGACAACCAACACATAGACATATTGATTGAATTAAAAGAACACTTATCTCAATTACACATGAAAGGTATCAAGGGATTGGAACCCTTGAAAAACCTGTAAAATTCGCACCAAGTTCGTACTTAGGGTTTCTCCAAAACTTCTCTCTTTTTAATGTGAAAATTAGAAAACTATATATAGGAAAAGGGGTCTGACGGCGTCAAGACTAAACTTGTGACGCCGTCACCTCGCCTCCAAAACTCTTCTCGGACTGCCTTGATCTACATTTGACGCTGTCATGTGATAATCATTTCCAGACCGTCATGACTTTTACTCTTGACGCCCTACTTCGTGACGCCGTCAAATCTGTACTGGATCGTCATGGAATTTTGCTCTTGACGCCGTCAGGAAGTTACTCTTGACGCCGTCACCTACTGTTCCCAGCATGGAAAATTAAGACTTTGGCGTTTTCTTCACTTTTATGCTCCAAAAACATCCGAAATGCTTCCTTTTCCAGATTTCACTCCCAAAGTACCTAAAATCACAAAAGGAACGATTTAGGGCAATATTTGATCAAATAAATTCAATTCCGGACTTAAATGACCCCCTAAAAACGGATCATTTTTCGCCTCATCAGGAGACAAAAGACATCTTTGAGCAAACCCCTCCTTATGTCAAATCATAGGGGGTCCCTATAGTATAACCCTACTATAAAAAAACCCCTACCCAAAACTCCCCTATTTGTGTACTTGGTAGAGGATCATTTAAAAAGTGTGATTCTTTTACAAATTCTAAAAAGTATTTACAACAATTGGATCATAATACAAGATCTGATCAAATAAAAAAAAAAAAAAAAAAAAAAAACATATACACATAGGGGCATACTAGTCATTCACCAAAAGTAATAATCTATATAGTCATTACCAGATCCCCACTCTCAAATCCAAAATTGAACAAAAATCCAAATTATTGATCAATGGAGGAACAATATCACCGTTTTTGGGTGTACTAGTAATTGTTTGGTTAGAAAGAGAAATATCTGCAGGTATACAACAACGCCGGTGATCTTCATCACAGTCACCACCATTGCACCGTCACAAGCACCGTTTCCATCACCAACACCGTCTTCACGGCGTTAACATCAGGTTCCAACTGATAATTTCGTAATTTTTGACATTGTGGGTCCCTTCTTAGCTTGTTCTCACGTAATTTTTTGACCGAGCTGAAGAACGAACAGACGCCAGAGAATCTCCGATGGTAATTTTCAACCAAATCAATAGATCTGCTGTTGAATTCTGATGCTTTCTCACCGATGTGTTTTTTGACATATTTTTTTAATATAAATAAACTAGTTTCAAGATTGTTCTTTGTTTCTTTTCTACTAATGCAACTATGATTTAAAATAAAAAAGTGGAAGATTTGATTCTTTTTGTTTAAATAATTAAAGGTGACTGTGTGTGCTTGGGAAGTTACGATAAGAAAGTAGCAATGAGTACGTGAGTAACTATTTTGACATTTTTTCTATCTCACGTTTCTCTTTCTATATAATCCACTAATCAAATCTCTAATTGCTTGTTTTTATTACTTGTAAAAAGTTAGTTTTGATCATCGGTTAATTCTTTTATCAGTTATTTTTGATAATGTTCATCAGTTCAAGTTAATATTGTTCATCAATTAATCAATTTTTATAATAAAAACACAATGTTTATCAGTTCACCAGTTATTTTTTATAACGTTCATAAGTTATTTTTGATATTGTTCATCAGTTATTTTTTATAACGCTCATAACTTATTTTTTATAATGTTCAACAATTTTTTTAAAAATAACGTTCATACGTTATTTTTATATTGTTCATCACTTATTTTTTATAATGTTAATCAGTTATTGTTAGTATTGTTCATCAATTCATCAATTTTTATAATAAAAACACAATGTTTATCAGTTCATCAGTTATTTTTGATATTATTCAACAGTTATTTTTTATAACGTTCATCAGTTATTTTTTATAATGTTCAGCAGTTTTCGAAAAAAATAACATTCATCGGTTATTTTTGATATTGTTCATAAGTTATTTTTTATAACGCTCGTAAGTTATTTTTTATAATGTTCAGCAGTTTTCTAAAAAATGACGTTCATCAATTATTTTATATTGTTCATCAGTTATTTTTTATAATGTTCATCAGTTATTTTTATAACGTTATCGGTTATTTTTTATAACATTCATCAGTTTATATCTCACTCATATCATATCGGATTTGAGTGATTCAAATTTTTGGATAAAGAATGGCCAAAAAGCTACAACTTTCATGTTTTAAGTTTTGCAAAATTCGGCCTTTAAACTAGACAAAATTAGAGACGAAAATTTCAAGAAAATCAAAACCAACTAAAAAAAAAGTGATTCATATATTATAATGCATACCAAATTAAAGAGAATTAAATTTTAAAAATTATGGTGAAATCGGTTTTTCATAAAAGTTTGTTGTTTTAAAGTTATTTATGTTTGAAGTTTTCGGGTGGAATAAAAAATGTTAAAAGGACCAAAATACTCCATAACCGAATTTAATAATAAAAAAGGGATGGAGTGGGTATGGCACACTTGTCACTAGATGATATGCATTCTAAACTTTTTAATTTCTTCACTTTGTAGTATTCCCATCTCTTGTGTACTCATGGTTTTTTTATGTTTCGTGTTTTTGTCATTTTTTTTTTCTTTTGTGTACTAATTTTTTTAGTTACTTTTTTCTTTTATAGTTTGTCACAATTTTTGAGTCACGGGAGTTGTTTACAAAGTGGGGGGGGGGGGGGGGGGGGGGGTTTCTTTTTTTTTTTTTTTTTTAGTTTGTGTATCATGTTTATTTTGATTAATGTGTTTTTGTACTACGGGAGTCAGGCATCTTCAATAGTGAAGATTCCATAGTTATGTTATAAACTGCTAACAGATTACACAAACACGAACGCTTTTCTAAAAAAAAACATTCACAAACTACAACAAAAAGAAGTAACAACTTGATACGTAGATTTAAGTAAGCAACAAGTGCGACTAGTAACAGGTTCATAAAAGTTTACGATGAATACATCACCGTTTATAGTGGTGCTCAATTCAGACTAAACACGGCCATTTTAACGAGTTATACCACGAACACAACTTCTCTCCTGGAAGCAATTCAACCATTAGGTCAAACTGAATTTCTAGTGCGATAGAGTCTCTAGTAGTCATTGTTAGGAATTAATAGTCTTCAAATATGATAAGTGTTTAGTTGTTTAATACTTACAACAACTACAGATGTTATAAAGTAAACTACAACACAAACACATCAAACCATGACACAAACGTAATCAGCATAATATAAGCAACAAACCATATAAACATAAACACAATGCAAATATAAATATAAGGCGATAAATGCAAATATAAATATAAGGCGATAAATGCAAAAATAAATGTAAAGATTTAAGTAAAGAAAGCGCAAACCGGACACGATAATTTATAGTGGTTCGATCACGAAGCTCCCCTTCGCCTTACTCCTCTCTCTGAGTACCCAACTTGAGAGTTACTTCACTAATCAACAAGCTCCCTTCTCGGCGGAGAAAACCATACAACGTCGCTTACGTTATTTTCCGAACTAAGCTAAATGTCGTGTACTAATCTAGCTAGTACCAATCTCACACACGATCTACCCAATCTACACGATCTACTTGATCAACACGATCTACCTCATCAACACGATCTACTCGATCTACCCGATCTACACACTATCAACACAAGCTACACAAGATCTCCCTGATCTCTACATGATCACAATGATCCACACAAACTAACTAAACAATATGATAGACAACTTGATGTATATCAAGACACAACAAGTATGTAACGAATGTTACGAGTGCACTACACTAACACTACAACACTTTGTATCTTCTTGATACGGTGTGTTCTTCTCTTGCACTAGTAGAGGAATGAAGGTGATCACTTGAATGGATGATTGGATCACTCTAAAACAAACTAAAACTCACTAAATGATCAAAGAAAGTGATCTAAATAAGAGAGGATTAGACCAGAGAATATTGACTGGAAAAATAAGTTTGAAAGTGTAAAATGGTCCACTATTTATATGGAAGAAAAAGACTAGCCGTTACAGACCGACGACAACGTTAAAGTTTGGACATCACCATTAATTGTATGACGTCACCATTAAATTTAGTGGTGCCATCCTAGACAAAAACGCTCCAATTTTTGTCTTCAGTGGTTAAGATTTATTTGGGGATGTTTGGAGCTATTTTCAGAGGGAAAATAGTTGTTACTATTTTTGAAATAATTTTACCAACTAAAACATTTCTTTAGAATTCAAAAATAATTTGTAACATGTATTTTAAAACATTTCCTTATAATTCAAAAATAATTTGTGACATGTGTTTTTGAAAAAATGGTTTGTCACATTTATAAAAATGTGAAGTTTAGAACAAGAAATTTATTTCTTTGATCATTCGTCAAGTTCTAAACTTTTTTGTTCATACCTTGAGTGATTTATGTCGGAATGGAAATCTACCACTGAGTTGAAGCATACTTAAGACTTCGAGAGATGTTGATATAAGTATGCATTGATGATTTGTGTTTACAAGTAACTTGCGCATTTTACGTTATGCATTACAAGTTACATGTTTGTCATTATTAAAACCGAAGAAACCTTTTAGTTTAAATATCGTAATATTTTCTCTAACATCTTCAACATCTAGTCCATCGCCCTTATCCATGTCATTTTTATATGCACTTACCGAGAACTTCTCCCATAACTGGACTAAATCATAGTAAGGAACCCTTAGGGGTTCGTCATAATATCTCGCAACACTCACATTAAAGAAACGAAGCTATTTCTAACCGCTTCCGGTAAGAAAAGGAGAATCGTACCTACGAAGCGCCCCAATAACAATGTCTCCTCTTTGTGTGAAACTATTCGATGTAAAAGATTTAGAACATCATTTCTAAATTGTTCTACACTAACCAATATACCTTTTGAACATTGAAATCAACGTATGACACACCATCGAGAGGTCTGGCATTTGTCATAATTTTAGAATCGCCCATATAGTAAATCTCGTGGTTCTTTACACCAACCGCCAGCATGTAAAGATCGAATCCTCTCCAATAAGTAAGGACTCCATCCTTTTCTTCTTTGCTAGTTTCTAACCTAACAATAAAATATTGTTGGTTGTCATTTAGTGTTGTGAACTCTATTTCCTCATTCATACTCAGATTTCTAATATCAACTATCAAGTAAGTATGTTTATTATTTCTAGTATTTTCTAGTATGGAATAATGACATATACAATTATGTCATATTGTCATGCCTTATATGACATGAGCACTTATGTCGTAAGGCAATTATGTAAAAAAAAAAGTAAGTATACTTGTACTTTAAGCTTATAGGTTGTACTACTCAAGGCTATAAATAGCCATGTATCTTGCCATTGTAATGCATCAAGATTTGAAGTAATATACGTGTTTTCTCTACTTCTCTCTCTACAATATTCTCTCAATCTTCTCTCTATATTAGTTCTTAGTTCTTACAAGTCTTCTATAGATCTGTAACACCCCCACCCTCCCATATATTAGGTTTTAGATCTTACATGTCTTCTATCGATCTTCACTCTTATTGGTATCATAGCAAGGTTTACTATAGAAAGGAAAAGTGAATTGAAAATAATAATAATAATAATAATAATAATAATAATAATAATAATAATAATAATAATAATAATAATAAATTATTGTATGCGATCAAAGTTACAAAATGATTATTTTAATATATCTACTTATTATATAAGAAGGAGGCTTTTTTACTGTAGTTGTCTTTGGGGTCGACACATCATCAGCTCAAATTGCCTTTGGGGATGACACATCAGCAGCTCCAAAAGTAAAATGCTCTTCAGCAAGAAATAGTTGCGTACTGTTTAAACTTTGAAATTTTGGTGAAATTGTAATGTACTATCAGAAAGAGCCTCCAACACTCTTCCTAGAAAAAGGAGGTCTCTTCATTAATGCATAACTATTCAACCATACCGTATTCCCTTCTACTCTTTCTATATAGCTAGCTTCTTTTCGGTGTGTTGTTTTCATTCACTCATTTGCTAAAAAGTAATTGCAGCCACAATTCTCAACCAGTTTTTCTGGCAACATTTAAAGACATGAGCGTAAGTTACTCCACTCTAGCTTTTTGGGTCTATTCATCCTATGGTTTATGTAGATTTAGATTTCTAATGCAACTACTATATATATTTGGGTTTGGTTTTTTGTTTTGGTGCAAGTGTGTCTTCATTTAAGGAAGAAAACAAGCAAGGGTATATCAAGTATCCAACAACTTTTGTTCTACTCAGTAGTTATTAGCTCACACACACTAACAAACAATGATACGAGGGGTACAAAAAAGGCATGAGGTTGTGTATGGGAGGTGGTAAACAGAAGCGTAGATTTTAGAGAACTATTATCCCATGTTTGACCAAATACTACTAATTATGAGATATGACTTACTTTTTTTTTCCTTGCATATGCAGCCCAAATGACTCCAACTCTTTAAGGAAATGTATTCTCTCACCCTCCCATCCTTATATTGTAAGGGTTATATTTTTTATTTAATTCTATTTAAAAAAAAATCAACTACAACTATGAGATGTAACTTACTTTTGCCTTTTTTTTTTCTTTTTTTTTCCCCTGAATTTACAGCCCAAATAAGCCCAAGGTGATGGTGTTGTTAAAAAGCGTCTGAGAAGTTAACTGGTAGGAACTAAAGAGGATCTTGATGCTCAAATGAGTTTGAGAGGGGAGAGTTGTAGGCGTTAAAGAGAATTTCGGTTCTGGTTTGTTGGTGGCGGGTCATCAAGCACAACAAGGAAGAAGATGCTAGCTGCTAGCACACTTGTGACTTTGTGAGTAATGATTTGTTAGGCCAAAAATATATACTGTATATATTTAGTTATCAGTGAATAATTATCTATGGAAATGGAAGCCAATGTAGTTTGTTAATTAGATTATTTTTGTTACATGTTTTAGATGTTTGGTGTAATTTTTGAATGGTAAATTTTCATCACTAAAATTTGCACCTTGATATGATCTTGAATTTAGTAACTTCTGCCAATTTTATAAGATGATTTAAACTTTGTATTAAATAGTTAATTCATAGAGATAAGCTTATTTTGACAATAGCTTTTAGACGTTTTTGTACTTGTGCTATGTGTTTGTTAGTTTATGTATGTTTCATTTTCTATGTGTTTGTTACACATTGAAGTTGTTAATCAGTTGATGACTATGTATTTGTTGATATATGTGAATTGGACTTGGACATTAGAAAGTAACAAACCTTTTTCAAATTCAAGTAGTATAGTGAGAGGTAAATTTTTTTTTACATAAAGTTGTTGATGACTAATGAGTAAAATGTATGGATGTTTAATCTAGGTAGGATATGGCCATGACCCATGAGGCATGAGGATGAACTATGCAGTAATATAAATCTGAACAAGAATAGGGGGATGTGACTGTAACTGTTGAGCCAAAGAAAAAAAGAGCATTAGTTGGTGTGTGGTATAATAAAGTCGGTCAACAAAGTTTGTGCTTAAACATAAATTTACAAACGTTTTATTATCATTTTAATGTATTGGCTATGTTTGGCGCGGAACTTTTTTGGAGCTTTTTGGGGTAATGAGAGGTGAGAATGAGCTTTTTTATTTTTGATGTTTGTTTGGCATGAGAGCTGTGGGCTTTGCTATTTTTTAGGAAAGCTCATTTTACCAATGCTTCTTTATGAAGCTGTGAGCTTTTTTGGCTACTGCTTACAGCTCACAGCTACTTTTGCCAAACATAGCCAATGTGTTGTTATATGATCAATTGATCGTTATTGTTGTTCGAGTATCATTGCCTATTCTACGGTTCTGGGCCGTGCTTAGCACGGCCAAAAAGCTTCACTAGTTATAATATAATAAAACCACTTTTATGTGAACTAATTAGAAAATTACCATCATTTCACACTCTGACGTTTTCTTTCTCCAAATAATCAATTTTTATACTGTTTTAAAGTGTTGATCTCTAACACGTGTTTTTCTCATTCTACTCTTTTTTCCTCCTTCTCAACCCCTCTTTCTTCCTTATTCCCAGCCTCGTTTTCTCCCAATTTCATATATTTTACAAATTTTTTTCTCAAAATTCGGTTTCATATCATTGAAAATCACAAAATTAAGTTATGAGTTTTGTTTAATTGCATCATAAATCTGTTTGATTGCAATAAATTACATCAATTTTCAAGAATTCGAAGTTAATGAAAAATAGGGTATCGTAACTTTGATTCAAAACGAAATTACTATGACAATTATTAGTTAACAAACCCTACATTAACATCAGGTAATATCAAATCATTTATCTTCTTTTTCTTTTTTTTTTTCTTTTAAACTTTGAAACAAATCAAATGTTTATGAAAGTTCAGCCGTTAAAAAAAAGTGTTTATAAAAGTGCTCATAAAGTGTTTGATGAAATGACTCAATGAAGTAATTTTGTGATTTTATAGTTTGAAGGTGATCATTAGAATATAAATATTTTAAAATAAAAGCTTTAATCTTTGATGAAAAAGTAAAAGCGTGATGTTTTTTTTACAATGTTTAAAACTATGATGAACAAAACTTTGAATGTTCATCACATAAGTGTTCAACAAGTAAGTATTCACCTAGAATGTTCATCAAAGTAAGTGTTAATCACATAATCTTCATAAAAGAAAACTAAGTTTCAAGTTCTTCAAAGAATTACGAGATGGCTAAGTAGGATTTGGAGTGTTTGGTTGTAAAGAAACCGAGTTTGAAAGTGTTGTTTTAGGGATGTTGAGTGTTGGGATTTTGGTTGTTTATGAGTTGTTTTTTCGGTAGCTCAACCAACTTGTTAGGTTCGTCAAGTAATGTTGTTTGTTATGTTCTTCAATCTATGTCCATCAAATACAAAATGTATGTAGTTTTTTGTGTTTACTAATTTATATTCATCAATACAAAATGTTTATCTTTTTTTTTTTTTTTTTTTTTTTTTTTTTTTCAACATAAATTCATCGATATGAAATGTAGGGGTGGCAATTCGGGTCGGGTTCGGGTTGACGGGTTCGGGTTGACGGGTTCGGGTTGTCAGGTTGGCGGGTCAGAAAACCGCAACCTGAACCTGACCCATTTAAATCATCGGGTCAACTATGTCAACCCTAACCTGTTTACAAGTAACCCGAACCTGACCTATTTAACCCGTATATATACTTAGGTTGATAGGTTAAAAAGGTTACATCGGTTAAATATGTTAAACGGGTTTCGAGTTGATCCATTTAATCCGTTTTATATATAAAAGTTAGCACATTACACGAGTTAAATGGGTTAAACGGGTTAGTGGGTCGACCCGTTTAACCCATTTGACCCGTATAATTAAATATAAATAATTTTTAATTAAGAAAAAAAACTTAAATGGGTTGGCGGGTCGACCCGTTTATTTTATTCCCAACCCGAACCTGACCTGTTTAATAAACGGGTTAGATATGTCGACCCAAACCTGACCCACAATCTATTTAGCTCAACCCGAACCTGTTAATTTTCGTGTCGGTTTCAGGTCGGGTTTCGTGTCGGGTCAGAAATTGCCACCCCTAATGAAATGTTCATCAATACTCTGCCCATGAGTTCATAAAAAATTGTCCATTGTTTGAATGTTCATAAGTTTATCAATAAATGTATGCCTAATTCCCTAGCTATAACCCCCTCAAACAACTATGCCTAATTCTTGATGTATTTGCAATATTAAGGGTGTGTTTGTTTCATTTATGTGTTTTAGGTCTGAATCTGACTACCACATCTTACTAGTAAGAGGTGGTTAGAACGTCTAAATCTAAACGAAATAATGTTGTTTGTTTTTGTATAATTGTCCGAATGATTTTAAGTGCTCGTTTCTGCAATTTATTTAAGTAACTTGTGTAAATATGAAATAAGTCTTTTTATCATAAATATAACAGTTAATAAACCATCAAATATATTATATTAACACGAGTCTTCAATCTCTCTTATCGAGTAAGAGGCAGTAAGACAAGTCCCCCACCTCTTACTGAGTAAGATGTTATATGTCTAACTGGGTCTGACTCAAAAGAAAAAAACAAACAAGCAAAATGTCTGCCCACCTCTTACTGGTAAGAGTAAGAGGGAGTAAGAGGGCTAGTAAGACTTTTTTAAGAAAAACAAACACACCCTAAGTTAAGGTTCATAGAGGTCAAATTGGGGATTTTGAGTGGAAGATTTTGACCCAAAGTCGTGAAGTAATAATGTAAAAGGCTTAAGTTCCTTTAAGGTTAAATAGGCAAATTAATTATTTGAAGGTTTTCATATGATTATGATAAGTGATCATATGCATGTTAACACTTCTTGATTGATTATAGTGATTCCTGTTGGTGTATTTTATGTTCACACTTCTTGATTGATTAGCCACCTTTTGAGATAAGTAAATTGGTTTTGTAAGCTTGGACCAACGACAGAAAGGCTAGTTAGTTATAACTAGCTAAGGTAAATTGTAAGTCTAGTTTTTATAACTAGTTACGTTCTATTTTTATGTTAGTTGATGATTTATTTAAAGCACTATACGAGTATTAGTTTAGTTTAGTCATGTAGACTAGCTAAGGAAAGTGAAGAATTCGAGATAATTGAATTGTATATAATAGCTTGTTATTGCTATTTACATACTAAGTGAAGAATACTTACGTTTTAATTGTTAAATGTTTTATAGGTTTATGTGAACAAGATAAGGTCATGGATAAAGGCCTTAGGAATGGAAGCTTGAAGTAGAGTTACTTGCCCCATTTTACCCATAATACGCAAGTGAACTCCCTAGCGCCATGCTTACATATATTACTTTAATGTACGCTAAAGAGTGCTAATTTGATGTTTATCCCATTAAAAAGAAGTGGTTATTTCTATCATAACTACTTGATTAATAGACAGACTAATACGAGAATAGATATCAACCAAACAATCAACTTGTAAAATTAACACAATAACTTAATCCACAATCTGCCATACAAATTTGTGCCTCTATAGAAAAGAATGATGATGATCAAACTCTAATCAAAACAATATTTAGATCAACTTACTAACCTTTTCCTATATTGAACTCCAAGATCATACACTTTTGATCCCACTATGGTAACTATGCCATGTATAATTTCCAGGCCAGTTTTCCAGGATCTAGGAATTAGCTCACCTAGTTTTCGTACAGGTTTATGGGTTCTTATGATAACGAACGGGTCAAAAAATCGTTAACAGCGAGACTAGCATCTCCATGGGACACTGCATCGTCTGGTTCTGGCATAAACAAAGTAGCCATGGAAGCCTGCACATCCAAAACCAATATGATAACATGATATATTGAGTTACGTATACTAAATCACATTTTAGCTAACGATTTTTGAAGTTTTTTTTGAAGCTTAACAGTGTAACATAATCATTTGGTTAAGTATTCAGTATTTGTTTGATGCGAGTATTGTTGTTGGACGGGATGCAGGTGCTACGTTTTATCTATGTAAACACCGCATATATGAACTTATATCAGGATTGTAGATATCACATCTGGATTTTCAAATACCCGCATCTGGCATAGTGGCATGGGTTTTGTGACAGATTCATACTACTTATATACGTTACTTTACTAAAATTAAACAGAACTATTTGCTTGGTTTCTTATATCGAACATTGCTTTGAAATAACTAAATAGAAGTAACCTAACATTAAATTGGAATATCAATGTTCAATTTTAAGAAGCATACCTTGGCATCAAGCATCATCTCTCCAGAACTGTCCGTAGTAAGACAACCATGAGCCTTTAACCATTCTGTGCACTCCTCTAATCCTCCTGTATCTTTCTCATCCGATGGTTCGGGTGATTGGAAGCCAAGGATCTGAGCAACATAAGAGACAGGGAGTGTTGGACGATATGAACGAGTCATACATTTCACAGCTGCATATCGCATCTTCTCAACATAAAGATCTGCAGAAATACAACCCAGCACATAACCATCAATTATGAAATATGTATCATTTCATCTTATTAATAAAAAAAATTGTTGCATGTAATAGGAGTATAGATGTATTCCACTTTCAGGAAACATAATTTTAAATCAAATATTTAAGGGCGTAAGCTAGAAGTTTATAACCCATTTACCAGGTCAAATAAATCGTTTAACAACTAATAAGTCACATATGTAACTATGAAGTTATAAGACGGGCCTTAACGTTGACCTGAAAGTACATTCCCGAAAATAGAAACTGACTGAAAGTACATTGCTTTATATGCAATTTTCCCTATTAAGGAAAAGAAACTTACCCATTAGACACGTATTCAGGTTAGGTGCGTTCTTGTATAATCTGAAGAACAATACGTAATTTCCAGAGGAGACAGCAGCACGAACTGCAAGAGCATGTTTTACTGCTGCATCTTTCCGTGTTTCGACTGAGAGTCTAATTATGCAATAGAAGTTCACTTACAAGCTAATCCAGTTGACGAAATAAATATATATATCCAGGCTGATATATAAATGAAATCATAATTGTTATATAATGTTACAAACCTCGACATTGCCGACAAGAGATCTCTGTTGTTATTAGAGTGCAAGATAACACAAAGTAAATTGTAAGCAGAAAACTCCATATGGCATCCCTTGATTCCTTCAGCATAAAGGGTCTGTAATTGTGACTGGCACTGCAAAATGAATTTATTTGTATCAACAATAAAGTTCAAAGTAAGAGCCCAAACATGTTTAAATTAGAAGCTGTGAGCTGGGAGTGTTTGTCAGGTAACTGGTCAAAAATCATGTTCGAGTTACAGAAGTCCTTTATTAGTGCAGGCTGAGTTGACCCACAGAACTGTCCATTTTACATTATAAATAATATGTACCTTAGTTATGATCAAAAACAATATTATTACAATAACAATCTAATCTCTATATAGAAAACTTTAAGAGTTTGTGCGTTTAAAGACTTTCAACCAATTTGGCATGTGTCACTTCAGCTAAACTATCTAATTATCAATTTGTGACTAAATATCAAAATACATTAGCAAACTACTGAATCGAAACATTCTTATTTTGTGAACACGCTATAGTAGACTTCTTTCATTATGACTATTGAATTTTGAACGGCAACACAACCACCCACCTGCTCTACACTTTTGTCCCAGATGGGGACTTGACCCTTGAACCCTCAACCAAGCACCTCAAAATATGAATTTAAGGATACGACTGGGCAAAATTTACATGACAAGAATATGAGTGATTGCTTATAACGAGTATAGACCACTTAAAATAGATATAAATTGGCTTGATATGGGATAATGGGAACTCTGGACATCCATTTATGGCTCTAACATCAATTACAAACTTAAGACTGAAGCAGTAATAAACAAGGCAACAAACAGAATTAAGTTTTAAGGTTCATAATGGATGATCAAAGCAAAATAACTGAAGTAATCCCTACTACATTAGAGACAAACCTGGTTATACTCAGACAAGTCGCCCACTTCTATTGCTAATCGTGCATGAGTTTCATAGACCTGAATAATAAACGTGGAGAAGAAATGGTTTCGTCAATCATAATGGGCAAAATATGTTTAACTAACAGGTGACGTCAGTAAGCCTTTGAGGCAAGATAATTTGATGATTAAAAGGAAAACAACAATGTATACCTTGGCGGTCAACTCATTGCGTATCCTTTGTACGGTAAGATCTTGTCGAATAGACTTTAGCTGGTCACATTTATAGAGGTAGTTCTTCTGAGAATTTTGAACCATAAGCAAAGCTTTCTCTAACACTTCTTCTGGTCTTACCTGAAAAGATGGTAAAATAAATTTTACGATGCATGTGCCAACTAGCCACTTTACTTATTTATAGGCCGTTATGATGTGATATGAAATTGATCACTGGCTTTAAGGGAGAATAATCAATTTTTACTCTCTGGATAAGATATTCAGATTATAATTATCTGAGTATCTAAAGGTTAATCAATTTCATACCATCTGCAAAAAAACTAATTACTAAAGGAGAAACTATATGTACGTATTTAACCCTCTGTTTAACCCTACTGTAGATACCTTTTCCCAAAATTTTCCTTTTGTTAATATTATGAAGAAAGACAATTGTTGAAGTATTTGTTTAGTTTATTAACAAACAAATTATACAGAGTATACCTATTGCTAACAAAAGGTTTCAAAAGGAAAATCTAACAACCAATTAGTGTAATTTCATTTCAACTGAAACTGTTAAGTTCTCAACAGAAAGTAGCAAAAGACTTACGGTGGCCGGATCTGGAGCAGAAGTAAGGCGCAGGTAGCGTTTCTCAATTTCTTGGCAAGTACCTTTAACGGTAAGGGAATCCCAGTCAATATCCTCAACTGCCCTGCTGGCAGTACCATCATCAGAACTGTTACTATTTGCCAACATAGATGCAGACGCCCTTCTAGTGTACAAGTTTCCAGCACCAGCACCAGAATTTTTGGATTTTGTAATATTATATGCAACTCGGTTTCCATGATTCTTTTCAAAACGCTTTGAACGACTTTCACGCCTCTTTTTTTCCTCGGGTGAATCTGCAAGCGTAATTGCACTAGCGTAATATGCAGTCAGACTTTGTTCTTTATCACTATCACTAGATGAGTCACCGTTACTCGACCCAATTCGACCATCCCCAACATGTTGCCTCTTAGCTGGCCTAAGGATTGATTTATTCGTTTCTTTCTGATTTGATAAATATCTTAGGTTAAATTTATTCTCCTCGCTCTTTGGTTTTCCAGTAGAAAACTGCAGAAATACAAATACAAATATAATGTCACTGGTAAATTTAAGTTAGAGCTAAGGAAGCATATTAATCAAGTGTGTAAATGAATAGAGGCGGCAATTTTGATCCATCTACTCAAGGAGTTTTTAGGTAAGCTTATCACATTGCTTATGGCGTTAGCAATAAGCCATCTTCAAAGGGTTTTGTAAAAAGATCCATTTTAGCCTCCAATAAGTATTTAGCACTTGTTAATAAGTATCCGGGGGTAAGTTATTTGTATTTAATAAAATCCATTAAGCACCTCAGATAAGCTAGCCAAACACCCCCTTATGAATAGGTGGTTTATGTTTTCCCACTAGTAGTCAAAAGTGGTAAGAAAATAATTAGCTCAACAGGAAATAGGTTGAACAATCTAAACATACACTCAAAACCTCTTAACCATAGTATAAGAAAGGTCAGATCATTAAAAAATAATACAACTTTTGCAACCATATTTTCGCCACCAACTGTTAGTAGAATTTCTAAGAAGTTTAGACAAAAAGGACTTTGTCCCAACATGTTCCGACCCATAACTTAATTAATTGTTTTAACCCAAACCCAGACCTGTCCATTTTACGCGACCTCAAATTATGTTAAACAAATTAAAGAAGTCTAGCATTGTACAAAACCGGCAGCGTCAAATAGCGTGTGTCTGTGTTTAGGTTGGTGTATAATTTGGAGAGGCAAAAAAACTTGAATAATATCTAATTTGAATTTGTTAGGGTGCGTGTTTGAAACTTTTTGCATATATGGTCAATGTTTGTTGGTCGTCTTAGTCTCAAAACCTTGGATAAATGACCAAAAGGTCGCAAAGCATGGTTACCCCGCAAAAAAAAAGAAAGAAAAACGAACCTGCTTATCTCTTTCGTTGTTCTGAATGGGCCTGCTGTATTTTAAACTAGTGGGGGTAGTAAAAGATGGTTGTTCAACTGGTTTTTCTTCTGGCAAAGGCTCCCACCGACTTTTGGTACGCCTGGTTGGACTTTTTCTCTTCAATAGTGACGATGGAGGTGTTGAACTGTTTGAAGTACTGCAACAATACATAGGTTTTGTGAACTGATCAGAAAGCGAGATTATATATATATATATATATATATATATATATATATATATATATATATATATATATATATATATATATATATATATATATACACTTTTTTTTTTGAAGTGACAAAAATTCGCATCAGTTAAGACCATTTATCCAGCATGAGTAGATAAGATGCAACACATCATCCAGGTGAGAGAACATATGGACATTTATTATTATGCATCTATCTATACATAGAGAAATCAACATACCCATTATTAATGACATCAGTGTTAGGAAGCGCAAAAAGAGGCTCTGTATCCCAGTCCCGAGTAGCAAGGGTACCATCAATACTTGCCTTGGTAATAACCTAGAAAAATCATTTATAAGTACCAGCAGCAACAACAATATAATATATGATAAGTCTGTAAAACAACAGAAAGATGAACAGAAGTAAAAAAGACACAACATAATACTACCAAATTTACTTCAGATAAATTACCATTAGTTATAAAAACTTTATGTTAACTTCCATAAAAACAAAAGACAGCAGTTCATAGAATGAACATTTTGCTCCTACATTCATACAGACTCCTATTCACGCACTTATATAGACTATAACTTCCAATAACATAAGCTCTTTTAAAGATCCTTAACACGTTGAACAATAAATATATTGAGCATGGGCCAAGTGCCCTGACCTGCTTGATTACAGTAAAAATCATAAGATCTCGATAGATTTTGGTTTGATTGTGTTTAAAGAGAACCTTGGAAGCATGTACACCTGTGCACTCTTAACATATCAGGTCCGACCACAATGAACATATCAAATACATGATGTAACATATCAGGCGTGACCAAATTCATTTTTGAATAACCCATTGCCTAACCCACCCCCTAAAGACATTTCTATGCATGTGTTGTCTTAACCTACAAATTAAACCAAACAACATTATCCATGCATTAGCCGGGTGGTACCTCCTTTAGAACATCTTGACAAGCTGCCATCTGTTTATCATCCTTGCAACGAGACAAAGCCCTTTCTACATATCCACGCAGTGATTTAGGAAGAGTACCAGGCTGCAAGCAACACAAATTTCAGTTTCAAGTACATAGTTTAGTTTTGAGTATATGTTCTATGCTAAAAAAGATGTGATGTAAATATGAGAACAGAGGTATTGTTGATCCATGTCATGCACCATCCATTTACCCACTCCAAAATCAAGCACCCACTTTTCAGGTGACACAGCTTGTGTTAATCACAATGACCCTTCCAATAGGTAAAACCGCAAAAGTAAAGTATGAAGTTCATTCCAGGATTAGATAAAAGAAAGAAATTTCAAATCTAGGAGATAAAACATAGTACGAGACCGCCATATAGCCAGTAGAGGTGGCAAAAAGGGCGGGCACAGGCTTAAACGGGCATGGGCTAAATGGGCACATGTTATACAAATCGCTTTATAGAAGGCCCAAAATGACGAAATAAATTCCTTAAACGTAATACCTCATTTATATTTAAAAAATTAAACATATTATATATATAATTTTTTCTTCAAAAACGATTATAATGTTCTCCAATTGAGAGAATATGTGCCCGTTTGTGCCCATTTAACTTTTCAATGGGCTAAATATGCCCATTCAAAAAAAGGATGGGGCTAAATCACTAAATGTGCCCACATCTTTTACAAAGTAGCCAAAATTAGCCCATTTTTTTTCTTTTGGGCACAAATCGCCACCTCTATCATATAGGGAAAGCTGGACTTGAATGATTATTGACGTAACAAGAACAATAAATCTCAAATTGTAAGAACTCAAAAACGATAGCATGCCAAAGGGAAGCCAAAATTACTGGGACTAAGTGAAACAAATGTGAAATTAGTAGGGAGATTGAAAACAACAACCCTGTTCTTCTTTCATAACTTACAAGGATGCATGTTGACCATAAAAAGTACGGAAAATTAAAGGTTGATATACTCCCATAGAAGGTGAAGTGGAGCATAAAAATATACTTCTGATGCAGACATAACCACTTTTTCTTAAAACCTCAACTGTTGGAATCTCATGGGGTCTAAAAGAACGTCAAACAATTGGGAACCTAATTTACCTATGTACAAACTTAACTGCAACACAAACAATGATTGGACGTAGCAAAAAAAGGCCAGACACAGACATAAGTGGTTTAGGAAGTAAAGGAAACCTTTTAAATCATGACACACAAAGCTTAAGTATGGGAAGAAGTGGGCATTTTAAGCTTAACCAGAACTTAATATTTATTTTATCACATGCCTCTTCTGAGGTATAGAAAATAACTAGCCTTTTACCAAGAGACAAGTAACAGATGTGTTAATTGTTGATACATATAATGATATCAAAAGCAACTTCTTTGAGTACAGATCTAGTCTAACCTTTAATGAAGAATCCGCAGCAGCAGCTGATGATGACACATTATCATTAGGCTTTGGAAGCGAGACACCGATATAAGCTGGCTTCGTCACCCCAGCTGTAGCATTGTTGTTTTTGGGCAAACCAACGGGTAAATTGGAAGAGATTCTAGGGTTTGTTGGAATCTGCACATTGCTAGCCCTACCTGAATCATAGGGAGCAGCAGTTTGAGGAGCTGTTGGTAGAGATGGTTGATATGTTTGGGCCACCTGATAAGAAGCTGAATATTGTACATTTGGTTGTTGAGTAATTTCAGGTTGTTGTTGAGTCTGGTAGCTTCCAGAAACAGGGTTAGAATCCAAAGGCTTCTGAAAGTTTGATTGCAAGGAACTAGCATGGTAACTTTGGTAACCCTGAACCCCTTGTTTCCAATATCCTTCATGCACATTGTTAGTTGCTGCACTAGGCTGAGAACAAAATCACAAAATAATTCAGCCCACATTGATGGAGAGCATTTCAAAACTATCAACAGCAAAGTAGGAATATTGTTTGTGGTCATAATGTCAGAAAGGTATTAGATGAGAAAACTTAGGTTGGATCGTAAATGGAAGATCAACAGTCGTAAGTCGTAACATGTACAAAAATAGCATATATCAGCACCAGAATAGCTAAAACATAACTTTCTGCCTATATATAGGCTTCTAGAATTGATATAGCAAAAAGGGAAAAGGAAGATTAGGCAAAAATTGAACCAACTTTTAACAGAAGTATATGAAATATTTTTTGAGGAAGTATGTGTCTTATTTACAAGACTCCAACAGTCAAATTTTCCCCATTAGTCATTACAGCTTTACCAAATGGTGAATTGGTGATTTAAGCTGTTATAGACGAAACCTTGCTCCTTGATTAGAATTATTCAACCAAGATGGATCTCAGAAGTATCCTAACTCTTAAGAATCACACATACAAAGATGACAGATTTCTACAACCATACAATAACATAATAACAACGCTTAAAGATGGTATTACGCCGTTATAGTTAGCTTCTATGTTGAGTTTGAGTTACTAAATAATTGATACGTTCGCAAGACAAAAAGATCTGTGACCCTACACTAGTCTTTGCATTTCTCATCAAGAGGTCAAATGGGATACTAATACAGTAAGTTATCGTACAAAATTCTGCTGTGTCCCTCTTAGCAAATACATAAAGAAATATATAAGATTAATAAAGATTCAACTTGCTTAAATAATTGTATGCTCGTCTTGGAATTTCAGAGGCATGTATTAACACTTGGTTGTGATTTCTATTGCGTGCCTACCCTTCCAATCTTATCCCAAGTAACCCAAACTTAGTTCCCTTTGAGTTTTTTGTGTAGTAAATTAAAAAATACAATTTAAGCATCATCTAGGAAATATTTCCCCTAACAAAGAGGTACATGTCAAATATTTTCCATTATGCTCCTATAAAGACAAATGACCCTGATGCACCAAGCCTGGTTCATTGTGGTCTCAATTCCTTTCTTTGTCTTTAGATATATACTTTCCATCAATTATATGATGCTGAAGGAACGAGAGTAGCATAGCCTTTTTATTCAATTTGTATGCACGCTTGTGACTGTTGTTCTATTACCAAATATCTGCTCCTTCAAAGACAACTTATGTATTTGTTTTATCAACTTGTGTATTTTTTTATGTATGCATTCTATCGCTAAAGCCTTAAGATATACCTTGGATTTTTCTTAATCATAATGGACTAATCAACTACCACTGAAAGAATTATCATGAAGTAGGTATAGAGTAACATGAACAATCAAATTTGAAATGATTTCTATGGAAAGCGTAAAACACGTGTGATTCGCTAAAATAGCATGAGAACTGGTATGGAAACTTGATTTCGAAGATCTTAAAGTTAAGTTCGATTGTGCAATGTTGAAGTGGTTGTCAAACAAGGTTCTTATGCAGGGTATATAGGCATATAGCAGCACAATCGAAGCACAAACTGGGAAAATGCAGAAGTTAACAAAAGATCCGTTCTAATAAGGCACAAACTATTGAATGCTTATTCAGCTAATAAACGTGAACCTTATAAAACAAACTAAAAGGGTGAGTTAGATTCCAACATGGTAATAAATATGAGTAGTAATCAATATATTCAATAACAGTATGGTTTTTATTACATTGTTAGTAATTATAGAATGTTCTACAGTATATCTGTTAGACTAGCCCCTATTTATATATATAATCCTAGGGAAACACTATGTCTATGTTTGGCACAAAGCTTTTTGGAGCATTTTTGGGCAATGAGCGGTGAACAATGAGCTTTTTGATTTTTAATATTCGTTTGGCATGAGAGCTGTGGGCTTTGCTATTTTTTAGGAAAGCTCATTTTCCCAATGCTTCTCTATGAAGCTGTGAGCTTTTTTGGCTACTGCTCACAGCAGCTACTTTTGCCAAACATAGCCTATATGTAATCTTTTGGTTAAAGATACAAAAACAATCTAGATCTAATGCTATATTCTGAAGCAATGCAATCAATTATTATTATATAACCATAAGCTTGGAAAGGCCAAAATCAAGTGCATAAGTATCATCACAGTCCAATTAGTCTTCTAAAATCTGTTTTTCAAAAATCACTTCACTGGCCATTCAATTTGCAACTGGTTGTAGAATCATATGCAAGTAAAAGTCAGCAATATAACACAGAAAAAGCAATACCCAAACCTGCGCTGAGGATAACTCAGATAAGTTAGATTCTGGCCTCCAAGATGATGGAGCGGTAGTTGCCACCTGTTGCTGACTGGTTGAAGCAGAATACCCACTGGGGGCGGCAGGAAGAGGAGACACCACATTGGATGCACTGGTAGATGCTACATTTTCTGTACCAGGAGCACAAGTGACTTCTGTTTGACTATAATAATCCGTCCATTGTTTATAATCTTGTTGATATTGTACAGGTGGTGCAGGGGCACTTTGAGCATTATAAGCACCATTGGATTCTGCAGTGTAGTTTGGATATTGATGAGCATAATTTGCATAGCTTCCTTGATTCCACGTGTTCGTCTGACTATTGTAACTTGCAGCTGGGTAACCACCGGATGTCTGATAATCACCAGGATTGTAATAAGTGGTTGTATAACTGGCAGGCCCAGCATAGGACCCTGTATTCTGAAATGAGGAAATAGGCTGATGAGGAGCACCTGTACTTTGATAGGCTCCCGCTGGTTGAACATATGTTTGACTAGGTTGCTGCTGAGCGTATGACTGATTTGGTTGCTGCTGAGCGTATGATTGATTCGGCTGCTGCTGAGCGTATGATTGACTCGGCTGCTGCTGAGCGTATAATGGATTCGACTGCTGCTGAGTGTATGTCTGATTTGGTTGCTGCTGATAGCTACTATAATAACTCGAATACGCTGCGCTTCCATATCCATATTGATCGTTATTCGGGTAGGTGGCATAGTTGGCATACTCTACACTAGCCGCTCCAGAACTTGAAGCAGTAGCAGCAGATGCTACAGCTGAACCATCTTGAACGTTTCTTGAGTGGGGTTCTGACCGTTGATCATGGTTATAGCTAGTCCAGGATGCAGATTCAGAGCCGGGAGGTGGAGCATAATAAGATGGTGCTTGTGCATGGCTCAGATCAACAGCTTGATGCTGAAAATATTATACAGATAAAAAATGGTATTAGTTGAAACTTCAAAAACAGCATTTTAGAAATTTCAACTAAATGAACCTAGCATCTAAGCAAACAATTCAACCATGTAGGATCAAGCTAACATACAGAATGAAAACGGTCAAAAGACAAAAAAGAAAGGACTAGCAATTAATATTGAGCTGTCACTGAATATATGTAATGAATATCGACGGTCATAACTACTAAACCATCTACACTATATTGTGGCTCTTAAAAAAAGGTTTGGTGTAACCCGTTCAGTTAACAATGTGATATTTGTGTTTATTTCACATTGACGCAGTAGACTATCATAACCAAGACTATCCCATTGAATTAAGATGATACCACGGTAAATGAATGTTTCAAAAATTTACAACTTAAACAATAGAAGTCATTTAGCCAAATGATATTAGCCAATTAGCTATCTTTAACTAGATTGCTCTTATTGCAGAGTATCTCATCCAAGGGTGCCCTTCCATCCATAATTTTATTTTCTTTACCCTCCTCGATTACTAGCTGTTATTGGTATGCCTAGGCATCTATCAGTTTTTAACACTATACCCTAGTTAACATTTAACTCACAAAGTAACTGAACTGTGAATCTTATATGCATCATGAGACATGAGACAACTCAATGACCCCTGCAAACTAATAAAATTTAGCACGGTTCTATATTCCTCTATCGGTAGCTATTATGTTATTACTTAGCCATCCATTAGTTTTCAACACTAGACCAATATCTATTAAGTTAAAAATTGACAAACAGCTCACACGACCCCTATAAACTAAGAAAACACAGCATAACTTCTTTCCTCTCACTTTATCCATAACAACATACTTTCCTCAAACAAAACATCAATATTCAATACATCAATATTCATTACACTATAAATGTAACAATTCCAATCTATAAAAATCAACTCAATCTTAACAAATGAAACCTCCACTATTGCTAGCTGTTAAAGGATTCCTTAAACATCTATCCATTTTCAACCCTAACACCTAATTACCTATCAAAAATAAAAAGTAACGAAACTCTGCGGCATAAACGCATGATGACAAACTACTCAAAGAACGTTCATTTTCATCCATAATAGCACAACAAAACACTCATTTTTTACCCATAGCAATTTTAATCCTTAACAATCAACTCAATCATAACAAATCAAAAACCCCTTCAATTGCTAACTGTTACGGGATTCCTTATACATCTATCCATTTTCAACACAAGACCTAATTACCTATCAATTCAAAAACTCAAAAAGTAACGGAACTTTGAAGCATATACGCATAACAATGAAGTACTCAAATACACTATCATAACAAATTTAAATTTAAATAAACATCAACTTAAGCTTAACAAAACAAACCCCCTCTATTACTAGCCAGTTACATGATTCCTTGCACATCTATGATAGCATAGCAAAACATAAATACACTATAACCATAACAATTCCAAATAAAACTTAACTCAAGCATAACAAATCAAACGCCCACTATCGCTAACTGCTAGAGGATTCCTTACTCGTCAGTCCATTTCCAACACTAATACGTATACCTATCAACGCAAGTAGTAACAAAAGTCTGCGACATGTATGCATCACGACAACTACCCAAATAACCCTCAGCTTCATCCATAATAACATGACGAAACATCAATACACTATAACCATAACAATTCTAATTTATATATATAAAAAAAAAAAAAAAAAAAAAAAAAAAAAAAAAAAAAAAAAAAACCCTCAATCTTAACGGTTCAAACTTCAAACCCCCTCAATTACTAACCATTACAGGATTCCTTACGCATCTATCCATTTTCAACACTAATACCTAATTACATATCAAATTAAAAGTAACAAAACTCACCAACAACTACTCAAATAACTGAACATTAATACACTATAACCAAACAATTATAAGCAATAACAACTAACCGAATATCGCCTCAATCAATTAATTCTAATCAACACAATATCTTCTCACAATATAACAAAACTAATACGGTAAGTTATACCTCAAGTGGGTTATTATTATTCGCATCCAGCGCAATACTAGTACCAACAGTATCACTACCTATTAGCTCTAAAAGTAACAAAACCAGGCAGATACGCGTCACGACAAACTACAAACTCGTTTTCGTCATAACAACCAGCTCAATATCGCCTCAATCATCACAACCAAACTAATACAATTCTAAACGATAACATCCAGCTGAAATCTAAATCATATCAATCACACTAGTTATAATCAACAACACAATATATTCTCACAATATAACAAAACAAATACGGTAAATTATACATCAAGTGAGTTATTATTATTTGTAACAGTATCACTACCTATTAACTCAACGTAACAAAACTAGGCATATACGCGTCACGACAAACTACAAACTCGTTTTCATCATAACAATCAGCTCAATGTCGCCTCAATCATAACAACTAAACTAGTACTAATCAAGATGATACGTTTTAACAATATAAAAAACTAAATCATGTCAATCAAATTCGCACAATATAACAAAGATGTAAATTTTACCTCAAGTGAAATATTACTAGTATTATTATCCAGTGTAGTAACTGTATTGGTAACTGCTCCTTGATTCATCATCATATCATCTTCCTTCCTACCTACCTACCTAACAAACAGCAATAGCATTAGCTTCAAATTAAACCTGATAATAATTAAAATATAAACAGAAACCCTAGCTAACTAACTAATTGAAATTAAACGGATTAAATAACTTACGATAATCAATTGAGATAGAGGTTCAAATGCAAAATAAATATTATAATTGATCGAGGTTTGAGTAAATTAGGAGGGATTTAATTTGATTAAAGGTTGAGAATAAATTAGAAGAAGGTGTAATTGTGTGTGTGTGTGTTGTTTGGGGATTTATGAAAGATTCAACTGTGCGTCTACGTTTGGTCCAATTTGGGGCTTTTCTTTTTTCTTTTTCTTCTGTTTGTGTAAATGAACCACGGCGGTGTAGGTGGTGAAAGTGGCTTGTTAATGTGTATATATATATTTTTTTATTTTTAGGGAAGGCTTGTTAACTAGGGGCAAGTTATTTGGACCAATAGGTGTTTGGGTGGGAGGGGTTCTATCATTACATGCATAGTCGGTTTGTACGGTGTACATCACGGGTTATACGTTTTGATCAAACCAATATAAAAAGGATTTGTATAACACAACCCTTAATATTTACATGACTAAATTTCACCTTCTACAACTCTACTTCTCAAAAGCTTTTTTACTGACACTTTTTTTTAAAGGGTAGCAATATATTAACTAAAAAAAAAAAAAAAAAAAAAAAAAGTATCCCGCTTCCCTAAACAAGATGATTAAGAAATATGGGACACTAGAAAAGAGATGAAACACGATACAAAAAACATGGCATATCAATGGAACAATGATAACCCATTGAGAGACAAAGTACCACACTAAGACCACTCTCACTATATCCAAACAAACCGACCAAAATTCAACTAGGTGAAATACCAAAAATAAGCATTCACTAGAGGACAAGACCATTTAAATGGATAGTAAATGAATATACCAAATATAAAGTATACACAAAATAAGGTACCAACACAGTGAACTTACAAGAACCGTATTGATGGCTGTAGATACAAAACAATTTTTGTTACTATATATTATACATCTACCGTTTGAAACAAAATCATTTTATAATTTTTTTCTTCTTTACCTAACGACTACAACGCCAGTTTGTGTCATACGCGCTGTTTTAATTTTGGAAATAGCCTTGGCTTAAAACGATGTCGTTTTACTTTGCTTTTCCTTTTTCTTAAATGGAAATCAAATATTAATTTTGGGTTTACCAACTTTCATGCACAAAACGCTCACGACTTACTAGAACTTCATGCTTTCGATCTTTACGGTCATTAGGTGAGCATATGCCAATATTTCTGACAAAAAAGTTGGGAATCACGTTTGTTTCGGCTTCAATTGACAGGTGAGTGCCTCTTTCTTATTGTAGGTTCTAAATTTTGTTTCCTTCACTTTTGGTTAATGTTCTAGGTATTAGAGTATCAATGTTGCTTATGATTTTAGGTTGTTTGCAGTAGAGGGTCATGTTTTAGGTTTGAAATTATTTATAAAGTTTAAGGTCACTGTTGCATGTCTATGGATATACCTATAGGTTGTCGCTTTACTGTTGCTCTTTATGTTCTTATAAGTATGAATTGTAGTTTTCTGATTTAGTTAGGTGCATGGGTTGTGTGGTTGTCAATTAGATATATGAGGGATTATAGTTTATTTGGCTGTCAAATTGGTCGTGATGTTTAACAAGTCAGCATGTTCGTTTTGCATGCCTATGTTTTACAACAAAGGTTCACTTCTATGTTGCTTTCATTCTACTTAAGTTTAGTATGTAGTCTTTTAGTTTCACATGCATTCTTTTTTGTGCTTGCGCTAACATTTGAATTTAACACTTATTTGTTTATTTATGTTTTTTGCATATGGTTATTGTAGGGAATTTGATTGGGCGACGTTTTTCGGTTGTTGTAAGGCACGCACGACCATTCTAGGTATGTTTATTGTTACCATTCATGTTACTGACAACGGTATGTGATAATTTGGTTGTTAATTTTATTATTTAAAGTGGATGACATAATTACATCAAGATTAGTGGGAGCAACTTATATATTATTGTATAATGTAACTAAGTATGTTACTAAGTTTTACTGGATTGAAATATGTATTTCAAAATACTTGTGATCTTAGAGTTTTCATCATATGAAAGACATCATTATAATTTAAGATGGGTCCAAAAGAACATTACTTTCATTCTATTAAGCTTATAATGTTAAAAGCTTAATGACATATAAAGTTATACTCCCCATATATTTCTAAAGTTAGATTTATGATGTCATAAAATAAATTTTAGATAAAACTCATGTTTAAATTTTAAGGTGATATATATTTTGAGTATTTTAGACATGTATATGTACTCTCATCACATAAATTATGGTGTGCTTGGATTATCACTTAGACTTATGACTAGTCCATTAGAAAGTACCCATTAAAGTATCGCGATGAAAATTAACATAACATAAGTGGTTACTTAAGTTTCTACTTTGCTGATTGTAAGGACTAATATTATTATTCACTTATGATGCATTTACACATTTTGACTATATCATTATAATGGAGCTATTAATAATATATTAATAACACAAGTCTAGTGAAACTGGTTTATATCTCAACACAAAGAATGTTAACAATTGTTGATACAAAAGTTGGGTGTTCCTTGTTTGGGTTCCTGTTCTCGTACCAATCAGATCTTAATGCTTGAGATCTGCGCACTAAGAAAGCAAACAAACACCGTTAGGCTTATCGTGGGATTGTCTCCCACGATTATCCTCCGGCGTGAGAGTAAGTAATCGGTTTTAGGGTTGATGAGGCGAAAAATGAACCGTTTTTAGGGGGTCATTTAAGCCGGAATTGGAATTTATTTGATCAAATATTGCCCTAAATC
This sequence comes from Artemisia argyi, assembly GCA_030686995.1. Classification (NCBI taxonomy): domain Eukaryota; kingdom Viridiplantae; phylum Streptophyta; class Magnoliopsida; order Asterales; family Asteraceae; genus Artemisia; species Artemisia argyi. The sequence goes on from CM060692.1 coordinate 141,035,728, forward strand.
GTTCCTTTTGTGATTTTAGGTACTTTGGGAGTGAATTCTGGAAAAGAAGGCATTTTGGACGTTTTTGGAGCATAAAAGTGAAGGAAACGGCAAAGACTTAATTTTCCTTGCTGGGAACAGTGGATGACGGTATCAAGAGCATTTTGATGACGCCGTCAAAAATAAAAGTGGTGCGATCCAGAAGAAACGTGACGGCGTCACCTAAGGCCGTCACGTGTTAACTTGTCAAAACTTGCGCGCGGAGTAGCTGATATTGTTTTGGTCATAACTTTTTCATACGAACTCGGATTTAGGTGATTCAAAAGCCCACGCGAAGAGGACGAAGAGATCTACAATTTGGTGAAAAAATAGTCGTGACGCCGTCAAGAGTAACGGGCTGACGCCGTCAAGATGGGCCGACAGAAAATTAGCCTATAAATATAACATCATAACTTCAGTTTTTGTAAGCCCTAAACCCTAAGGTCGATTCCTGGGTTTAGGTGGGTGTTTTTCCAGCAACTTAGAGGGTTTCAATCACTCCATAAACATCTTGTAATGGTTTGATGATTCTATCTTAATTCATGTCTTCAATTATCATTATTGTTGCTTATTCTTTATTAATTATGCTTGGCTAATTCACCTTGTGTCTACTTATGATTGTGTGAAACTTGTGTATAATTGATTAGATCTCATTGATTTCTTGTTGATGTTTGTGTCTATCTCCATCAATGAGGGCTTGTTGATGTGTGTGTCTATCTCCATCAATTAAGGCGTGACAACTTCAATAGATCTAGTTGGTTTAGTTTATAATTCTTGTTTTGATTGAATGTCTCATCAATGTTAGGCTTAAGAAAACTGGCAGATCTCCCTTGTGTAACTTGCTTGAACGTCTTAAAAAACATGAACCGATGTGTACTAGGTTTTTATGGTTGTATTTAATGCATGAGCGAATTCTAGTGATCCCATGTTAGGAGCTTCTTAGCCGGCTCGACATAGGAGTGAAGTAGGAGCTTATAGGATTGGGGAAGTAAGTACACCACCCCATGAATGGTATTAAGGAATACAACCCGTCAATTCAAACAAGGTGTGACAATTCAATAGGTAGAATTGGATAGCTAGCAAGGAGTAACATATCATGGGTAGACATGCTTCACTTACCTTGTAGAACCCTAGTTTACTTTTCTTGTTAATTAGTTTGATTAGTAGCTTTTGGGTTATTTGATTAGCAACTAATTCCGCCCCTCCTTCCAATACCCGAGATTTTTACTTGCTTTTCATAAAATATAAAAATACAAAAAGAATCATCCTTCACCTTTAGACCTAGTTAGATTAATTTCAATCCTAACGACACTATTCCTGAGTTGAACGATCAATCCCCCGGTACTTGTCACTATACTATACTACAACGATCAGGTACACTGCCTGGTGGGGGTTGTAAGCTTCTCTAGATCCCTCGAGAGGTAAAGCCTGGTGCAATTCCCACGCATCAAGGGTTGTATAGAAGAGTTAGGGTTGTAAATCGTACCTTTAATGAGAATTATGATATTCTTTATATAGGCACGAAATCCTTGTAGATTTCGTGTTCCTCTCTCTTCGGCGTATAATGCCTATCCGGTCTATGGAACTTTATCCCATAAATAAGAGATCCTTATCTAGACCATAAATAATGTATTTGGGTTTGGGCTTTCGTGAGCCCAAACCGTTAGTATGGTAGCCCAATTCATTGTTATGATAGCCCACTTTGTGGCAGGCTTGGGCATTAGTAATGTTTATTAATCGGGTTCGTGACCCGAATATAGACTATACGTCATCATGTCCCCCCAGTCTAGTATGCGCGGGTTGTAGCTGCGTATACTAGACTAATACTGTCAGCGGTAAGCGTGGCGGGGAAAAATTCAAATTTCTACCGCCAAAATTTTGGACCATGTATCTAGTCCAAAGAAGTCTCAAAAATACCTCGGTAAATGGGGAGGTTATCCACGTGTCCTTCGGTAAACGTGAAAAAGTGCTTGTACCCCATGGTATTCTAGCCACACGATTAAGTTAGTGGGATCCACGTGGCAATCATTTTAGGGTTTGGTAACCCTATATAACCCACCGCCTTCTTTTCACTGTGAGTACCACAGTGAAAAATCTCAATTCCGCCATTGTTAATTCCTTGCATAGCTTATTTAGAAATCAACAACTTTATTAGGTAACAGCGAGTGCGCCGTTAGTAACAATGGTTCTTCAATTATCCAAGATTGCTTCAGATATAACTGAGGATGAACTACGTCAGTTCTCCTTGGATTATTATATCCCATTGGCGCTGCATCCAGAAGTTCCGGATGCGGATGCGTCTATAGCGGACTTCCCCAAAGGGAAGGTGGAGGTATACACACGTTTCTTTGAAATCGAAACCAACGTGTGCCCATTTCGCTTTTTCTTTGCGATATTTTAAGTTTCTATCGCCTTCACATTTCTCATCTGCACTGTATAGGTGCAGCAAAAATAACCAATTTTGAGGTGAATTGTCGCCTGTTGGCGATTAATCCCACCATTCACCTGTTCTGCGCCTTCTACCACACGTCGTGGACGAATGGGTGGGTATCCTTTTCCAAACGCGCAGGGCGCTTCCAATGTTACACGGAAAAGGTAGACGCCTTATGAAATTGGAGGGAAAAGTTCTTTTGGGTTGATAAGGTCTTCTTCCCGTGGGAATTTGAGTTTTATACTCAAGGGTCCTTACCGAAGGATGAGCGCCCGCTCCCTGGTTTATATAACGTAGCGGATGCGGATACTATAAATACCAACCGCATCCCTATCAATGCGTACCCTGAAGAGTTCCTGGTGCATATGGGCATCAGTCGTAACTACTTTCAGCCGGAGACGGAAGTGCCAACATTCTTGTACGAGGATGGTCAGGGTGGGTGCTTGTCCTTCACTCTGTTAGTTTTGATATTGTAAGCGCTCCTTCCTTTGTATTTTGCTTTTTTAATCCTTGTTTTTTGTATATGTTTTGATGCGCAGAGATAGACCTGTTCGCTGTAGTTCACTTGGAGAGGCCCAAGTTGGTAACGGTAGGAGTGCGCCCTCTTAGGGAAGGTGAGACGCCAGTTATGGGGGCTACCGCGGGGCGCACTATGGAACAGTCTCCAACAAGTGACTCTCCAAGTGAACTACAGCGAACAGTTGATGAGACGGAAAATGAACCGTTTTTAGGGGGTCATTTAAGCCCAGAATTGAATTTATTGATCAAATATTGCCCTAAATCGTTCCTTTTGTGATTTTAGGTACTTTGGGAGTGAATTCTGGAAAAGGAAGCATTTTGGACGTTTTTGGAGCATAAAAGTGAAGAAAACGGCAAAGACTTAATTTTCCATGCTGAGAACAGTACCTGACGGCGTCAAGAAGGAAATTGTGACGGCGTCAGGAGTAAAATCCATGACGACCCAGAGAAAACCTGAAGGCGTCAAGAGTAATTTTGGTGACGGCCTGCAAATGGAATACACGTGATGGCGTCAAACCCAGATCTAGACAGTCCGAGAACTTATTTGGCGGCGAGATGACGGCGTCAGACATTTACTCTTGACGCCGTCACCTCACAAAATCTATATATACTTTTCTATTTTTCATTCATTAAAGGGAGGAACTTGTGTGGAGAATACTAGGGTCGAACCTAATAAACCCTAGGTCGTTTGTAACAGTATTTTCAAGGGTTTTCACCCCTTGAAACCTTTCATGTTCAATTAAGATAAGTCCTCTTTCAATTCATTCAATATGTCTATGTGTTGTTTGAATATATCTTATGCTTGTCTTGATTTTAACATGCTAGGCTAGATCTTTCATGTGTTTGCTTAGATGTAATGAAACCTAGATGTTAATTATAGGTTGATTGCTTGTTTATAGTTGTAATGGATGAATGATTTCAATGTTAGGCTTAAGAAAACTGGCAGATCTCCATTGTGTAACTTGCTTGAACGTCTTAAGAAACATGAACCGATGTGTACTAGGTTTTTATGATTGCATTTAATGCATGAGCGAATTCTAGTGATCCCATGTTAGGAGCTTCTTAGCCGGCTCGACATAGGAGTGAAGTAGGAGCTTATAGGATTGGGGAAGTAAGTACGCCACCCCATGAATGGTATTAAGGAATACAATCCGTCATCCACGCAACTATAACAAGTAATTAACCTGTAAAAGATATCTAGGGAGTAGTGAAACATAAGTAAACACAATTCTCCCATATATTGCTCACACCGCTATCTTAATTTAGTTTATTTTCATTTTTGTTATTTTATTTTGATTGCATCTTAGTTATTGGGTTAGTTGAATAGCAACTAATTCCGCCCACTCCTTGAAAAACCGAGATTTTTATTTGCTTTTATAAAACCTAAAAATACAAAAAGAATCATCCCTCATCTCTAGACCTAGTCTTTAGGTTTTCTAATCCTAGCGACACTATTCCCAAGTTGAACGATCAATCCCCCGGTACTTGTCACTATACTATACTACAACGATCAGGTACACTGCCTGGTGGGGTTGTAAGCTTCTCGAGATCCCTCGAGAGGTAAAGCCTGGTGCAATTCCCACGCATCAACAGTCAAGCTTAAAATGAACTTAAATAAGCCACAACCACCCTAATAAGCTAATAAGACCAAAGTACTAACTAAACAAGCTAAATTAAACGCAAATAATCTAATTAGACTATTAGATAAGCTCAAATTTAGTAAAAAAATAGTTAAGAAAAATCTAATCCTAAGGCACAAAAAGGAAATCCTAAAAGCTATAATCAAGCTATAAAAAGCTATACTAAAGGAACAAAGGCTAAGTTAACTAAATATGACCTAATAAGCTACAAGGATATATAAAAAAAAAATATAAGCAATGCTAAGCCTAAAAAGCCTAAGTTTGGCCAAAAAGGAAAATGAGGCAATTGATGTATAAGGGGAATGCAGGCCTGAGAGCTGATGGTGGTATGTTTTTGTGATTAAGTGAGTTTAGAACAAGCCAAAAGCTAACAGAAATAAAGTATAAGTTAGATCCACAGTACAAGCCAACAAACACAATTTCAATCAGAACATTAACACACTAACAACAGCAACAACAATGGTAGATTCAAGCAAAATCAACAAGATCCACAAGGTCAGAGTAGTACTGATGCATCAGCAGCTGTAGTCCAAAAATGCGCAGTTGGTGGTACAAAATAAGCAATCCAATAAGCAAAAAAAGGAAACCAAAGGCTAATCTAACAAGATACCCTAAGTGACTAACCAAAACAACAAGAATTCATAAAAATTAGCAACTAAAGAACATGAAAAGGGGCAATGGAGAACGGGTCAGAATAGGGAATGTTGGGTGCAGGGCAGTTTTGGCTCAACTGGGTAAGTTTAAGCCAAGCTATAAGCTCTAAAAAAAATTCTAAAAATTCAACTGAAAATGGTCCATTGTACACAAGCTAGCAAGGATTAAAAATATACAATTACAGCCAAAAAGAGTTAAGCATAAGCAAATAAAAAATCTCTCAATTTTATGAAAAACCGAAGTAACATGCAATTTGACTTTTTCATTTTTTTTAACAGTTGACTAAAGTGATGTTTGAAGGATCCTAGATGATTGAATTAGTTGTACTAAGCTATCCTACGGCTAAATTGAGCAAACTAAACAGCTTATAAACTCATATGATGGATAAGCAACCTAGGTTCTTAACAGATATGCGAAATTCAGAATTGTAGGTTACCTTGACTTTTAATATAGTACAATACTGTTTTTATGCTTCGACAACACCAATACACCCTAATGTAATATGCCTAGGTTATAATGAGCTACCAACAATCAAAAGAACACTAATAGCATGCTAAACCAAACACCCCTAAAGGCAAGTCTGCCTTAGTTTTTAAGCTCTAATAAACTGATTTTTGTGACAAACCTAATAGATGCAAGTTGAAAAAGGCATTCTAACAATGAATAAGCAATAACAATTAATAATGGGCTGCAATTAATAAGCTAATAAGCACTTGTTAAAAGAAACTTGAATTTGTATTTAATCTAAAAATTTGAGTACAGAGGAATCATAACAAGCTTTGAATGAAAGTTGAAATACTTATATTAAACAGATTACAGGATTAAACTAAACAACATAAATTTAAAGTATTACATGATTTGAAAATTACACTAAAACCCTAAATTAACTACTAAAATCTACTGCCCTCTTCTTTCTTTTTCTTCTTCTATTTATATGGAGCTTCTAGGGTTTGTGGACTCCCCTGGCTCTTTTTCTTCTCCATTCTGGACCTTTGGATGAGTATCATTAATCCTGGCCGTCAAATTGATGTTGGCGGGAAAATGGAGATATTGCAATTTGGCTTTTAGCCTTTGGCTGGGGGTAGTGGGGTTGGTAGTGGTGATGGGGAGGCTTTTGAGGTGGGTGTTGAGTGTAGCAGTGGTGGTGTTGGGAGATGGTTGAATTACCAGAGGATAAATGGGGGAGGTAGGGGAAAAGGGGGTGTTCGTTTGACCGTTTGTTTGACTAAGGATAAACCAGGGTCGTTTTTATTATTGGTGTTGTGGGGATTTAGATGTTGGGCTGATGGAGTAATAAGGTTGGGCTTGGGAGATGGAACGGGCCAGGGTAAGTATTGGGTAGGTTTGTGTTGGGGTAAAATAACATCAAAGGTCCATTTGGTTTATTAGTTGAGATAGCCCAAGGGCTAAATGTGTAGAAAGTGAAAATTCAAGGACCCTTCATGCCATTATTCCAAAGTTATTCCCAGGACTATTTATGCCAAGTTTCATATTCCCAAGGGTCATTTGAAGTTTATTTTCCACACTGAAATATCCGGGGACCAAAATTGCCAATTTCCCAATTTTAGGGACCAAATTTGTAAAGTTTTGAAACTTTTCACCCAAGGACCATTTTTTGATAACTTTTGACTTTCAAAGGCTTTGGTTGACTTTTCTTTCAAAATTATTTTACCAGGGACCAATTTTGTCAATTTGTGTAAGTTCAAGGACTGATTTTGACAACTCTTCATATTTTGCTCGTTTTTCGTCTGTTTTCAATCCTTTGTACCTGAAACATACAAAAACATACTCCAAGGGTATTTGTGATGTTATTTGACCATTTTGAAGTGTTTTTTTATCGTTTTGACTCGAAAATTGGACGAAAAGATATGTGCAAAAAGGCACATATCAAATCCCCCACACTAAGCAATTGCTAGTCCCTAGCAATCTTTTTGAGAAAACTTAATGGATTTGAATCTCTTTACCAAAAGCCATTACTTCTGGAGTAGCCAAATGTTTTGATTCAAGTAAGAACCATGGTACACTGATATCAGCTTTAAACGGATTTGATTTGTCTTTATCAGAAGCCGTTTGCTTCTGGACTAGCCAACTCTTGATGGACACAGTCAACATCTTGGTGAATTGATTATCAATTATGGTTTTCCACTGCCTTTACCACAAGCCATAATCTTGCGGGCTAGCCAACTCTTTTACTTTTTAGGATTTGGAGAGTTGAGATACCATACAATTTTGGGTAAATTGTCAGCCATAAACGGATTTGATATATCTTTACCAAGAGCTGTTTGCTCCTGGATTAGACAATCCTTTTGTTGTTTAGACATGGCGGACTGATAACCACAAAAAAATTTGAAACTTAAATGAAAATTTTTTAAAAATTTTGGCCAAAAACGGGGGTACTAGATGGTAAAATGTGATAGAATTCGCTAGAATCCCCCCCCCCCCCCCCCACACTTAGAATTGAATATTGTCCTCAATATTCAAAGTCCCGGCTATTATGCCGACTCTTTGAACGTAAAAGGGAAACATTACAAGCTAAATGTGGAAACACCATTTTGTTTTTCACTTTATTGGTAACCACACCAAGGGTAACTCCCCCACACTTAGGGTGAAAACCCCGTATACATGCTACTATTTTTATTTACCGAGTCGCTAGCTTGACTCGACCCCGAATTCATTGGTTCTTGGGGAAGCAAGATGTGGAAGAAACAATCTCAATCGGACTTTCATTCAAGATGTTTGGACAAACATTTGAAGCACGTGAAAGTTCCACAACGATGAGATAAGTACCCGGCCTTACCTAGAATGGTAAATGGAAATGCCAGGGTCAAAGATAGTGTCTTCATTCCCGAAGAAGTGAAGAAGAGAAGAAATCACATCAAATGTGAGAAATGGAAAGAAGGTCATGATAACAATCATGACAAGATCAGCATCTTCACAAGGAGACTTCATAATTTGCATATGAAGAGTCTCATATTTTAAGCTCATTTGATCCAGAAATGTTCCGGGCGGGAGGTTCGGGATTTTGCCATCAAGCAAATTCTCATGATTGAGAGCATCTCCCCCGGGTCACAAAGATCATCTTTGTCTAGATCAAAGTAGAAGTGATCATACTCCGGAGGAGATATGATATGAGTGAGTTCACCGGAGAACTCACCATGATCAAGATCAAAGGTAAACGAATCATATTCCCGAAGAGAAAGATAAGCATGAGTAGTGTTACTGCCACTACTCGTCTCTCCCGTGAAATCAAAACTAAATGATTCGTAAGTTGGAAGAGAATCCTTGGGATAAGAAGTGGGATTGCCACTTAATGATTCGATCTTAGAAATGAGAAGATTGATATTCAATAATCTTTCACGAAGAGCTTCATCTTGGATCTCCGTATCAATATTTTCGTTATTCTCTTCTTCTGAGCTGACGAGCTCAGAAGGTAACTCCTCCATATAATCGATGTCTCCACAAGATAAAGAATAATCAGTATCGTCAGATTTGGAGAACAACTCATCATGATCGTTAGAATTGTCAATAGGAGGTAAATCACACTCCTCAACCGTATCAAAAGTATATTTTTCAAAATCGGGTAAAGAATCCTTGAGCTCGGGCTCAGGGGGGTCTAACGGCTTATCATAAACATCCATTGGGGAAAGAGAAAGAGATGGTTCATCAGATATCATCTTTTCAAGTACTGGGATGCCTCCCCCACACTACATTCTTCATTCTTTGATGAGATTGGATCATCCTTGAAGAAAACCTCGAGCTCTTCCTTGGTGATATTACTTCCCTCAATTGGTTTGAGAGAAGGGAAAGAGTCGGAAATGATTGGTTCAGAAGATGGAGTGGGATTGCCACTCGGATATCGAACGATATCTTCTTCAAAAGGTTCATCCTCGTCACTCTCATCGGAGTCTGAAAAGTAACTAGTGTTAGGATGACCCTGTCCTTGTTGGCAATATTGGTTTATATAACTTTTGTGATTGCCAAGGACCTCAATTTGTGCAATCTCAGCGGGAATGTAATCGGAATGATGAGCACTCAAATCAGTGGTAGAGTGATAATGAACTTCAGTATCCCACTGATAGTGATGATTTTTCATATTCTTGATTAAATCATAAGCTTCTTGCGGAGTTTTCCGCATGAGATTACCACCGGCAGCCAACATGATTTTGTCTCGATCAATCGAAGTTATACCATGAAAAAAGGTTAGGATTTGATCAAGAAGCAAAATTTTGTGATCAGGACATTTCCGTAACAATGATTTGAATCATTCCCAAGCTTCAAATACGGATTCCATGTGCAATTGCTGGAAATTCAGAATGTCTTTCCTAAGCTGCACCATTTTAGAACGTGGAAAGTATTTTGAAAGAAACTTGAGGAACATCTCTTCCCAAGTATGAATTGAGTGGGTTTTAATAGCATAAAACCAAGATTCAGCGTGGTGGGATAAAGAGAATGGAAATAGATTCAAACGAATGCAATCCTGGGAAACTCCTTTTTATTTCATGGATTGGGTGATAGATATGAACTTGTCTATGTGCTCTCTGGCATCCTCATCTCGAAATCCGTGAAATTGGCAATTTTGCCGGATCAGTCGAACCATGTGATTTTTCAATCTGAAATTGGTTCCTGGAACTGATGTTAGAGTGATCGGTCCTCCTCTACCGTCAAGTGTTGGACGATAGAAATCCTCCATGGTCTGAGGATCATGGGGATGATGTGGTGAGGAATCGATCATTGTGAAGAATCAAATAATGAGAGGGTGAAAAGATACGAATTAAACATTTTAGAGGTATAAGAAGTTAGAATCAAACGGATAGAGGGTAAAGGAAAGAATCAAAAAGGTAGGAGGGTAAAGGTGATTTTTTTTCTTTTTTTCTTTTATTTTTATTTATTATTATTATTTTTTTTTTGATTTTTATGAAAAAATATGAACAGGATGGATAATATACAAAGAGTGAATATCCAAAGATCACCAATCTTCAAACCGCTTAGAATACGCGCACAACCTCCCCGGCAGCGACACCATTTGATTGGATGCTAAAGCAGTCAACTAAAGTCAAATACCCTAGACCAATGCTTCCGTGGAATACAGGGTTTCCCCGGGTCGTTATGTCCCGACGAGGTGTGCATGGTATAGAAAACGGGTTTGTGATCGGGTGATTCTGAACAGGAAAGGGATTTGAGTGATTTGAATGATTAAGCTAAGGAAATATAAGTGAAAACAACTTAAATAAACTAAATTAACTAAAACGTAAAGTTACATTACCCTAGAGCGGATTTAAAATTAAAAACGCGCGTTTACGTTAAAAATAACGCGAGTACGCAAAATAAAAAGTGAAATCTGTGCTACGCTAAGCCTACGGACATAAAAATTATATTTTCACGAACCTAATGATAAAAGAAATTTTTAGAAAAAGGAAAATTATTTTTTTAACTTTTTAATTATTTATTATTAATTAATTACTAATTAAAACTAATTTGGAAAAATATGAAAATTTTTATAAAATTATTTTATACTAATAGCAAGCTAAGAAAAATAAGAAAACCCTAAAGTGCTTATTAATAAGCAGTTTCTTAGCTAAATAAGTTAAATAAGCTAAATTATCTAAATGCTATTTAAATAACTAAATGTGCAAGGATATAATGAAGAAAGACCCAAGGGCAGTTGGTAAAGGTGTGGTTGTGTTGTGTCTATGAATGAAATGGCCCAGGTCCGATTCCCATAAACCCCCATTTTTTTTGCAACTATTTATTTTTATTTTTCTTTTGAGAATTTGACAAACACAAAAAATAATTAACTTATTGTAAAGCACACCTTTCTAAAAACTACTAAATTAGCTGGTAAGAGCTTATTAGCCTAACAGTGGACATGAATCAAACAAGCTTAATAGGATAAGTTGTGAAAAGCTTAACAGTCAAGCTTAAAATGAACCTAAATAAGCCACAACCACCCTAATAAGCTAATAAGACCAAAGTACTAACTAAACAAGCTAAATTAAACGCAAATAATCTAATTAGACTATTAGATAAGCTCAAATTTAGTAAAAAAAAAACAGTTAAGAAAAATCTAATCCTAAGGCACAAAAAGGAAATCCTAAAAGCTATAATCAAGCTATAAAAAGCTATACTAAAGGAACAAAGGCTAAGTTAACTAAAGATGACCTAATAAGCTACAAGGATATATAAAAAAAATATAAGCAATGCTAAGCCTAAAAAGCCTAAGTTTGGCCAAAAAGGAAAGTGAGGCAACTGATGTATAAGGGGAATGCAGGCCTGAGGGCTGATGGTGGTATGTTTTTGTGATTAAGTGAGTTTAGAACAAGCCAAAAGCTAACGGGAATAAAGTATAAGTTAGATCCATAGCATAAGCCAACAAACACAATTTCAATCAGAACATTAACACACTAACAACAGCAACAACAATGGTAGATTCAAGCAAAATCAACAAGATCCACAAGGTCAGAGTAGTACTGATGCATCAGCAGCAGTAGTCCAAAAATGCGCTGTTGATATAAATAATGCCTAAAAACATTATTAACATATATCGATATCTCTATGTTTTGATAATCACAAAACGTAAACTCATTGAACTACAAATTATAACGTAAACAAGTATTTAGTCGTAAATATTTGCTTTAGCATCCATATCACTTAAGGTATGAATAAACAAAGTGTCTAATGTATTTTATGATCAAAGGAATTTTTATTTTTACAAACCTTACATTTTATTAAAGTGGGACAAACATTTTTAAACTTATACAAAACATTTTTGTATTTATAAGAAATGTTTTATTCAAAATAAATATTTTGAATTCAAATTTCAACCCAAAAAACGGCTACATTCTTCAGTAAAAACCTCCCCCACAAAAAGACAAAAAATCTGAAGAAATTTTTTTTTTCTTAGGTAGCCCCCTTAATTATACTAGGCGGTCCCCTTAATTATTAAGGGGACCGGCACCCAATTAAGGGGACCGGCCACGCTCCCAAACAGTATTTTTCTCCCTATAAATACTGGTTCATCCCACAGAATTTTCTCACCTTTTGCACGAAAATTTTCAGTCCCAATCCCTTCAAAACATCCTTCTAAATCCTTTGATCATAAGATTATAAGTCTTTGTTTCAAGTGATCCAATCCTTTACCACTCAAAGTGCAAGAGAAGAATCCTCCCTATCATAAAGCCAAAGATGTATTAGGATCTAGTTAGTGTTTATGTAATGTTGTGAGTTATGTATATGTAATAAGTAGATCAAGATGATCTTACTTAGTAGTGAGTTTATGAGTGAGTAAGAAGTAGTGGGAAGAAGTAGTAGTGTGGAGAAGTCATGAAGTTGTGAAGAAGTAGATGTGTGAACATGTAGTGGAGTATAGAAGAAGTTGTGAAGTAGTGAAGAAGTCGTGAACTCGTGAAGCCATGAAGAAGTCGTGAAGTCGTGTAGAAGTTGTGTAGTGATCGAAGTAGTGTTGTGAGATTGGTTCTAGCTACTATTAGAACTCGATATTTAGCTTAGTGTCGTTAAATGGTGTAAGAAAAAGTTGTTTATGGTTTTCTCCGCCAAAAGGGAGCTTGTTTAGTTGCGAAGAAAACTCTCGAGTAGGTGACTCGGGGAGTGGAGTAGGGCAAGGAAGGTGTCCTTGTAGCCGAACCACTATAAATCATCGTGTCCGGTTTGCATTTCCTTTCTCTTATCTCTTTTCATTTATTCTTGCATTTATCGCTTTACATCTATGCTTGCCTATATGTCTTAGTCGTTGCTTATATAGTTGTGATGATTGATTGTGTTGTACATAGAAGTTAATATTGTCATTGTGTGTATAATTATATGATATGGTCAAATAGATTATTATTCACACTTCTCATATTAAGTTTAACTTGATAGATAATTTGATACAAAACGTTTTAAGATTTTAAAAGGAAAACGTATTCACACAAAGACCGACCAAAGCTCCATTCATAAAACTAAGTTTTTCCAAAAGCTTACGTATATAATTGATCACATTGATTATATGGTGTTTTCATACTAAACTTTAATTAAAGGTTTTCCAAACAAACAATTGAATAAATTCGAATCAACATTTTGAAACAAAGTTTTTATAAAATGAAAAAGAGGGGAAAACTATTCAACCCCCCCCCCCCTTCTAGTTTTCCACATGCGTAGTTGGTGGTACAAAATAAGCAATCCAATAACCAAAAAAAGGAAACCAAAGGCTAATCTAACAAGATACCCTAAGTGACTAACCAAAACAACAAGAATTCATAAAAATTAGCAACTAAAGAACATGAAAAGGGGCAATGAAGAACGGGTCAGAATAGGGAATGTTGGGTGCAGGCCAGTTTTGGCTCAACTGGGTAAGTTTAAGCCAAGCTATAAGCTCTAAAAAAAAATTTAAAAATTCGACTGAAAATGGTCCATTGTACACAAGCTAGCAAGGATTAAAAATCTACAATTACAGCCAAAAAGAGTTAAGCATAAGCAAATAAAAAATCTCTCAATTTTATGAAAAACCGAAGTAACATGCAATTTGACTTTTTCATTTTTTTTAACAGTTGACTAAAGTGATGTTTGAAGGATCCTAGATGATTGAATTAGTTGTACTAAGCTATCCTACGGCTAAATTGAGCAAACTAAACAGCTTATAAACTCATATGATGGATAAGCAACCTAGGTTCTTAACAAATATGCGAAATTCAGAATTGTAGGTTACCTTGACTTTTACTATAGTACAATACTGTTTTTATGCTTTGACTACACCAATACCCCTAATGTAATATGCCTAGGTTATAATGAGCTACCAACAATCAAAAGAACACTAATAGCATGCTAAACCAAACACCCCTAAAGGCATGTCTGCCTAGGTTTTTAAGCTCTAATAAACTGATTTTTGTGACAAACATAATAGATGCAAGTTGAAAAAGGCATTCTAACAATGAATAAGCAATAACAATTAATAATGGGCTGCAATTAATAAGCTAATAAGCACTTGTTAAAAGAAACTTGAATTTGTATTTAATCTAAAAATTTGAGTACAGAGGAATCATAACAAGCTTTGAATGAAAGTTGAAATACTTATATTAAACAGATTACAGGATTAAACTAAACAACATAAATTTAAAGTATTACATGATTTGAAAATTACACTAAAACCCTAAATTAACTACTAAAATCTACTGCCCTCTTCTTTCTTTTTCTTCTTCTATTTATATGGAGCTTCTAGGGTTTTTGGACTCCCCTGGCTCTTTTTCTTCTCCATTCTGGACCTTTGGATGAGTATCATTAATCCTGGCCGTCAAATTGATGTTGGCGGGAAAATGGAGATATTGCAATTTGGCTTTTAGCCTTTGGCAGGGGGTAGTGGGGTTGGTAGTGTTGATGGGGAGGCTTTTGAGGTGGGTGTTGAGTGTAGCAGTGGTGGTGTTGGGAGATGGTTGAATTACCAGAGGATAAATGGGGGAGGTAGGGGAAAAGGGGGTGTTCGTTTGACCGTTTGTTTGACTAAGGATAAACCAGGGTCGTTTTTATTATTGGTGTTGTGGGGATTTAGATGTTGGGCTGATGGAGTAATAAGGTTGGGCTTGGGAGATGGAACGGGCCAGGGTAAGTATTGGGTAGGTTTGTGTTGGGGTAAAATAACATCAAAGGTCCATTTGGTTTATTAGTTGAGATAGCCCAAGGGCTAAATGTGTAGAAAGTGAAAATTCAAGGACCCTTCATGCCATTATTCCAAAGTTATTCCCAGGACTATTTATGCCAAGTTTCATATTCCCAAGGGTCATTTGAAGTTTATTTTCCACACTGAAATATCCGAGGACCAAAATTGCCAATTTCCCAATTTTAGGGACCAAATTTGTAAAGTTTTGAAACTTTTCACCCCAAGGACCATTTTTTGATAACTTTTGACTTTCAAAGGCTTTGGTTGACTTTTCTTTCAAAATTATTTTACCAGGGACCAATTTTGTCAATTTGTGTAAGTTCAAGGACTGATTTTGACAACTCTTCATATTTTGCTCGTTTTTCGTCTGTTTTCAATCCTTTGTACCTGAAACATACAAAAACATACTCCAAGGGTATTTGTGATGTTATTTGACCATTTTGAAGTGTTTTTTATCGTTTTGACTCGAAAATTGGACGAAAAGATATGTGCAAAAAGGCACATATCAAATCCTCCACACTAAGCAATTGCTAGTCCCTAGCAATCTTTTTGAGAAAACTTAATGGATTTGAATCTCTTTACCAAAAGCCATTACTTCTGGAGTAGCCAAATGTTTTGATTCAAGTAAGAACCATGGTACACTGATAACCATATGATTTTGAGATACCATACAATTTTGGGTAAATTGTCAGCCATAAACGGATTTGATATATCTTTACCAGGAGCCGTTTGCTCCTGGATTAGCCAATCCTTTTGTTGTTTAGACATGGCGGACGGATAACCACAAAAAATTTTGAAACTTAAGTGAAATTTTTTTTAAATTTTTGGCCAAAAACGGGAGTACTAGATGGTAAAATGTGATAAAATTCGCTAGAATTCCCCCCCCCCCCCCTACACACTTAGAATTGAATATTGTCTTCAATATTCAAAGTCCCGGCTATTATGCCGACTCTTTGAACGTAAAAGGGCAACATTACAAGCTAAATGTGGAAACACCATTTTGTTTTTCACTTTATTGGTAACCACAACAGGGGTAACTCCCCCACACTTAGGGTGAAAACCCCGTATACATGCTACTGTTTTTGTTTACCTAGTCGCTAGCTTGACTCGACCCCGAATTCATTGGTTCTTGGGGAAGCAAGATGTGGAAGAAACAATCTCCATCGGACTTTCATTCAAGATGTTTGGACAAACATTTGAAGCACGTGAAAGTTCCACACCGATGAGATAAGTACCCGACCTTACCTAGAATGCTAAATGGATATGCCGGGGTCAAAGATAGTGTCTTCATTCCCGAAGGAGTGAAGAAGAGAAGAAATCACATCAAATGTGAGAAATGGAAAGAAGGTCATGATAACAATCATGACAAGATCAACATCTTCATAAGGAGACTTCATAATTTGCATATGAAGAGTCTCATCTTTTAAGCTCATTTGATCCAGAAATGTTCTGGGCGGGAGGTTCGGGATTTTGCCATCAAGCAAATTCTCATGATTGAGAACATCTCCCCCCGGGTCACAAAGATCGTCTTTGTCTAGATCAAAGTAGAAGTGATCATACTCCGGAGGAGATATGATATGAGTGAGTTCACCGGAGAACTCACCATGATCTAGATCAAAGGTAAACGAATAATATTCCCGAAGAGAAAGATAAGTGATGAGGCGAAAAATGAACCACTTTTAGGGGGTCATTTAAGCCCGGAATTGAATTTATTTGATCAAATATTGCCTTAAATCGTTCCTTTTGTGATTTTAGGTACTTTGGGAGTGAATTCTGGAAAAGGAAGCAATTCGGACGTTTTTGGAGCATAAAAGAGAAGAAAACGGCAAAGACTTAATTTTCTATGCTGAGAACAGTACCTGACGGCGTCAAGAGTAAAAACCATGACGACCCAGTGCAAACCTGAAGGCGTCACAATAAGGGCGTCAAGAGTATTTTTGGTGACGGCCTGCACATGTGGAATACATGACGGCGTCAGACCCAGATCTAGGCAGTCCGAGAAACTATTTGGCGGCGAGATGACGGCGTCAGACATTTGTTCTTGACGCCGTCACTTATCAAAATCTATATATAGTTTTCTATTTTTCATTCATTAAAGAGGAACTTGTGTGGAGAAAACTAGGGCCGAACTTGTAAACCCTAGCTCATATTTTACAGTACTTTCAAGGGTTTTCACCCCTTGAATCCTTTCATGTTCAATTGAGATAAGTCTTCTCTTAATTCATTCAATATGTCTATGTGTTGTTTGAATTTATCTTTTACTTGTCTTGATTCCAACATGCTAGGCTAGATCTATCTTGTGTTTGTTTAGATCTAATGAAACCTAGATGTTAATAATGTGTTGATTACTTGTTTATGGTTGTAATGGATGAATGATTTCAATGTTAGGCTTAAGAAAACTGGCAGATCTCCATTGTGTAACATGCTTGAACGTCTTAGGAAACATGAACCGATGTGTACTAGGTTTTATTGGTTGTATTTAATGCATGAGCAAATTCTAGTGATCCCATGTTAAGAGCTTCTTAGCCGGCTCGACATAGGAGTGAAGTAGGCACTCATAGGATTGGGGAAGTAAGTACGCCACCCCATGAATGGTATTAAGGAATACAATCCGTCATACACGCAACTATAACAAGTAATTAACATGTAAAAGATATCTAGGGAGTAGTGAAGTCTAAGTAAACACAATTCTCCCACATATTGCTCACAACTCTAGTTTAATTTAGTTTATTTTCATTTTTAGTATTTTATTTTGATTGCATCTTAGTATTGGGTTAGTTGATTAGCAACTAATTCCGCCAAACTCCTTCAAACCTGAGATTTTTATTTGTTTTCAAAAAATATAAAAAAATACAAAAGAATCATCCCTCATCTCTAGACCTAGTCTTTAGGTTTTTTAATCCTAGCGACACTATTCCTAGCTGAACGATCAATCCCCCGGTACTTGTCATTATACTATACTACATCGATCAGGTACACTGCCTGGTGGGGGTTGTAAGCTTCTCGAGATCCCTCCAGAGGTAAAGCCTGGTGCAATCCCTACGCATCAAGTTTTTGGCGCCGCAGCCCGGGGAATAGTTATTGTCTAGGTTAGAATCTCTTTTTATTAGGTCTACTTGCTAGATTCCTTTCTAGTAAGATTTTATTTTTATTTTTTTAGGTTCTCTTTAGTCTATCTTATTGCTTTGTGTTTTTGTTCGTAACTCTTTGCCATCCGACATCATGGACGATGGTAACATCTTTGAACCCGTCAGCCCACCACAACAAAACCCACCACTAGATAACCAACCTCTTAGGCCCCGAACCCTAGGAGAGTATTCCCGACCTAGCCGCTAAGGCTACCGAAACACCATTGAGCTCACCCAAGGAGCCAATATGACCCCCTTGGGATCCGGCACCATCCGGTTGGTGCAAAGCGGATGTGCATTCCATGGACTTCGTTTCGAAGATCCAAACCAACATCTCAAGGACTTCCTTAAAATCGTAGATTCTATAGACCTTGATGTTACAACTAGAGAGTCAACCCGATTACGCCTATTCCAATTCTCTCTACGTGATCAAGCTAGCCAATGGCTTGAACGTTTACCTGCGGGATCCATCACCTCATGGGATGATCTCACCACTCGTTTCCTTGCTCAATTTTTCCCACCGGGGAGATCTACCAAGCTTAGAAATGACATCTTGATGTTCCAACAACGTCAAAATGAAACTCTTTATGAAGCATGGACTCGTTTCAAGGACTTACTCCAAAAAGTCCCTCATCATGGCATAGATCTTTGGCTTCAACTCCGAATCTTCTATGACCATATCGATCTCTCCACAAGGCGAGCCATTGACCAATCGGCCGGTGGTAAGCTACGTGATCTAAGTGCGGAACAATCATGGGAACTCACAGAAGATCTTGCTCTCTATGACAACGAAAGTTGGAATGATTCCCGTGATTTGAACAAAACGGTCAAGGCAATATCTTTGCCTTCAAACAACTCTAGCACTCCCGACCGTAGGATCATGGAACTTGAAGGTCGAGTCAAGTCTCTCATGAAATCTTACGAAGCTCAAAAGCCTTCGAGCCAGGTGAGTAGAATCGCTTCTGCATGTAAATTGTGTAATGGCCCTCACGAAACTCATAACTGCATGGAGCTTTCGAAACGCGCTTATAACGAATTCACATCTTCACACGTTGGTCAAGGCCCTCAAAACTCGGACAAGGCCTATGAGGCATGAAAGGATAAACCTAATTTTAGGAGTTACCAAACGCGGAGCATATCCTTCAATGACTCCTCCCCACTCAAATGGTCCGAGCATTTTCCATCACAGAGCACTCCTAGGCAAAGCTGTGAAGATGCCTTGCGAAAATTCATTCTATCTCAAGAATTACAGCTCTCTACGCTCGAGGCTAAATTTAGACAACAGCAAGCCGATATGAATAACAAGATTTGTAATCTGTTAACTGCTATCCAAGAGCACGCTGTTAATAAACCGATTTAAGCTGAAGAGGTCAAATCTGTTACCATCATGAATCAGCCAACCTCTCCTGTGAAAATAAAAAGTCCTAGTAAGCTATTTAAACATCTAGCACCAAAGGTAAAAGACCCTGTCAACCCCTAGGACCGATCCATTTCGTAAATACCATCACCACGATATCTGCTTCTACACCTAACCTGAACCAACAACAAACTGGAAACATGGGTCATACAGCTAAAGATGAAACCTCAAGGTTGGACCACGAATTGGCCAAGGGCTCTACCAACTCATTTGAGCACTCCGCCACGCAAGAGTCTAGCAAATCGGATGAGGTGAAAGAAGGATCGAAAGTGCATACGAGAAATCCAGCCATTTTGGGTAAATCTATTATAGAGGAACCCGAGAGAAAAATGGAGGATATTACTAGTGGGAGTAGTGATAGAACTGAGGAAAGCAACTCTAAAGTTTTCAAGATTTCCTGCACTATTAGGGAAAGACTCTTAACTGATAGTTATATAGATCCTAGCCTCCCCATCAACATAATCCCCCTTTTCCTATACCACGAAGCCTTCCCAGAACGCATGGTGTATGAGAGAGTCAATAACGCAAGGGTAATAAAAGACTTATCAATTATGATTGGAGAACTTGTCTACAACATTGACCTCACTGTGGTCGATGACATAGACCCTGCCACTAATCTAACATTAACCAACCTTGTTCTCGGGAAACCATTTATCAATGAATCAGGAGTAATCCTTGATGAGAAGGATGGTAGTGCATTGTTCACCAATGGTGTCAAGAAGGTAATTTTTCGTTGGGGTAATGAGGAGGTGTACGAGTACCGTCCTTCCCTTGAAGGGAACCTATATGGATCAAGGGATGGAAGATCGGGGAGAATAAGGCGACGTGATCCGAACAATCTCAAAATCCCCTGCATGATCGGTCATAAGTACTTCGATAATGTCTACATTAACGTATTCCTGGCTAAGAATTTTATGTCCCTATTCCATTATAACAATATATGCATATGGGGAATGATTTACAAGGGAGAGAATGTGGTTGGTAGAGATCATGAAATCCAGGTATTCGTAGGAAATATGGCATTCGCTATGGAATTTACAATCGTGGACAACATCGAAGACTATGTCGACCCAAGGTTGTCACAAGTTGTTTTTGGAGCACCCTTTTGTGAAATCACTAATTTGATAGTTGATGACCGGAATGGAATCATGACCTTCGCTGATGGAATTAGGAGGGTTTCATACCAAACGCCATACAAGAGAAAAGACCTCAAGGAAATCGATTGTGACGGGCTTGATAGGCTAAGTTCCCAACTTATTTTGTGTGATGAAGATGTTCGGAGAGGATGTAAGAACACTTCTGATTTATTATGTGGGTTCTTTAAAAATGTTAGTGAACTTGGGTCTAAGTATAGAAAAGATGTCTTTGAGTTCGAAGACCCGAAATACATGCACTATGAAAGCGATACTAGTATAGGAGACGACCTAGAGAGTGAAACCAACGATGAGGTCACGTAGTAACCAATGACCTGGAGTCTAGCTACAAGACTCGTAAATAAAGAAAAACGCTTCTTGGGAGGCATCCCATGTTTTGTGTGATTTTTATTTGTTTGTTTGTTATTTGCTTTCGTATGCATGCTTTATTTTTATTGTTGGTAGATCATGTTTCAAAACCAAAATAGTGAAAATACTTTATCTTGTTGTTTGGCCTAGTCTTAACTTCATCCAAAGGTATTTTTGTAGAAGATAAGTGTAAGGGGAAACCTCAAATATGTTTTTAAGAAACAAAACCGATCATGATTCTCCACAATATTAAGTGAACATGTATATTCGTATTTGTTAGAGTCAAATGCTTGTATCGAGTCATAATGAAGTTTTATAGGATTTTCCAGGAAGTAGGACCAAGTTTTTCCAGAAATTTTCCGGAAACTTAACATAAGAATTTCTGCAGGTCACTTCTGACGGCGTCACGAGTTTACTCTTGACGGCGTCACGTGTAAAAATCTGGAAATTTTACCAGTTTTGTTTTTCTAACGGAGTCTTAAAGTTTTTGTTGAATTATCAGTTTTATAATCTCCAGGATATCTGCAAACATCATTCCACAAGCATTATATCTTATTTTGTTTTCAAGGATTTATTAGCATATGTAGATTGCCGCCGATTTTATGCAAGGTTGCCTTGTCTGTTTTCTCAGGTTTAACAAGTTATGTATGACAAGAAGATGATTTATATTCTGGAAGGGAAGCTTTGATTGTTCATTTTCTTGGAGGAAGATCTAACCTGGCCACCTTATTATCCATACCGAGCGAATCAGGGGAGTATTTGATTTCATTCGTTTTACTTATTTCACTTTTACATTCTTTACTTGAACATTGGGGACAATGTTCATCCTAAGTGTAAGGGGAGGGTAAAATGATGATACCTTACAAAGACACTTTCACTTGAGTTTGTTTGTTTGATAGTAGATGTGTAATAAAACTATGAGAAATACTTGTTAGTGCAATTTTAGCGCCAAAATTAAATTTTTTTACAACATTTAGGAGTGAAACTTTAGCCATAGCAAGCGTCTCATGGATAGGAGATTGTATGACTAGCACAAAACCGTACCATTCAGAAAAATTTTCCACCCAAATATGTGAGGTTCGCCTTTAGATTTGATAGGAAAAGCATTTACTATTAGTGCTTATGAGTGTACCGGTTGCATTTAGATTCTAGAACTTGCGTTAGTGATGCATCCCGAGACCGCTAGTGAGACTACATTCGTGTAATAGGATTTACTACATGATAAGAGGCATTAGGATCACCCTTGTGTTAAACCGGTATTATAATTACTTGACCATTTAAGTCATATTACTTGGCTAGTTAAGTCAATTAATTTTTTCCTACACCCTTAGTGTTGTACTCATTTTTAGTACACGAAACCCCTAGTACACCACACTTAAATGTACACCCAAATCGCCTTAGCCTTCCGTGTATGCGCTCATTTTTAGTGCATTATTGTTATTTGTTAAACCCTAAGTTAATTATCTAATTGATTACATGGTTGCTAAGTCGAGTCATATCCTTGTACATATTGTTTTGGGACGATTGGGACTCATGGGTAAAGTACTTATTTTATGGAGTAATGGGGAAGAACATCATATATTACCCCCATATGTGCGTTAATCTTAAAAGTACTCCAAGTGTTTTAATTTTCTTAATTCGAGTCATTAGATTAGTTTATTGTAAAGTATGTAAAAATTCAAGTGTAAGGGGAATTTACATTCCCTATGATGTATTATTTTGAATGGTAGGGTAAGAGTGTATGCAAAAAAAAAAAAAAAAAAAAAAAAAAAAAAAAAAAAAAAAAAAGGGACTACCATCCCTTTTCATTCTATGTTTATTTTTATGTTTTTGTTATTTTTCATTTATTAGCTTAAGTCGAGTCTAGTTTTGGCTTAGCAACGCCATATTGTACATGTAATTAACCAAGATTGTTAACTCGCCACCAGTAAAGACTGCCTATATCCAACAAAACCGTGTATTCCATATCCCTACACCTAACGTTACAACCCTTTAAAAGACCTCTTTGATAGTTTATCTTAGGTGCTTACGCCATGTGGTGGAGGTTTGATCCTTTCCCAAGTCTATGGTAATCTATTTTGCTATGACAGGTAGTGAGAGATATTTTCCGTTTCCATATTGTGATATTACTTTATTACACCCGAGAGATGTGAGTATCTAAACACTATTTGTGAGGTGCTAGTGTATGACCTCCGTGCTTGTCTTTGGTCTTTAGTGGAACAATTATTTGTTGTAATTACTTTTATATTAGTGTTAAATGACCCCTAACTTGTATTTTGATTGGAATAAAAGTGCATTTGCTTGAGGACAAGCAAATCTCAAGTGTAAGGGTATATGATGAGGCGAAAAATGAACCACTTTTAGGGGGTCATTTAAGCCCGGAATTGAATTTATTTGATCAAATATTGCCCTAAATCGTTCCTTTTGTGATTTTAGGTACTTTGGGAGTGAATTCTGGAAAAGGAAGCAATTCGGACGTTTTTGGAGCATAAAAGTGAAGAAAACGGCAAAGACTTAATTTTCCATGCTGAGAACAGTACCTGACAGCGTCAAGAGGAAGATCCTGACGGCGTCAAGAGTAAAAACCATGACGACCCAGTGCAAACCTGAAGGCGTCACAACAAGGGCGTCAAGAGTATTTTTGGTGACGGCCTGCACAAGGGGAATACATGACGGCGTCAGACCCAGATCTAGGCAGTCCGAGAAACTATTTGGCGGCGAGATGACGGCGTCAGACATTTGTTCTTGACGTCGTCACCTATCAAAATCTGTATATAGTTTTCTATTTTTCATTCATTAAAGAGGAACTTGTGTGGAGAAAACTAGGGCCGAACTTTGTAAACCCTAGGTCATATTTTACAGTACTTTCAAGGGTTTTCACCCCTTGAATCCTTTCATGTTCAATTGAGATAAGTCTTCTCTTAATTCATTCAATATGTCTATGTGTTGTTTGAATTTATCTTTTACTTGTCTTGATTCCAACATGCTAGGCTAGATCTATTTTGTGTTTGCTTAGATCTAATGAAACCTAGATGTTAATTATGTGTTGATTACTTGTTTATGGTTGTAATGGATGAATGATTTCAATGTTAGGCTTAAGAAAACTGGCAGATCTCCATTGTGTAACATGCTTGAACGTCTTAGGAAACATGAACCGATGTGTACTAGGTTTTATTGGTTGTATTTAATGCATGAGCAAATTCTAGTGATCCCATGTTAGGAGCTTCTTAGCCGGCTAGACATAGGAGTGATGTAGGCGCTCATAGGATTGGGGAAGTAAGTACGCCACCCCATGAATGGTATTAAGGAATACAATCCGTCATCATGCAACTATAACAAGTAATTAACATGTAAAAGATATCTAGGGAGTAGTGAAGTCTAAGTAAACACAATTCTCCCACATATTGCTCACAACTCTAGTTTAATTTAGTTTATTTTCATTTTTAGTATTTCATTTTGATTGCATCTTAGTATTGGGTTAGTTGATTAGCAACTAATTCCGCCAAACTCCTTCAAACCCGAGATTTTTATTTGTTTTCAAAAAATATAAAAAAATACAAAAAGAATCATCCCTCATCTCTAGACCTAGTCTTTAGGCTTTCTAATCCTAGCGACACTATTCCTAGCTGAACGATCAATCCCCCGGTACTTGTCATTATACTATACTACATCGATTATCCCTCGAGAGGTAAAGCCTGGTGCAATCCCTACGCATCAATAAGCATGACTAGTGTTACTGCCACTACTCGTCTCTCCCGTGAAATCAAAACTAAATGATTCATAAGTTGGAAGAGAATCCTTGGGATAAGAAGTGGGATTGCCACTTAATGATTCGATCTTAGAAATATTCAATAATCTTTCACGAAGAGCTTCATCTTGGATCTCCGTATCAATATCTTCGTTATTTTCTTCTTCTGAGCTAACGAGCTCAGAAGGTAACTCCTCCACATAATCGATGTCTCCCCAAGATAAAGAATAATCAGTATCGTCAGATTTGGAGAACAACTCATCATGATCGTTAGAATTGTCAATAGGAGGTAAATCACACTCCTCAACCATATCAAAAGTATATTTTTCAAAATCGGGTAAAGAATCCTTGAGCTCGGGCTCAGGGGGGTCTAACGGCTTATCATAAACATCCATTGGGGAAAGAGAAAGAGATGGTTCATCAGATATCATCTTTTCAAGTACAGGGATGCCTCCCCCCACACTACATTCTTCATTCTTTGATGAGATTGGATCATCCTTGAAGAAAACCTCGAGCTCTTCCTTGGTGATATTACTTCCCTCAATTGGTTTGAGAGAAGGGAAAGAGTCGGAAATGATTGGTTCTGAAGATGGAGTGGGATTGCCACTCGGAGATTGAACGATATCTTCTTCAAAAGGTTCATCCTCGTTACTCTCATCGGAGTCTGAAAAGTAACTAGTGTTAGGATGACCCAGTCCTTGTTGGCAATATTGGTTTATATAACTTTTGTGATTGCCAAGGACCTCAATTTGTGCAATCTCAGCGGGAATGTAATCGGAATGATGAGCACTCAAATCAGTGGTAGAGTGATAATGAACTTCAGTATCCCACTAATAGTGATGATTTATCATATTCTCGATTAAATCATAAGCTTCTTGCGGAGTTTTCCGCATGAGATTACCACCGGCAGCCAACATGATTTTGTCTCGATCAATCGAAGTTATACCATGATAAAAGGTTAGGATTTGATCAAGAAGCAAAATTTTGTGATCAGGACATTTCCGTAACAGTGATTTGAATCTTTCCCAAGCTTCAAATACGGATTCCATGTGCAATTGCTGGAAATTCAGAATGTCTTTCCTAAGCTGCACCGTTTTAGAACGTGGAAAGTATTTTGAAAGAAACTTGAGGAACATCTCTTCCCAAGTATGAATTGAGTGGGTTTTAAGAGCATAAAACCAAGATTCAGCGTGGTGGGATAAAGAGAATGGAAATAGATTCAAACGAATGCAATCCTGGGAAACACCTTTTTGTTTCATGGATTGGGTGATAGATATGAACTTGTCTATGTGCTCTCTGGCATCCTCATCTCGAAATCCGTGAAATTGGCAATTTTGCCGGATCAGTCGAACCATGTGATTTTTCAATCTGAAATTGGTTCCTGGAACTGATGTTGGAGTGATAGGTCCTCCTCTACCGTCAAGTGTTGGACGATAGAAATCCTCCATGGTCTGAGGATCATGGGGATGATGTGGTGAGGAATCGATCATTGTGGAGAATCAAATAATGAGAGGGTGAAAAGATACGAATTAAACATTTTAGACGTATAAGAACTTAGAATCAAACGGATAGAGGGTAAAGGAAAGAATCAAAAAGGTAGGAGGGTAAAGCTGGTTTTTTTTTGGATTTTTATGAAAAAATATGAACAAGGATGGATAATATACAAAGAGTGAATATCCAAAGATCACCAATCTTCAAACCACTTAGAATACGCGCACAACCTCCCCGGCAGCGACGCCATTTGATTGGATGCTAAAGCAGTCAACTAAAGTCAAATACCCTTGACCAATGCTTCCGTGGAATACAGGGTTTCCCCGGGTCGTTATGTCCCGACGAGGTGTGGATGGTATAGAAAACGGGTTTGTGATCGGGTGATTCTGAACAGGAAAAGGGTTTGAGTGATTTGAATGATTAAGCTAAGGAAATATAAGTGAAAACAACTTAAATAAACTAAATTAACTAAAACGTAAAGTTGCATTACCCT